>CM031237.1:831872851-832535767 GCA_018340775.1 Taxus wallichiana var. yunnanensis | reverse complement strand
AACATTGCCAAGAAAGTATCTATCACCGACCTCTATGCCATCCGACAATTTGAAGACGAATCTATCGCAGATTTCGTTGGACGGTGGCGGGGCCTTATCAACCAACTTACATATGCCTTGCCTCAGGCTGAACTTATTGAACTTTTTTACGGGCATGCGCTAAGCACATTTCTCCTACCCTTCAAATTCAAACTTTCCGCACATTTGACGAGGCCTTTACCATGGCTCGGAAACTAGAAATTCGAGCCTTAGAAGAAGAGAAATGCGGTGTCACGCAACAAAAACCCCAATTTGGACTCCGATTCCACCAACAAACCTAACACCACCAATCCTCACCCATCCACTTCTTGAAATCAAAAGGAGCTGTGTCCACATGGTGATGGTCAAATCCCAACCACCATCTAATACCCCACCAAAAACCACCTATAAGTATAAAGCAGAGCCCATCAACTACACTCCCTTGGGAGAAACATATGGTGTAATATTGGAAAAATTGCTTAAAGCAGGAGCCATTACCTTACCTCCTGTTAAACCTCACTCCGGGTTTGATTCCACTCGCGCCATACCTTCTTGGTACAAAGAAAATGACTTCTGTAACTTCCACCGCGTAAAGGGACACAGTCATGAGAACTGCAAGATGTTGAAAAACATAGTGCAGGAAATGGTTGATGCGGGGGATATAGCCCTCGATAATCCTAACGCCCCTGCTAACCGAAATTTGAAAATATTCAACAAACCATTCCCGAATCATTCTTCTAACAGTAATCTAAACCAAGATATTTTAGCCGAGGAGAGTGTTCATGAGATCCATGCAGTCTTCGATTCCCAGCCAAAAGCCTCTATCGAGAAAATTTTGAATCAAGCCTCTTCACTGACCCAGGGGCCCGAACCTCCTTCACCACCATCAAGCCAAAGCGAAATCATTCCTTTACCCATAAAGGAGTTAACTGCCCAGAGTTCTCTTCTAATAGATGAGTCTTCTTACACCACATCCCTACAAGATTGCGAGCGGATGTTATCTAACCTATCTATTTCCCAAACGTCCCCTTTTACCGCTCTTGCTGCACAAGAGGAAGGCTCGCCACTCCTTTTGTCATCTTTAGATGAGAAACCTCTTGCACCGACATCGCCAACTTCTTTAACCATGACGGATCCTCTCAAACATGCCCTCCTACCTATTAGTTCTTCATCGCCTAAATCTTTTCAGTGACCGGTTGACCTCTTAACACCTATTGATACAATGCCTCATCTACCCCCTGCATCACACCCACAGTGGACCGGAATCACAACCCACCTTTCTTCCATACAAAAATTCCAATTCACACCTGAAGACTGTCATTCTCCAGAAGATAGACGAGTCCTATGGGAACGTTTGAGTACCCCCTATTCTACTCAAATGCAGATGACCGATCCAGACACCTCTACCATATACCCGAAGTGTTTACAGAAACTCAAAATGCCTATGTCCTCATCTTCACCCCCCGCATCTCTACCCAGTATCTCATCCACCTCTGTCAGCCTAACCAAATCTTCCCCTACACTTGGGACCTCACCAATACCCAGTCTAACACACCCGCCTAAGCGACTAGATTTATCCAAAAATAAAGCCGCCCCTCCACTTAGGAGACAACCTCAATCCGTGCCTCTATCACAATTAAAACCATCATCGTCACACCTACCTTCCATATTGGGACCTCATCCCTCCACCTTGCATCAATATATCATACCTCCTGCGTTTTCTTTAAAATGACCTACGCCTTCTGCACCCATACAGAGATCTAAGGGTATATCAACATTGTCACCTCACGTATCCTGTCCACCCATCAACCCTAAACAAATTTCATCATCAAAGGACTTGTTTCCGTCACTCCTCTTTTGTCGCCATTGTCTCTGGATACCACGTTATCTGGAGCCTCATCATCTAACCGGCTAAACGTAGCTCCTGCGCCAAAGAAACCACGTTTAGTTAAAACCACGTGTCAACACCCCTTGGCTAAACCACCACCCGTACGAACCAACCATGCCCAAACATTACCGAAACCTGCTCAATCAATACCCTCATCCTCCTCCGATTTTGACCCACTCAAAGGATCTTACGCCAAAATCCTTGCTATGTTGGTGGAGAATGCGACCATTTCTCTACCCCCACTTAGACCTTATGACCCGTCTAAACCTCGACCTATAGGTTATGATGAGTCTAAAATCTGCGCTTATCACCGCACACCAGGACATGATGTGGAGGGATGCAAAGCTTTAAAAGCCATCCTTCGTCAGTCACCTCTCTCAGATAGAAAGGTTAAGAAAGACAACTTACGAAGGGAGAGACCTTTAGCTTCAATTCCCTCTCCTATACCACCTGTCCCCGCCTCACCAATATCTATCATTATTACAACCCCACCTCTCGAAGACCATGATTTATCCCGACCATCTTCATCTCAGGTCCACGAGATTAATATGATTAGTGTTGCTACTCGAGCGCAGAAAAACAATGAGAAAGTGAAAGAAAGCACACCTGCGTCCTCTCTTTCTCCGTCCACCATCCCGATCGCACCACCACCTAAAGTGGTTATTCGTGGACCCGCTTACCCCGTCTCTAATGGAGTTGCCCACCGAGCCATGATCAAACAGCTTCACCAATCACCTGTAAAAATGACACTGTATGATCTCATTCAGACTTCTGAATCTCATCGACAAGCTCTCGTTGAAATCCTTCAAGGGATCGAGGTCTTACCTAATGAAACCCTGCCTGTTACCTCCATTCTAACACCCAATCATGTTGCTTCCCTCACCAAACAACCTACCACCCCAACCACTTCTGTCTCTATACAACAAGCTGCTGCTGTCAGTTTCTCGAAGACGAAATTGTTGACTTTGGTACAGAAGATCCTGACCCTGCTCTTTTCATCTCAGCTTACATCCGGGACATTCGGGTACGTCATGTTATGATTGACGGGGGCGCTAGCCTAAACATCATCTCTTCAAAAGCCTTCCAACAAATGAATATCCCTTCTAGCTACATGTGTGCCAACCCCATCATGTTGCGGTCATTCAATGATGCTATTACCTCTACCTTAGGCACCGTGATCCTTAACATTCGTGTAGGACCACGTACTTTACCCGAACTCTTCTATGTCCTTGAGGGAGAGTTCCAATACAATATATTGCTAGGTCGCCCTTGGATCCGGGCTATGGGATGCGTTCCCTCAACCTTACATAGATGCATAAAATTTGAGTACGAGGGGAAGTCTTACACCGTAAAAGCTGATCCTCCCCCCTTCAAAACCTGCAATATGTTATATCGCCCTAATGATGTGCTTGTACCAATCAAGACACCCATTCATCCAACCCAACCATCCACTTCAACCACACCTCTACCATTCACTTCAACAGCACCTACACCTTCAACCCAAGAAATCACCGTCGCAAAAACCACTTCCCTTCCCGCAGCTAACATCCCAACCGCAGACCCCTTAGTAGATGTTTTTCAACGCCTTACGCTGGGGGAGTATCACCTATATAACGTTAGTTCTTTCCATACCCCACAGGAGTACGGACAGGTACATGCACATCCTACCTATGACCGTCGTGTGGGGGAAGTAATCCCCTACGGACCACCTCACTGCCGCACTAACCTAACATATGGGGGTGTCGACGCATCTTCCGTTGCCCCTGAGCCTCCTCTTGGTGTGGTTCCCTTCCAATCTGATTTCCAATACCTGACAAATCGTCATTTCGCCCTTACCTTCTTGACTCGCTGTGCTTGGAAAGGCTTTGGTTTTGGTCTTTATGAACAAGGCCGACATACAATCATTCCTGTAACTACTCGCAAGCACAATGATCGTAGTGGTCTCGGATTTCGGGAACACTTACACCGAAGGAACCTCGTGTCAGTTGTCTTCTGGAAGATGACGACGTCACCCCTACCGAACCATCATCACCCATTTTGCCTTCGTCACCCACAGAGTCGATAGATCCCGAATCTATCCCTCCTAACTTTTTTTTTTCATAAATGCTATCTTCCTAGGTCCTCTCACTTATCAACGCGATAATGAGGACCCCTCTTCTATCCCCCTTCTGTATCCAGACATGATTGAAGAGGACTCACCTTCAATTAACGTTGTTGAGTGCCAGGATGATGACTCCATCCTCACTTACCTTGGTGCGGATGACTCTTATATTCAACGCGCCTTACCATCTGAAACTCAAACCATGTTGAACGAGTCTACTATAGAAATCAACATCCACACGGAGGAGGATCCTCACATTGTGAAGATCGGACAATCCCTTAGCGCATCAGAACAGGTCACCTTTACTACCTTTCTCCGTACTCACAACCAAGCTTTCGCTTGGTCCTACGCTGACATGCCAGGAATTGATCCTGACATTGCTGTCCATAACATTACCCTGAAACCCGATTCCAAACCAATTAAACAGAAATTGAGAAAAATGCATCCACGCATTGCCCTCTTGGTCAAAGAGGAGCTTCAACGACTCCTTTCTGTTTCCTTCATCCTGCCTATTGACTATCCTCAATGGATTTCTAACATCGTACCTGTCACTAAAGTGATGGGGGACTTCGGATATGCACGGATTTCTGGGATCTTAACCTCGCTTGCCCTAAGGATGACTTCCCCCTACCTAGTATTGACCAACTTGTTGATCTCACTGTGGGCCATGAGATGCTCTCTCTCATGGATGGCTTTTCAGGATACAACCAAATTTTGGTTGCCCCTGCCGATCAACATAAAACTACCTTCATAACTCCTTGGGGAACCTTCTGTTATCGTGTAATGCCATTTGGCCTTAAGAATGCTGGTGCAACCTATCAGCGGGCTATGACCTACATTTTTCATGACATTATGCACACTATCCTTGAAGATTACGTCGATGATCTTCTTGGCAAATCTAAACATCGTAGTGAACATCTCGATGTTTTAACCATTATTTTTGATCACTGTTACAATATTCTGTCCATCTTCAACCAAAGAAATGTGTCTTTGGTGTCCTTTCGGGAAAACTTCTTGGCTTTATCATCTCTTTGCGTGGCATTGAGGTCGACCCATCTAAAGTCAAAGCTATCCTAGAAATGCCCCCACCTACTAACCTCAAACAATTGCGTAGTTTACAAGGTAAGCTCCAATCTATCCGGCGTTTCATCTCCCAACTCTCGGATCGATGTCAACCTTTTCATCACCTCCTTAAAAAAGACATTGACTTTCAATGGAGCGAAGAGTGCCACCAAGCCTTTGAGGCTCTCAAAGCTTATCTCTTGCAGCCACCCGTGCTTATCCCACCTCAGGATGACCGCCCTTTCTACCTTTACCTTTCCGCCACCGACCACGCTGTAGGGGCCATGCTTGCACATCGTGACTCCGAGAATCGCGAACAAGCCGTTTATTATATAAGTCGTACTTTGGTGGACTATGAGACTAGGTATACACATGTAGAAAAGTTGTGCCTAGCCCTATCATTCGTGGCCACCAAACTCCGACACTACCTCCTGAATCACAAAACTTTCGTCATCACCAACACGGACCCCATCCATTATATGTATGCCAAACCCCATCTAAACCAACGCATCGCCCGATGGCTCATGCTCCTCGCCGACCTCGACCTTGAGTTTGTCCACCAGAAATCAATCAAAGGACAAACCATCGCAGATCAACTCGCGGAAGCCCCTCTACCCGGGGCACAATTTATTAATTTTAATTTCCCTGACGAACTCATCGCTACTCTTTCCCTCAGGGAGGAGTCGTATCCAATGACCCTCTTCTTCGATGGATCCAAATGCCAGCGCGGCGGAGGAGCCGGCGTTGTTCTCATTCCTCTCGACGCTGAGCCTATGCCTCTTTCCTTCCGACTCGATTTCCCCTGCACTAATAATACTGCGGAATACGAGGCCCTTGTTCTGGGTCTCCAGGTTGCGTTACACTTAGGTGTCAAATCTATCAATATTTTTGGCGACTCTCAATTGGTAGTCAATCAAGTTATGGGCATCTACCAATGTAAAAATGAGGAACTTCAAAAGTACAAATGCTACGTGGATTCACTTCTAGCCTTATTTACTCACTATTCTATCCAAACCATTCCTCGCTCCACTAACAAATTTGCGGATACTATGGCTTGCTTAGCCTCGCAAATTCCAGCTTCATCAACTGACTCTGACATTTTCGTCTTGGTCCAACAACTCTTTGCCCCATCTTACTCAGCCCCGGTTGTTTGTATGATAAATAATGTGTCTGCTAATTCACAGGATACCTGGTATCACCAATTTCATGACTACCTTACAACCTCTGTTCTCCCACCTGCCCTTACTAGTACCGGCAAACGCACTTTTCTTAAACGCGTTTCTCGTTATGTCGTTCTGGGGGGACTCCTTTATAAACGTGGTTTTGATGGCATCCTCCTTCGATGTCTAACCGGCGCGGAGGTCACCTATACCATCCAACAGGTCCATGACGGTATTTGTGGTGGACATTTTAGCGGCCTTGCCATGTGGCAAGCGAATCCTTCGCCTAGGTTATTATTGGCCTACTCTCAATAACGATTGCTACGAATATGTTAAGCGTTGTGTTATGTGTCAACAACATGCCAACCTTCAACATACTCCTAGCCACCCGCTACAGGTCGCCCGAGATCTTTGGCCTTTCTCACAATGGGGTTTAGACCTTATTGGTGAGATTCATCCGTCCTCTTCGCAACGTCACCGATGGATAATCACAGCAACCGAATATTACACAAAATGGGTGGAGGCTATTCCGCTCATTTCAACTAAAAAAGAAAAAATTGTAGAGTTCATTAACCACCACATTATCTGTCGTTTTGGTGTTCCTCATCGCCTGATAACAGATAATGGAAAATCTTTCAAAAATAGGTTGTTGCAAGACCTTTGTGACAACTTTGGTATCAAACTTAGTTTCTCATCACCCTATTATCCACAAGCGAATGGACAAGCCGAATCTTCTAATAAAACCCTAACCAAAATTCTCATGAAAGTTGTCAATGAGTCCGGAAGAAATTGGCACGATCACATCCCCTTTGCCCTCTGGGCTTATCGTACTAGCATTCGTACCTCCACCAATGCCACACCTTTTTCTTTGGTATATGGTACCGAGGCTGTCTTGCCTCTCGAAATACAAATACCCTCCCTCAGAATATCTCTTTAGGATATTCTCACCAACGATGATTTCCACCAAGAGCGGTTAGCCCAATTGGAGCTTCTTGATGAGCGTCGTCTTACAGCTCTTGATCACCTTCAAATCTATCAAAAATGCATCAAGCGTGCTTATGATAAGTGACTTCATGAGCGTACCTTTAAGGTTGGTGATCTTGTCCTCAAAGAGAATCAACATGTAACCAAACTAGAAAAGAGCAAACGTGGAAAATTTGCTCCCAATTGGATTGGGCCTTACATAATCACTCACACTTATGGATCAGGCACTTATCGTTTAGCTTCGCTTAATGGTAAACCTGAGCCTGAACCCCTTAATGCCTTGCATCTTCGACCATTCTACTGTTGAATTTAGTGTTATATCACTTCTTATCTACCTACCGCTCGTCCCTTGAGCTCATTTACCGTTACATACACTTTGTTTCCTACATCTTACAATCAAATCAAGCTCACATAGTTTGATTCCCACCTCCCCTTAACGATGCCTTCCCTTTTAGTCTAGTCCATGACTTCAAAGTATTAAAATGACACATTCTTAATTATATGCTTATGGGATTTTCTTGAGTCAAACTTTCTACCAAACTAGATGCTTTACACCAAAAGGACATCTGGCTCTCTAAATTATATATAGATTGCTCCCTCGAAGGACAGCTATATGCCAAACTATTGCTGCTATTATATATAGACTGCTCCCCGAAGGACAGCTATGCACTAAAATCACATCTGCTACTATAAATAGACTGCTCCCTTGAAGGACAACTATACACAGTCAGCCTTTATCAGAAGCTTCTCGCATTGATCAGCTTCGTGAAGACCTCAAGAATAGTACGATCAATATCCCTTGTAGACTTCCCGCATCGATCAGTCTATATTCAGTAAAATAAAAGCCACATTCAAAAGAACTTTTGAGTCATGGACTTGTCTATTTAGGGTAGGTTCTCTTTCGTCAGAACACTCACTTTGTAACAAGTTCTCCGTACCTCAGCTATACCATCCACCTCACCTCACCATTTGTTTAAACTCAAGGGACGTGACGTATATCCGATATATTGTGATCATACAACTCTTTTCACCTATTGACTTCTCGTCTATGCACGGTACCTAGGGGTTCAAGCTCATCCTGCATTAATATGTGGTTTGTTTAGCTCTTTTCAACTACGGAGTAACTTTTTCCTCTTTGACTCGAATCTAGGATTATGTGTTGATCTTAATCAGGATATGGTTCCCTACCACTTGGGTAGGCTAACTTTCACTTCACTTCTACCTATTCCAAAATCACCAATTCATTACCAACACCAACAACATTACCCTACCAATATCAATATCAATATTTTTACCAACCAACAAATTGCCTAACCATACCTAAATTGCCTGAATTCACCTCTCCCTGGTCTTAAGGGAGAACTACATCGGTCTGAGGCCCCTCCTTGCTTTGTGCAATGGGCTATGTAGGCAGCACTTCGGAGACATGGGGTCTCCCAAGGTTAGCTCGACCATCTCCTACCATAACCTATCATGTGTGATAAATATAAATATTTTTTGTGTATTTCTATTTTAATCACATTCCTCTTTATCCTTTTTCAAAACACCGAAAGTCAAAACACAAACATTCTTATTATTATCGTAACTCAAATCAACATACATATTCAGTTTTATTTAGATGTTAAACAAATACATCTTCTCTATCATCGACACGTAGGTCGGCATCCTTATTTATTCTTATACCTCGATAACATTTACTTAGACCCTCACGCCTCACCCCAACCATTGCCCGATGATCGCCGACGCTCTCTCACCGGGCCTCTGGCCCCTCAAAGGTACCAAGGCTATTGGTACGCCGCCCGAGGCCAACCCTATAACATTTGGCCCGACCCAAGGCCTCACCCCAACCATTTGGCCCGACCCAAGGCCACAACCCAACAACTTGGCCCGACCCACGGCCCTCACTCATCAATCAGCCCGACCCAAGGCCGTACCACTTAAATACCTCGCCCAACATCAACAACATACACTTTTATCCACCCATCATGTAACTTTTGTTCACTCGAGCTCACCTGTTCATGTTTTAGCATGATTAGGGTCCTTGACTTGATCTGTCGACCAACTTTGCCTAGACTTAGACCGTGACGTTTATCTCAACCAAACCAACCATTTGGTACTGCCGAACATGCCCAAACGTTCCTGTACCTTACCCGTTATATACCCTGGAGCTACTTCCTATGCCTTGGATACCAGGATTATATCACCCTTGTTTGGATAAACTATCGACCTTTGCCTATGCATTGCTGGTTTGCTCGTCAAATCATGTACCCTAGTCGCACTAATGCATTTCCATGTGCATCTGCTTCTTTGGACCTACCTCACCACCTCACCATCATCTCCACACCATTTACCCTTTATCAACCCTATCCCTGATTTCACGCTATCTCAATCTGTGATAGATTTGAGGGGGATTACCTATACCCTTAACAGGGGAAACCACTTCATATTATTGTCCGTGCAGCTTTACAAAACAAACTACACGACAATAAGGGGCTAATGTAGACACCAAATTTGTGTCTTACGACCCCTTGTGACCCGCATCTCATTTCGCAACCTAACCTCACCACCTAAACCTTACACAATTATTTATTAATTATCTTATAATTAATAAATCCACATCGCCTTACCTGCCACCTCATTTTGCCACCTCATCATGACCTAGGCCTAACCCTAAACTAATCTAATTAAGACCTATAACTTGGTCTACATCCACACCCATGACTAATGACCCCTTTCTCGCACCCAAAACCGACCTTCTAGTCACTTGACCAAGCCCGCAACTAATCCCTCGGGAGAAAAGGAGGGAAAGTTGGCTATTTTACTAAAAATAGCCCACTTTGACCTGACCGATACCGGTTCCTACTCGACCGCCGTCGGTTACGTAACCGCCATCGGTTCCCTGTAAATGGGCTCCCCTAACCAGAAACAAAGGTCGAAGGATTTTTGGATCAATCAGGATCATCAGAAGCGATAAAAAGAATCTGGATTTGCTGAGCCAAGCAAGAGACAAGTGAAGAGACAAGAAGAGTTTGCAGCGAAGGAGACCAAGCCCAAGACTGCAACTGAATAATCAGAGCCCTGTGATACTCAGCTGATCATCGGGAGGGAGGTATCTCATCTCCTGAGTGCCAGGCCATCCTACCTGAGTTCTACCTTTGTCATTACACTTCTCGGACCTGCATCCTCGTCAATAACCAGTAAGCTGCATCTTGTGTGTTCTCTTTAATAATATTTCTTAGACTTTTGAATCACAGCCGTCATAAATCCATTCCTAGATCTACCACCCAGCAACACATTATATCTAACTATCATTCATTTACCTCTCATCACCCCGTTACCTAATCCCGCTCATATACTAGCCTTACAAACAACACAACCACCCTACAACCGACCCTCACCAAAAGTCCCTAAAACATAGCCCCCACCGATATCGGTTAGCAGTAACCGGTATCGGTTATTGTGACTCAAAACCAGAAACCAGCCTTTCCTCCTACCTGTTTCAACGAAGCAATTAAATTGTTATTTTACAATCTTTCGTGTTAATTTATATTAGCAGGGGAACTGACCACCTTCGAAAGGAAGTTTTATATTTCCTGGGCCCAAGGCAGTTCCCTCATTTATTGTCTAATCAAAATCTTGTGGTCTTGTGTTCTTATTTGCAGGTAGTCCTTCCAAGACAAAAGGGAGTTCTTCGCAATCAACCTGATCTCTCTCTACGGTACGCGCACACCATCTCGACATTCAACAGGTATTCCTCCTAGCCCTAACCCTTATCTGTTTCTAAAAGGAATGAAAGGATAGAAGCAACTCTATTCCCAAAAAGCTGAAACATTCCGCAGAAACAAGGAGCTCTCCCACTTTAGCGAAATTTTCAAATGTGATAACAATTTTGTATGTAAGTTTAATTCTATGAGCCATGCGATGAATTGGAATTATATATATAGTGCAATTGTTTTTATATTTGAACATGAATTTCACTTCTATGACCCCGTGTTAGTGATGCACCATCAGTACTAGCACACACCAACTTAGTAGCAATTACATAGTCATCCATCCCAACTAAATTCCTTAAATTAGAAATAACCAATTCACAAAAGTTTTTAGCATTACATTTTTCAACCATTTTGTTAATAGATAACAAATGAGTTTTCCTTGACTGGTTCTCAAAAGTGTAGACGTGTATGTAAACACAATGTGTTTTCAATTGTTGTAAGCTCGTTGATGGAGAGTGAGATAAACATTTCTTTTTTTACATTTTCTTTCAAATCTTCCATTTTGATTATTGCTAGACACTTTGTCATTTCCCTAGCACTGATCTCCAAATAATGAGATTGTGGAATGTTGAGAAACCTATTATATTGAAACAAAACCTTATAATCTGTAAAATATGAAATTGGTCTGCCATTTTTAAGAATGTGGAATATAGTAGAGAACTGTACATTTTTACATGTAGATTGGTATTCATAACTTTTCAAAATTGTGCATTAATTGTTCCCCCTTTCTCAACAAGTTTTTGTCAATGTTTCGTTCATTTTCATACTTAGTTGCATATCTTACATGCATGCAATCTTTTGTAGTTTTCCATTTATGTGTCTTTATTTTTTCCATCTTTTTCTATGACTGTCACATATACTTTTCCACAATGTTTCTCAATTGTGTCCAACTTTAGTTGTAATTTGTGTTTTTTTAGTTTCCAACTACATATTGTACATCTACATTTTTTTGGAGTATCACTACCATTCTCTAGCTCTATAGGTTCAATGAATGGATATTTAGATGCCCAACCTACCTTAAATGACCTCCCAATTGTCCAACTATTTTTAGTTGAACACAAAGTCCACTTCTATGACCATGTATTACTAATGCACCATTAGTACCAAAACACACTAACTTAGTAGCAATTGCATAGTCATCCATCCCAGCTAAATTCCTCAAATTAGAAATAACCAATTCACAAAGGTTTTCAGCATTACATTTTCAACCATTTTATTAATAGCTAATAAATGAGTTTGCCTTGAATGATTCTCAAAAGTGTAGACGTGCATGCAAACCCACAATGTGTTGTCAATTGTTGTGACCTCATCGATGGACAATGAGATAAACATTTATTTTTTTACTTTTTCTTTCAAATCTTCCATTTCAATTATTGCTAAACACTTTGCCATTTCCCAAGCACTTCTCTCCAACCAATGTGATTTTGGAATGTTAAGAAACCCATTATATTGAAACAAAACCTTATAATCTACAAAATCTGAAATTGGTCTACCATTTTTAAGAATGTGGAATATAGTAGAGAATTGTACATTTTTCGCATGTAGATTGGTATTCATAACTTTTCAAAATTGTGCATTAATTGTTCCCCCTTTCTCAACAAGTTTTTTCAACATTTCATTGTTAATTTTTATACTCAGATGCATATCTTAAATGCATGCAATCTTTTATAGTTTTCCATTTTTGACTATCATATATACGTTTCCACAATGTTTCTCAATTGTGTCCAACTTCAGTTGTAATCTATGTTATTTTTTATTTTTCAACCACATATTGTACATCTACATTATGTTGGAGTATCACTACCATTCTCTAGCTCTATAGGTTCAATGAATGGATATTTAGATGCCCAGTCTACCTTAAATGACCTCCCAATTTTCCAA
This sequence comes from Taxus wallichiana var. yunnanensis, assembly GCA_018340775.1. Lineage (NCBI taxonomy): Eukaryota > Viridiplantae > Streptophyta > Pinopsida > Cupressales > Taxaceae > Taxus > Taxus wallichiana. Next base: position 832,522,900 of record CM031237.1, on the reverse strand, counting down.
CTAGTTTTCTTCCTTCACACATATTTTTGTTTATAATTTTCAACTTGAGTCTCTACTTCATGAGATTGAGAATTAGAAATATCTTGTACTAGTTGAATCTCATCATTAGGAATGTATTCCGGTTCGACATGTCCTCGTCAACTCCATGTGTTGACATATTATTCTGATTAAATGTTCCATGTTGTGAGTGTGGTGACATGTTTTTATCATTAATTATTTCATGTGGAATACAATTATTAGTGGGGGTTTCTACATTCAAAAGAGACCATGGTCTTACAACAATCTTGAAAATTTAAATTAAACTAACAAATGCATTAAAAAAATCTCTTACATGTGTTTGAAGTGGATGCAAGTTGTGTGTGTGATTTTTTGGCTGGATGAAATAATTAAATATGTTGTTTTTCCTTTTTAATTGATTTGTCTTCTTGTTATTATTACCAGAGGCCATTTTACCTAAGACCAATCCAAATGTAATTTAAGTATGTAATCATGGATGTAAACTATAAAACAAGCTACATATCTGTACCACATGTTACTAGCTGGTAGCATGAATGTATGCTATAATCCGATAGCATGAATATATACTCTTGGTGGTAGCATACATTCATGCTACGATCGGTAGCATGAATATACTAAGCCTTGATAGCATGTATTCATGTTACTAGCTAGTAGCATACATTAATGCTACCGGTTAGTAGCATAAATGTATGCTATCGACGGCAAAGCATACATTCATGGTACCGACCGGTAGCATGAATGTATGATACCGAATGATAGCATACATTCATGCTACCGATCGGTAGCATATACGCTACCTATAACCTTACATGATAGGTTGAAGCATATATGCTACAGACTGGTATCATATTCTATAATCAATGAAATATTTATAATTTACATTACTAGGTAGTGAATTTTTGTCAATCGTCAACACCGGCACTAAAATATTAATTATGAGTTTATTTTTAATATCGGAATTATAATTTGAATGTGTGTGTGTAGGTGAATGTGGAAAAATTTATTTCATGGTAAAGGAAAATTTAACATAAACAGTCAACTATTAGTTTCAATTTTTAAGGAATCATCCCAAAAAATAACTTATACCCATAAAATTTAGGCGAAATAACAAGCTTTTGACCCCCTAAAATTCACCAAAACCAAATTTTAAAATATGGAATATTAGTGAATTAATGAAGATTTTCCACTAAAATTTTCCCGATATAGAGTGTGTATTAGATCATAGCACATGGAAGAGGTTGTAGAGGCTGCAACAAGAAGCAAGAACTTTGCGCACTCCTTATATTTTTCCATTTAAAGAAGCACAAATTCCCATCCCCAAAGAGGAAGAGAAACATCACATTATCCATGATATGGAGCAGGAGGAAGAAGGGTTAGAGAATCCCGAGCATAACGAGGAGGAATAATGACACAAAGAGCATGTTCAAGAAGAATAAAAAGAGGAAGTAAAACATGAATAAAACATGCATAGATAGGAGCGTGAGAAATATAATGAAGAATTTCATGATGAAGAGGAGCCATAGGAGCATGGACATGGGGAATACCAATGAACGGGTGAGGAAATGGTTCCCGCACATAATGACATTGTGCAAGAGACACCACGCTAGCAAAGTGCATGGTGGGACGAAGGCCAAGGAAACCTCCATTGTTAAATGTCACAAGCACTGAGAGGGGGTGAATTAGTGTGGATTAAAATTAATTTCTAGAGTTATACTTAATCCACAATTTCTTTAATTTGAGTAGTTACTATATCATGTGCATTTTTTCAAACATATATCAGACAAAAAAATACTAAACATAGAATTTATAGTGGGAAACCCTTTCGGGAGAAAAACCCACTTGAAACCAAGGCTTTATTAGGAACACCAATTCCAAAGCTTACAATGGTTTTGGTTGAGCACCCACTCAACCTATGAAGCACCCACTTCATAACTTCAAGCACCCACTTGAAGATTTTCAGGCACCCACTCAACAAATTTTAGCAAGCACCAACTTGCAAGGAGCACTAACCCCTAATTTAATCAGCTACAACTGATCTTTTGCAAGCACCCACCCACAAGGAGGCTACAACCCCTTGAATATGCTAAGCTACAACTTAGACTTGGTTATTTTTACAAATTTTGATCATCTAGTAACAAAATTTACTTACACAATAGATTATGATCACTCTTTTGTATCTGTCTTGTGTTCTCTCTATCACTCTCTTCTTCTCATTTGAATCGACCCTCTTACTCAATCAATCTGCCGCATTGATGCTCTTCTCATCTGATATATCTTCTTTACTTCATATGTCTACTATGTTCTTTCTTCTCTCTTTTCTTTCTATTGCTCTCTCTTAGCTCGATTGCATTATTTTATTTCTACACAACACGTATTGATATCAAATTTCCTCTATATAGTTAATCGACCCATTCCAATGCTTCCTTTGGCATGTCATGTAATCTTCCTACTTTTTCACCAGAAAATTGGTCCATTAAATGTATACATCTAACTCCAAATTTTTCTCTTTCTATATTCAGCTTGATTTCACCTTTTCTATGCACTCACCAGAAAATATTTATTAACCGATACCTAAAAATAGATTTCTCATATTTCTATGATTTCCAACATGATCAAGATGAGCGAGCCATTTTTCTTCTTTGATATTTAATTCTACCTTGAAATCAGGAATCATATTGAGAACTGCAATTGTATTTCCACAAAGTCAATGATCATTAAATGTTTACAGCTAGAACAATATATTTCTTCATTCTTCATAGAGCTCAAGTTGTATACTCAACCACAATCACTAGACAATTGAATCATTATCAATTTTTGATAACAAAATCTCACTTGTCCATGTTTAACTCCATTTGATTTTCCTCAAGCCATGTCTAGTCCATCTTTTTCAATCTACAACTTTTATAAGCTTCTTTGACATTTTCCTTTATGTCACGACGTTATCCTTCGATTTGTGGCATTTATTCTTTCTTGGTAGCTTTTTAGTCATCTATGGAATTTATTTGCTTCTCAAGGATTTTACAATGTTACACGGATTTCCTCCTTATTTGTTGCCTTCCCACAACGTTTTCCCATGTCTCGTAACTATTTTCTTGTATGTGTGGCTTCTATAGTATTCCATTGTGTTTTCTCTTTACTCGCGGCTTCCTCTCGAAATGCCCTTACTTCCTGATTTTCCTTCGATTCATCCTAGTTTACATGGTGCTTCCTTCACATTCACAGCTTCACCTTTCTCATCCTCGACTCATCCTTTGGCTTCTTTTTGCTTTGTGGCTTCATTCCTTTACCCACGGCCTTCGCTAATCTTTCGTAGATTCTTCTAGAGTTATGTGGCCTCCTACAGACTTTTGTGGCTACTTCAATACTTTGACAATTATTTCCTTATGTATGTGGCTTGCACAAAACCGATTAATTTGTTTATAATTTATCCTTGATCATATTGAAGCCTATGTGAGCTAACACTACCAATCAACCTTCATCTTTCTCACTTGCTTACTTTACCAATTAATCCTTTTTCCATCAATGTCACTTCACATCAAATACTTTTTCCATCAATACAAATTTACATCAATGATAATGAAAAATGTCCAACATCCACAAGTATCCCTTAAGTTTTCATATATAGATGACACGATCAAGCTTCGAGGGCTAGATTTCAGAACTCGGTGAATCCTAAACAATTATTTTTTCAAACATGTTTAATAAGGCCAAGGCTCATCTACGTAGAAAAATATGATCTCTTGGGCATTACAGATGCACATGGAGGAACCAAAGTTTGAGGTGAAGAAAGATTCAGTTTCGGAGCTAAAGGGGAAAAGAAAACCATGGAAGGTTTTTCCAAATGTATACTCTACTTGACTCTCGTGTGAGAAAGCAAACAATGCTCGATAAAGATGACTATTGAGATAGGATGAAGAAACATCGACAAAAGTGGCACATTGTATAGAACACAAAAGGATATGGAGAGAGGGAAAAGAAAGAATAAAAATCTATCAGAGGAACTTAATGATACAAAGAAAATGATGGCAGATGTATATAATAAGGTGACCAACCTAGTTAATTATATGCCATGCGTATGTCTAGATGTTTTGATACAAGCCAAACTAGACCATCGCATTGAGATGGAATACTTGGACGAACTGGTACAACTATTAGTAAAAGTGAGTAGTGAGCAAGGGCCTATAGAAAAGAGTTTTCCATTGTAAATAAGGCCAAGGTGGACCAAAAACTACAAGAGTATAAAGCACTTAGCACAAAACTAAAGGAATTCACGCAAAAGGATGAAAATATTTTTGCAAAGTTTCATGATACTTTGATTATCCTAAATGCGTGCATTTCATAAGATGAGAGTAATCAATTGAAGAGATTACAAGCCTCATTATTAACAAATAGGGTTGAGTGCGAGAAAGTTTTATAGGAATTCAATGAAAATAAAGAAGTAATAAAATCCAAACATGACAAGATAGAAGAAAGGTTAGGTGAGGTACAAAAATGGTAATGTGAAGGGTAGACGCTTAAGAAGGCATCTCCATAGAGTGGGATGTCATATTAAAAGAGATACATGATAAATTTGATGCACTAACTCTAGAAAATATCATATATATTGTTGAATCAGCAAGAGACGGGGTATATATTGGGCTTGAGGACTAGAAGTAGCTAGAGAATGGCATCAACCTTGGGTTCCTAGAGCTTCTACCATCACCATGAATGTAATTTTATATGTGCACAAAGGAATAAAATTATTCATTCTTTTTTTTTTTTGGGGGTATTTCCCATATCCTTTTAGATATTCTTTCATTATTTGTATTTCGAGGATGGACAATATCCTTATAAAGGGGTAATGTTGGACTGGGAAAATGGATAAGTATGAGCCACGCATGAAGGTGTACATAATAGAAAAAGGAATAAATATCGCAAGTACTAGATAGTTCTTGAAGGTGTACGTAGAGGCATGAAGAATGTATATGCAAAGGTTTATGTGTAGGAATGATTAGAACAGAGATATCCATAAAAGAAGAGATCATCTAAAAATAGGAAAAGCACAGTTCACTTGATAAACAAGATAAAGCTATACATGAATAAAATGAAGGATAAATCATATGTAGAGCATTGGATAAAGAAAGAGTAAGCATGGGTGGATATAGCTAAATATAGCATTGTGTGAGGAATAAGTAAGCTATTAATATCACGGATAGAAATAGAACATCCAGTTGAGGACTAAGGCACAAAGTGAAGGTAAATACAGACAAGTATAGGAGTCGATTAATAGATTAAAGCATTGTAAAGTGGTGAAGAAAAATTTCCCACCAGCTATATATAGTTTTCATGTCTAAGTAATTGAGATCTGTGACTAGAAGAATCAAGTGTGTGAAGAGATTTTTGTTGAGTCTGTAATATTTTTTGAGATCATTTTATGTCTCTGTAATGGATAATTTGTTATGGATTTCCAATATTAGGAGAGATGAACGTGGTGTTATTGGCATTCATATCTTGTTGATTGCATATCTTTAGGAATGAATATTATTATTGTCTTATATTATATGTTGCAAAATGTTAAATACTAATTATACATCTTGAATGATCTAAAGAAAGAGGGACATGGTAGGTTACACACGCGTCGGGTAAGCACTTAGACATCATTCGAGTGATGTGTTAGCACACCCAACTAAGTGGTGTTCATTAAGCATATTATGTTCTACTCATGTGGATACGGTCTTCCAATGCTTGATGAGAGTTTGTGTTGATTCATTTTCAGATTGCTAGCAATTGATGAAAGCATTGCTATTATTTTCAAGTAGATCATGATATTAAAATTCATTTATCAAGGTTGTTACCAAGAACTATAGCTCAACTATGGAATTAGGAGGTAAATTATGATACCAATCCAAAGCATCTCCAATGAAATTATTAGTTAGGAGTTTGGTGGCAGCATATGAATTGGTTATAATCCATTCCTTTTAAAGGTTGCCAAAGGCCTTAATGTGAAGGGTGGGATAATTAGACCCATTGTAGGAGATAGAAGGAACAAGGTCACCTATATTTATCCTAGCAATGTAAGGTGTTAGAGGCTCTTGTTGGATTGCTCTTAAGACTTTTTTTTTGGATAGGGGTTGGGTGATGGGCACCCCATTAGGCCCATTTGGAAAAGGAAGGGGTGTGGTGCCCTAAGATCCCATTGTAGGGTGATTAACTAATTGAGCCATGGTTGGATAATGAGATTAGTAGGGTCATAATTAGAGGCATTCTCAGATGAACCTACTTCAGGACCTTTCCCTTTTTTTACCCTATTTTCAAGTTGTTCGAGAGATGAATTCAAGAAGATGTTTGCCAAGCATTTCTTCTAATTCATTTTTGTATTGGGGAAACTGAGAGAGAAAATTTTAATCTCAAGAAGATGATCAAAGGTATCATCATTTTTGGATTCTTCTTCATCCTCAGTGTTCTAGTAAGGCATGTAGAAGGATTATTTCTAGGTCCTCCTATAACACAACAATCCATGCAAAAGGGGAAATCAGCCATAGTATGATAGGCTTCAAGAAATGTCTACACAATAGAATCAGAATACCCGTGCCGGCCTAGACACTTCATGATGGAGTGATAATATGGCTGAGAATAGGTCTTGAGATGGAACTTACAGACAAAATAGACCGTGTAGAAAATTTTACATATTGTTCGATGGCATCCGGGAATAGATTTAGAAATATAGAAGGGATCGATCATGCATACATGTTTGCATAGGGGCAGATGGCATTTGAAAATAAGTGTGTTGAAACATTAAATATTTCCCTAGGCGATGGTGTCTCGTGTAAACTAATTTTTGGGATTTTTCGATTTTTGGAGGTTTGAGATGAGATCAAGATTGAAGATGTATGTTTTTAACAAGTTTTGCTCGATTAGGGGTCTATAGGATTCACCAAAAAAAATGTATGGAGGACCAAGAATGTGTCTCAATTCTATTTCATTCCTAATTCTTCTATTCTACAAGTGTATCGAGGTAACTAATAAGATACACGCATGAACCGGTACACAATGGATAGTTTTAAAGGGGCTACAAGTGAGTTCTAAGGTCATATATCTAGAGGTTAATAATCCCTATTGTTGACAATTTTTGTACTTGTGCAAAAATAGGCAACTCAAAAATGTGTTTTCAATGGAAGGAGTTAATGAATAAACCTAACTAGGGGGGCATTTACAGTTAAATTGTGTTTTACAGTTAAGTGAATCAACAAGGAAAAATGTAGTTATGTGTGTTGTTACAAAACACAACACCTCACATTTATTGCTATCTCATAATAACCTTCATCAAAGATGCATAGAAGCTTGAAATAACTAAACCACAAACTTGAGGAAGGTGGAGCTAGAGGCGAGACTTGGGGATTTGGACTCCAAAATAGCAAACATATTTGTTGTTTGCATTGTTGAGAGTTCATTTTTAAGTTACAGGTATTTTCAATTTGATCATTTCATATGATTAAGTGTTATTAAGTATGTTATTGAGTTGTTTAATTCATTTTACAATCATTACATATCATAAAATCTAAAAGTAAAAGGAAGTACACAACTCAATTATAGAAATAATATCATTTATTCATCAAGGAAAGTCATGGGATGTAACTTACAACTACTAAAATAAGAGATACATGTGTATAAAACTAGAAGCAAAGGAATGAAGAAGGAACCCATCATTTCCTTGGTTTTTCCATTTGGTCTTTATTATTTTAGCTCCAACTTTTGAGCTTCATCTTCTCTACATCACTCCATGCAACAATGCATCTAAAAAGAGAGACATAAACTTTTCAGACTTGAGCTTAGGATTCAATTTGCATGCCAGTGTTTATATTTTCAAGCAAATGGACTTCTTAAGATCAAAAGTATAAGGTACATCAAGGTAACATATGTAGATATGAGAAAGCAGTATCTTGCAGTAGCACATAAGATTCCCATAATCATGCGAGAAAAATAAGCGAAAGAAAAGAAACTATGGAATATAAGAAAGGCCGAAAATCCTAATTATTTTCTATAAAAAAATCTTAAGTGTGCAGAGTACAAAGGTTGTGGCAGAGGAAAACAAATGCATGTTGTAAAAAAATTAATAATCAAGTACATATTACATTTCAATGACAAAAGCAGAATTCAAGGGCTGCAAAAGAAGATTCTTGAATGACTTTCATAATGTTCAAGATATAAAATTACAAGTACATCTTCTAATTATAGAATGAAAAAAAATTGTAACAAAGCACAAAATTGAATACAAAGGATGTAATTATTCAAGATCTATGTTAAGTACAAGAGTAAGGAGCTTGTTCTAAACCATAAGAGCTATAGATTTAGATTCAATAAGTTTGAACAAGAAGGACGAATAATTCTTCTTTGAGGCTTTACATTAGGTCATGAAGAACAAAATACATGTTTGTAAAATTTTGTATTATAAAGAATAGATTGTAGTATTCTTGGATTTTTTTCAAGCAACAAGTGGAAATAGATATCAAGTATCTAGAAAGGTTATACATTCGTTTCTTTAAAAACACTCATACATAGGATGCATTATTTCAAAATGACAAGGGCTCTCAAGGAGCATGTGAATAGAAAATAACTCAGATATTATAGGCTAAATATATAGAGTTATTAAAGCTCAAAGGTACAAAAATAGATTTTGAAGTAAAATATTTTCATGCTCTAAAAATATAGTTGCCTTCAAGTTTTTCAAGGTTTTCAATCTTTTAAAGTATAGATAAAGATATCACAAGAATGTAATACGTTGTGACAATATTATCTAAGTCAAGTAAAGAATTACAACTACATGTATGACATAGCTCATGAGAAAATAATAGCCATTCATGCATCTCACAAGCTACACTATGCTCAAAGTCAAGTGCTTAATTTGATAAAAGAACATAAACGCTTTAATGAGAAATCTGATACATAAATTTTTTGTCTAGAGAAAATTAAAAAAACATCATTGAAATGATAATCCCAGTCATAATGGCACTTTGTATTAGAAAAGAGAAAAGACTAAATTTTCCAGCTTCATCAAGTGATAGGTTTGAAAATGAAAGGGTACAATTGTGTCAACATTGAGTACATTTCAATCATTTTAAGGCATAGAACATCCAAGAAAACATATTATTAATATAGAATAGTTATAAGCCTAGATGCTTGAATGAATCAAAGAAAAACAAATTCTAACAACATATCCTTTGTGCCATTCTTTTAGTTGTAGATGTCAAGATTAATCTAGAAACAAAACAATTTTCAAAGTACAATGACCATATGTTTCTTACAAGATCTCAAGTACTCAACATCAAATTGTGTCATCGAAAGAGTAGATCATCCAACAAAGGCACAATTTTCAAAAGGGGGTGCATGATAAGCACAAATCTAAGAAAAAAACTTATTCATTTTGTAAAGCATGGGAAACATAGATCGGTGAGCATAATATCACTTTTAAAATCTTATCAATAAACGAGATTCAATAAAATAAGAAAAGGAGAGACCGATGCCCTAGGTTTTCTAACATATTCTTGATTGTGCAATTTCAGGAAATGAAATGCACACTTTAAATATCATCAGAAAGTACAAACAAAAATTCAAGCTACAAGCGAAGGAGTTCTCAAAAGGTATAATGTCAATAGACATAGATTTTGGGCTAACAGCAATAGATATTTCTTCTACTCACTTTGATTCATCAGGACTAGTTGTTGATATGAAAATGTCATAATCTATGAAATATAAGATTGTTTTGATCAAATTACAACAATATGAAGCAATGTATGCATTCATCACAAAAATTCGAGATATTTGCATATCAAAAGCGAGAAAGTAAATTACAAATCAAATTTCAACATTCACACAAGTGCATTCAAGAACAATTTTCAGAACTATAAATTCTTCAAAATTAATCTTGAGAAAATATATGCCATTTTGAGCATAAAGTTAAACAAAAACTTGGCCATAAAGAAAATTATCAACAATACAGACTTTTCAAAGACCAAATATGCAGTCCCAGATCTATATTGAGGAAATTTTATTGAGACCATTATGTTCCATTATTGCAAATCCATACAGGTTTCTTTGATTACAAAACGATGATAGTTTTACATTTAAGTAAATTATTGCAAAAGGTTACAAGCATCAATTCAAAGTAACTTCTACAAGAGAAACAACAACTATCTACAACTTGAATATGGAAGCTACAACTTCAGAAGATCACCTCAAAGTTTGAATATCAAGGATCAAACTTAGAAATTTCAGAATCAAGGAGAATATAGATTCTATCAGAAGTGAACAATCTCCTAGTAATGAAAATGACAGGTTTATAAATTGAGCTTAATCCAAACAAAATAAAGCAAAAATATCATTACAAGCCTTTCAAAGAGTTGCTACAAGTGAAGGAAATTTACAACAATCTAAAGGTACTTATAAACACCAACTTGAAAGAGAAATTACAAGACAAAGTGCACTATCGAGCAGCCCATATATTCTTCCTTTACATTTTACAAAACTTGGAAAAGTATTCTTTTCAATTAGGCCAACAAGACAATGTAAACCCATCAACTAGGTAAGATGAAAATAATTGTACGAAGCACTATTGGTTGGATATTTTGTCAAGACGAAATATGAGGTTCAACCACAAGTACATGGGATTGATTCCCTCCTCAAAGATAGGTGAGGCTGCCTATTTATTACTAATCTAAAACACAATAGAAATAATGCGTACAATATTCACACTAATCTAACCATAGGATCATGATCAGAATCTTGAAAGCCACATCCACAATAACTAGAAATATTGCTGCTTTGGAAATAAAATAGATTAGAAAGGATGCATCACAAAAAGGAAATAATGGGAACGTACTTTCTTTCGAGCAAACACAGATCATGAAATAATAATATGAGTTCTAGATAACAAATGTAATGTAATGTTTGAAACAATTTAAAACGATTGAGAACGTTAAACTGAGAACAACTTAAGATCCTGAACATAAGAGCAATATCTTAAGAGAGATGAATCTCACAACACAAATTTTGAAAAAATGACATCAATTTATGTTCTTTGAATGATTGAAAGAAAATACAAAGTTCTTCTTCTGATCAAAGGTTCTCAATATTCCAAAAATCTCAACCCCTTGGAATGCACGCACATCCCTTATTTATAATAAAAAGAGTTGAGAGAAAATAGGACAACCCCTATAAATAAGTGTTCTAACAAGAGTCCTATTTTACATGGACCTCATGCACGAGGAGACCAAGTCAAAACTTACTTCCTATGTGATGAAACATAAATGAAAAAGACATGTCAATTTCAAGATTGAAATGACATGTTGCATTATGACTTAGTCTGAATCGTCATCTTTCTCTTCTTCGTCTTTCCCTTCTTCAAGCAGAGCCTGTTTGTTCCAAAATTCTTGGAATTTCTGGATTATACCTTGCATCTCATTTTCATCAAAGCGCAGATAATGATCACTCGGGACTTTGCATGTTTCATGAGTGTCACCGACATTCCGGAAGCTTTCTCAATCTTTTGTTGATTTTTCTCAGGGCTTCCAAAGAATGTTCAATCTTTACAAACCTGTCAATGATTTTAATGGAAAATCTGTGAGTTGGTTCATGCTGAATTGATTCTTGGATTTGTTTGAAAAGACCATCAACTAGTAGGATACCCGAGTCTCCACCCGACACTTTTACATAGATTTTGATAAGTTCTTCTTCCAGGTAGCTCTTGTCATCAATCAATTGATCTCTTGATTCTATCAATTTTCCGCAAGCTTCGTTGAGAATATTTATTCTGAATCTAATGGCCTTGGTCAGGTGGAAATGCTTATCCATATGTGGTATGATGCCCTCTTTGACTATGATGCGTGATGGGATTTGCTTCAGCACCTAGAGAGCTTCAAAATTCAACTCCAGGTGCCCGATATCTTGAGAGAAATCATCATCCATATTTTCCCCATCACTCTGTATATTCTCTAAAGATCGATAGACATCCATAGTGTCTTAGATTACTTATTTCCCGTAGGAGCAGCCTTTGGGTCCATTCGACAACCACCCTCCCCTTTTCATTAATCTTTTCAATTATAGGTACCGATGAAAAATCAAACCCGATAGGAATAGAGGATGATGGTATGGACTCAAGGGTTTTTGAGAGCTTAAGTAATACCTCAGTCAACTGCTCCACCTTTTCTTTAAGCTCATCCCTACTATCCTTTGTTTACTTTAATTTCTAGCATAGCACATTCATAGAAACTTGTGCATCTGTTGTGCTCCTTCTGTCGTCACCTCTCCTAGAGCAACCCTAGTTATCTGATAGTCAGAGGTCGCTATGTCCTCTTTGGTCTTGTTATTCACGGAGTGGCAATCTCTTCAAACTTATGTCCCGAAGCATCCACTAAAACCCTTGAAACTGTTTTGGGTTTCTTGGCTGATTTAGCAGTGGAAGCCTTGAGTGAACTAAAATCAAAGGCTGGTATGGGTACAACCACCTTCCTTTTCCTTGGAGTTTGCTCCAGTAACCATTGAGGCATGCCAGAAGGAGTTGCCATTGTTGTAGAAGTTGGTGTCATACTTTCAGGTGGAGTGGGATTCACTGGTGGAGTGGGAACAATTATCAGTGGGGTAGTAGATTCGGTGAAAAGAGATGTAGGAGGAGGCATATCTATAGTTACTTTGGTCCCAGTAGAGAGAGGTGAGAGTTCGGAGAAAATGTTGGCCATGGCTAATGAAGTGGATGGGGAAAGAGGAGGTAGAAGTGGTTGTGAAGTAGGAAGTGTAGATCCCAACACCAAATCCTGGGATGCAAGGGATAGAGTTACTTCTATTGGGTAGTCAGAAAATGGTGAAATTAGGGGCTGACTCACCTCTCTTTCCAAAGAAATTTCCCCTATTTCCGGTGGTGTTGGTGACTCGCACTTTCACTTTGCTTCAACTAGAGTAAAGAAGCTTGATTGAAGGGGTTTCTTCTTCTCTTCTCTTCTTAACAAATTTGACCTTTATAGGTCCCTTGGAAGAGATTTTATCCTTTTCCTTTTTGGAGGGCCCCACCTCCAAAGCAACCAACTTTGAGAAACTATCTTCTTTGAAACTCATCCCCCAAGAGGTGAGCCATGCCTTGGTGCGTGTGAGAATCGGGGTTGATCTATTGGTAATAGAGGCTTTCTCGCCGATAGACCAATCAATAGGTGGGAAAACATATTGATCCTCATTCAGTCCATCATAGGAGGGATCCAACACACTTTCATTATCGCCGTACCTCCGGAATGTCGGCGAGTTCGAGTTTCTGAATCTCTACAAGTGTCAATCTGCTATGATCTTTCCTTCGGATAGCAACTTCATCACGTAAATCAATCTAGATGTCTTCTATGCTTGGTACGTGCAAGTGCAGAGTTCCATATGTCTTGAGGACTCCTCGAAAATTGAACCCGTCTCTAGGATTCATGTGCTTTTTTAATTTATCTTGAAGCTCATGTACAATGTTCTTGGCTTTTACCACCATTGAGCAGGTATACCTTCCAATAGAAATTGGGAAGGATACGACGGCCTTGTGTTTACTCTGTTGGTACTTATGAAAATCCAACAATTTCCTAACCAAATCCATCAAGATTAGTTTATCCCTTGGATATCTGGGCAAATGAAAAAGAATCACCGAGTACATGACCACCCGAAGGTAAGTGAACTTCTTGAATTGTAAGAAGACACAACCCCATTTTGAAACTTCAGCCCATGCCTCATCAGAGACTCTTGTTTTCCTCAGTTTGGGGTTTAACCTGCAGATGTTCTCATAAAAGAAGGCATCATTTACCCTTCTGAATTGGTCTTCGGACCCTTTTCTTGTTAACTGAGGAAAATACCGATAAATATGTTCCACTGTCTTGTTCCCCTTTGTGTCCAATCCGGGGTAATTCCTCATGCCAGCTGCCGCATAGGTGACATATGAGGACATATAAAATTTCCTAGTAGACAAGACTGTTGTCATCTAAGAATCTATCTCGTTACTGATAAGGGTACCCCAATCAATCCCCTGTTGATTCTTCTTGATGATGATCATGAATTGGTACATCCATCCTTGGAAAACATTTGATTCGGGGAAACCAAAAACCCGGCTTAGCAGAGTAATGATATAATTGATTTCCTGAATGAAATCACTTCTAGGGACAAGTCTTGGGAACCTGAAAATAGCTGGCTTGGCTTTGATTAGGAACTTCTTATTCATGTGTTTGATACAATCTTCTTGATAATTGTCATAAGCCTTTTTGGCTGACTTGAGATCTACGTCCCCATACTCCTCAAAGTTAGGAAACTTGAGAAGATCATCGAAGTAACCTCCGTCTAACTTGATTACGATCTCTCCCACTTGGTTTTTCACAAAATGAGAAGCAGAGTCATAATTTGAAGCACAGGCTAAGATGAACTCGGGGCACTGAGCAGACATGGGGAAACCTACTGCGAGAGAAAGACCACTGCCAACTATTGATTTCATCCACGGGGTCTAGGAAGAACTCTTGACTCTATTCCAAAATTCTTCCATATCTATGTTTTCGAGTTTTGTATCTCGGATGTCGTAATTACAATCAATGTAGGAAGGAGACTCCACCTTCCTAAATTTATACTTCATCCTCCCTGATTTTTCCGTCTTTTCCTATGATGGACCAGGATCTGACATGAGGAATTCCAAAGAAGGGGTGAACTGATTGGTTTTGATTTTAACACTTCGGGTTTGAAGATCTGCGTAGCAATCCCAGAGGCCGAAACACTACAGAGAGTATTGGAGATTAGTGGGTTTCAAACACTCGGAAATTCCCAACAGTCATTTGAACCTATCGAAAGGTATGAGATGTCCACCACTCTGGAAAACCCGCAACACTAGAAGATGTCGAGGGGTTCAGAAAACCCGCACTATTGTTAGATGCCGAGGAGATTAGAAATCCCGCTATACTTGGAGGATGCTGGAAGGTTTGAAGTGTCGACACCTTGGAGGATGCCAGAGATTTTGGAATGTCTGACACCTTAGATATCCCGACACACTATGGGTTTTGGAAACTGCAAAACACCCTACGAAACCCAAAAAGAGGGAATCGGGTTGTTTTCAGGTCAAAACATGTAAATTCCTCTCCGTTGTTATGTTTTTTGATAAATTTTTAATTGTCATTATAACTGCATATTCAAAGGAATAAAACAAACAGATTATTCCAAGGGTGAACCCTAAAACAAAAAACTTGATTGGAAAACAACCCAAAAAGGAATAAATAATCAAAAACCCCAAAACCCTAACAAGAAAGAAAGAGGAATTTAGAAGGATCATTACAAAATTCTTCCACAAATTTCACAAACAAAGAACAAAGTGAAATACCTTCAATCAGATCGAAAAATGATCAAAACGAGCAACTCAATCGAACACGAAGGCGAGTCGGGTTTCAGGGTTGAATAAGCATGCACGAAAATCCATGAGGTAAAAAAGCATGTTTGGTAAAAATGACGTGGAAATCCTAGTATTTATAAAAAATTTGCATTTAATACACTTTAGTTGACATGTGTGTCAACCACCCGACAACTTGGCATTAATGCCATGTCAGCCTGTTTGGGATGTCCAAAAACCCGACACAAAGGATTTCATATCAATTCGGGTTTTAGGTTGCAGGAAGCAAGCGACATGAAGCATGATGCTTGATGGTTCCAAAAACCCGATATAAAGGGGTGATTCGGGTTTCAGGAATCGGAAGACATGCGACATGAAGCATGTTCTGAACAAGGCATGTTCCGATGCTCAGAGAACCCAAAAACCTGATACAAAGGAGCAAATTGGGTTTCGAAAATCAGAAGACATGCAACATGAAGCATGTCCGACTAAGGCATGTTTCGATGCTCGGTGGACCCAAAAACCCGAAAGACTTACTTGATGTGGGTTTCGGGCTTCGGGGAACATACAACATGAAGCATCCAAAACTCATGTTGTCTTGCTATGGAAACCCGAAAACCTGATTATCTCTCTGAAAGGGAATTTTTAGGAAACCAGCTCAAAAATTCCTAGGGTTATCACTAAATTTTGGTGTAAACACAAAAATGGGATAACAAGCACAATTCATGCAAAGATGAGTGGAAAAATAAAACATATCTCTTCAAGTTCTAAAGGAGAAAAAGCTATATAATAAAGCATAAAATGTTCACAACAAAAGAAACAAACCTTGAGCTATAATCAAACAAGGAAGCCATGCTTATAAATAATCAATACCCAAATGCATCTAGATTTGGAACTAGAAAATATGGGTATAATACTCAATGAACCAGGGCTGAGTTTCCATTAAATTTATGCACTTCAAAAGAAGGAACAATTCGGTGAAATAAGAGTTGAGCTAGAAGAACACAAAACCGCGCACGAGTTCACAAAGTTTCTAGACCACAATCTCAAAATGCAAATCCATAAAGAACTACTAAGACAGAAAAATGTGGTATAATTGAGCTCGAGTAATAGGAAAATGGTGACAACAAAGTAATATTTTAAGCCATTATATAAAATATGCAAGCCCAGACCCAGAAATGATTATTCTTCTACGACCATTAAATGTTTGCTAAGTTTTTTAGAGATAATTAGGATAGAGAAAATAACCCATAGTTTTGGTCAAGTTTGTCCAAACCCTCCAGAAAACATCAAGTGAAGAAGGAGAAATGAAGACCCAAAACCGAATCCGAGCTCGAGAGCATTGGTCGTCCACAAATAATGCAAGGAAAATAAAAATACATGTATCAAAGAACAAAAAGCTCAAGAAAATTGAAAGGAAGAAACAATGGTTGAGTTCAAATACAGGGGACTTACTAGTTCAATAATGGCAAAAACTTCACAGAGTTTTATTTCTCAAAGATTCAATGCAAAGCTTTCACATTCTACGCTTGTAATTTCACAGACTCAGATTCAAAATGGCCACCATCTTTTCGAAAGAATCCACGGTAAAGCTTCAAACAAATGACTAGAACCTTAGAAATAAAAGAAATCAAGCTCGAAGATCAGAATAATGGAGGCCACAGAAAATATTGGCCAGGGCTTCACCCTACAACCTGGTAGTGTAAAATGACAAAATGATGGGATCGATGAGTTTTTACTTAACCTAACACAGAGGATTAAAATCGACAATCTAGAGCATCACAGTACAAAAATAAACAATCAAGATTAATCTGTAAGTTAAATGCAACCCGAGAGAGATCAACAGATGATATTTCAAAGTATATAGATCAAATGGTCTACGCTAAAATCCCAACCAACTACCTTATCAACAAAGTTCAAAGAATCAATGGCACAAATCAATTAAGTATAGAGATCGACAACTAGGGATCATTTTTACCCTTTTCAATGCAAACTCAAAGTCATCAGAAAACTTGACCATCGTTATTTCAAAAACCACCAACACAGAATGTGTTAAGACATCATTGAGAAAGGGGACCAGCCCCATTTTAATTAAAATCATTGCATTTGACCTTGTCTAAGGTCGAAATCTATAATACATGCCAACAAATTATGAATAAGGGGCCAAGACCATGTGGTCAAAGGAAAACCAAAACATTATGATCGCAATCGACCTTATCTAAGGTCTTATATGTGCATAATGATTAAAGAGACCAAATGCTATGGTATGTGCTAAGTCAAGGTGACCAAATCATTTAACCAATATCATTTCCTTTGACTATAATGTGCGTAAAATATTAATCAAAGGATGGGATCAAGATGGCATTCCATGTATATGCCACAATCAAAAAGACCCCATAAGATTATTCAAACAATTATATGCTCATGGTCAGATGGGGACCTAATCATTTTAAAATGATTATTGTTAAGACTATAGTCGATGCATAGTGATGATGGGTCGAATAAAAGGACAAGTTACTTTACCTTAAACAAATCAAAATTACCTTAATTTCTCCAAAAGGGATAAAGTAAAGTACATGTGGCATGAATAAGGAGAACCATGTCAAGTATGCACATGCCATGATGAGTTTAAAACAAATGCATGCACAGGGTCAACATTTAAAGTATGAAGTACTATTACCTTATTTTTCACAAATAATGGTATTATTTTCTTACACATGCCTACAGGTGGTCCCCACAAAGGGGAAGATTATTTTGCCAAGTATTGAAGATGAAGGGAATTATTTTTCTCACACACAGGAATATTATTTTGCATGTGATCACTACAGGACAGAACAAAGAAGAAGACAAATTTACCTTTGCAAGTGGATGAATTTTCAAGTGTCGCATCATTTAAATTAATTATTCTCCTACATGATAAATCAAATAATTGTGTGCATATTAGAGAAGACTTGAACAACAAGGAAGGGCTAATATTATTCAAAAAATATTCACCCAAGTACTTTAATTGCATTAAAAATAGAGTAGTCAACTACACTTTGACTAAAGTGTATTTTTGTAACTAAGGTTATTAATGCCTCATTGTAATCAATATGTCTATTTTTATTCCTTTATTTATTCATAATAAAGTGGTAAAATTAGCATGCATGTGCGAGTACAAGAATGTAGTCTATTTTTAGGAGGGGTTGGGTGAAGTATTTTTCTATATATTATGTGCACTAGTAAGGCACAAGGAGGACTTTTTGGATGTAGGAGTGCTAAAGCAAGAAATTTCTAGTTTTTCCCTTGAATGAGAACCAGTTATTGCCTTTCCAATTATTTGCAGTGGTGTGTATCTTTCTATTATCTCTTGTGAATTTTAATTCCTTGATTTAATTATCTTACCTTGCTACAAATCTGGTATTTTCTGCATAGTCTTAGTGTGCATTTTTAACTTGTTGTGTTGTTGTGATTTATCCCTCAATACATAAGTGTTTTACCTTAAGATTCTGCTGAAAACCATTGGTTTGTGCATCTGCAATTTTTTCTCAATTTTATTGTGCATGTACTCAGTCAAAGCCCTCAATCAATTTGGTGTATCACCCCATTTAAATTTAGTTACAACAATATTTTTACCCTCAAAACCCCAAAAATTAGTTTAGGATACATCAATAAGGAACCGGCCTTGATACCGAAGACTCACCTCAATAATAGGTATACCCACATACCTGAGGTGTTTCCATTGTATCTATGGAAGTGAGAGATAAAGCAAGATTAGAACCCCTATTGTCATCTCTCAACAAGGGTGCACTTTTGAGAGATAACACCTACACTAGTTCAACCTAGGATTTCCAAGTCCCGAAGTAAAAATAGAGGAGAGTACCCTTCTAAGATATCGGTAGATGGGTGAGAAGAGGTATAAATCAATGGTAGGTAATAAAAGCATACATAATATGACTAAAATTTAAATAAAGTAAATCTAAAGAGGTTATCGAATAAGATAACTATGTTAACTAGTATCAATGTGCATGTAACACTAAGCTAACATAGAGAAATGTGGAAGGGAAATGAACTAAACTATGCAAATTGACAAAGAGATTTAGATAACTTACCTATAGGGTGGTCGTTGATGCATCTATCTCTCTAGAGAAGAAGAACACCAAGAGATAATCATTATTAGGTGGATAAGGAGAACATAGTTCTTGTCCTAGACTCACTATATATTACCCAATAGTGAAAGCAATCCAACTAAGAAGAAGAGTGTAAAATCCAATCCAAGTTAAGTGCAAGATGAAACAACGATCGAGTGAGAAGACGTAAATTTGGCACAAAAGAGCATAGAAGATGGTAGTTCCTAAGATTCAAGATTCCTTCATGAATGTCAAGATTTTGTGAGTATATATATGACCTCATCTCCCATGGGTGATGGCATCGACTAGGGAAAAACCTAACACAAACACCATCACTCATGGGCGATGGTGTCGAAAAAGGATGATAATATGTCATACAAAGTGAAAATAGGTGTTGTGGATCAATTAGATGGATGAACAAGGTTCCAAGTGATGAGATACAAGCAAAGTGTTGGGAGTGTAACTTGTATGATACCTAAAGGGTTAAGGATAACTAGTTCAAGGACAAATAAGGTGGGACCACATAGTGATACTCTCTATGTATATATTTGTCTCTAGCCCATAATAATTAAGTGAATAATCATTACCCATTCCCAATACGCCCCTTAAGACACCCACTCAAGAAATATATGCATCAGCGACCCTTATCTACTCTAAGGAAATTGTTAGTAAAAGGTATAAAATATAAAAAAGTGAAAAATTAGGTGTATACAATGTACAAGTTCAATATTACATTTGCACCTTTTCGCCATAAATTATTTTTGTATTATGAATTTATATTTTTTATTTACTTTATTACTTGGACTTAGTTGATCCGTGATACTTTCTAGATTTCTCTCACAAATTTGATACCTTTTATGTATTCCCATTAAACTAAGAACCTAATAGTATCCAAATATTGTCAAACCTTTCATTACTATGTATTTTGTAGAAGAATCAAAACTCCATAGTTATTTCTTATTATTCTCATTTTTCTTCTATTAAAAGTGAGAATTGAGACCGAGAGGATCCAATAGGAAAATTTAGTAGAGTAGTGCTAAAGAATATCTCAAAATTTGAAGCAATAGATGGAGATTCAAAAATACGACCAATTTTTTATGAAGATCAGTAGAAGATCCAACATCAAAAAGGGTATTCGTATTGTTGTTAATTGCTAGATTATTTCACATTTTTTCAATTAGGGCTCTCTTTTACCCATATTTCATACTATGTACATTTTTTTATTTGAGAGTTATATAATTTCATCTTAATATTTTGGGATTGTACAAGGGTTAAGGAACTTTAAAAAACCCTCCTCTTAAGCTTATCAAATAATAAACATTCATTAATTTGTAGTTGAACTATTGAAGGAATTCGTAGTGAATATGAATTTTTGCGTGTGTGTAACCACAAAGAAAAAGAAAATTATGCACAAACATTGGTTACGTAAATCCAAGGATCTTAAGGAAATTAATAAAAACAATTATTTTAGTAAATTATATAGGATATATATGAAACAGCTTGAGTTTTAAAGTTTTAATCAATGACTATAAAAGCACGAAGGTTAGAGGCAGCCACAAATTATGAGGTGAACCCACAAAATATTGGAGGAATGCATAAATATAAAATGGCCTTTTCCAAAATTTCACAATGTTACGAAAAAAAAATAAATGGATGATTTTTACAATATTACAATGTTACATAATGACAAAATATATTATCCGAGTTAATGCTAAATCTAATGTCTATAATACACTTCACACCAATGTACCTAGTACCATCGATAGAAATAAAATAAACAATGAAGTCTAAATTTTGAAAAAGTGAAATATGAAGACTAACATAGAAAATAAAGAAAGACACAACCACCACGGAAGCTATTTAACATGTTGTTGATTGCGGCACCTAAGAAGTCTATAGGATGAAGACTTATATGCCTCTTTGAATGTCTATGAAATATTGATCCTGACAGTCAAGATGACCTTATTCCCCAAAATGGATGTGTTGTGACCAAGATATTCCCATTTTCCTTTAGAAAAATTGAGACCCACTACAAAATTTTTAACCTAACTTGTAATTTCGTCTTTCACTTTAGGATGGTTCTTATAGACTACTTGTCACTTGATTATTATCTACAACATTTGTGGTTATGTTGTGGAATGAAAACATATATGAGTCTATGTGAATTGTGAAATATTGATCTTGAGGATTGAGTATTATAAATTTAGAAAAAGTGAAATTTGAAGACTAACATAAAGAGAAGAACATGATACATGGATTGCATTCTTGAAGCTATAAAACATGTCACAACACTATCAAAGTTTGTGAACTACTTTTCACTTGGTTTTGGGTGGTTATCCACAACATCAAAATTACTTCACGACATGGATGATACTACGGAATAAACACTCAAGCATATGTCCAATAGAAGTACCTTTTTACCTAGTATACTACTATATTGTGGATCGTAAGTTAGAGAAAGTCATGCATTGAATGAACCTAGATTTTGATCCGAATGAAGACTTTGTTTGTACAATAGATGTATATTTACTATTATAGATCATGATTTTTCATTTTTTTAACATATATCAAACCATAAATGTAAAAACACAAATATCTTAGAGGATAAATGTTGGTAAAATATGTGTGTGATGTTGTGTATATGTAAAATACATGTGTACATGACATGTGATATTGAAATAATTTTTATTTGTGAAGTAGTGTGTATGTAGATTGGATGGAAAGTATGTATGTAGAGATAAAGTATCAACACAACAATATAATTTTATTAAGCTTTAATCCTCAAAGGGCATTACAAACGTGACACATCCTCAAAGGTCTTATAACTTACCATGTACAAACCCTCCACTCACTAATGTGAAAAAAAAATCATAGCTATTTTTTATTATTCCTTGACAAAACATCATAGCATGATGGTGTTGCATAAATGGTATTTTTCATTTTCCATTTCCCCCATGAATAACTTGGAAAACTTATTGATCATGTAATGGTAGCATCACCATCTATTGATATTGAATGGGGTGTGGGAAAAAATGTGGGAGAAAAAAGAGCAATGGCCCACTCAACATCTTGACTCGCACCACATTTTATAGCAAATGTGGCTAGATACAAAGGACCTAGACCTTATCTAGGTCTAAAATCATCCCTTCTTCGTGACTCTATAAAATTTTACATTTTTCTTTGTTCATATTATTCCAATTTTTTAGGATTGAAAAATGTGACTCTCTTTAGGCAAATGAATGACATAGAAACACATTTTTTCATTATCATGAGGATTACTTTCCATTTTGTAGCTTTCATAATTTAGTGTGGATTCACAACCTTAAAATATTGGTTATAAATAGAAAGTTTATTATTTTATCATGAGCTTTGTTGTCATGATAAATGTCTAGCATGTAAAATTGAAAATTTTGGCCATAACAACTAAGCCCACAACTAAAATTTTTCCCTCCCGATTATTGTGAACCATTCCTCTAGCTAGCTTATCTTGAGTTTCACCCTCACTGCGGCTCAAAGTAAATTTTTAATAATATTTTCAAGTTTTTTACAATGTGCAAGGAGTACCTAAGATGATAGATGAATTCATTAAGATTCAATGGAAAACAACTTCCTTTGGAGGTCTAAAAAGGTCATTTTTGGCCATTTTGCAGTTGGTAAACACCCTCCGGAAGCCTACATGGAAGATTTAAACCATATGAGGGTGATGTAAAATATCATTAAATATTTACAAGAAAAATTAGGGAAATTTTGTGATGAAAATTAATGACATGAACAATCTGAACAAAATTGGGTCATTATGGGTATAAGGAATGAAGGCTCCAATAGTGAAAGCTAACTTGTCTGGATGAGTCTAGGAGTTACAGAAGGATTTAGGAGGAAACCAAGTAGTCATTAGAAATTGATTTGAATCCTCTACATGATGGACACATAAAATTTGTTCAAAGACTCAAATATTCTATGTGATAATACAAAACACGGTAACTACTCTTTTTCAGTCAAAAATGAAATATGCCCTAAAATTGAAATTTTAGGCATAATTGGATATTTATAGTGGGTGGAATTATATCCTCACATTTTTTTGAGTCAAAATCATATAATTTTTTACCCCAAAATACTTTCACATGCTCCAGGGTAGAAAAATCACTCTCGGTGTCTTGATTTAGAATAAGAGGGTGACATTAGCATTCCATAAGTGGTAAAGTCACACTTAGAAGCCTCATATATCCCCCTTTTCCCCAATGTGAAAAGGGGACAAATGGGGCAAAAAATTGTGACCCCATCATTTCTAAAGTTGTGACAGTCATCTCTCACAACGTTTTCACTTAGGTTGCACAAAATGAGTTGTCAACTTGCCTCCTTCTCATGATGGCTAACCCCTAGTCACATTTTTTTCACTAATTTTGTTCCCAATTTACCCCAAGGCTCATAGGGGACAAGGGGGACATAAAATTGTGACCTCCTTCACCCCATTTAGCTCCTATTCATCAAAAACACATTTATGGCCCCTGAAAACCAAATTTTACCCCTAGTACTCATTCCCACTATCTGGATCTCCTCCGCAAGGCACTAGAGTAATTCACTTGTCACCATTTGGTTCAAGTCATACTTTGGTGTCCTGTGTGTCCCCTTTTTCCCCTTACACCGATAGAGCCTCACTTCAACCTAATTTCAAACCCCGGTCAATTTGTCATGGTTACAAGTATTGGAAGCACAAACACTGAGAGGGGGTGAATTAGTGTGCCTTTAAAACATTAATTCACTTAAACATCATCATCCATCAATTATTAAATGCACTCATCAAACATTTATCCTTATATATTAATAAATTATTAACCAAACACATGAGCATACACCATGAGAGAAAAAGAACACGTGAACACAAGATTTAAGTGGGAAACCTTCAAGGGAAGAAAACCCACTAAACCTCTACTTTATTACACACACAAAAGGAATATCATGAATATTACACATCACAAGATGTTTTTTTAGTGAGGCACCAACCCCATAAGGAGCACCAACTCCTAGTTTAGTAGGGCACCAACCCTGCAAGGAGCGCTAACCCCTAATTTAGTAGATCACCAACTCTATAAGGAGGAACTAACCCCTAGATGATTCAGAACCAACTAAATCCATCTTATATGAATGCCATATCTTATTGTTTCTGCCATAACTGATGATGACTCTATTAAACTCACTCTTCTTCCTTCTTCAATTTTTCATTCTAGACTTCTTTGCTCAAAACCTCTTCCTTCAAGATGATTTCAACTCTTTCCCCGGCTCGTCATCACCTTCTCTCTCACCAACACATCATCCCACACTTGTTTTCCTCTCAACAAGGTCACAAGGACCTTCATCACCTTCACTTCTCTTCCCTCTAGGTCACATGTTTCCCTCTCTTACACAATCGGCACAAATGAACTTTCTAATTCACCTTTATACCTGTTTCTTTTCCACAAATCACCTGGGTTAGAATTCAAATAGTAAAAACACTTAAAGTATCATTATAAAATCCTAGAAAATACATCCAAAGGACTAAGTAGGTCACCATTGCCACCAAGAACGTTCTAGACCTCCATTGGGACACAACAATCCCTAAAACCCAAAAACAAGCAACTTGCCAACCATGGAGTGAAAAAGAGAAAAAAACTTCACCAAGGAATTCCACACACTTATAAATGTTTTCTAAGCCCTAAAAAATCTCCATAAATCATGAAAACAACTCATAATAATCATCAATCCATGAAACCCACTTGAGACCATGCTTAACCAAGCACCCTCAAATTGACCTTCAAAGAACAAGTCATAACTTGCTCAAATATCAACAAAAATCAAGTATGATATACCATTGGAAATATCTTAAAGTCAGGATCATCACAAAATTCAAAAAAATCATGAAACCATCTGTAGAACCTCTAAAACTGCTTTGATCCTATACTGCTCCAAACTACCCCAAAACTACCTAAAACCAGTCTTCATAAATAGGGCACACTTTGCATCCTAGGGCCTCAACCATGATCTGAAATCATCATATAAATGTATTAAAACTCCCATGATTCCATAAATGGTAAATTAGTCAATATGTTTTCACCGTTTTCTTTACATTTTTGAATGACGAAGCAGAGATAGGGTTATGGGCTAGGAGGAATACCTGTCAAATGGGTTGGTTGATGGTTTTACGCACGCGTTCTAACTTCTTGATCTAGTGCCAATTGTGAGAGATTTCTTTTGGCTGAGAGGAACTACGAAATATAAAACAATACTATAAAATAATAATTAAATAATATATGACAAAGTGGGACTGTATAGCGTATGCTAGATCCAAGAAGTGTGATACTCCTAAATAGTCGTCAATCCTTTGTTTTAAAAAATTAATGCAAGAAACAAGAAAATTTCTACTACAGATTAATATGATTTAGGTATCTCATTCAATCACAATAAGAAAATATAATATAATAGGCTAGGCTATAGTAAGATATGAGGGATGAGGTAAGCGTCAAGGCATCTTGGGACTACTCGGGGGTCCGATCCCGGGTTGTTTAGATCAATTAGTAGGAGGTTGTTTGGCTCTGTTTTTGGGAAAGGTATAAAACACGAGAGATCGAGTGTCGGTCTCATATTGCCGATGATGGTTTAGTGATAAGCGACAATGATTACTACAGATTTTCAATAACTCAATACTTCATGGTTTAGGTATTTGTCTTAGACATATTCAAGGATGGTGAGGAGTGGGTGTAAGTCTGGGGAGGTGTTAGAAATACTCATAGATGTCTAATGATCAGGTATGGGTGATTTTGTAGTGTGGATTAGGGAATGATTGGACTTGTATGGAGATAAATGGTGGGGAAGTGAGAGTTCAAGTAGAAACTAATAACGGAAGTAACAAAGCCTACTAGAACAAAAATAGAAGAATGTTGGTTAACAAGATACTTACTATGATGCAGATTTGATGGCTGGATGGAGGTGACAGTTGATCAAAGGAATGGTGTTTGGTGTTGTGGCAGTGCTTCCTAAAATGCTACCGTGGGTGCAATGCTCCTAGATCTATTTGGATGATGGTTTTGGATGCCTGGATGTATGAAAAGATGTTGGTTCTACTTGCATGCAGCTCTGATCTCATTCTCGTCTAGTCTCGAATGTGCCAACCCCTCAAACAAGGTTGCTAAGGTGAATAAATGGTAACCAATGATGGTTCTATATTGACCGGTGTCAGTTAAGGTGGGATTCCCTAGGTTTACTAAAATGGGTAGATGTTTCTAATTTCTTGGGCCAAGTTGGTTTGTTTTCATGGATCAGAATGGAAGCTTCCCTTCTTATGAGCAGGAATGTGGTTAGAGAAATCTTAGGCATTGATTTTAGGGTTAGACCAAATCTTAGCTCATAAGGCAAGTAAGACTTAGTTATTGTTAGTTATGGAAACATGCCAAGAATAGTTCTAGGGTGAGGTGGTTATATGAGGTGTCTAGGTGAGGTGGAAATTAGGTCAATTAAGGTAATAAAATAATGGATATTATGAGGATGGGTATTTAATTTAATTAAATTAATAAAATTAATATTGATGTGGGGTGAAATGGTCCATGGTCAAGTGCCCATGTTTAAGTTGGTTATCCGATCGGGGCTAAGGGAATGTAACCAAATTTATGTGTCTACACATACTTCAATGGGAAAAAAATTTCACATATTGAAATTTTTGAGAAACAAGCATATTTGAGTGAGTCCCACATACTATCACAAGCTCTAAGTACATCAATGGAAATATGGAGGATTCCTCTACAATATACAATCATCAATTTTTTCAACAATCAATTCTTGGTCGTTATACTCATTTTCTTCTAAGTTGTTATAGAGCTAGGGTTTTATGAGGGTTAAAAAGGTGTTTATCTTCTTAACGATTATTCATAAAACTATGACAATCAAAAAAATTCACTCTACTTAGAAATTATTCATAACTAAACTACTAAACTACCCCCAATATTTTGGGTCCACATGCAAAGCACACACTTAGAACGAACATCTGGTTTTGGTAAAAATTCAATATCTTGCATATACCTTCAAACCAACACCTGAAATTTGGACCACAACTCTAAATCAACTTGTCACACACTTTCCAAGTCTTAATTTTTCACTACCATGCTATAAATATTCCAAATCACTTCTCTAGGGCATGCTTTCTTAAGGATTAGGTCTAGAATAGACCTATAAACCACATCAAACACTTGTACCTACACTCTCAAACACTTTTGAGTGTCTCTACACCTAATCTACATACATCACATACTCACACAACTACTAAATACTTCACTTCACCTTTATATGCCTCATACTACTCGTTAGGCGTCCGAACAAGCACGAAACATGCTTGTTTCACCAAATTTGATCTCAAAACATCTTGGCCAACCTTGAACACCTGTTAGAAGCTACAACACACTCTATGACATCACTCTAACACTATCCATGCCTTTGCAAGTCATCATCACACTCCTACAAGTCACTATACTGCTCTAAAGCCCATGCAACACCATGCAATCTCAATAAGACAAGCAATGGTCATCAATGACAACATCATGAACTTACCTAGACAACATAGACACCCTTTAAAATCAATGCCATTGACATTAATATGACAACCACAATGGTACATTATCCAATAATAGGTGAGTTAAATATTGTGAAGAAATTTGAATAAATCTTCATCCCTCTAAAACAAATAGTCATTTTTTCAAACCAAGGTGTTGTTGAACTACCCTCCCAACCTCCATTTTTAACTAGGTATTCTATTCATATTTCATAAGACATCCATTCTCCAAAATTATTAAATGTTTATAGCTCCCTAATTGTGCTCCTATTTTCAGTGAAATTTTTCATGTACACTCCTCTCAAAAATGACTTTGAGTTTACTATGAATGCATCCCCATAGATGCTCTGTATTATTTGTAGTATCAACCTAAAAATTTCAAAACTTGAAGTTATTTTTTCATATCTACCAAGCTCTAGCAAACCGAAAACCTTGAAAATTGGAGCAAAAGATCCTAAAGTAAAACCTAAACTTTTGAAACCATTTTCATTACAAATTGATACCCAAGAGACACATTTCTAAAAATAACAATTGTTGAAAGGTTTTCATTAATGTCATGGTGTGTGTGTGTTGGCATGGTATGGTCATTGATGTCATGGTGAGACTGTTGAAGTGATTACATTATTGTGTTGTGTCTTTTTATGCCAAAAATGATGTGGAGAGTTAGGTGTGAGGTTTCATTGATGTTAAATGATGCCTAATGATGATGTCAGTTTTTTGTGAGGTCATTTTGAGTACAAAGAGAGAGAATTTGAAGATAATGAGAGGTCTTGTGAGAAGGTATGGGCATGGTAGCTTAGTGAAATGAGTGGATACATGTATGTAGAGGTTGTTTGAGCATGAGAATGTGGTTTAGAGTTCATAAATAGAGGTATGAAGGTAATTTCATAACATGAAGACCAAACAAGGTGAAGAAAGCATGGCCTAATGAGGTAGGTGTTATCCATATTTCGCCCCCTTGGAAAAATATTGGATCAGCCACGACCTCGTATAGAAAGAACCAAAGAAACCACATTCGAACCTTGCAAATAGGTTATAGAGAGACTCTACAATAGAGTGGTGGGGCCTACGAAAGATAAAACGACCCCGTGCATGAAGAAATTCAAGAAAGGGCTTTGTTGAGTGAATATGTGCCTTAAATCCATTAAATAGATTACAAGTGGGCTAGGAAATGGGATAGCAAGATCAGGGAAGGATAAATTAGTGTCGAAAGAGGTCAGAGGCTCAAAGAAAAGAAATGGAGAAGGTTCGAATTCTTATGGATCTGGAACAATTTGGGACGAGCTCAAAATTGACTAAGTATGGAGGAGACAACAAATGTTTCCAAGTGTCCAATTGGTGCACCTCCAAAGTTGAATCCAAAAAGGGAGACTTGAACAAGCGCCAGGCCCCCATGTGTCCCAGGTCCAAAGTGGGGGTAGAGTCAAAACTAAAATTCAAAAGGTAGACAAGTGGGCCTCAAAAAAGGCTAAGTATGGAAGTGCTATCAGAATCCACCATGCATCAGCTTAGCACATCTCCAAAAGTTAGTCCAAAAGTGGAGACCCAAATGAGCATGGGCTTGCCACTTAGTCCAAGGTTTGAAAAGGTAAGAGGTTCGTTAAAAATTCAAAGATCCTGCAGATATTTCCACGTGTTGACCTGATGCTCCTTCAAAGGAAAAATCCTAAGCAGGTTTCCAAGTAAGTGTGGAGCCTCCATGCATCCCATTTCAAAAAGGGACAGGTTCGGGTTGAATAGTTAAAGCACTGAGATAGACCAATGGAGGGTGCCAAGTGTCAACACGGTGCTGACTCAAGAGCAGAATAAAGGGAGGGTTTTTAGACAAGCACCAAGCCTCTACATGTCCCTCGATTAGATATATGACCCTACCGAGCAAAGGACTTAGCCAAAAAAACATGAGGAAATTGAGCGAAGGTCATGGAAGAAGCCACATTTCAGCCATGTGCCACTCCAAAAGTAAAATTCAAAGGTTGTCCTCAGAGATGCGCTATCCCTCCACGTGTCTAGTTTCAAAAGGGGGCTCATTTTCGAACTGGTTTTCCCACTATTTTGTACAGACTTGATCCAAATTTCAAATGGGCATGTATTTTGACTCGAGGCTTGAAATCAAATAAATCGACACCTTTGTTGGAAAGATCTCGGCCTGCGTCTATGCCATGAAGATCTAAAACTTCAAGTTTCAAGAGGTTAGGTGGGAGAAAATGGAGAAACATATTCAGGCCATTAATATGATCTATTTTCCCCAATAACTAGATTGGATTCGATCTGATCCATTGTTTCCTCCTCCTTCAAGGCGACGAACAAGAAATTTATGCAGTCAAGACAGATTTGGGGCAGATTTCGTAGGAGGCATTGATGATAGTAGTTGAACTCGAACGTGTTTCCCCGCTTCTCTCTCCTTCTTCTCTCTGGGCCAAATCTATTAAATCATGGTCGGGACTCATTGTAAAAGGTTGGACATTTATGTTTTGTGCCCTCCCTTCTTCTTTTATTCACAGAAGGATTTGTGGAGCTTTTCTAACCTCTCCTTTGGGTTATAATGCAATTTTTTTCCTCTTTTACCTACAAAGATATCTTTGTATTGACTCTGAGCAATAATATATATGTTTGTGGATGTTTCTCAACCCTCTCATGTATTCATTATTGTCTCTCTAATCTCTTATTACGATTTGGTCATCTATGCATGTTGTTTGTATTACATTCATGTGGTCTGTGTTAAACTGCAAAACGAGTGTCTAACATTCCTTTGGTGTATCACCTCGTTAGCTTAGGTTTATTTTCTTGCATCTCTCTAACCATGTCTCCTTGGTAGATAGAATAGACTTAGAATAGATCCTCTACAATTTGTTTGTGTACACCTGAATAGAGGGATAGGAACCGGCCTCAATCTAGAGAGCTCTCTCAACTCGCAAGGTCCCACACCTTGAGAGATGCTCCATGTTGTGCAATCACACCAAATTCCCCACTTCACATCCATGCCATTCGGGGATGTCGTGATTTCACACTAATAGTTTTGGAACGCCCGATGGGACACTAAGGTTATATCTTCCATCTTTCCAAGGTGTCTCATTACAACACAAATCATAAGCCACCGTGCAACCACACTAATAGTTTTGGAATGCCCAGTGGGACAAGAGGTTTTCACTTTATTTCATCAAGTTGATGTGTTCTTGGTGAGATTCATCCTTTAGAGGCACGTTCAAAGCACCTAGAGACTCCATCTAGTCAATAACCCATCCTCTAAGTTGCAGATTTTTTCCATCCATTTCCACTCATTTTCATCCATTTTCTTCTTCCATCTCTTTCATTTTCTCCCATTCCATGAAGTTGTGCAATCATGACTTCATTCCCTTCATGGAACTCACACTTACAACAGCAATGCAGTTCACCTCCAATGCATTTCCCAACTCCTCCAAATCAGCATTATAATCAGATCCAGGACCATTATGCTTACCCATATGAGCAGATTCAAAGTCAGTTTGGCCATAGAGCTTATCAAGAACAAGGGGGCGCATACAATGGTGAAAACTATGTGGAGAATGCTGGTTTGCTAGAGAAGATTCAAAAAATGGAGGCTGGCATGGTTCAGTCAAGGGCCATTGCACAAATGAAGGCATTCAAGATTGGTTCAGAGGAACCTTGTCCATGGGAAGGCCCTTTTCCAAGACATTACTGACCCTCAGGAGAAGCTTGACTTCATGGTTGAAATGTTGCCTCAGCTTACATAGTGGATTGAAGATATTGAGGCTTATGAGCTGGACACAAGACAACCTTGTCAATGGGTAAGTCAATCACCAGCTCCATGTCCTTCATTTTCTTTTTCTCAATCTTTATCATTTCAGTATGATCAAGATTCAAGCCCCTCACTTGCTGCCTCAAGTGTTGATTTCATTTCTCCATCTCCTAGTCTTCCATCCCATCTCAATTCTTCTCCCCTTTTCCTTCCCAAGCAGTCATTCCCTCCGAAGAAACAAGAAGTTCCACCTCCTCCCCACCAAAAATAATTGCAAAGCTGGTTGAACCCCAACCTACCACTCCTCTTACTTTCCCAAGTCCATGTTGGGAAGATACTCAAGAATCCAGTCAAGGACAATAAGAAGAGGAGCCCAACAGAAAAGAAATAATAGACAATTTGATGAGTTGGGCTACTAAATTTGGGTTTACAAAGATCCCCTTGATGGTCAAGCCAATAGAGGAGGTCAAGGTTGAAGATCTAGTGGTGGCTAAGGTTGAATTTGCAGCAAAGGAGGAGGACCATACAGTTTCAGAGGCCCTAAGTTTGGAGCAAATTCTGAGAAGAACCTTGAGTTCTTCCTCCCACTTCATCCCCTTCGAGTTCGATGTTAAAGAAGAGTTTGATCTTTCAAACTTCATGTTTGAGGAAGAGGGAAACCATGTTGAGAAAGTTTGAGATTAGGAAGACACCATGGAGGAGGTTAAGCACATGCAATAGGAAAACAACGAGGTTGATTATCTATCTAACTTGGAGGATTGCTATGATAGAGAAAAGCCCATGGAGATCACATCATTTTCTCTTCCATCATCCATCTTCCAAGCATATGATCTTGTTGCCATGAAGGAGGAAATTCAAGGACAGCATCCTACACTTCATAACAGCTCTCTGAGACCAAGGTTGGAAGATATGAGTCTTCCATGTTCTTCACAAAAGAAGGAAGAAGAAACAGCCACTCCAAGTCTAGTTAAAGAGGAGCATATGGAGGTGACCAAGAAAAATTTAGAGGCACTGAATCATGATCCGGTTACACAAGAAAATACAACCCCCTCTCCCATTCAACCTCTCCAAAAGTATGATCTTTTGGAGGATCCTAAACTCATTAGCTTCATGTTTGAAGATGAAGCTTCATATGGTGAAGATAACAAATATTTTAAGATCACCATGCAAAAGGGAGAGACCTTGTTATAGCAGGATAGTAAAGAGTTTGATTTCCTACCAAACTCAAAAGAATGTTTTGATAAGAGGGAGCCAGTTGAAATTGCAATATTTTCTCCCCCATCATTCATTCTTCAATCACAAGAGCCTGTTGCCATGGAAGAGAGCGTGCAAGCACAACCTGTAGTTTGTAACATGCCTCCTGAATCAAAGTTGGAAGATTTTGATCTTCCAAAAGTCACACCTACTACAGAGGAAGAGAAAGATTATGAGGCTATCATTCCTCCCACACCATCCATCCATGAGGGTTAGCAAGAAGGATCCATTCTTGGAGTTAGAGTTTAGAACCATGGGCGATTCAAAGGACCATACCTTGCCCAATCAGATACTTGGCTTCATTGGAGCCAAGGGAGAAGCCAAAACCATTCATGCCTACTTCAGGGCATGAGGATGAGTATCAAAGCACCAAGGGTCACCATCAACACCTCTAGGAGTCCAATACAAATCAGCTTGAGGAGGTATTTTCCATTAATGTTGATACCTTATTGATATGGGTGGAGGATCCGCTTAAATTCATTTTTTCACTCATACAAGCAGCCATATTTAGTGTGAAATCATTTGCATGGCTGCCTCTCTTGAGAAATGGAAGATACTTCTCCCTTCCTATAGCCAGTTTTGTTTAGCCCCTTTTCTCTCTGGTTAGTTTAGGAGGAGTAGACTTTGTTTCCAGCAAAAGAAGTGCTTGTGCACACTATGTATGTCTCATTTGAGGCATGTATGATTTTTTATTTGTACATAAGTTTTGTTCGTATTTATCTAGAGCTACTGAGACTAGGCCCTTCACTATTCATGGCAGAAGACTCATAGTTTCATGTAATAGTTGTTATCTTCAAAATAAAACAAATGCAGAGCAACTAAAAATTCATCCTCGAAACAGTCCATTCAGGGACGTAAGAAAGCCCCAATCAAAGCAATTTTCTGCGAAGAACCCATCATTTCGAGATTTCTTATGAAAATTGAGAGTGTAAACGGTTGGGCTCATGGATCAGATGTAGGATCAGTATCATATCGTCATTCTCGACGCCATGCCCAATGGATACTGACAAGGAAACTAGTCTTTTCATCTATCAGGTAGATACCCCTACAAGTCGCCAAATTTTTATCCATATTTCGCCCCCAAAAAAAAATTGGATCAGCCATGACCCCATACAAAAAGAACTAGAGAAACCACATTCAAACCTTGCAAATAGGTTGCAGAGGGACTCTACAATGGAGTGGCGGGGCCTGTGAAAGATCAAATGACCCTATGCAAGAAGAAATTCAAGAAATGGCTCTATCGAGTGAATTTGTGCCTTAAATCCATTAAACAAATTACAAAGCGAGCTAGGAAATGGAATAGTAGGGTTGGGGAAGGAGAAAGCAGTTTTGAAATAGGCCAGAGGCTCAAAGAAAAGAAAAATCAAAGGTTCGAAGTCTTCGGGCTTCGGAACAGTTCAGAATGAGCTCAAAATTGACTAATTATAGAGGAGACAGTGGATGCTACAAGTGTCCAAGCGGCACACCTCCAAAGTTGAATCCAAAAGGGAGACTTGAACAAGCACTAGGCCCCCATGTGTCCCAAGTCCAAAATGGAGGCAAAGTCAAAGCTAAAATTCAAAAGGTGGACAGGCGGGCCTCAAAAAGGCTAAGTATGGAAGTGCTTAGTGGAAGCCGCCACGCGTCAACTTGGCGCATCTCCAAAAGTTAGTCCAAAAGTGGAGACCCAAATGAGCATGGGCTCGCCACATAGTCCAAGGTCCGAAAAGGTAAGAGGGGCCATTGAAAATTCTAAGAGCCTACGGAGGTTTCCACGTGTCAACCGATGCTCCTTCAGAGGTAAAATCCTAAGCGGGTTTCTAAGTAAGCGTGGAGCCTCCATGCGTCCCATTTCAAAAAGGGACAGGGTCGGGTTGAATAGTCAAAGCCCTGAGATAGACTAGTGGAGGGTGCCAAGTGTCAACATGGTGCTAACTCAAGAGCAGAATAAAGGGAGGGTTTTTAAACAAGCGTCAAGCTGCTGCGTGTCCCCGGTCAGATATATGACCCTACCGAGCAAAGGACTTAGCCAAAAAAACATGAGGAAATTAAGCAAGTCACAGAAGAAGCCACATGTCATCCCTACACCACTCTAAAATAAAAATTCAAATGCTATCCTTAGAGATTCATCATCCCTCCACATGTTCAGTTTCAAAAGGGGGCCCATTTTTGAATTGTTTTTCCCGCTATTTTGTATGGACCGATCCAAATTTCAAATGGGTATATCTTTCAACTTGGGGCTCAAAATCTAGAAAATATGACACCGTTGGAAAGATCTCGGCCTCGTCTACACCATAAAGATCTAAAAATTCAAGTTTGGAGAGGTTAGGTGGGAAAAATGGAGAAATGTCTTGAGTAATTAATATAGGATCTATTTGCCCTAAAAATAGATCGGATTCAATCGATCTATCGTTTCCTCCTCCTTCAAGGTTCCAAACAAGAAATTGATGCAGTAAAGATAGATTTGGGGTGGATTTTATAGGAGGCATTGATGATAGTAGTTGAGCTTGAACGGGTTTTCCGCTTCTCTCTCCTTCTTCTCTCTGGGCTGAATCTATAAAAGCAGGGTCGGGACTCATTGTAAAAGGTTGGACATTTTTGTTTTGTGCCCTCCCTTATTATTTTTTTCACAGAAGGATTTATGGAGCTTTTCTAACCTCTCCTTTGGGTTGTAATGCAAGTTTTTCCTCTTGGCTACTGCAATATATTGTATCGACTCTTGAGCAATAATATATATGTCTGTGGATGTTTCTCAACCCTCTCATGTATTCATTATTGTCTCCCGGTCTCTTATTGTGATTTGGTCATCTATG
Source organism: Taxus wallichiana var. yunnanensis (assembly GCA_018340775.1). Taxonomy (NCBI): domain Eukaryota; kingdom Viridiplantae; phylum Streptophyta; class Pinopsida; order Cupressales; family Taxaceae; genus Taxus; species Taxus wallichiana. The sequence goes on along the minus strand of CM031237.1, from coordinate 832,487,070 downwards.
CATGTTGTTTATATTACATTCCTATGGTCTATGTTAAACTACAAAATGATTGTCTAACATTCCTTTGGTGTATCACCTCGTTAGCTTAGGTTTATTTTCTTGCATCTCTCTAACCTTATCTCCTTAGTAGATAGAATAGACTTAGAATAGATCCTCTACAATTTGTTTGTGTACACCTAAATAGAGGGATAGGAACTGATCTCAATCTAGAGAGCTCTCTCAACTCGTAAGGTCCCACACCTTGAGAGATGCTCCATGTTGTGCAATCACACCCAATACACCACTTCACACCCAAGCCATTCGAAGTGCTTTGTGATTTTGTACTACATGTGAGGTTGATCATTTTTCTATACCAGTATGTAAATGTGATCATGGTAAGTGTGTTGGCATGTTGTTTCAGAATTTTAGACCAAGTTTTAGGTCATAGTTTTCAAGAACAAGCAAGATATTGCATTTTTGGTCAAATTGAGTTCTTGAAAATGGTGTTTCCTAGCTCAAGGTCAACTTTTTGATGCTCGTTGGTACATGAATCTTCTACATGGGAACCTAATCTCTTTGGGATATTTTGGTATGTGTCCTAGCTAAGATTTCTTGGCATTAGTTTTGGGTTTGAAGGCCAGATCTTTATGAACAATCATTAACACCAAAACAGGTATAAAACCCTTCTAAAACCCTAGTTTCAAGTCGATATGGAAGATCTTGCTCAAACAAGCTCATAAGTGAATTGTTTTTCTTGTTTGATGATTGGAGCATGTAGTGGACTATCCCAACTATCTCCAAGTGGTTTTGTGTTATCAGGTGAATGAGAAAAAGTGATGGTATAGGACTATTTTTAAGAAGATTTTTCTCGTGAGTCAAGTGTTACAAAAGACTAGTTGAACAAATAGATGCTTCATGATTCCATAGACCTATAATACATTCCTATAATGATTTAGATATATTTTTCTACCATTTATATGTCATTCCAATTAAATTTCTTGTGACTAGTTTTGAGTATGCTCAAAAAATAATTGTTCTTGAAGCCTTATGATTTGATTTGAGGTATCTAATGGATTTGATGATGTTTTTGAGGTCATGTAACAATTTTTACATGATTCATTCAGATTGGTGAATTTTTTCAAGGTGGTAGAATCTTGATTCTTCAAAACTGATTTTTTGCGAGACATAATAGGACGGTCTTGTTCTTAAGATAGTTTCATGTTGTGAAATGAAGTTGTGGATATTTATAATCATGGAGTAAGTATGTAAAGGTCATTAAAAAATTTTGTAGAAGTTTTATGTGTTTTTTTAATTTTCTTAGTTTCCCAAGAAGATCAAGTTACTTTGTTGTGTGGATAGACCTAGTTCAAGTAGGTCTTCTTGAGTCCTAAAGAAGAAAATGACCTAATGGAGATGTTGCAGACCTAATGGAGTTGATGTTCTAAGTTTTTCATGTTTATAATATTCCTTTTACTCTATGATGTCCAAACTAATTCATCATGGATGACCTATATGGTGTTTGTGCTTAAGACATATATATATACAAGGCAGTTTTTGTCTATTTTTGGTATTGTGAGTGGAAGAAAATGAGAAAGCTATAAGGGCTAGAGTGAGGTGTATGAGGTCCTAAAGACCATGAAGAATGTGTCCTTGTTGAAAATATTAAGGTTTATTTCTATGAAATGCATTTTTTTCATACCTATGAGAAGGTGAAGAAGAAGGAAGAGTGGATGAGAAAACAAGGTAGTTTGAAGAGTCTATAAGAGCAGCAGAGAAAGCATATAAATGTTTAAGGATCAAAGCGTGTTATAAAATCTTGAGAGCATTTTGTGATGAGTGATATATCAGAGATTGAGAGAATACCAAGAAGAATAAGATCATAAGAGTGAAGAAAATAAAATAAGTCCATTTTTTGAGATAGCAACAAGAAGAAGGTGGAGAAAATTCATAGGTGGATGAGTTAGTGCTTAGTCATCCTTAAAATTTGGTGCTTAATAAAACCCTAGGGAGTTTGTGATTCCTTGAAATTTGGGGCTTGATAAAACTTCATGGGTTTGTGCTCCTTGTGCGAGTTGATGTTTCACTAAATTAGGGGGTTATAGCCTCCTTGGAAGTTGGTACTTGTTAAAGTCTAGTTGGTGCTAGATAAATTAGGGGTTGGTGCTCCTTGTGGATTTGGTGCTTCACTAAATATTGAATTTTTTATATATAAGCAAATTTCAGTGGTTTTTCTTCCCCTTGAGGGTTTCCCACCTATATGTTGTGTTCATGTGTACTCTCTTATTTCATATTCTTGTGGATGGTTGTTTCATGCATAATAAAATCACAATGGTTAATAAATGTTGAATGATTGTTTTGATGAATCATGCAAGTTATCATAATTTAAGTTAAAGTTTATGAAGATAATGATTCACCCCCTCAATTATTTTTCTACCAATAGAAAGTGTGCTAGGCTTCACATGTCCAAATTGAGTAAGTTTTCATAAATGGTGAATTTTCAGCATCCGCACCACTCCAAACAAACAAAAAACTTCACGAGGTGAAAATTGGGAAAACTTAATAAAAATAGCCATCCTAGTCAGGACTTTCCAAAAATAGAAATTCTTGAAATTGAGCTAGGATCACTTGTATCAACTCATATTCCACCGTTGTAAGGATGGGAAGTTTTCTCGTGGTTCAAATAGGAGAGAAAACACTCACAGCCACCAAAGCATCAATCTCAAGGATGAATTTTGGATGGAATACTTAGATGCAAGAATATGGATGGTTCAACTCATATTAATTGTGGAAGAAGGGAGTCATCATGGTTTAATTCATCCAATAAGGAGATATCTTTGTCACTAAAGTGAAATAGGAAGCTTCGGACCAAGTTTATGGAGTCTCAAGACCAAATACACGAGAAGATCCAAACCAAAATATTGATTGAGTATTTCAACCTTTGCAAATATGAATTGAGCCTCTGAGATGAATAATAGTTATTTTCCTACATCATTTACACTACACCCAATATTCCTCAACCCAATACCATCATGTTTATAGGATCAACCTCATAATAGCATTCTTGAACACTCATTCAAATGTCATGTAGTTTTGCCCATGCAACTTACAAAATAAGGAAATTGAAACCACATTATTTCTACCCAACATGAGGTTATAGGCATAGAGTTTCATCTAGGGATAAATCCGTCTATCTAAAGGAGAAGACGTATGAGGAGTAGATGAGAAAAAATATGTCTAGGAATACTAAGTATGTTTCCATTCAAAAAGGTGACATATGTGTCACGAAGGTTGATTGTAAGGTTTGAAGGGGTCGTCATGTACAAAGTGATGTGGAAAGAAATATAAAATAGGGTCTATAAAAATTAGCCCCAATTCCAAATCATCTCCTCATAATCTTGAATGGAAATGTGTTCATTGAGTGTGATGGTGAATGTGGAGTTTCTCCTTTCCTTATTTGTAGTAGAAGACATTTTCAACAAGGAACGAGTAAACAAGAAGGAACTTGGGTCTCTTGAGGTTGATTTTATCCAAGGAGATGAATTATTTGTCATAAAGGTGAAATTTGAAGTTTAAAGAGTAAGGTGATGATCATCATATCTTGACTCCAACCTTGTGTTCAAATATCTTCAAGGAACAAGTCATGATGAACTAGTTAGGATATTGAGGTACCTAGGACCATCATGTTTATAAGATCAAGAATTCAACAGAGGTCTACACAATGCAATGTCTCACATCATTGTTTCTAAAAACTCAATTAGAAATTTAGAGTGTGCTTAAATCTCATAAAATAAGGATATTTTACCACAATGTTTTGGTCTAATAGAGGTCTAATGCAAAGAGTTTCAATAAACTAGTAATTTTAGTACTTAAAAAGGCCCTATTTCCATAGGATCCTATGAGAAAGAAGACCTATATAAGAATCCTAAAATTTGATTCCATTCAAGGATTATTTTGAAGCTAGGAAGGGTAAGTGGATGATTTTCATGTGGAGTACCATGTTTACAATAATGGGCAATCATCTCAATTTCACAGGGGCTTAGCCCTATGACCATTGGTGAAAACCAATAATATGCACTGAAAAAAATTATTTCACCAACAGTTTTTGGTGAATCCATTGGGGAAGATATGCCCTTTGTGCACCCTTAAAATATCTCTAAAAATATTAAAAACCAAATATTTGAAAATCACAAAAAAAGATAAATACGGAAACTCAATGTTGTGCAATTCAATGTTTATTTCTATTATAAACTTGTCATTTCCAAGCTGAAAATTTCCATTCACATATTACAAAATATTTTACAAATTTTTGGAAAGAATATATACAAGGGATAATTGAGCAAGCAAAGCATAATTTACACAGAATTAAAAGATTGACAACAACTTGATTTCAAGTTTTCCATTATTCAAATAACAAGGAAAAATGGTCAAGAGTACTTTCCTGAATTTGATCCTAACTTTCCTCTTGAAGGTTATATTGGAGAACCAATTGTAGAACCACTAGACCTTATTCCTCTGAAATAATAAAGAGAAGAATAAGCATAGGTAGAAGAAGAAAGAATGGATGAACCTATGCCATGGGAACAGAACACTAGTTTGCTAGCTTTAGCTCCACCACTTCATGAATTACCAAAAGGATCAAGAAAGAACTTTCCAAAATTATATGGATATGGAAAGCAACGTATAGATTATCATATTACATGTTGTATCATATTTTTGGAATTCTTAGAAAGGGACGTGGAGATGTTTTCATTTAATTATTCATGGAGTCATTGTAACATGTTGTTGTGGATTAGTTTTACTACTGTCCATCACGCTCAATTACTAGTTGGGATGATATGAAAACTAATTTTGAAGTAATATTCAAGACTTTATAAGATGTCCATGCCCTCCTTACTCAACTATCTCAAATGAAGAAAGAATCACAAGAGCCCATGAGATATTTTGTAAAAAAATCAATAGGTTGATAAACAAGATTCCTAATGGTGCTTGACCTATTGTAGATAATCAAAATATTTTTTTGAATGTTTAGTTTCCTAAAGTTTGTTTCATGCTATGAATATCTCAACCAAACACTTTATAAAACACTCAAGAACTTTCCATTGAAGTGGAAGATGACATTATAATGTCTATGAAGATCAAGAACCATTCAATAAAGGATAAGGCCCAGAGTTTCAAACATAAAAGAGCTTATCCATTTCTGCAAATTTTTGTCAATTATTTGAAAATATTAAAGAAGGAAGTTACACAACATACCTCATACCAAAACAAGAACATGAGTCAAATTTTAGGAGCACCCCAAATTATTACCTTGTAAGCTCAATCGGTTAGTGCAATATGTGGGATTTGTAAAGATGAATGAGAAGAATTTTTTGAAGCATAAATTGAAGAAGAAGAAGATGAATCCGCCAAGATTAGGTATTTTGAATACTCACTAGATGAATATTTTGAATAATCCATGGGTGATATGAATAGTTACTCTTGTGCGATTTTCATTTTCTCACAAAGAGATAAAGAATCCTCTTTTTTATGTTGCCCAAGTAAATCACTTAAATCTTCAATTGGAAACTCTATGACAAACAAAAACAAAAAGAATATCATCATTTTCCACTTCCATGGTATCATCCAAGAAGAATTGTGAGACTACCTCAATTAAGAATGCATCTACATCTTGAGTATCTTTCATCTCCTCCTAAAAATCAGTTTCAACTTCCATTATTACTAAAAATACAAATCATAATTATGTCAATGCTTCTATAGTTTTTATGGGTCTACCACCTCTTCACCTTTTGACATTATTGACCATGTTAATAAATCCAAAATTTAGATTGTTGAGTCTGAGTACTTGAGAACTCATCCCAAGTAATTTGATAGGCGTGTATAGTTTATCAAAGAAATTAGTTCATGTTCATGTTCCAAAAATTTCACTACCAAAGAACTACCTCCAGCCCCTCATACCATTTCTTATAACCTTCTTTCTTCCACATCCTCCACTTCTCGGTAGGGTAGAAACTTTCTATTTATCCCTTGTGGTCAATGGATATAAATTGAATAACTACATTATCAACTTCGATACTTCTAACAATGTCATTCCTGCAAAAATTACTAAATCTCTTGGTCTTAATTTGAATACCATTGATGTCCATTTTATTATATGGAAACTAAAGAAGTACCACTTGTTCACCAGGTCAAGGAGGCTCAAGTAGCATTTACATATTTTCCTGATAAGAATATCACAATGAAAATACTTGTAGTAGACATGCCATCCTTGTATGCTATGTTATTGAGAAGAAGCACGTCAAGATGTTGGTGGGGCTATACAGATGGATTTTTCACCTGCCACCATTCCAATCAATAGTAATATGAAGAATATCCTTCCCATAAGAAAAATGAAATACACATTTCAAAAACTAGATGACCCAAGAGTAGGCATACTATTTCAAGATTGAAGCTACGGAAACTTCTTCATAACCTTGGATGTTGATCTGACCATGATGATAGAGGAGTTATTAGGAGTGACGAAGCCAATCAAAAAACATCATGATGATTTGATGGAGCCGTAATTTTATAGTATGTTCTTTCCACTGAGCATGAATTTGGATTCTCTATTTTTTAGTAATGGAGGTCATAGGAATCTTGGATTACAACAAAGCAATCCTAAGATCACAAGTAAGGAGGATAAAGAATAAAGAGTGACATCAAATAACTTATTGACAAATGAGTCCGATGTTTCCAATCATTTTCTCAAGGTTCAACATGAAGACACATTCAATGAGTATGATTGTGAATACAAATATTTCTCTTTCCCATTGGGCCATTGGGAGAGGATGAATCTTTCAAGAAGGAATGCATAAATGGCAATATGATTGGGCCTCTTCAAGTTAACTCTACCCAATAATATGATGACTTCATTGTGGAGATTTATTTCCAAGCTCATGATGGTCATGGCTGGGAAAATGATGATCTTGATATTTCAGCCTTAACCTTATGCTCATTCTCCTTTCATGATGATGGAGACCTTCTCAATAAAGAATGGATGGATGGAATGGTGCTTACTTATCCCAAGGCTGACTTCATTCAAGATGAATACACTCTCAACACGGGATTTATGAATAAGAATATGCTTTAATTTTTCAAAGGTTACTCCACTCAAGGAAAAGGTGTTTTCATCATAAATCCTGATTTTGAGGCTCAAAATGGCCAAGATGGAGAAGATGATGGTTTTAATTTTTCATACCTAACCTCATGTTCATTTTATTTTTAATATGATGAAGTACTATGCACATCACATCATAGTAAGAAACATATCAAGAAAGGGAGTGTGTGAAAGAAGACCATTTGGAGTAACTAGTAAACATATAACACCAAGAGGCTTGTGATAGTATCAAAACTCTTAAAAATATGTAAACAACCAGCTCATGGAAAAAATGGTCATGAAGTAGATGAAAATTGAAGGTAAATTTCCCATCAAATATCATAAGCCTTAGTGTGAAAATAACAAGCATAGTGTGATCAAGAATCATTCCTATAGCAGTAAAGGAAAATCAGCAATTGGAATAAATTTGGAAATAAATGAGTGACAGAGAAAATAAGATGTCAAAACAATGAACGAACTAATTGAACCTTCATTTGTAATAAAAATCATGAAATTTTTCTCAAGAAATTGAGAAAGGGGTCATATTTTAGTGATCTCATAAATGGGTTTTGGAACAAAAGCATTCAATGATACCCATGTACGAGTAAAACATTCAAGAAGAATCGGTGATATAGTGAAATAGGGTTATCCCCTACATGTACCATAGGCATTTTATGTATTTAGTGTGTTTCCATTCATGTTGTGTGTTTCCATTCTGTTGTTTGTTTCCTTTCTATGTCGTCTATCTGTTTTGTTTGTTCTTTGGTTTTGTTTGCATTTATACGCCTGAAAATCAATAGGTGATTTTAGACACACTTGAATTCTCGAGATTGTGTCAAGATAGTTGGAATGTGTTATATGAGATGGTAATGTGACAGATAGATAGAGTATAAGTGAGATAGGTGGGAATGGCGATAAATGTAGGAGTACTAATCAAGGTAATTGAAGGTTCTCAAGTGGAAAATTGAGATTTTTTTAATCAAGAGTGACGAATTCTTTACTAACCTCGTGTGGGGTGATACTACGATCAAGTGAGATCCTTGTGCATAAATCTTAGTCAATATTAATGGAAACAAGTATAGCCCAACCTAATTGATGAATATGGGGGAAGTGTCCTTCTTCCTCTAAGCATTGCTCTCTAAAGAGATTCATATAAGAATGAGGGGAAATGTGCATAGAAAAATCAAGGGTTGTGAGGTATAACCATGTTTTCTTTATTATCATAGTACTCTTTGGCAATATCTACCTCATCATTAAGGTAAATTAGGTGGTCAATAAATTCAGGTGGCATAGGTGTTTCCCTGAAGACTAATTGGCATAAGCCTTGGTCAATGTCTACTTGGTTCCTATTAATGTTTGGCTGGCTTAAGATCAAGTCAAATATTCTCACATGTTGTTGTGGTGGACTTGAAATGATCACGTTGGCACCAAATCAAAAAAGGGAAAAAAACAAGAAAACTAGTATCCAAAGGGTCTAAGAACTAATTTCTAATAGCCTAGGCTACTAAGGAAACAAGGATTGTGTTCTTTCCAATTCTAAATTACCTTAAGTTCCTACCTTTAAATAAATAAAACAAATGAACCTAAATTAAAAAAATATGATTGATTTCTCCTTTTAATTTAATTAAATTCAATTTATAAGTATTTAATCAAAGAAACATAAAGAAAACTATCTAATTGTTTTTGTATTTTCAATGAATATTTTGAATGAAATAAATTAATTAATTAAATTAAATTAATAAACTTTTTTTTGGATTTTCTGATATTTGACAAATTAAATAAAATAAAATCTACAGACACAGACAAAGAAATTAATTTAAACAAAACAATCTACTTCTACACTAAAATAAAACAAACAGGGAATATCCAGATGTAGCTATTCCTTTGTTACAGGGTGTGGAATTAAATCTAATTTAACAGAGGATGTATTCTAATTTATAATTATGGAAATCTAATTTCCTCTAACTACCTTTTCCGATATTCATAGGAAGAAAGAAATTTTCTCGAAAGTAATTTCTTCTTTCCCGGAAGCTTCCCGAAAAAGTGTAAAATAAAATGTACGTGTAATTAACAATAAGGAAATAAATTAATAAGCGTAGACACATAATCTTCCTCCAACTCATTTCTCATGCATATCCACAGGGATAATTAGGGAAGAAGATATCAGCAGAAGTTTGTTCATATGCACAAATTCTATAAATGAAGATATGATAAATTCTACCTCTTAAAACAAATGTGATTATTTAATATAAATAACAATGTTCAGATGAAATATTCAAAAACAAATTAAATACATTCCCAACCTGGTTACTGTTGTATTATGATAGCTTCCCAAGTATGATGATGGATTTATTTTCTCCTCAGCTTCCTTTCCTTTCCAGGATGAGTTTAGATTATCAAGATGTGTAAAAGCTGGTTGGTATCAAGGTGAATAAAAGAATAGATTGTAGTTGATTAATTTCCAAGAAATCAAGAAAATGTTGGACCTAGTTGGTTGCAAGCAAACCGGTCACAAATGCAATCGGTAAGGAACATAGTAATGCACTATGTTGTCTGTGTAATTCTCGGTAGGATTCTAGAAGCATAGCAAATGCAATCAAATCATAAATCTCCAACTCATCATCTAGGTAAAAATTGGTTTTTATAGAAATGTGAGGAAGAAAAAGTTTGAAACACACGATAATCAATAAGTGCCAAATCATCAAGGAAAGATAGAGTTAACATTATAAAGATATTAAACTAAGAATAAGACTCAATACAAATTCATCAAGCCAAAAATCAAGAAAAATGATCAAGAAATGTGTGAGATAATGAATCACGAAATTGAAACATGCACTCAAAACACGCAATTTTAACTCTCATATAAAAGAAGATAGAAATGCCAATATGCACAGATTGTAAGTTACACAACCATCGTAGAGGTTGCGTAACATGTCTAGGTAGACCGGATTCATGTAGCCACCGCGGTGGTCGTGTAACCATCATGTCGGTTGTGTGACTTAAGATTAAAACATGGAGAAAAGGGGGAACAAACAGGTTTACAAAGGCATGAAAGATAAAAGACTTAGAAGTATAAAAGGTGAGCTAAAACAAACTGCTAAATGTGAGGAAAGAGGACTTAGATCTCATCATTGTTCTAGAGAAGGATTCTTTCATCATTGGAAACTTTACCATACCCATCAATGTAGCACCATGTAATTTTGGGTGCATACATAGTGCCCCCTTGGAGAATTTTTTAGCCATGAATGGGCATAAAACGTGACTTCCAAGTATGGCGCTCCCAAATTGGTAGGGTTTCATCCATTTGTTGAAACCATGCCAATCCGACCTTCTCATTACCTATAAAAGAGAAATGGGAATCAAGTGCAGATATAAAAAAAAATTAGTAAAATATTTTGAAATGAAATGACAAGATTACTCACCATATCCACGAGAGTGACAATTATACCTACTCCAGCATGCCTTCCCTACATACACTCACTCAAAGCGACATTAAAAAACCAAATTTGAGCTATATATAACACTTTTTACTATTTTTAGAAATCATTTTTACAAACTCGTTTAGCTAAATTTGGAGCTCTAGATTGTCAGAGACCATTTTTCTTGAGAATATAGTCAAATAGAATACCACTCAGTCATGATGGTAGCACAACCAATGGTGGCAACAGAGGGTCGTGATCATCTAATTTATAAGCATTTGTTTAATTTTTCCCTATAATGTAGCATTTGTTTGAAAGTAGCTATAGGAGGGGAGGTTTTTGATGATTTTGTAGTCAAAATGACCATAGGGGCCACCTTTTATGTTTCATAACTTTTTTGAATAATTTTGGTCAATTTTTGTACTTTTTTTATTTTTTTTGTTTAAGGGCACACCTTTGTTTTGCGGCCACAACCATCATGGCGGTAATGCAACTGTCACTCTCCATAAAGAGGTAGTTGCATAACCACATCTCTAGAAAAGTGGTGGTTGTGCAACCATCGTGGCAGTTGTGCAACCGCCACCCTACTAAGAGTGGCAATTAAGTAACTGTCATGAATTTTTGTGCTTTAAAGGCTAAGTATGATATTTTTAATTTTTGGTTGCATTTTTATTTTATTTTTGAATTTTTCATGCACTTATTAGATTATAACTTGTTCTTTTTCATTGTTTTTGACACAATGGATTTATATCATATGGAGTAGAGCTCAAAAGTAGGACCGGTTGCCTCATATTCTACAATTATTGACACGGGAAGAGAGGGGGTGTTAGAGAGGGAAGGCCTATAGAGGATAGCCCAAGTACAACTAGTTTCCCCAATGATTCACCTTATCTATGACTTGTTTTATTTGGGATGTAGACTAGACCACGGTTTGGTTCCCTAGTGTCAAAGGAGAGTGGACGATCACATTGGAGGATTTTTATAGGATCCTTGGACTTCCCGTCACCTTTGGCGGGAAGTTTGCATTAAAAAGCACCAGCTTGACGATTGAGGCTTGTAGATGGGCTACCTATCTTGGTGACACATAGGCACCGACATGGGTGTCAGCAGCAGAAAAGAGCAAGTTATAGTTGAGATTTCTACTATCCCCAACCTGTGTAAGGCCATCATTGGTATATTAGCCTCGTGTTTGACTAGAGATATGGGTGGGGACATGTTTTTATTTTATTGGGCTCTTATTTTTAGAAAATTGAGCTCTAAAGTATATTATATGCATGGGGAGTTGACATACTTGACACTACATACCATGACTTATACGGTATTGTTAGATTTGGGGCGAGGCATCTTATCCACACCACATTGGTTATGTCATGGGAATACGAGCAATCCATCCCCTAGGATGGGTGTTGGGATAGCATATCTTACCGACATCGAGAATCTATGTGGATTGACATGGCACCACATAGGGGCCCACCACAATTAGTATCCACCCTTACTATAGCAGATATGATCCCACATCCATATTAGGATATAGTCGGTAGATGGGGTGTCAAGGGGATTACATTGGCTACTTGCAATACTATTGTTTAGCAAGTTGATCACGATAGAGTGGTTGAGACTCATCTAATGCTTTGGATTACCTAGTAGTTTGGGTTAACCTATTCCAATTCTCTTCCTACAATAGCTACCATTTATAGAGGGATATGGGAGCGAGGTCTAGCCAGAGGAGAAGACTCTAGTGGACAATTATAGTTCATGGGGTTCCGATGGCTCACCACAAGGTGTACTGACCTATTTGCTAGTGTTGCAGCTATACCAAGGCCTATTTTTCATATTGGCAAGGGTCCATCTAGGATTGAGAATGATGAGGTCAATACATACTTGAGCTCAAAGGAGGATTCAAACCCTAGGTGGTAGGGTATAGGAGAGGACTCAAGAATTGCCAAAAGCGAGGCGGAGGCAAAGGAAGAATCATTTCATCCTAAGGAGATGGAGGAGGATTCCATCCATCCATAGTATATGGAGGAGGAGGAGAGGACCAAGGAGGAGGAGGAGGTCATAGTGTTTCTGTAGAAGTGCCGATTATAGACCCGAGATGGGTCCTGAAGACCCAATTCAGTGTAAACATACTTTTCTTACCCTTACTTCCTAGGTTAGATGTTAGTAAGATCCCTTTTTATTTTACATTTTCTAACTCACCATTTTTTTTTCTTTACAGCCACATCTGATGGATGGTGGGATCTTATTTGACACACGCTCCTAGACCTATTCATTCATGATCCCTATTGGGATGACTTGAGAGGAATTGCAGTGCGAGATCCCTGGACTTCCCACACATGTCGGTTGTCATACTGATTTGTTCACACCATCATGGCATGTTGTGGCATAGATGACTCATTTGAGGACTGATATTTCTATACACGAGGAATGAGAGAGATGATAAGGATGTTCATGTAGTAGAGCTAATAACACTGGTCATTCATGTGCACATTCTCACCGATCGACACACGAGGCTCTCATGCTACACCTGTCGATCTCGACATAGGATTCATTGTAGGAGTCCTATCCCTACTCCTTCTCATGGATCTAGGAGGTTTGGATAGGCCTAGGACATTTATTGCTTTGGGATAGTTTCGTATGTATATATTTATTTATTTTTGTATTTTTGGCTCATGGTTGATTGTTTTGACCACACGTGTCCTATGGTGTGATGGAATTGTATACAAGACACTTTAATAGACACATATATATATTGACATATTATTGGCTCGACATTCCTTTACATAAGTTGATTTTATTTTTGTTTATATCATCTGTGTACTCTTAGATGGCTTAGAATTTATGATGTTATTTTTTTGTTGAATGCATGTTATGGATGATTATGTAATGTGGTAAACAAAATGATATCTATGATTGTGTATATGGTAACAAACTGTAATTAGGAAAATTTATTTTTCAAGTAATGTTTAACATTTCTATTTCATTCGCAAAATGTGTTGAATATAGTATGATGATAAGATAACCTCACTTCATTCTTAACTCCATGCAACCAGTAAGATGTGAGGGCTCACCACCAAGAGCCAAGAAGAATGTGAGATATGTGATTTGAAGAGTGTGAACGATAATGATGACAAAGAGATAATAGGTTTGACAAAGATTTATTCAGAAACCTACAACCAAACCCCAATCAAAATTAACTAACCAATTCAAAATGAAATTTACTTACAAGTTTTTAATAGAATTAGATCCATGGATGGCATGTTGATCAATAAGATCTGGTTTAAAGAATGATTGTCTCTCTTAACATACACATCTAATTCATTTTCTTGGTAATTTTATACTTTCAAGCACTTTTATTTCCTTGTTTATTTAGAATTTTTTATTTATTGATATGACCCCCTACGTCCTACCCCATGTTACTAGTAAGAAGCATGGGCTCATCACCAAAGACAAAACATAGGTGAGTAAGGGAACTTGCCTCCTTTCTCACCATCATGCTACCAGTAAGAAGCATGGGCTCATCACCAAAGGTTGGGAAAGGTGGAAAGTGTAATTATTTGCATAAAGCATATTTGTAATTATTTATTTTGTTTTATTTTATTTGACTTTAAATTTTTCTTTTAGGAAGAAACATTTTCCCCTAATCTAAACCACACACAACTAGTAGGATGCAAGGGCTCACCACCAAAGGTCAAGATAGGTGAAGAAAAGTTCTGGGAAAAATGTTTAGAATTTTTTTTTCAAGAAGAGATGTTTTTATCAAAAGATTCGTCATCAAGAAACTTCTAGAGAAAACTATGAGTAACAAACATCTAAATCAGAATTAACCATGAAGAAAATTGAGCATACAAGCCCTTATAAAACAATGTCAAAATTTGTCTCACGAATGAAAGTGATGATAAGGATTATATAATCTGAATGTGTGAAAAGAGTGTAGAATAGGTATGATTAAGATATTTTCCAATGTTTGAAATTCAAATAATTACTTGAACCGTAAGTTTCCATTTTACAATTTCAACAAAATGATAATGTAGGTAACAAGATAATATGAAAGCAAGTTAATACTGTGGAAATGTAAATGACTATATAAAAACTTGAGGTGAAGCAAGTTAATGGATTCGCTAAACTCCTCACCCTCAAGAGTACACAAATGATACACACCGTTCTTGAAATCTTCCATTACTTGGTAGGGCCCTAGCCATTTTGGCATGAAATTCCTACCTTCACTTACATTTTTGTCTATTCATCTATAAAATCTTAGAACAAGGTCTCCTACATGTATTTCACACTCATAGACCTTTTTTTGTACTATCGACACATTTTGTCTACATAGACCTGATGATTTTGCTCAACCCTAAGACACTTTTCATTCAGGATTTCTAAATCATCTAACCATGAATTTCAGTACTCATCTTCATCTAAAATACCCTATAGGGATACACGAATATTAGGTAATTCTACCTCCAGTGGTAAGACCACTTCAGCATTTAAAACTAGAGAAAAAGGGGTCACCCCATTAACATTTGAATTGAAGCCCTATAAGCCCACAAGGCAGAAATAGCTTCACGCATCAATCTCTCTTGTTCTCCTTAACCATATTAAGTAGAATGGACTTCAAGGTTTTATTGGTATCATCATCATGTCCGTTGGCCTAAGGGTAATATAAAGATGTCGTGTGATGATATATTTTAAATTGAGTGCACATCTCACTTACCCCTTCATTTTTAAAAGGGGTGTCATTATCTGAAATAATGACTTATGAAACAACATACTTGTAGATGATTTGGTTCAAAATGAATTTAGCAATGACAGATCTAAGTACCATAGTTAGAGGCATGGCCTCAACCCATTTGGTAAAATATTTTATGGCCGTGATTATAAAGTTGTGGTGATCTAGTGATGAGGTAGAGAATTTCCCCATAAAATCCAAACCCCAAGTAGAGAAGGGCTAGGGTGTAATAATTTTTATAAATCTTGGGCTGGGATATGTATAATGTGTGATAATTATAAACATTTCTGGTAATTTCTAATGTATTCCATAGCATCATGCTCTAGCATGGGACATGTTGGAAAAGTGTATCACTTGTGTTGTCATTAATGTCAAGTTCATTGATGTCATGGTGGTCTAGGTGATCTAGGTATGTTGGCTAGGTGATCTAGGCATGTTGGCTAGGTGATTTAGGAATTTTGGCTAGGTGATTTAGGAATGTTGGCTAGGAGATCTAGTCATGTTGTCTAGGTGATCTAGCGGTCTCTAAAGATGCATATGTGTGGTCTATTTCTCGGTGCCGATGAGATGTGAAAAGGTGGTACATGTCAAAGAAAAGTATTGTAAGCATGGGATAATCCATGGAAGAGTTTTTATAGCATGTGTGAGAAAATATTAGGCTCATCTTAGCCCCATGAGTTAGATTTCTAAGTTTCATAGAAGTTAGTCTTGAGAATTGGAAATGTTTTTGAATGTAGATTAGGTTAGTCATATCTCCATATGGAAACATATGGCTAACAAACACATGGAAGGTTTATAATAATGTCTTGTAGTTCTCCATGTAAAATTTCATGAGAATCAGAATGGGTATTTTTAGTTATTCAAGTTTTTCTAAAATAGCCTTCTTGGAAAATGCATTTTGAGATACCTCGCTTCTTAGGTCTCGTGAAAATTTATGAGGGATTATTCGAATAAATCATAGAATAATTTTTGCAGTAGACTCTAAGCCTAAAGTTATGTAAAACTTTTCAGGTCAATTGGACTTGTTTAGAGAAAGTTATGAACAATCTTCCGAGTAGGTTCTTTTGGTGTCCAAGCAAGTTGTTCAATCGATGGAAATAGAGGAAATTTTTTTATCTTTCCTCCACTTGGTTGAGTTTTTTTACACCTTATAAGGTCAATAAAGGACTTTTTTTTAGTACACATATGGAAAAAATGCTTCCTATGCCCGTGAGGTACAATGCAAGGTTGGTGTAAATGGGTCAATTGATGTGTTTTTAGGGTGTTAGAGAAGTTATTGGATGTCAAGAAGCTACAGAGTCTATTCAAGCCTCAAATCTAGTAATATTTTCTTCAAATCCTTCAACATTATATTCTCAACTCAAAGGAGGAGTCCTTTTTTATCACATTTTTCTCTCGTTGGTGGCTTGTATTCATGACCTACTCCTGTGTATATAGTTTGTTGTTCTCCTTTGCAAAAAAGGAAGCACTGAGACACATGAAGGATATCCATATGCATTCAAGGTGGAATATGTCTATGCTATCTCCTTACAAGTTAATATTATCAAGATAAACCTCTTGGCATGGTCTTAGGAAGGGTTTTATAGCTCAAAGTGTTAATATATCTTCTTCCATTGATAAGAAAACTGCACATGTTGAGAAATTCATACACATTCATGATCTTATCCATTTGTTTTTGTGAGTAAAAATGATGCATAATGTTGGTTATTGACTGGATTTACTTGAGGTACTTAGGATAGTGTATCATTGAGGCATGACATACTAGAAGACCTTAAATCACTTAATGAGGGTTTAGTACTCGAAAACCCCATCTCATTGAGCTTTGAATATGGTGCGTAGATTGACCTTCCAAGATAAATTTAATCTTCCTATGGGCATAGTGATTTGAATATCATGGGATTCATCCTCTAAATATGTCTTTAGAAACCAAAATGATAAACAAAATCACTTCTCCAAGCCATTTCGGTCAAGTCACGTGCAAATGATTTCTACACTACTAAATTCAAGTTTTGTGAATGGATGGAGGATATTCAATCCTTTAAAACACTTGAGATAGTTGGAATATGGTCACACATTCCCACATCAATTTTAATTTTCAAATTTCATCTTGTTTTAAGGGAGAAAAATAATTATTTGAAGATATCGGGTCTCAAGCAGAGCTTATACCCTCATCTAGGTTTTCCTCAAGGAAGAATTGATCATTTCTACCAAATGCACCGATAAAAAATCACAATTATTTTGACACAATATATGTTAACTCATTTATGTTTGATTGTGAAAATAATTTTTGAAATGGTTGATTGTGGAGAGAGAAACTTCTAGCAAAAACTTAAAATACATGCTCGGTCTAATAAAATGACTTTTAGCATTACTCCACGAAATTTCTTGATGTCCGAGTAAAATTTCCTTAGGAAAACTTTGTGGCTATTCACTCCAACAGTCGTTGCTCATGATCGTGACAGGTATTTTCTTCATATTTCAAGAAAATTTGAGCAATTTATGGTACACTTCTTGTTTGGAAATGGTGTTAAGGAAGTGTCAAGGATTTGAAGAACTTCGAGAGGACATGAACAAGGTTGATCATGCTCTTAATTCCAAGTTAGTGGACTGAAACAAGGGTTCTAAATGCAAAAGGAAGTTGAAGGTAGTTTTTAGAAGTTTGTGAAAATTTTCAAAGTCACTCCAAATCTATGTGATGACACTAAGGGACAAAAGCTCTTGAGTAATCATGTGTAAGAGTGCAAATTTATCTCACCAAGAAAGAAGTTTAGTGGAAAGGATGTGTTCACAAAGTTTGATGAATGGAGTCTTGATATGTGTTCTTCTCATTTTCTCTAAGTGTATACCAACTTGTGAAGTTGAAGAGTTGATTTGTGAACTCAAAAATTGTTCAATCCAGTCTTGGCTTGAGGTGGAAGAGCAAGAGTCTTCTTTTGTCCTATTTTGAAATTTCTTGACTCTTGAAGTCTCTAGAAACCCGAAGAGATATAGATTTTTTTATCTTATGCATTCATTTAAAGATGAATAGGTAAGTGAGATGTGATAAAGCTCAAAGTTTTGAAGGGGAAGGTGAAATGTTTGTGAATATAAAAAAGTTATTGCAATATCAAAAAGGGGTAGTGAAGAGTTGCATAGTGTAACCTCGTATGAATAATGGTATGATTCGAAGATTGAGAAGGAGAATTCAAACAAGTAGGAATAAAAAAAAAGTGTGCACTCTTGATTCCCTTGGGGAAGATGAAAATTTGATTGTTAGGATGTTTTATAAAGGACATTGTGAGCATGCTGAAATGTAGATGAAAAACCCCTTTCTCTTCATTTGAAGAAAAATTTGCTACAAATAAAAACCCCTTAGGCATATCCCAAAACCCCTGAAGTCTCTTTCAAGATAGTAGTTGGTTCTTATGGGATGAAGATGATGAATTGTTGAAAGGTTGATGAAGGAGATTTTTCTAGCTAATCTACAATTCGGAGACTTGTCAAAGCATACTGATAGTATTGTTGAGGTTCTAATTGTACATTGTATACTTTTCATATGTATCAAATCATTGTGCTCTTTTCCGATCATCAATTAAGAACGGATATAATTTTTTTGTGTGTTCTTGTTATGTATGACTATATCAAATGATGATCAAGCACTTGTATATGTGATTCATAGATTGTATGTTCATTGTTTGAAGTAGAAAAGAAGAAAATTTACTGTAGAACTTATTCACCCCCCCTCTCATTCCTTGTCAAGTCTAACAATTGGTATTAGAGAAGGCCCTTGGGAGAAGCTTTAGCAAGATAGAGAGAGATATTTGGTGACAAGGATGGTAGATATTTATTACATATTGCTAGATGTAGAAATATGTAAAGAGAAGCTAGACAATTTGTGTGTATCTCATGAGGAAGTTATCAAGTGTGTATGACTCAACTCAAGGAATCCCTAGATGAGAAAGAATAACTGAAGAAAGAGAATGAAGAAATGAAGAAAGAGTTAAGCATCATGATAAGTAAGGTATCATCTTTTTAAGATAGCTCAGAAAATCTGTATAAGATGTTAGGAAAATAAAAGGCATATGGTGATAGAACAGGACTAGGTTTCATAGAAGATTCATGTCGAATAGGGAAATATGAAGGTGAATCAAGTCAAGGATCAAATAGAAAAATTCATTCAAGCAAGAGTGATAGTATAAGGTCTTCATCTCATGGAATATCATCCATTAGATAGTTAAATGCATTTAGGAATTGTGCTTTTCATGGAAATTGCTACAAGTGTAGTGCTTATGGTCACAAGGCTAGCATGTGCAATCCTAATGTTGAAAAGAGATAAAATTATAAATTAGAAACTCAAGAACATCACTCAGAAGGAAATAAGGAAGAGAAAAAATTTGGACAAAGATATGGAGTTGAGTGTTGTCATTCTCTTTAGAAAGGACATTTGGAAAAGTACCGCAAAAACGAGCCATCAAGCATAAGGAGGTATGTAAGCAAGTTTAATGGTTATTGTTATGCTTGTAATGAATTTGGACACAGGGATTTTGAGTGCAAAGGAAGGAAAGTGGAATGTTTTAGGTGCCACAAGATAGGGAACATTGCAAGGTTCTGTGATGCAGGTCAACTGAAGAAATAAACTCAAATACCCAAGCAATAAACTTAGACATACAAGAAGAAGGGAGAAGCTAGTCAAAGTGCTCAAAAGGATCCCAAGAATGTGACTGATCAAAAGAAGAAGTTTGCTATGAAAACTGAAGAATCAGTCAAGAAGAAAAAGAGAGCTTGAGACCTTTTTAGGTCTCTCATCAAGCTCCTCCATGGGGTATTGGTGTGAGGGGGAGTTGTCTTTGTCAAGAGTGTGTCTTCATCTTGATGTAAGGTATGTCATTTCAAGTTCTTGAGTATATTTCTGAGGTTCAAGTAGTTAGTCATGATGAGTATGTCAAGTTTCTTGTGTTATTTCTCTTCAAAGCATACAAGTTAGTTATGTGCAAAGTGATGCATTATATGAACTCTAGAAATGTCAAAATCTCTTAATTACAAGGTGTATGACCAAATCCCAAATCAAAGAATGAAGGATTCTGATACGTCGTGTGTGAAATGTTGCTATATTGTGGAGCTCTATAGGTGAAAATATTGACTATAAACTACAAGCTTCCAAAGAATTGGCTCGGGAGGTAGAGTACTTTGAAATTTGTAGGTGAAGATAGGTATCAAACATCAAGGAAAAAGTACATGTATGAAGTACAATAATAAAAATAAAAATATATTGTATCTATAGGGTAATAGTGCTTTGTATGACTATGTGGCCTCAAGGTGATAGAAGAAACTCAAGAAGATAGTGTGTTATTCAATTCTAACATCTTCATGCTAAGGTAAGGCTTATCAGATTGTTCACAATGATCAATATCGAGAATACAAGTATGAAGATTATATGAGTTCCTACTTGAACATGTTTAAGGCATTAAGATCCTTGACAGAGATTTTTGACTGTGGATATGTGTTATACAAGTCATTTGGAAGTCTTCTATAGGCATCACTGGTCGGAAGGGTAAGAAAAGAAGACCTACGGTGTGAGTGTGTGTAAACAAAACTTAAGTTGAAATATGTCTACAGTAAGGTGTATCAAAACATGAAGTTCATAGATTTGGTCTTTTTTATGACCTCCACTAGTACATAATAGAGTGTCATTGTTATGAGAGTATTTAAATTATTTACAAAGGCCCGAACGCACCATGTTCTTATCAAGAATGTGAGCTCCTTAAGAAGGTGTGCTTTTTCATCATGAGGAAGCTAGTTGATAACCTACATGTATATAAGGGTCTTACATGAATGGTGAATAATTTGAAGACACAAAGGACTCATAATAATTATTATTTTCAAAGAATATTTTGTTTATCTAGGCTTGAGACAAAGGGATTGTGCATTCTTCAAGGAGTTCAAATGGAATCAGTTTGTTGATGCTACAAGCAATGGGAATGGTCAATGATGCTATCAAGATGGTTATCCTCCCAAAGGGTGTCTCAAGCATGAAATGCATACTATGTAAGTGAGTTTCAAATCTATAAATGTGCACCTATAGTTTTGTGAAGACTATAACTAAGCAAGACAAAGAACTAGCAAGGTGAAAATGTCTCATGATGATATTCAAGAAGACAGAGTATGACTATTGTTCAAAGAAGTAGGTAATCTCCATAGACTATTCAGAGGTCTATATGAATGTTTTTAATTAATATTAAAAAGGTTTCATGATATCTATATGTGCTAAGAAGTGTGTAAAGATAAATAGTATCATGCATATCATTTCATGATATTTTGAGATCTATCACAGACTTATTTTGAGTTCATTATTTATACTCAAGAGTCAAATCATGTTTTGAAGGTGATTTTTAACTATTAAAACTATCAATGGCATCATGAAGTTCATATGGCCAAAAATTTCATGGCACGAGTATGTGAATATGCATAACTTGTTTCAAAAGAGATTCTCAACGTGATTCATGTCTTGAAGCTTGTTACAAAGGAGTCTTGAAAATTAAGGAGAGTATACTACAGTCTTTATAAGGGTAATAATATGATGCTTGAGGAAAAAATATGTAAAGGAAATCACTTCTTGTGAAAGAGAGTGGGTGATATCAAGTTTTATAGTAATAATTAATTACTATGAATGAGAAAAGAGGTGTTTACAACATAAGAAGTTGCTTGACAAATGGTTTCAAAGTCTATTTAGGCATACTATTTGCTCTCGTAAATTGCATCAAAATAAGTCTCAAGTATTAAATGTGAATGAGATCATGTTACAATCCATTGCTTGATGGAGTGAGGGTTTGATGTTAAAAACCCACCTAACTCAAGATGCCATCATCAAGTGATTTCAAGTTCTACTAGCACTTAAAAGAGTCCTATAATTCTCAATGTTTCTATCATAATCTTGTGTAATATTGGTTGTATTATGAATGTTATTATTCCATGTTTTGGTCTATAACTAAGTTATTGAAAAAAGACCGTTGAATACCTAATCAAGGTAATTGTACTCCATTGAGATGTAATGTCAATGCTTCTCCCAAAGGTGTGTTGTTTTAGTGAATGAAGGCTTTTGAGGTGCTCATGAGTATTCAAAGTGTAAGTGGTTTAATATATTGACAAGAATAAGGAATCAATGATTCGAAAAAGTGTGAGATGCTTCTAGAAGTTTCATCATTCCATGAGAATTGTACATGAGGTTTCCTAAAGAATCAAGATAATCTATAGGTGATAGAGTACTTAAGGGAAATAAAACCTAAGCTGCATGACTCAAATGATTCATCGAGGTAGAAGGTTTCTTGGTTCTAGACCTAGAATATGCAAGACAAATAAGTGATCAGAGAAAAGAAAAATGGTGCTTCTCAATTAGATAAATTGTGTATAATTTGGGTATGTCTTTCTTTGACATCACCTTGGTTGATGTATGGTGTTGGAAAAAGTAATAATCTTCAAATATCCCATAGGTACTAAGATAATGCTACAATAAAAACAATGCTTTTACACGTGGAAAGGATGTGCATGATCCAAGTTTGATCGGGGAGCATGGTTCTTGCATCTAGATGGTGTTATGGAGGTCTCCAAGCTATATGAGTCCAGGGGGAGAAATTGATGATTTGAGCATGACATAGACAAATAAGAGTTTGTAAAACATTATTGAAGCCCAAATATGAGGAGTATCAACTCATGGGATCCCTTTATAGGTCCAAAGGATCATCAAATGCTAAAGGAGTCAAAGTGAAGACAATTTAGTCCTAGGGGGAGCTTCTTGGTCAAGTAAGTCATTGTCTGAGATTTTTTCCATTATGAATTATCCTTGGTTGTCATTGGTTCATGTAAAGTCCATGTATGCATTTTTCATAGATGTCAAAGGGGGAGAAGTGTGACAAGAAACATGCAAATGAGGGTAAGTAAAATGTGTGTGTGTCATCAATGTTTCTAGGTAGTTGCCATCAATGAAAAAGGGGAGTTTGTTGGAAAATTATGTCACTTGTGTTTTCATTGATGACATAGAGTTCTAGGTGATCTAGGTATGTTGGCAAGGTGATCTACGCACGTTGGCTAGGTGATATAGCCATGTTGGCTAAGTGATATAGACATATTTGCTAGATGATCTAGGCATGTTGGCTAGGTGTTCTAGGGATCTCAAAAGGTGCATATGTGTGGCTTGTTTCTCGGTGCTAGATGAGATGTGAAAATGTGGTACATGTCATATAAAATTCTTTTAATCATGGGAGAATCTATGCAAGAGTTTCTACAAAAAGTGTAATCAAATATTAGGCTCATCTTAGCCTCGGGAGTCGATTTGTAAGTTACACAGAAGTTGGTCTTGAGAACTAGCTATGTTTTACTTCCAAATGAGGTTGTTCAGAGCTCTAAGATAAAACCTATGGATAACCAACACATGGAAGCTGTATAATAATGCCTTGTAGTTCTCCATGTCAAATTTCATTAGAATCAGAATGGGTATTTTTAGTTATTCAGCTTTTTTCAAAAACAACCTTCTTGGAAAAAGCATTTTGAGTCTTCTAGCTTCTTAGGTCTCAAGAAAAATTATGATAACTTCTTTGGATAAATCATAGAAGAAATTTTTTTATTATACTCCAATCCCGAAGTTATTCAAAATGTTTCACGTCAATTGGACTTGTTTTGAGAAAGTTATGAACAATCTTCTGAGCAGGTTCTTTTGGTGTCCAAACAGTGTTTTGAATCAATGGAAGAAGAAGCAATGTTTTTCTCTTTCCTCCACTTGGTTGAGTTTTTTTACACCTTATAAGGTCAAGAAATTATGTTTTTAGTACACATATGAAAAAATGTTTCCTATACCTATGAGGTACAATGCAAGGTTGGTGCAAATGGGCTAGTTGATGTGTTTTCAAGGTGTTAGTGAAGTTATTGGATATCAAGAAGGTACAGAGTCTATTCAAGCCTCAAATCCTTCAACATTCTATGCTCAAATCAAAGGAGTCCTTTTTTATCACATTCTACTGTCATTGGTGGCTTGTATTCATGACCTATTCCCTGTGTATGCAGTTTGATGTTCTCCTTTGCAAAAATGGAAGTACAAACATATGAAGAATATCCATATGCATTCAAGGTGGAATATGTCTATGTTATCTCCTTACAAGTTAATATTATCATGATAAACCTCTTGGCATGGTCTTAGGAAGGGTTATATAGCTCAAATTGTTAATATATCTTCTCTATCCTTGACAACAAAACTACACATGTTGAGAAATTCATACACATTCATGATCTTATCCATTGGTTTTTGTGAGTAAACATGATGCACAAGGTTTTTGTTGACTAGAGATACTTAAGGTACTTAGGATAGTGTATCGGTGAGGCATGACATATTAGAAGACCTTAAATCAATTAATGGGGGTTTGGTACTCAAAAACCCCATCGCAACCCAGTTTTGAATATGGTGCAGAGATTGACCTTCCAAGATAAAGTGAATATTCCTATGGGCATAGTGAGTTCAATATCATGTGCTTCATCCTCTAAATATGGCTTTGGAAACTAAAATGACAAACAAAATCACTTCTCTAAGCCATTTTAGTCAAGTCACCTGTAAATGAGTTCTACACTACTAAATTCAAGTTCTGTGAATGGATGGAGGAGCTTCAACACTTGACATAGTTGGAATATGGTCACACATGCCCAAAACAATTTTAATTTTCAAGGTTAATCTCATTTTAAGGGAAAAAATAATTATTTGAAGCTCTCGGTCTGCACAAAGATTATACCCTCATCTAGGGTTTCTTCGAGGAAGAATTGATCATTTCTACCAAATCCACCAATGAAAAATCATAATTCTTTTGAAACAATCTATGTTAAGTCATTTATGTTTGATTTTAAAAATAATTTTTTCAAATGGTTGAGTTTGGAGTGAGAACCTTCTAGCGTAGAAAACTTAAAATACGTGTTCAATTTGATAAAATGACATTTAGCATTCCTCCATGAAATTTCTTGATGTCTAAGTGAAATTTCATTAGTGATTCATGTTGTTGAAAGGCTATGGAAATATTGTAGATCTTTTAAAAAGGTTAAACAAGCCTTGAAAGTGTAAAACTTTGTGACTATTCACTCCAACAGTCATTCATGATCGTGACAGGGTCTTTTATTCATATTTCAAGAAAAGATGAGCAATTTATGTTGCACTTCTTGTTTGGAAATGGTGTTAAGGAAGTTTCAAGGCTTTGAAGAACTTTCGAGGACGCGAACAAGGTTGATCATGCTCTTAGTTCCAAGTTAGTGGACTGAAACAAGGGTTCTACATGCAAAAGGAAGTTGAAGGCAACTTTTTAGAAGTTTGTGAAAATTTTCAAAGCCACTCCAAATCTATGTGATGACACTAAGGGACAAAATCTCTTGAGTAATCTTGTGTAAGAGTTCAAATTAATCTCACCAAGCAATAATTTTAGTGGAAAGGATGCGTTCATGAAGTTTGATAGTGAATGGAGTCTTGATCTTTGTTCTTCTCATTTTCTCTAAGTGTATACCAACTTGTGAAGTTGAAGAGTTGATATGTGAACTCAAAAATTGTTCGATCCATTCTTGGCTCAAGGTGAAAGATAAAGAGCCTTATTTTTACTTATTTTGAAAGTTCCTTACTCTTGGAGTCTCTAGGAAACCTGAAGAGATAGAGGTTTGTTTATCTTATGCATTCATAAAAATATGAATAGGTAAGTGATATTTTATAGAGATCGAAGTTTTGAAGGGGAAGGTGAAAGGTTTGTGAATATAAACAAATTGTTGCAGTATTAAAAAGGGGTAGCTAAAGAGTTACATAGTGTAACCTTGTAGGAATAAGGGTATTATTTAAAGCTTGAGAAGGAGAATTCAAACAAGTGGGAATAAAAAAAAGTCTCTGCACTCTTGGTTCCCTTGGGAAGATTAAAAGTCCAAGTTTTAGGATGTTTTATAAAGGACATTGTGAGCATGCTGAAATGTAGATGAAAAACCCTTTTCTCTTCATATGCGAGAAAACTTTTCTCAGAAAGCAAACCCCTGAAGTCTCTTTCAGGATAGTAGCTAGTTCTTGTGGGATGAAGATGATGAAGTGCTGACAAGTTGATGAAGGAGAGTTGTCTAGTTGGTCTGCAGTTGAGAGTCTTTTCAAAGCATATTGATATTATTGTTGAGCTTCTAATTGTACATTGTAGACTTTTGATATGTATCAAATCGGTGTGCTCTTTTTCGATCATCGATAAATAAAGGCTCTAATTTTTTTGTGTATTCTTGTTATGTGTGACTATATCAAATGATGATCAAGAACTTTTATATATGATTCATAGATTATATGTTCATTGTTTGAAGTAAAAATAATTATTCACCCCCTCTCGGTCCTTGTCAAGTATAATGACAGAAGTATCCCATCCGATGGATCTTGTGAGAAGTTGAATGCCCTCAAAAGTGGCCACCACAGACTCCACTGTGGGATTCAAAGAGAATCTTTTCCACATTTTCTTCATTAAGACACCTTAATAACATGACATTGAAATCTCTTTGATATAACACTACTTATATAATTACATATTTAGCCGCTATGACACGCAATTGATGCCTTTGTTGTGAATTTTCCCCTCGGGATATTTCCAATATACAATTGTGTTTATTATATCCGTATACCGGGGCATGAAGCAAGGACGAGCTTTTCTATGTCTTAAACACACTCATCAAGGAATTTCAAGTTGATTATTTCACCGCAATCTATAGGGTTGTCACCAACCAATTAGAAATGATTTTTTCTTTGACATACTTTTGATTGATGAAATTAAGTTCACATTCACCCATTAACGTTATGAATCATCGATCTTCTTAGATAATATTTTTCGGGTTAAAAATTTCTGCAACCGATCCAACTTAATAATTACTCTTGTCTCCTAGTTAAGCATATAATGCCTTAACCTCTTGGTTGCAAAGATAACATCCAAGCATTATTTTTCTTCTTGAGTATACCAAGTCTCATATTTGAGGAGCGTAAAACTAATGAAATAGATGGCATGCTTGCAACCGTCATCATCCTCCTGCACTAGCATGCATACTATCGAAACATTCATGGCTCGGGAATACAAGATTATAAGATGATTGGCCTTGGGAAGCATGAGCATTGGTGGTGACATGAGGAAATGTTTAACTGACTTGAAAGCATTATGACATTCCTCTACCCAATTTTTATAACATTCCTTCTTCAACAAGCCATTAATAGGATAAATGGAATATGTTAGATCAGGAACAAACCTACATATTTCCCCAAGCTTTCCCAAGAAAGACCTAATACTTGACTCATCTATTGGTGGATTCATTTCTAGGATTGCCTAAATTTTCACATGGTCTATGTCAATCCCTCAAGAGGAAATGATATAACCTAATAGCTTACCTCCTATGACTCCAAACATGCACTTTTCTAGGTTTAACATTACATCGTACTCAATTAACCGTGAGAGAATAAGTTGAAGAATTTAGGGATGATCACCACACTTTTTATCCTTTTCTAATAGATCATCAACATAAGTATCCACAACCTTGTGAATGAGATCATGGAATATGTATCTCATGGTTCGTTGATATGTGGCACCAAAGATTCTTAAAACTGAAAGGCATGATGGCATAATAAAATTTTCCCCCATGGATTTGTAAAGGTATACTTGGTTTGATCTTCCTCAAAGATCTTTATCTATTTGTATCTGGAGAACCCGTCCATGAGGGATAACAACTCATAACTAGTTGTTGCATCAACAATGATATCAATAGATGGTAATGGGAATTCATCCTTAGGACAATATTATTTATGTCTCTAAATTCAATGCATATCCTTATTTTTCCGTTCTTTTTAAGGACCAAGACAATGTTGGATATCCACATAGATTAGTCCACTAGATTTATAAACCCTACTTGCAGAAGTTTCATCACTATCCATTTGAGGAGATTTGGAATACATATGGACATAAGGTGGGATGGCACTAGGATATGGGCTAGTGGGTGTATAATCGGAAATGTTGCATTATTCGAGGGATAACATTTGAGAATGCACTTCGGCAGCCCTTGTGTATGATACAAATAGGAAATAGGAAGGATGAGAAGCCATTCCTAGTGTGCTAGATCCTGTAAGAAGATATCCAAGACTGGGAATACCCAAATGGACTGCAAAGTGGTGTTTTTGCACTAGATGCACATTAGTGGTATGAGTATAAGTTTGATAATATGGAGCATTACCTTATCCAGTCATCTATATAGGTTGTGAAGCATGAGCGACTTGAATTCCTTGATCCTTCCCACTAATGTCAAAATGACATCATTGGGTGAAGGATGTGTTCCTTGTGTAGGCATGTGTTACACATTACTGCTTGAGGGAGTGTATGATACCCCCTTATGAATTTATCCTTAGTTGAATCCCCCTTTTGGTGTTTCCTCTATCTTTAGAGGGGTTGAGGAAACATTGTTTTGTAATAAGACATTGGTGTCCGCTTGTACCCTATCCAAAGATCCATATAAAGTATCGATACGACTACCACTGTGAGAAAACTACACTAAGAGTTCCTTATGTTCTTACGAATGAAATGGAAAGGACTCATACTGCATACTAATTTGGTGTCTCGATAAGACCTATGGGTAAAGACCGTGCTCTCCTGTAAATGTCATGTTGTTAGAGTTTGAAAACTCTAGTTGAGAGCTATAGTTGGGTTGGTCTATCTCCTCAATTCTTACGGTTGAACCAGTTGTTTGGGGAGATATCAAGTTTTGTGAATAGTTATCAGCCCACCCTGATGATGAGGGTAGCTATTGAGAATTCACTTGATTGTAATAGGCTTCTAGACTAAAATAGGTCTATTATAATCTTGACCCGATATATTCGGGGCGTATAAACACCAGCAGAGAATAATGGGAGAGGAGAATGATGGAGAAAGAAATGAAAAATAAATGGATATGAAAAGGAACTAGTCCTTCACATCGAGCTCACCAATTTCGTACACCGAAAAATCAACACGTGATTTTAGACACACTCAACTTCTCGAGGTCATGTCAAGATATCCGAATGTTATAGATGATATGGTAATGTGATGGATAGATAGAGTATAAGTGGGATAGGTGGGAATGGTGATAAAGGCAAGAATACTAATCAAGGAAATTAAAGGTTCTCAAATAGAAAATTGGGGAGTTATTCATCAAGAGAAATAAATTCTCTCCTAACCTATGTGGGGTGATGCTATGATCAAGGATGATCATTTTTCATAGATATCGGTGGAACCAAGTATAGCTCGACATAATTCATGGATGTGGGGAAGTTTCCTTCTTCCTCTAATTATTCCTCTCTAAAGAGGGTCATATAAGAACGAGGGGAAATGTGCAAAGGAAAATCAATGGTTGTGAGGTATTATCCTATTTTCTTGGTTAGCCTAGTACTCTTCATAAATTTCTACCTCGTCATTAAGGGAAATGAGTTGTGATGTAGCCTAAAATCTATGGTGAGTAACCGGGTGCACCGGCACATCACCCAGCCTGAGCTAAGCGTTCACCCAAAGCGTGCAAAGGTATCAGGACCCTCTTTAGATTTTCTTGTGTAGGATGTTAGTGTGATGAAGATAAGATGTATTCAAATCCATAATTAAACATAAACATTCCATAGTGCATAATCCAGATCTAGATCTTAGAGAATCATGAATTAAATAATAACTGTAATAAGATTAACCATACATGAACCAGTCTCAGTTATGTCTAACACCATTATCCATTCAATATCATCCATTATATTAAACATTGTAAAACACATAAGCTTCTTACATTATAAAGTATCACCATAAGTCATGTGCGCATCGATCCAGCAAAGCATAACTCTATAATAATTCACACACACACACACACACACACACACACACACACACACACACACACACACACACACACACACACACACACACACACACACACACACACACACACACACACACACACACACACACACACCTATATATCCTAAACTACATAGTTCAATACATATTTATAGGGGTGGGGGCTTTCCCTTCATCACCTATGCACTTCTCAAAATAGGTCGCATGCTGATAATAGTCATGTGCCTTTACAATAACATGCACACATGCAAGTGTGCTAATAATAGATGTCTTATAGTTAACTGGAAGAATTAATCATATTATTAGCTACAACCATGAATGGCACTTATCATCCGCTCATTCCCAAAATATCATTTTTGTATCACGCAAGTCTCCATGTTTCCTTTACTATTATTTTGTGCCTTTTTCTTGCACACGTATTCTTTGTGTGTCTTCTCCTTAGAACAATATTATTTATGATCAACAAGTTGGCCAATAATCTCAGGTGGTACAAGTGTTTCCCTAAAGACTAATTGGCATAAGCCTTGGTCAATGTCTACTTGGTTCCTATCAATGTTTGGCTAGCTTATGATCAAGTCAAATTTTCTCACACATTGTTTTGGTGGACTTGGAATGGTCATGTGGGCACCAAATCGTAAAGAAGGGGAAAAACAAGAAAACTAGTATCCAAAGGGTCTGAGAGCTAAGTTCTGGTAGCCTAGGCCGCTAAGGAAACATGGAATGTGTTATTTCCAATTCTAAATTACATAAATTTCCTACCTTTAAATAAATAACACAAATGAACATAAATTAAACAAAATATGATTGATTTATTTTTTAATTTAATTAAATCCGATTTTTAGTATTTAATCAAAGCAATATAAAGCAAACTATCTAATTGTTTTTGTATTTTTCAATGAAGCTTTTGAATGAAATAAATAAATAAATCTAATTAAAATTATAAACTATCTAATAAAATAAAATCTACAGAATACGAGAGAAAGAAATTAATTTAAACAAAGCGATCTACTTCTACACTAAAATAAAATAAACAGAGGAATAGTCAGATGTAGTTATTCCTCTATTGCATGGTGCAAAAGCATTAAATCTAATTTAATAGAGGATGTATTCTAATTTATAATTCTATAAATCTAATTTCCTCTAACTACCTTTGCCTCATATTCATGGGAAGAAATAAAGCTTCTCATAAGCAATTTCTTCTTTCCCTAAAGCTTCCCCAAAGAAAGTATAAAATAAAACATACGTGCAATTAACAATAAAGAAATAAATGAATAATCGTAGACATAGAATCTTCCTCCAACTCCTTTCTCATGCATATCCACAAGGATAAGCAAGGAAGAATATATCCGTGGAATTTTGTTCGTACACACAAATTCTAGAAACAAATAAATGATAAATTCTACCTCTTAAAACAAATGTGTTTATTTAATCTAAATAACAATGTTCAGATGAAAGCTTCAAAGAAATGTAAATACATCCCCAACCTGGTTATTGTTGTACTGTGACAAACTTCTCAAGTATGATGATGGATTTATTATCTCATCGGCTTCCTCTCTTTTCCATGGATTAGTTATCTTTGTAATTCTCAAGATGATTTTTGCAACATAACAGTCAATCAAATCATAAATCTCCAACCCATGATCCGGGTTAAAAATTGGTTTTAATAGAAATGTGAGGAAGAAAAAGTTTGGAACACATGGCAATCAAGAAGTTCCAAATCATCAAGGAAATATGGAGTTAACATTCTAAAGATACTAAATTGAGAGGAAGAATCCAATACAAACTCATCAAGCTTAAAATCAAGCGAAACGGTCAAGAAACATGCAAGAAAATGACTCACGAAATTGAAACACATGTTTAAAACATGTAGTTTGAATTCTTTGTTAAAATTAGATAGAACCGCCAAGTATGTGTAGACTAGCTTGATTACATTACGTAACCGCCGCAATAGTTGTGTGACTTAAGATAAGAACATGGAGAAATTGGGGGAACAAACGGTTTGCAAACAAAAAGCTAAAAGACTTATAAGTATGAAAGTTAAGCTAAAAAAGCATGCTAAATGTGAGGAAAGAGGACTCGGATCTCATCATTATTCTTGAGAAGGATTACTTCATCATTAAAGACTTTATCTTACCCATCAATGTAACACATGTGCAATTTTGGGTGCGTATGATATCCTTACTAGTTTTTCAATATGGTGACTCTATGGCCCAATGAACAAGGCATCGATCTACTACCCCGTGAGATACATAAGGTTATTCATTACCCATTATGGTCTAATTTCCCGATATATGGATATTTTTTCATTCTAAATTTATAACATGCAAAATTGAAATATTTGGCCATAAAAACTAAGCCCACAAACCTGAAATATTTTCCTCCCAATCATTGTGAACCATTCTTATGGCTAGTATGTCCTCAGTTTCACCCTCACTCTATCTTAAAGGAAATTTATAACAATAGTTTAAAGTGATTTTCAATGTGTAAGGATGATTACCTAAGATGGTAGATGAATTCATTATGATTCGATGGAAAACAACTACCTCCAGAGGCCTAAAAGGTCATTTCTTGCCATTTTATAGTGGAAAACACCCTCAGGAAGCCTACACGGAATATTTAAACCATATGAGGGTGATATAAGAGATAATTTAATATTTCTAATGTAATTTAGGGAAATTTTGTGATGAAAATTAATGACAGGAACAATCTGCACAAAATTGGGTCATTCTAGATATAGGGAATGAAGGTTCCAACAATGAAAGCTAACTTGTCCAGATGATTCCGTGATTTCTTGAAGTATTTAGGAGGGAAAAATTATTCATTATAAATGTATTGGAATCCTCTACATTATGGACACATAAACTTTATTCAAATACTCAAATATTCTATGTTATAATCTATAACACAACCTACGCTTTTCAATCAAAAATGAAATAGGCCCTAAAATTGATATTTCAAGAATAATCGGATCTTTATAATGGGTGTAATGATCTCATCAAGTTTTTTTGGAGTCAAAATCATATCATTTTTGAGTCCAAAATACTTTTCCATTCTCCCGAGAAGGAAAGATCACTCCTAGTGTCTCGACTTGGACTAGGAAGGTGACATCAACATTCCAAAAGTGGTAAAGCCACAATTATAAGCCTCAAATGTCCTTCTTTTCCCTAAGGTGAAAATTGGAAAAAGGGGGCACAAACATACAACCCCTATCATTTGTAAAGTTTTGAAACTTATCCTTCGCCACTTTTGCACCTAGGTTGCACAAAATGACTTGTCACCACCCCCTTCTCATGATGTGACCCTAGTCACATTTTTTCACTTCTTTTTCCCTCATTTTCCCCAAGGTGAAAATGGGACAAGGGGACACAAAATTTTGACCTCTTTCACACCATTTACCTTTTAGTCATCAGAAAACACATTTTCAACCCCGAAAATCAAATTCTACCTTCGGTGCTCATTCCCAAAGAACAACCTAGATCTCCTCCACAGGGCACCAAAGCATTCCACTTGTCACCATCTTGTGCAAATCAAACTTTAGTGTCACTTGTGTCCCCTTTGTCCCCCTTTCACTATTGTAACCTCACTTCAACCTCATTTCAACCCCGGTCAAGTTTTCATGGTAATAGGTGAGTTAAATATTGTGAGGAAATTTGACTAACTCTCCATCCCTCCAAAACACTTAGTAATTTTTTCAAACCAAGGTATCTTGTTGAACTACCCTCCCGACCTTCATTATTAACTAGGTATGATGCTTAGATTTCACCACACATACATGCTCAAAAATGAATAAATGCTCGTAACTCCCTAACTATGCACCCATTTTAAGTGAAATTTTACCCGTACATTCCTCTCAAAAACACCTTTGAGTTGACTATGAAAGCATCCCCATTATGCTTTGTATTATTTATAGCATCAAATTGAAAAAATTAGACCTTGAAGTTGTTGCCATGTGTGTAATTTTGTGTTTTCATTGATGTAAAAGTACAATCACATTGATGAGAAAGGATGATGTACGGATTGCAAGACGAAATATGTAGTGGTTTTGTCATGAGCAAACAAGGTATAGCATGGTTGCAAGAATGAAGAAGGTGAGAATGGATTGGTCTAGTATTCCTAATTATGAGGCCTATTAGCATAATTTATAGTACATGATGGATAGAGTTGTATGGTGGCTTGAGGAGAATGGTCAAGACATGGAGGGTATAAGGAGAAAGTGTTGAGACACTCATGTGAGTTTCAGAGTATAGGTACAAAGTTGAGAACATGGTTTGGAGGTACTCATCTAGACCAAGTCTAGGTGTTTGGTGGCCTAATGGAGAATGTAAGTGAGTTTCAGAGGTGTGTGGGCCCATGAGGGCATGTATAGGTGTGAGCCATGTTGTCTCGAGAGGTGTTAGGTCCTTTTTAAGAGCTTGGAAGAAAAGGTATGGTGTTTTCTTCAATGACTAGGTCTTAACTAGGCCTAATTCATAGGACTTGGCTATACAAGTCATAGTGGTTGAGAATATGTAGGGATATTTATGATCAATTGATCATTGGATAAAATGAGAGAGGTTGTCTTGGAGTTATGGGGAAAAAATTAGGTTGGAATGAAGAATATTTTGAAAGTTATGATGTTTTTGGCTATATCGAGCTCAAGAGAGTGCATTTTCCATCTCAGAGTGAGAGAAATATTCTTAGTTGACATGTGTAATTATTCAATGGACCCTGATCCTTTCATGGATGTTGACGCATGGATTTTAGACTATCTCAAAGTTGGAATGAGGTTAAATGAGTGTCTAACCTTTATGAATGAATGTTAATAAGATAAGTTGGTCAAAACCCTCCCTAAACCCTAGCTCACTAGCGATGTAAGAAATATTCATGGCATGAGCCTAGAATACATTGAATCATCAAATGTGATGATTAAGGGATGGAGAAAACTCTCCCATCTTTCAGATGGTGGTGGTTTGATGACTTGATTGTAGGTGGAACCCACTCAAATATGTTAGTTTTCACAAATGTTTGGTTTTCTCTTAGGTTTGTCGTTAGACCCTATGTCTAAATTGTTTTTTTGAGTTTTTGAGGAGATATTATACATTTTTGAATTAATTTCAAATCTAGGTGAATTCATTTGTAGGTTTTCACATGTCAATGTAGGAAGATTGGTTTTTGGGCCTAGAAGGCAATTTTAGAAGTCATGGAGAATGGGTGTCTTTGGGAATTTTGGACTTGGTGATGATGTTTGATGGACTTGGAGGTGTTTTAAACATCCCATATGACATGATTCAATCCTTTATTTATCTCTTGAGATGATTTTATGTGGCATGAAGAAGTTCACAAGTTGACCTAGTTTGAATGGTTCAAGACAACATTGTTTTGGTTTGAAGATTCGTCTAGAAGACCAATATTTTGGATTGTTTCATGATTCATATAAATTGGAGAGTGAAGAGAGGTGAAAATTTATTCTACATCATGCATTTATAATCCTTGAATGTGTGAGAAAGGGTGGAATAAGGTCCTACTTCCAAAATTGATTTATGGGAAGTTTAAGTTGTTTGAGAGGAGACATTGTTCGATGGCATTATTAGTTGAGTCATGAGTTATAACATGTTTTATGATTTTACTCGGGTCATTTTCTTTCCAATTATTTGTTTCATGGCCTATTTTAGTTATTTTGGTATGGTCTTGGACTCAATTCTTATAGACCTGGTTCATAGAGGTACTTGAATTGAGTAGGAAATTGTCCTACTTGATGGTGTTATGAAAGAAATGGATGATGCAGAGGTTTGTGAGCTGATAGAATGTTTTTATAGGATTTCATTGACATGTTTGGAGCCATTGAGTCATCATGGATTTTTTTATGTCCTGGAGTTCGTGGAGTGCTCATTGATGGTGTATTTAGTCTTCTTGGCCTAGTTGTGCATTGTTGTGTGTCTTGGTGCATTTCCGACCTATATGGGTCTTTCATATGAATTTATATGATGTTGTAGGTTTGTTTTTATGTTGGTATGACTAAAATTAGTGTACATGGCTGACCTAATAATTTATAAGTAATATACATGTGTTTAAGTAGGTGTATTTGGTCATTTGTAACTAGTTGAGAAAGAGGGAAAAAGTGTGAGCCTAGAGAGAGTGTGATAGAGATTTGAGGGAATCAAGAAAGAGATGAGAAGAGTATGAAGCATTGAGGATATTTTAGAAGTAGAGAAGCAAGGAAATTGACCTAATCATCCGTGAAGAAGAAGTATTAAGCGAGGTAGGAGAGAGTGTGTTTGAAGATGGTTTTGAGAGAGTGGAGTTGAAATTGTGATCACTATCAGTTGTAGTAGCAACATTACATCAGTGGTATTCATCATCTAGTTGTTGAGTGGGTTTTTGATCACCTTGGGGGATAGTAGCCTCCTTGTATAGTGGGTGTTATACTAAATATGAGTGGGTGCTCCTTGTGAAGTGGGTGCTTCACTAAATAAATCTTGTGTGATGTGTCATATTCATGCAAGTATTTTGGTTTGAGTAATATAATAAAAAAAAATAGTGGGTTTTCTTCCCCTTGAGGGTTACCCACTTCATATCTGGTGTTTTTTGTACTCTCTCATTCATGTGTATAGTTTATCATGCTTAATATGTTCTCAAAGGTTAATGAATGTAAATTTTATGATTTGAATGGTATATGCAACTAAAAGGAATTAAGTAAAGGCTTTTAAGGATTGATTCATGCCCCCACCCCCAATCCATTGTGCTTCCAATAATTGGTATCATATCAGGTCCTTTTGAATAAGTTTAATCACTTGAAAATAGATCCTTTGAAGCACTAAAATGGCAAGTCAACAGAGTGGCACTTCTACCAGCAAATCTCCCTTGTTTGATGGAACAAACTAAGATTTTGGAGCATCAAGATGAGGACTCACATCATGTCCTTAGGGTTTGACATTTGGAAATTTTGTTATATGGTTATACATTTCCTCAAACTCCTCCAACCAGCACTACAAATAAGAAGCTTAGTAGTGACAACTCCAAGGTAATGAATGCAATCATGTGTGGTCTAGCTGAATCAAAACTTGTGAAATTCATGCATTGTACATTAGCTAAAGCAATGTGGGAGAAACTTCAGGTCATTTATGAAGGAGATTCCAAGGTAAAGATATAAAAACTTAAAACTTTCAAAAATCAATTTGAAGGCCTAAAAATGAGTGAAGAGGAATCCATTGCTGCATATTTTCTCAAAGTTGATAAGGTTGTCAATACCATGAGAGGGTTATGTGAAGAATTGAAGGAAGAAGTTATGGTACAAAAGGTGTTAAGTTCTCTAACTCCTAAGTTTGACCCTAAAGTGTCTACTATTAAGAAAGCCAAGGATTTCAAGATCATAACTATGGATGAACTTCATGGCATCTTAGCTGCATATGAGACTAGGATCGTGGATTCCAAACCTATCAAAAAGAAGATTTCTTTCAAGACTAATATGAAGACAAAGGATAATAAGGCTAAGGATGATGGTATTTCTCCTGAGATTGATGATGATGAACTAATTGTCATGTTTTCTAGAATACTGAAACCGAGGTCTGCTAAATAGAAAGTTAGACTCCCTTTGAAATGATTTAATTTTAGTGAAATAGGTAACTTTTCCAACAAGTGCCCTCATAAGAACAAGGATGATGATGATGAGCATGATGAAGATCATGACAAGAAGACTCACATGTTTGATAAAGGAAAGAAGAATTTCAAAAGGTTTGACAAAAAGAAGAAGTCCAAGAAAATTTTCTACACAAATAAAGAATGTTTTTCATCTGAGGCTAGTAGTTATGATGGTG
The DNA here is from genome assembly GCA_018340775.1 of Taxus wallichiana var. yunnanensis. Taxonomy (NCBI): domain Eukaryota; kingdom Viridiplantae; phylum Streptophyta; class Pinopsida; order Cupressales; family Taxaceae; genus Taxus; species Taxus wallichiana. The sequence continues at coordinate 832,449,163 of CM031237.1, read as the reverse complement.
TTTCATATTCTGATTCTGAATCGAGCATGAACATGTAGGTCATGAATTATTGTTTATTTCAAGGATGTTATGAGATATATGAGTGAATATTCCATATTGTTTGGTGACTCCATGTACTTTGAGGAAGAAGAAGAAGGAGATGACATAGAGACTAAGCTAATGTGTTTCTAGTATGAGTTGAAACATGATGAGAAGAGTAACAAAAGGTTGAGAACACAAGTCAAAGATTATGAAGAAAAAAATCATGATCTTGAGAAGAAGCATCGATCTGAAACCAAGTAAGCTTGATGAGACAATCAAAAGGTTAGAGTTGCATATGAGTTCCATGACCTTATGCATGAAATCAAAAGAAGAAGAATGTGTCAAGCTTGAATAAGAGATGATTATTCTAAGAGGAGAGTTGTCTAGGAAGCCAACGGAGATAAATATTTCAAGAAGTTTGAGAAAACCACCAAGGATCTTGATGACCTCTTAGATGGTCAACCATCTACATGTGACAAAACAATTTTGGGGTTAAAATAATACATCAAATGAAAATAATTGATACAATATGGAACTATCTACAGCTAAGAGATTAAAGTTCCAAGCACCAAAGAGGAGTAGAAGGAGAGAAATTTCAAAGACAATGTGAAGACAAAGTCCATAAGGTAGCCCAATGCATCAAGGTATGAAAGATCCTTTAATGGATATTGTTATATTTGTAATGGATTTGGACATAGGGAAAAGGAATGTAGGAGGTTTTTCAGAGATGATCATCCATGGAGGGATAGTAGAGATGAGAAATCAAGGAATGTTACTTGTTTCAATTTCATCAAGAGAAGTGACATGCTTCTAAGTACTACCTATATGAGTCATTCATTCAATCTTAGAGAGAATAAGGTACAAGAGGTGTATGATTTAATTGCAATAAGGTTGTACATATAGCTATAGAATGTTGTTATGGTCCTTCAAATAATATTAGGATGTTTCGGCCTCCTAGAGTGTAGAATAAAAGACAAGGCAGGTTATGGGAGCCGAGAGAACAATTTTCTTCCTCATGAAGTAGATGTTGAAGAAAATCAGAAGATTCTCAGTGGTGAGACTAGAAGAAAGAAATAAAAGGTGAGTCTCATATATCAAAGAGGTCTTGGCACATCTTCAAAAAAAAATCTAGACTCCTTATGTAGAAGTATGTCTCTAATAGGCCTCTTAGAGGCATTTGTCATCCATATGAATCATTGTGTTAAGGGGGAGCATGAATGGTGTGAAGTATGATGTTGTAGCAATGTATTCATAAAGTCTAGGTATGCTCATTGTGTTCTTGAAGGTCTTTGATCTATTTTGAATATGATTTAGTACTGGAAATGAACAAAGATGTTGGATTCATGAAGTACAAGTCATTCATTTTTTATGATGACTTGATTAGAACATAAAAGGCAAGGAGAAATGATTTTTTCCAGGTTATGCTTGTTAGTTGAATGATGCTATATGTTGTGTCATTTTCCTTGTTTCATGTATGAGGTGTATCAAGATTGGTTATGTTTCATGAAGGTAGTATGAAGAAGTGAGAAGCACTGTCAGGTTTGTCAAGATCAAAATTTGAGGTCTTGATGAGTTGATAGTCATGATTGCATGCCTATGTATGGTTGTTTGGGTCTGTAGTGTTGTCTCATACATTAATATGGTATTTCAAGATGGTTTGTAAGTCTATAATGGCCTAGAAAATTGATTTAAACCTTGATGAAGGTCTATGAAAATATGTGCAAGTGCATCAAATTCAAGGTATATCTTTGAGTTGTATTCCTTAAAGTAGATACAATGTTATAAGGACATGAAGGTGTTTTTACAACCTTTGCATGATGTTTCATGACATTATTTAATGGTGCATGAGGTTGAGGGGGAGCTTGAGTACTCATTTCCCTTTGAGATATGAATCTAGGAGTGTTGAAGACTGAGTGTTTGATCAATACACTATATCAAGGTATTGTAGGTTGTTTTGCACTATAATGATGAGCGACAAGTCTATGAAGGCTTTATGAGAGGCAGAGAGAGTTGTAATATTCCTCAAACATGCTTATAAGGTGTTAAGGAAGCATGTAAGGTAGAGTGTGAGTGTTTTCAATCATAGTGACAAGAGGAACAATTCAAATGATTTAGTAGGCTATAATAGCATGAAAATAAGATTGAAAACATTGAAGAGTTGTTTCAGATTGTGTGTTGGTATGTCAAATCAATTTACATGACATGAGATCAAGGTATGTGGCCTAATTTTTGTTATACAATTGGATAGAGATGGTATAACCTTAGGGGGAGCTAAACAGTGTTGATCCATGTGTTCTATATGATCTTAAAGCAAGGTGAAGTTAGGCTAAACCGGTCTGAAGAATAGTCTTAGGGCTTTTGGTCCTAAAGATGTTAGCAATCTATATATGGAAAATCTAAGTCATATTGTGGGTATCTTTAGCTAAGATAGGTCTAATAAGGTTTCAAGGTGATTTCATCTACTCAATTTTTGGCATGTACATGTGTTTGTGCTATGAGTGACTCTATCCAGGGGTAGCTACAATGCTCTCATGAAGCCAAAAAAATAGATACTTAGAGAAGAAAATAGGTTTCAGTATGCTTGCATGATGATTTTGGTTGATGTTTCTGACCAAGAAGTGATCTTAATAGGCTAAAGAAAATGAATAATGAATGCTAGATGTATGTTCTATGTCATTAATGTAAAAGGGGAGAAGTACTAGGTTATTTTCCATCGTTGACAAAGGGGAGATTGTTGGCATGTGTGTACTTGTGTGTTGTCATTGATGTAAAAGTACAAGCACATTAATGAAAAAGGATTATGTAAGGAGTGCAAGAGGAAGTTTGTAGTGGTGTTGTCATGAGAAAACAACGTGTAGCATGGTTGTAAGAATGAAGACGGTGAGAATGGCTTGGTCTAGTAGGCCTACTTATGAGGCCTAGTTAGCATAAGTGATAGTACATGGTGGATTTAGTTGCATGGTGTCTTGAGGAGAATGGTCAATACATGGAGAGTGTAAGGAGATAGTTTTGAGGAATTCATGTGAGTTTCAGAGTGCAGGTACAAGTTGAGAACATGGTTTGGAGGTGCTCATCTAGACCTAATCTAGATGTTTAGTGGCCTAATGGAGAATTTAAGTGATTTTCAGAGGTGTGTGGGACCATGAGGGCATGCATAGGTGTGAGACATGTTGTCTCAAAGGTATTAGGTCCTTTTAAAGAGCTTGGAAGCAAAGCTATAGTGTTTTCTTCAATGGCTACGTCTTAACTAGGCCTAATTCCTAGGACCTAGCTATGCAAGTCATGTTGGTTGAGAAGATGCAAGGCTATTTATGGTCAAGTTATCATTATATAAAATGAGAGAGGTTTTCCTAGAGCTATAGGAAAAATTCAAGTTAGAGAACGAAGAATATTTTGCAAGTTATGAGGTTTTTGGCTATATCGAGCTCAAGAGAGTACATTTTCCAACTCGGAGTGAGAGAAATATTCTTGGTTGGCACGTGTAAAGTCTGCATGGGACCTTTATCCTTTCATTGATGTTGAGGAATGTTTTTATAAGATCTCAGAGTTGGAATGAGGTTAAATGAGGATCTAACCTTTATGAATGAATGTTAAGAAGGTAAGTTGGTAAAAACCCTCCCTAAACCCTAGCTCACTAACGATGGAAGAAATATTCATGGTATGGTCCCGAATACATTGATTCATTAAATGTGATTATTTTAGGATTGAGAGGACTCTCTCAGATTCCATATGGTGGTGGTTTGATGACTTGACTATAGGTGGAGCCCACTCAAATATGCTAGTTTTAAGGAAAGTTTGGTTTTCTCTCATGTTTTCCATTATAACCTATGTCTAAATTATTTTTCTGATTTTTTGAGGATCTATTCTAAAAATATATATTTCAGAGATGCGTGAAGCCATTTGGAGGTCTACACAAGTCAATCTAGGAAGACTAGTTTTGGGCCTAGAAGGCAATTTTAGCAGTCATGGAAAATGGATGTTCTTGGGAATTTGTGGACTTGGTGATTATGGTTGATGGACTTGTTTTTTAAACATCCCATATGACATGATTCAATCCTTTATTGAGATCTTGAGATGAGTTGAGTTGTCATGAAGAAGGTCACAAGTTGACCTAGTTTTAATGGTTCATGACAACAATGTTTTGGTTTGAAGATTGGTCTAGAAGACCAATAGTTTGGATTGGTTCATGATTCCTATCCATTAGAGAGTGAAGAGGGATGAAAATTTATTCTAATACATACATTTATAAGTCTTGAAAGTGACAAAAAGGGTGAAATAAGGTCCTACTTCCAAGACTAGTTTCTAGGAAATTCAAGTTAATTGAGAGGAGAAGTTGTTCTGATGGCACTATTGGTTGAATCATGAGTTATAACATGTTTTATGATTTTCCTCATGTCATTGGATTTCCAATTTTTTTTACATGGATTAGTTGAGTTTTTTGGTATGATCTTGGACTTCATTGTTCTAGACTCGTTCTGGAGGGTTTAATTTGAGTAGAAACATCCTACTTGATGGTGTTATGAAATAAATGGATGATGCATAGGTTTGTGAGTTGATAGAAGGTGTTTTAAGGATTTCATTGACATGTGTGGATTATTTGGAGGTATTATGTATTTTTTTGATGTTCTGGAGTGCTCGTTGATGGTGTATTTGGTCTTTTGGCCTAGTTGTGCATTGATGTGTGTCTTGATTAATTTTGACCTATATGGGTCTTTCATATGAATTTATATAATGTTTTAGGTTTATTTATGTGTTGTTATGACCAACCTTCATGATCATTTCCGATCTAATATTTTTGTAAGCAAGAGACATGTATTTAAGTAGGTATATTTGATCATTTGTGACTAGTTGAGAAAGAGGGAAAAAGTGCGAGCCTAGAGAGAGTGTGATAGAGGTTTGAGGGAATTAAGACAGAGAGATCGAGAGAGAGTATTAAGTGTTAAGGACAATTTAGAATTATAGCACCAAGGGAAATTGACCTAATCAGCCCATGAAGAAGAAGGATTGAGCGAGTTAGGAGAGAGTGTGTTTGAAGAGGGTTTTGAGAGAGTGGAGCTGAAATTGTGATCACTATTAGTTGTGAAGCAACAAAATTTCATCAATGGTATTCATCATCGGTGATTGAGTGGGTACTTTATCACCTTATGGGTAGTATCCTCCTTTTATAGTGGGTGTTATACTAAATAGGGGTGGGTGCTCCTTGTGAAGTGGGTGCTTCACTAAACAAATCTTGTGTGATGTGTCATATTCATGCAAGTATTTTGGTTTGAGTAATATAATCAAAAAAATTAGTGGTTTTTCTTCCCCTTGATGGTTTCCCACTTCATATTTGGTGTCTTGTGTACTCTCTCATTCATGTGTATGTTTGATCATGTTTAATATGTTCTCAATGGTTAATGAATGTTAATTTGATGGTTTAAATGGTATATGCAACTTAAAGGAATTAAGTAAAGGATTTTAACTGACCGAATCACCCATCCCAATCCATTATACTTCCAACAGAATTTTATTTTTCATATCTATAGATATCGCGAGATAGAAAACCTTGAAAATTGGAGCAGAACATCCACAAGTAAAACCTAAACTTTTGAGACCATTTTTGTTACAAAACGATACCCAAGAAATAAATTTATAAAAATATAAAGTGTGTTATGCTTCATATGTCAAAATTTAGTAAGTTTTCAAAAATGGTGAATTTGCAGCATTTTCAACACTCCAAACAAGTGAAAAACATCAGGAGGTGAAAATTAGGAAAAACTTACTAAAAATAGCCATCCTAGTCAGGACTTTCCAAAAATAGTAAATCTTGCAATTGAGCTAGGATCACTTGTATCAACTCACATTCCACCTATCTCATTGCTTTTTGCCACCATTGCAAGGTTGGGAAGTTTTCTGTGGTTCAAACAAAAGAGAAACCCCTGGCAAGCCACCAAAACATCAATCCCGAGGTGAATTTTTCATAGAAACTTTGATGCAAGAAGATGGATGGTTCAACTCATATTAATTGTGGAAAGAGGGAGTCATCATAGTTGAATTCATCCAAGAAAGAGATATAATGAATCGGTAATCTCTAGACCAAGTTTATGTAGGCTCAAGACCAAATACACGGGAAGCTCCAAACCAAAATATTGATGGAGTCTTTCAACCTTTGCAAACATGAATTAAGCCTTTAAGGTGAATAATAGTGATGTCCCTACATCATTTACGCTACTCCCAATATGCCTCAACCCAATACACTCATGTTTGTAGGATCAACCTCACAACAACATTCCTAAACATTCATTAAAATGCCATGTTGTGTGTTTGCATCTCTCAAAAGGAGATTGCAACCACATTTTTTCTACCCAATAGGAGGTTATGAGAATAGTTTTCATCCAAGGAGAAATCCTTCTATCTGTAGGAGAATACATATGATTAGTAGATGAGTAAAAGGATGTCCAAGAATATTGATTATGTTTCCATTTGAAAAGGTGACATCCTTTTCATGGAGGTGAATTGTGAGGTTCAAAGGGGTCATCATGTTCAAATTGATACGGAAAGCAATACCAAACAAGGTCTGTTAAAGTAAGCCCCAATTCCCAATCATCTCCTCAAAATATGGAATGGAAATGTGTTCATTGAGTGTGATGCGGAATATAGAGTTTCTCATTTTTTGTTTGTAGCAGAAGACATTTTCAATAAGGAACGAGTAAACAAGAAGACATTTGGGTCTCCTAAGGTTGATTTTGTATGTAAACACCTAAAATCTGCCTATGAAGTTTTAATACTACAATTGCACTAATTATCCCCTTTCTCATCAAATTTGTAATAATTATCGCTTTTCCACTAATTAATTAAGATTCCCCTTCATTCCAATTAATTAATGACATTTTGTTAATTAATTATCCTTCTCATCACTCTGAATGCCAACTAACAACCTTTCGTTAGTTATAATCCTCTTTTAATTGATTAATTAACCATTATGACTTGTTCTTCTAATTCATTCTTGAGGTAAAAACACCAATTTAATTGCTAGGTGATCTAATTAGGTTCATACTTTAAGTATCAATCATAAAAGAGTAGAAATGTCTTAGCATTTAGTTGTTTATCATGTTTATGCATTGAAGAAGTTATTTTCCTTAAGATCTTATCATGGTGTTCTTGTTTGATTAATTTTACTTTGAAGCTACTTGGTGTTAATTTCATTTCACTTAGCATAGTTAGTTTTACATGTACACTTCATCCAAGGAGATGAAGTCTTTTCCACAAAATTTAAATGTGAAGTTCAAGGAGTAATGTGGTGATCATCATATCTTGACTCGACCTTGTGTTCAAATCTCTTCAAGGAACAAGTCATGATGAACTAGTCAGACTACCTAGGTACCTAGGACCATCATCTTTGTAAGATCAAGAAGTTATCATAGGTCCACATAATGCAATGTCTCGCAATAGTGTTTCTAAACAATCATTCATTACTTTTGAGTGTTCTTAAATCTCACAAAAGAAGGAGATTATACCACAATGTTTCAGTCCAATAGGAGGTCTGAGGCAAAGAGTTTCATTGAAGGAGTAATTCTTGTATTTGAAAAAGGACATGTTTCCTCGAGGAGCATATGAGAAAGAAGGTTTCGAGCATCCTAAAAGACGATTCCATTCAAGGAGGGTTTCAAATCCAGGAAGGGTAAGGGGATGATTTTCATGTGGAGTACCATGTTTGCAAGAATGGGCAATCATCTCAATTTCACATGTTGTAATTCACTTAGTAGTGTTCTTAAACACTCATTCGACACCTTTTAGTATGTTCACACCTCAAATTAGTAATCATATGCAATCTCAAAATTTCGGTTCAACGGGTGTTCATAGGAAAATAATTTCATTCAAGGAGTAATCCTTCTATCTGCAAGATGAATACATGTTTCAGTGAGTAATCAGATAAGCATGAAAATGTTTGAGCATCATGGATTTAATTTTGGTCACAAAGGTGAATTGTGAATGCCTAGAGGAGTAAGGTAGTGATATCCATATCCTAACTCCTACCTTGTGATCAGATAAGATCATCTTGTTCCCATCCCAATGTAGATATCATAACAGTGTTTTTGAACACTTATTTGATGCCTTGGAATGTTTCCATATCTCACAGAAGAAGGAGATTGTGGTCATGGTACTTCAAGTCAACAAGTTCTTCATCGCGAGATACTTCATCTTAATCAAATTCATCAACCCTTATCTCTCTCTCATCTTTCTTCTCCCCATGCTCTAATTATTCATTAAGAATGTAATTTATCACTATTTTGTCTTATTCACTTAAGTGACCTTCAACTTGACATTGTAAGAGTCCTTTTTCATTACTAAGAAAAAGAATCACTTTTATTCCTTATGAATATGGAAGGTCACAAGTGATGAGGAAAGGTGAAAAATCATGTGGGGGGTATGAAAAGATATTTGTAATGCTATAAATTGGAATGGATTCTCCATTATAAGGGGTTGGTGATTATTGTATGTTGTTGAGCTTTATATCACTACTACATCAAGCAATAAAAGCTACATTTCTTCTATTTCCTTGCTTATGTTCCTCTACTCTCTCTCTCTACTTCCCAACTTTGTAAGCATGGTGATCTTACATAACCAAGAAGGAACTTTGTGTCCTTGATTAATTTCTTACATTGTTGTGTTCTTCTAATTGAATGTGGACCTACTCTGGTTACTATTGGTGAGAATATGATAGTTCCTACTCACAACATTAACCCTCTCTCCCTATTTCTCCTACTCCTCTTTACCTCCCTTCACAACAAATTTCTCCCTTGTACATTGTACAAGCACTTTGCCACAAGTTTAGTGGAGTATTCCTATGTGATCCCCGACCTAACGGCCACCCCACAATTTTTAGTTAGTTTACATTCAATAATGGGAGCCTCCCTGTACCCAAGGAGGAGCTTAGCCATGTGATCGTTGGTGAAAACCGATAATTTGCCTTTGGAACAAATTATTTCACCAACAAGGTTATAACTTGTCTCCTTCATTATTTGATCTTGACAAGTATTGTGAGTCTATTTGGTGCCCAAATTGATATAAAAACTTAAAAAAGAAGTAATATGATAGATCAAATATCCACCATTCAATAACTTACATCTCATAATCTTGAAGCCTCGCATGAAGGTGATTCAAAAATTGTTATTTTAGATAGACATACAATGCACTTCATACTAATGTATCATTTATAAAATTAGAATAGACAAGTACAACCCAAGTCTAAAAAGTAAAATCTAAAGACCGGGATGGAGAAGACAATTGACAATGGCCATTTTCCAAAATATTTTTAAAATTATAGAAAATAAGATAGATTCACCTTTTCATCCACATCCATTTGATACACTTTTTTCGATTTTTTCCATTATAGAAATGGTCGTATCTATAGGATTCACAAAGAAAGTGAATCCCACTTCAACATGATTCGTCACCCAATCTATAAGTTGTTCTTGTGGGTTCGTTAAAATTTTCCATGATTAATTTTGAGGCACATATCTTAGATTTGTCACATAGCACGTTAATTAATGATTACATTACCTTTCTATGTAAATTTTCCACTCATTGGCAACAAATGGCCACAATCCTCAAAAATATCTATTGTTGGCACCAAAATGGTATCAAACACTATTATGTGCCCAAGATATCATAATTTTTCAACTACCTACTCCAAGCCAAAAGAAAAACAACATGTATGACAATCAAATGGAATACAAATTTAAGGTTGAAACTTCCCTATGATGATTGTTTGAACATCAAATTTAAAGTTGGTCTTTTTATTGATATCTTGCAAAGATTACAATCTAGTTCCACCCTTGGCTACCTTGGTTTTGTTGCACATTACACCAATATCTCTCAAAGCACCCTCACATGGGTTATCATGCTCAAGCAACCAAACCAACATCATAAATATTGTTATAGCTTTGAAGTTAATATTTTTCTAATCTAAATAAAAATTAATTATACTAGTACCTATATCTTAAACATATCCATCTAAAAAACACTAGTATGTATTGATTTCAAGGCATTTATCTTAGACTTTTTGCATAGTTTTACCCATTGAAGGGTTCCTCATTATTTAAAAACTCTATCACCTTATCCACAAATTTCATGCTAATTTCGGATGAATGGGCTTAATCTAGTTGAACCACCATGTTGGGCTCAAAAAAAAATTCAAGGAGTTTAGAAAAAGGCTCCAAACTCCATCGTATACCTAAGGTATTGTGATTTTTATATCGCTTCTCCTATAAAGAAGAAAATTTTCCCTATAATAGTCAAATGGACGTCAAATTCAAGGTTGAACATTTATATTGACATGTCATGGTATTACTCTCACTTCCTCCACCCCTCTTGGCTTCCATTGTAGGTTATGACTATCGACATAATAACCATATGGACCTTATTGCCAAATCTAACATAGCACAAGATGGGTTCACTAACTAAGTGGAGGTGTAACCATTGATGGTTTTTGAACATGCATGGGAGGAAATGTTACCACTATTACTCATGTCAAATGGTGTACCTAGAGAAACATTGGAGGAAAATGGTGTGCCACACAGTCATGTCAAATGGTAGCATCAAGGCCAACTTTGGAGGAGGATATGGTTAGTTGTGTTACACCCTTATTAGATTATAATAGATTAGTGAGTTAAATACACTAAAAGGATGTAAAGGGGAGCTACAAGAGGTTATTCTGATTAATTAACTTCCAACATTAATTATGTAATATCATAACAACACATTAATTCTTGCAACTAATGTATATAATATGATATGAACTTGAAAATAAAAGAGGATGAGTGCACTTAGCTAATTGCAGATGGATCTAGGAAAGTTCTAGGTGTGCAGAGTGTTGGAATTGGGAAATTTGAACTTGAGAGTTCTTCGTTCCTGGAAATTTAGTTGGAAAATGACTTGGTGCAAGACTGTACATATATATGTCAAGACCATCTCGTATGGTTTTATACCTACCGGTTTTGGACCTTCTTTGAATCGGGCTTTGAACTTCCTAACGTTTTCACCTACTGCAAATGTTTGTCATTGTTAAACCCTAATTATCACTCATGTTGAAAATATCTCTGAATATTCGAGGGTCTAAAACCCTAGCCATTGGTGGGAGACCCTGCAAAAAAATTGTTAGGTTGAAATGCAATCCGTGTACGGTGACGTTGACACTACTCCGAAGAGGCCTCAAAACACACATCGTTTTCCACTTAGCATGTGATATTTGAGTGAATCCAACTAGATTTGTTGATTGAAACGTCTTTTAAAATGTTTGAATTAAGTTTGGCTCTTGCTAATACTTGAAGTGGGGATGTTTGAGTGCTTGCAAATGAAGGAGGATGATCTCTTGACCTGGTAGGATACCTCATACTTGTAGTGATTGTTGCCCTAATGATTGTGCATGAGTTTTTGTGAGATATAGGGATCCTTGGGTGCCTTTTGTGTTAGCTTTTGCAATAGGAGTTCATGAGAATGCTAGGTTGTGTTAGGTTCTTAAATGAGGTGAGTTTAACTTGCTTATATAGGGTTCCAAAGGTAAATTATGATGGAAAGGCTGACCCAAGGGGACTAATGGCCCAACAAAGAATATGGAATTGAAAGATCAGATGGAGCATATGTCGGTTCAAATTTGCAAGTCAAGTTAGGAACAGATTTCCAAAAAGTGGCCAAAGTGGACATTTTTGCACAAGGATGAGAAACATAAAGTTGAAAGTTGCATCCTATCAAGTAGAGTCATGTCTATGGATTTTATGCATTTAACTCTCACAATCTGTTGACATATGAGTGTGTACAAATAAACAAGTTAGACAAGAGACATTGGGATGTATTGAGAAGGGATGGAAAGAGTGTTACTAAGAGTGCATTGTCCAACCAAAGAATGTCAAAGAGTAAATTATCAAATTTCAAAGTGTCTACGGTAAATAGGCATATAAAATGGTTGCATCGACACCAACTTTGGAGGAGGATATCATTAGTAAGCATATCAAATGAAAATATCAACCCCATCTTTAGAGAACATGGTACTAACTACTACAATAAGCATGTTAAATGGTGGCAATGTCACCTTTAGAGGAGTACATGGTGCTATAAATAGGTATATGGGAGGCAAACATGGTGTAATAATGGGATAGATAAATCACAAGCAACTAAGATTTTTAGGAGTGGAAGTTGAAGCTCTGCCGAGAGTAATTCTACAAATAATGTTGCATTTATTAGTGAGGAGGTACATGTCCAAGGCGTTGGAAGTGAAGGCATGTGCAAGGAATCCAGCGTATCCCAATTGGAGGTCCTAGCACTGGTTTCTCTTCTAGTTCATCTTTTCAAATTATTGGTCTCAATTTCTCACTCTCAACTGCTAACATTTCATCCTACTATTTAGTGGGCTTTCTAGTGGTCCTACTCTCATGCCCCACAATGTTGATCCTAGTCTTTCTCCTCCTAATGTGAGAAATGCATAGAGCGGAAAGAGGTTACACATGATACAAGATAGGCTTCCATGTCTCTTATATTGTCACACCATAGCTTAAGTGATAGATTGGCTTATGGAGGGAAAGGAAGGAGGCTCATGATTTCGATGTAGATCCAACTGGAGAATACAAAACTAGTTTTTAAATTTTGGTTCTATATTTTCACTACTAGATATTAATACTAAGTCATATCATATAGTCCTTCATATCCCCTAATTTGGTCTAGGTTAGGCTAATCTACTTTCATCTTCGAGACTTAAGACTACAAATGATAGAATTGATGTTGACAATCTTAAAAATGATAGTGTAGTTTTGTTTTCAATTATAACATTTAGATCATAGTTCAAAACTCGTACTTGGACATTACTCGGCAACATTAATTTTTACCCTTACTCGAGACTGGGAGTTTCTCAACAATTACTCAACAACTTTATCGCTACTTTAAAAAACATATAAATTCATAAAATAAACTTGAATAACATGTAAAACACTATTAATTGACATGAGAAATGAATGTAGAGAATGCAAAAGTATATTTTTATTAATTTATGACCAAAAAATAATACAAATTACAATCATAGACTATAGTGACAGAGTCATCAATGCACCAAAATATACTAAATATAAAACATGTAAGCATCTCCAACGCCTAGTATAAGTCTACTCCCGCTAGAAGTGGAAAGTAAAGATTACTCCTTTACAATAATATCATCCGCAAATGATATATGCATCCTCACCAACCCCACTAGCCCCTAATGCCTATGTTGCATTTTATGCAGTCGCTTCCTCTACTTCCCTCTCCAACTTTGTGATACCCTCCAACAAAGGCATAAGAAGTTTTAATTATAAAAAATGACTTATTTTTGAAGTGGGAATTATAATGGAAATGCAACCTAGTCGACAAAGAAAACTCGATAAATATGATTAAATTAATTGGTGAAACTCATCGATCTTTATCGCTAACTCGCCTCACAAGTTTTTGGATGATTTTTCATATGAGACTTGACTTATGTATTCTAGTGAGTTTGAAGAATTTTGAATTAGAGATTTCAATTTTATTACCTTCTTATTTGAACACACATGTGTGCACGCACACAAATATTTGTGCAAAAATTGGCAAAACACAACACATCTATATCAAAAATTATACCATGAGTTCTTGGAAGGTATGTAAGGCATTGAAAAATCTAGAAATTAATCTTATCATCCTCAAACTGATGGGCAAACGGAAGTGGTCAACAAATGCTTAGAGGGGTATCTATGTTGTTTTGTATCAGATAAGCAAGAAAGGTGGATTAAATGGCTACCACTTGCAGAATGGTGGTATAACACATCTTTTCATACCTCTTCTCAAATGACCCCATTTTTAGCATTATATGGTTACCATCCACCTTCTATCACTTCCTCCTTGAGGGTGCAAACTAAGGTCAGAGATGTTGAGGAACACATTCAACATCAACAATAAGTTTTGGCTAGTTTGAAGGAGAATTTAGCATTAGCACAAAATAGGATGAAACAACAAGCAGATCAACACCTGTAGTGAAAGACATTTTAAAATTGGTGATTTGGGTTTTGTGACGTCTCGGCCTTTACAAACAAATGTCCCTAAAGCAACATAAAAAGGACAACAAACTTTCTCCTAAATATTATGGCCCTTATCGGTTCTACGTAAAATTGGCAAGTGTTGATTATAAACTAGAGTTGCCTCCATCTTCACACATACACAGTATTCCATGTTTCATGCCGAAGAAGGTTATTGGGACAGAAATTTGAAGCCCAGACAGAGTTACGAACTTGATGAGGAAGGAAGAATCATTTTGGAGCAGAGAAGATTCGTAAACACGTACTAAGAGGTCATAAAGCAGATTCATTAAGGAATATCGATCAAGTGGAAGAATTTGAGCATAGAAGATGCAACCGGGAGGATGAAGGTTTTCTGCAAAGCAATGTCCGGGGTTATTCAACATTGAGGACAATGTTGGTTTGAAGAGGAAGGGCATGCTACACCCTTAACCTATTCTTTGTATTAGGATATGAGTAGTGACTTATGGCTTACCATATCATTTATACTTTCTCATACTTAATAGGTTAGCCTTGGTGATGGCCATAACATATGAATAGTATATATAGGAGATTGTAGGTAGTAGTTCATTATCATTTGAGTATTTGAGTCTTATTATGTGGTTTGGAGGTTGCCCCTCGAAGTGGCAAAGCTATTATAATTTCATATTGAGATCATTATTCGAAATATTGTGTTATTTGGTGTTCTATTGCTACTCATAATCTGAATTATACTAGTAATTTCATTACGGATGATGTTATAGGAAGTACATAACAAATATGTAATAAATATGGGAATAATTAAATGTTGGTATATTTATTACATATGTTTAGGATATAGCTAAATATTAATACCCATTTTATAAATATAATGTTGGTAGATACTATGAGCAAATAAATTATGGAAAATATAACTAAAAAGGTTACAAAAACATATGGAATAAATTAGAATAAAATTATTACATGTAACATGCCACACCGCAAAAAATATTTTCACCTTTCACCTTTTAAATCTCTCTTAACAGTTCTAACAGACTATCCAAAAATGTTGTGATTCACCTATTTAAACATAAATATATAACAATTATAATTACAATTTAAAATTTATATGAAAAAACATATTGTAAAAATATAAAGAATAAAGCACCCTCTTAATTGTGTGCCCTGGTCCAGTTGTCCCAGGTCTGAAGTGGCAGCCTCACAATGGCAGAAGAATTGACATGTGGGTGGACAATTTGCTCCTGGCTAGTCCCCTAGCTGAAGTAGATGTAGTAAATGGATTCAAAGATGAAGCAATTTCATTTTGGGGCTCCAAGGTGGCGGACTATATTTGTAAGACCGAGGGTTATAACAGGTTGGATTTCTTCGTGTGTAAACATCTTTGCTAATCGGGAGGGTGCTACATTTTTTCAAAATCCTTAAGTGTGCCCGTGCCCGATGGCTTTCTTGAGGATTGTTTGAGCTGGTCCGAGTCTAGCTCGGGAGGTCACGGTCAAAGCTTTGTATGTTGTTATCTTCGGGTAGGTATTCTCTGGTGAAAACTCTAAATCCTTCCCGTATGTTGTTGTATGGATCAAGGAAGGCCTTCCTAAAGCTAATCACTTCATGTGGTTGACTTATTTCAATAAATGCTAGACTTATGACAATTTGATTAAAAGAGGCTTTCATGGGCCGAGTTTTTGTTTTTATGTGAGGAAGCAGAGGAGTCGGGTAGCCATATCTTTTACACTGTTCCTTTTCTCTTCAAGTTTGGTCATGTGTCTGGAATCTTTGGAATATTGCCTAGGTTTTCCCTTCCTTAGTTTTGGACCTCATCTCCCAGTGGCAGCATAAAGTGGCCCACAAAGGTCTTTTGCTCTTGTGGAATCTAACCCCGGCGGTGGTGATCTGGAGCCTCTTGCTTGAAAGAAATAGAAGAATTTTTCAAGGTCGAAGTTGTCTCGTGCGGCAAGTTTGGAATAGGATTGAAAGCTCTCTTTCGGAATTATTGGGGTCTTGGAATTCGGATATGATCTGTAAGTCAAGTGAAGATGGATTTTTATGTGGGAAGTGGCCTTCTATTCTATGGAAATATGGTGCTCTAGCTCCTGATAAGGGGAGGAAGGAAGAAAAAAGTATCTTGGAAACCTCCTCCTGAGGGTTGGATAAAGATGAATTTTGATGGTGCATCGAAAGGTAATCCTGGTTTAGTGGGATGTGGTTGTGTGTTCAGAAAAGATGACTGCTAGCCCCTTCTCACTATGGCTTGGGATTGTGGAGTTTTCTCCAACAATTACGCGGAAGGTATGGCTCTTCTTTTTGGTTTAAGGGAAGCTAAGTGCAGGAATTGGCTTCGATTATGGATTGAAGGGGACTCTTTAGCTATTATAAATATGGCCCAAGGAAGGCCTCCTAAAGCGTGGCAATTGAAATCCATTTGCACGAATATCAAGTCTATTTTGGCTTCCTTTTCGGAGGTTATTTTCTCCCACACTCTGAGGGATGACAATAAGGTGGTGGATTGCTTAGCAAATAGAGGGGTTGGTTTATGGGATAGTCTTCATTTGATGTCCCTTTCTTGGGAGTCAGGTTTTCCTAATGACATTCAGGTGCTTTTAGCAGGAGACGCACGAATGGCATCGATTGGTGTTCAATAATGTTTATAAAGGACGCATCTTTTTCATATCCACGTCCATAGGTGTGATTTGGGAGTATTGTAAGATTTGGGAAGTGATTGTGAAGCCTTGTCGCGTGTGAAGTTTTAATTGTTTTGTGTGGAGGCATTGGTTTTAAAGTAGGCTCGGTGTGAGGGTTGTTTTTTCAAAGAAAGGTTTCTTTTTTGTTATCATACTGGTTTGTCTCCCTAGTCTCGCTTTCGGTTCTGTTCTTATTTGGGTGGTTTCTTCTCCTTCTCTCTAGGATTATGGCGTCAAGAGGAGGTTCTGCGAAGGGGATGGGTCGAGAAACGGAGGTGTGCTCGAGACAGGGATTCTTTGGGTGAATCCTTCGCCAAGTGGTTGAATGGCGGAATAAAGAATGCGGTGATGTGTGGCTAGCTTGAGCAGGCCTAGACGATGGCGAGAGAGTGTTCACACGGAGGAAGAGGAGTTTGTCATCTCGTGACAAACTGAGGAAGCTTATGCTTAACCCCGGCCAATTTGTGGGGCGGAGAAATGTCTTCGACGTGGCTCAAGGCTTGAGTGCTGCCAACATAATCTCGAATGCATAGGATCAATTCAACCTGCACAAGGATCTGAAGGACATGGAGGAGAGATTGGTGAGCATGCACTATCATATACATGTTTTCGTCGCGGGATTCAAGCCCTCTTGCATGGCCTGGAGGCAGTGGTGGAGCATCAAGGTGTTCGGCTCCTTGTTAAGACTAAGGTGGAAATGCCCAAGTGCTGCATTGATCATTCTCCCTCTTCTTCTCCTTCTCAGCCACAGAGCGACTCAGAGGTGGAGATTCTAGCAGAAAAAGTCGTGCGCTTCGAGTATGCAACTCGATGTTTTCATGGTACCAGTTTGGTGATTACAACAGTTTTTGGCTTGGTTTTGAGCTATGGTTTCAAGAATTGTGTATATAGGAAGCTCGATATACTGTAGTATGTAGTTACATTTCTTTTTGTATATGATTGCACGATAATGTGCCTTATAACTTTTTTGTGAGTCATTGATGATTGTTCATATCATGGACTGGTGTGGAAAGCTTTTTTTGAGGCTAGGGCCTTCTCCCTAGGGATCTTAAGCAAAAAAAAAAAAAAACCGTGTGCCCTAGGCAACTGCCTAGATCGCCTATGGCTTAATCCACCCTTGGTTACATCTTAAAAATGAACTTCTTCATCCCCTGAATTGATTACCATAAAAGGAGAGAAAAATATTCTTGTATAATTAGTCCAACGCTCAAAGGAATATACGTATCACATACCTAATAAACTCTTCTACCATGCCTGATTAACAGATCAGAAAATTTTCCAAATCTCTTGCAATATAATGCAGTTATTTGGACCACATTAATGCAAGGGCCAACCGTCAACCAAAATAAATGCAACATGAGTTTGCTTATAAAATACCATAGGTTGTAACATTCAAATCTAAGCAGTATATAAGTGAACAAGATGCTTAAGATTCCAGAAGAGTTCATAAAATAATACCTTCATCCTATTACATTTTGAAGTGTTCAGATTCAAACTACTGCTTTACAAAAAGTTCAAATAGATGTAGACATACAATAACCTGATATTGTGTCTGTAAATCTCAGGAGGGTCTTTACGTGTCTGGGAAAAATAAAAATGGTGGTCTAAATCCTTAATAGTAATTAAATAATTGTTTTCTCAAAAACTAAGACATGACAAATGAAAATAGTATTTTGCAATGCATTGCAGACCTCCAAAGAAGATCTAGCAAACCACAACAGGCTCAGGACCATGCTTCTTAAAAGCCTACGGATGGTGATCTAAATCACAAGATTACATAGTTTTTTTCTTTTTTCAAAAGTTGAAGACTCGTACTACAAAAGCTAATCATATTGTATTATACACTGCAGACCTCCAGAGAGGATCTGGCAAGCCACAACAGCCCGGGATCATTCCTTTTCAAGATCAAACAAGCTTCCATCATTCCAAGTTCATTTGATATATTATCCTCAGAAAATCCTACTGCCAGTAGCACTTCTATAGCAGCTGCAGGGAAAAATTATGTTACATTAGATAACTGCCACTGAATATACAAATAAATCCAAATTCATCAAACAAGTAAAATACGAATCATAAAAAGAAAGAAAAATCAAACCTAACATCTCACAGAAGTGAAGATTCTCCATGAAGTAGCAATTTAGATTTAAAATAGAGGATTTCAGTTGAGAATCTTTGATAATTAGTCATGCACCCACTAGATTTCAGACCATCAATTGTAATGCCTGCATATGAGATGAGATGGGATGAGATGGCTTTTCATGTCCTTTAGGCCAATGCAGTTTTTAGGACCTGATAAGAACAGTCTTTTGGTAATGAAATGTGTCTCGGGATGCAAAACACGTCAAGAACGGAAGGAAAGATTTGTTGCTGAACTTTCATTTTGGATAAGGTTCCTAGAAACTTATTGGGCAGTTTCACAAGCACTTCTGCATTTATCCGGCTGTAATTTCAAATTCAAAATGAGGTGAATGACCTCTATTTATAATATATTTGCAATCGAATGGACTCCCAATTCTAGCCTTTATAACCCCTTTTGCATTCGGACATCAAATGTCATGCATAGTCCCTTATCAGGTGCCCAAAAGAAAACCAAGAACAACAATTAAGATTGTCATACTTTTACTGATTTTCAGAAAAATGCCTTCCACAGCCACCAAATATTATATTTAACAAGGTTCCATTTGTATTAGTCAGGATGACCATTGACTTGATAACCGAATTGAATTGCAAGTTGTTGTAGCATCAATATTACCAACAGAAGGCGAGCCTTCTTATGGATATTAAGTCTTCCTATGAGTGTGCTCAAGGAGAGATTACTGGTTTTATGTCTCACTTTTGGATGAATTATATAAAACCACTTTATAGTTATTATTGGCAGAATATCTAGGAGGCATAATTAATGGACGGCCCTTGGATGCCCAATCACCTTCATGCATAATGATAACCATAGTTACGTGGGGACGTGTCCCCCAAAAATCTTGAAGTCCAGGACATCCCGGACGTTTTGGGGACGCCGGGACGGGGGGAAACATTTCCCCCACGTTTCCCACAAGCCAAGGAATGAGGAAACGCCCCCGGCACGCTTGGAGAGAGGAGGAGAAACGCCCCGGGACGTATGGGACATATGGGACATTTGGGGGATTTGCTGGATGTCCCGAAACATTTCGGGACTTTTGATTTTTTTTAAATTAATTTGTTTATTGTTTTCTCTTTATAAATGTTTACCGTTAACCATAACCCGACTGTATTGTATTACAAAGACATATTAAGAAACAAGAGTGATATATGAATACAGAAATTTTTGAGCACAAATGCACATGGACTGTAACAACATGCTATGAAAACCAGCAGCATACATATTAATATTAAAAGTTATATGGACATATAACATTAGTATAGCTATATGTATGCTGCGAGTTTTTAATATGGACATCTGAATGTGGACTGTATGCACATGGTGGACTGATATATAAATATGAATTGCTATTCATAAAAATTTAAAATTTATTTGTATATTTTTAATATTTATAATTTTATATATTATTTTAATAGTTGTCCCCTGCCATCCCCCCGCCGTCCCGAAATTTTGGAAATTTTTTTCCGTCCGGAGCCTTAGGTTACTATGATGATAACAAAAATAGAAAAGATCGACATAACCATCTTCTAGTCCTAATCCCTTATAGGCTTACAGTTATTCTAGAAAATTATCATTTAATTGTCACTAAATAATGAATACTGGAGAAGGGAAAATTGTGAGTTGCTTTTCATCACAAGATAATAAATACCAGAGAAGCGAAAATTGTAACTAACCAAAATTAAAAACCAAACATGCAGTGAAACCTGTGTTTACGCTGCCCACTAAGCTGGTATTTTGACTAAGAAAATGAATCATTTTCATTATAAAGGAATTGTGTGCCCTCACTGTGCAAGATTTCATCATTAATAATAATAATTTAAAAATATTTTGTGAGATGTTTTTCAGAGCCACCTAGATATATGATTCCACTTAAGAAATTTTATCACAAGTTGAGTGATGTGTGAGGCATACATTGAGGTGCTTAACTTCATGAAAATAGCAATCCCATTCAACACTTCTTTTGTCGGTTATGGATACTACTGCTTCTCCAGTCATTCTTCAGTTTTTATCCATATCATTTGTGAAGAAATGTGTGTAGTTTTCAAAACATGTTTATCTGAGAGGAACCACAGACAGATAATGTATATAAACTTGTAGGACTGAAACTACAAATGACATTTAGCTTCCTCTATGATTTGAACCTAGCTTACATCTCTAATGGTTAAAACTTATATTTATATCTAGAACTCGCGCATCATCTTTTAAGCATCTTTAACTTTCATGCATTGCTACCATTCTACATGCTTCTTTTCCAGGTTACAGGAAAATGTATATCCAAAACAGCTTTAGATTTCTATATATGCATAAATCTGCAAGCGTAATCATGAGCATTAGTTTACTTGGGAAGAATCGATGGTATGGTTAGCAAGCATAGCTTCATTGAAACATAAATAGCATTTAATTCCATGCTTGTATCATAAATGAAAATCATTTTTATATTGACAATTAAGTCTTCCATGTCAGAGTTCATGGATCCAAAAACATCTATTTAGCAACCACCCATAAATAGTAAATAGATTGGAAATGATTACCTTCATACTTCAGAATGCTTCACTAAAAGATGGGATTAGCATGCATAGTTTAGGGAAAACTTAGAATAACAATGTCTCATTTTAACCTTAGTTATAATTTGGATGTAATAATCAGATAAATTACCTTGCGCAAGCGCATGAATTTGGTTTCATTTGGATGTTCCATGACATTCCTATAGAAAAAGAAAATATACTTCAATCAAAATACAGGCCACAATATGATTGAAAGAATGGAGTAAATAAAAAAATTCAATGCAATACAATTATCATCTCAACATTTAAATTACTTACATACAAGAAGCTTATAGATAAAGAAAATTTGAGGAAATCACCTTAGAATCGTGAACAGTGTCCGGATCACTGAGGAAAACTCAACAGGTGACGCCTGGTTTTTAAGCCTTTGTATAGCTTCTTGAAGACGGAGACATGTAGCAGATGATGATTCTTCAATTCTTCTTAAATCTGCACCTTCATTATCTAAACTCCGTTATATGGTTTCAATACCACTTCCATCAGTTCTGCTTGGGCTAGAATCAATACTTTCATGATGCATTTCTACAACAGAAATCTCATGCAAAATCCTTGTGACTGAATCATCTGGATCTGGTTCAGCAAAAGTTTCACCTCCTTGACAGTCATCAGGATCAGGTTCAACCATAGTTTCAGTTCCTTCACGGGCATCAGGATCGGGTTTTGTGACAGTTTCCAGTATGCCGATGGCATGGCCTTCCTGACAATCATCAGGATCAGGTTCAGCCATAGTTTCACTTTCTTCAGAGTCGTCGGGATCAGTTTCAGCCTTATTTTTAATTTCTCGACAATCATCAGGATCGGGTTCAGCCATGATTTCCCTTTTCAGATGGTCATCGGGATCAGGTTCAGCCATGATATGACTTTGCAGATGGTCATCAGGATCGGGTTCCACCATAGCATCACTTTCTAGACAGTCATCTGGATCAGGTTCAGCCATGGCCTCGCTTTTTAGACAGTCGTCGGGATCAGGTTCGCTAATGGTTTCACTTCCATTGTTGGGGCCTTTGTGACAGTCGTCGGGATCAGGTTCAATGAAGGTTTCAGATCTAACAACATTGACATGATTTTGAGAATCATCTGGATCGGGTTCTTCCCACATTTTCTGATCAACATCAAGCTTCTGCATCATGCTATCAGTTGACTCTCTATCATCTGGATCTGGTTCTGAATGAGCTTGATTCACACCCATGCTTGCATCAACCCCATTCACAGAAGAATTTCCAACACGATGAAGTGCTGCAGTTGCTGCAGAAACACGAGCATCTACAAAACTATGCAGAGGATTTCCTCCAAGCTTGTGAACACTATATGTTTCATCAAAAGAAAGGAACTCGTCAGTGTCATCTGTATGCCTCAATCCAGTCAATGTCCTGCTACGTGACTTTGTCCAATCCAATGCAATAGCTTCTTCATTCAACTGCAACAATTTATATTTGAGTTACTATAGTTAGTCAAAATTCTTATGCCACAAACTGTGATAGTTGCCAAGAAAGAAATGTTGTTCCTTTTTTTATTTTACTACCTGTTTATCTAGAGCAAAGAAGTTTGCATCATGTTCTGAGTGTACCATGTGTGCCTGAAAGGACAAAGCAACATTAGGAGATGTAACAAACAATAGACTATAATAATCACTGGTGCTAACAAACCACTCTCATTTAGCTGATAAACCTACAAGTTCATGCAGTAAAGTCTTCTTAATGCTCTCATACTTCCTGAAGCCTTTAAGATCATCTGTTCTTAGCCGCAATGATATTTCCTCTCCGTGGTTCTGATGAATGCCAGTGCACATAAACATAAGAGATAAGATACAAACAGTTTTTAGATTATGTTCAACCCATTTTTACATGTACATGCAGTTTGAGCCAGATCTATAAGCCTGTACTTCCATGTTATTTAATAGAAAACAGGGTGAGACCATCTACCTTATTAAATCCTAGAATACATTTCGGGCTGATCCCCACATAACCTTCTGGTGCCATCTCTGTCATGATTCCTACACGTCAGTGATGCTGCAAAAAGAACATGGTTCAAAGAAGACACAATATTACCACAGATGTAAATCACATAATGACAAAAGAAGAAAAAAGAAAGCATAAATTCAGACTATAAACATACTTTATGCAAGCAAATTTCATTAACATACCTTATTCATGATAGCAACTATGCCCGGATCACTGGCAAGTCTGTGCATAATTGCTAGTACCTTTACTGCAGGAGGGTTTAACTGCAAAGCAAAAATCATTAATTAAATGAATAGCAAAGCTAGTTACATAGGGCCTTTTCTCACTGTCAGGAGTATCCATCTAAATAGCAAGATTCATTTAAACAACTCATCTGATCATTTTCAACAATCCCTAAAAACATAAATAAATGGCACTCCAATTTTTTATCAATTCTCTTCATTAAACATGCATGTTATGTCACCATACGTAAAGACAACCTTGGTTAAAGAGCTAAAACATAACACAGCTCAGGTGGGGGATATAAGGTTTAATTATCCAGAGGAAAACTCCATACAACGGCAAAGCAATATGTTTGCTTAAGATTTGGATTCAAGGGAGGTAAATTTGAGTAAACGACAACATGGTTTGTTTTCATGTGCTAACAAATTGATTTTTATTCCATTCGCTAATGGTATCGATAGGTTTTATGTTTACCCACTGGACATAAATAACTGGATGCATCATAAATGTCAGATAGTGTTGCATTTTTAATTTATTGTAAGACGTGAACTTCATATACCAAATAAACAATGAAATAGTGTGCATATCTCTAGGGCGATGTCGGGGTTTTCCACAAAATGTCACACTGCACCCCAGCCCCAGAAGTGAAACTTCTTCCAAACTAGTTTGAAGTTTTTCCTATTTAAACTATTGTAAAGCATAAGTGCTCCAAAGTGATTCTCACAAACATGATGTAAATGCTTAGATGATCAACAAGACAAAATAACAAATTTTATACAGATCGTACCCACCTCAATTCCAGGAAGCTGAAGGGTACGAAAATCACAGAAAATATAAGGCCCTTTTGGTAATTCCCTTGGAATCTCGGGTCCATTTGCCCGAAGTTGCTTTGCTCTCCTCTCTTCCTCAAGAAAACCTGCTATCCTCTGGTCAGACTTTGCAGAGCGGGAAATCTCCTCAACTTCTGCTGAAAACACTCCCATCATTCTGATAGTTCGACCCTGCAGTTATGATTAGAAGCCTCGAGTTAATTTTAAGTCCACCAAATGCATAGCTGTGAAGTGTTAGAAACAATACAATAAATTGAACCTGGTTGTGGGATAAAAATTGTAATGATGTGTAGTATATTGTTATATGGGATGAATCTTGTGATATACCCCAAGAAATACTAAATAGCAGGCTTTTAAGCGGTTTTGGTAAATTGTGAAGCATGAGGTTAACTTACATAAATATGGCTTTCGCGGGCATGTTTAATTCTTTGCACCACTGCAGCAAGCTTTTGGTTTGATTATTAATATTATAGTGTCTCATTTTTCCTCCACAATCTTTTACCAAATATTAGCTTTGTTCTTGCTTACTTTTGGGTGAATCACTTGCCTTTATTTTTCTAACAAAAAGTATATGCAAAAACTACAAACACCTATCAGTTTTAGAATTGTAGTTCAAACAACCCATGAGACTATATAACCCAACCCCATATCTGAATAGCAATTTAGGACCAAAATAGTTTCCACTGATGTTGCATACACCAAATCACTAGCCTACAGAGTACTCGACAGATCAATCAGACAATGGCAATGTGGACAACTAACCCCAAAACTATAAACCATGTTTCACCAACACAACTGTGCTTACTTTAACGACTTACTGCTATTTTAGATTTAAATTTTGTAGCTGCTCACTTATGAGAGACTGTCAACTTTTTATTTTCCCCACTTAAAATTTTGATTGGGAGTGGGCCAGGACCAAGGGCAAGGTGAAGGAGTTTTGACAGAAGAGACACCCCATGAATGTGGCTTCTTTGGAGAAAAGGTTTAATGTATTTGACAGTGCCCTTCCCTATTTGCCTAACAAAACAAACAATTGGTTCATAAAATCAGTAATGGTTCAAGGTAACAAACCTCTGTAATACCCGTTTCAGCGAGATGCAGCTTTCCATGGTTATCCGAGAAAGGTACAAGCGATGCAGCACCAGAACGTTTGCTCTGGGGAACAAGCAGTCGCATAGTGTCAGGTGCAACATTTGTCAATTCCTTCAGTTTCACACCTAATTCTCCTACAGTGCATCCTGCTTTCTCTGTCAATTCCAAGGTCTTGCCCCTCCATGTCACACATACTCTGATCTCTCTATCAGCTATGTCTTCCATTAATGCAATTTCCAAAACCCCAAGAAGATATCTTTCTGCATACAAAATCAACCCACAGATACATTAAAAATGATACATATTCAGTCACAAAAGCACAAAACAGAGGGAAACAGAATCCCTGTACAAATCACAACCAAAAATTCATTAACCCTCATAAACAGAGGGAAAGTAGCTAACATTCAGCGATTGCCTATTATTGCTAAAAAATTTGTGCAACAATATTAGGTAGTTAAAAATGAAGATTCACCTCGATGTCTATGAAACAATTTTCTCTCGACAATCAAAAACAATTATGAAACATTAACATCTAAAGCAAATTGAATTTTTTTCCCAAAACATTGAAAGCAATATGAATTCAATATGAAAAACAGTTGCGGACATTTCCAACTTCTAAAGACTAAAATTAAGCCTTTCCTTTTCCCTTTTCTTAAGTAATCCGACAAAAAAATGATAAATCATATTTTAGGAGTAAACGATTCCTCCTTATTCGTAACAAAACCGAACACAGACATTTTCCCTACCCAAAAAAACAATTGAATAGAAAGCTATTCCTCCTCGTTCATCAAAAACGAGCACAGGAATTTCCCCCCCGGAAAAAAAAATTTAATAAACCCCGGCCTGCGATCGGGAATGAAATTATTGAAAATTGAGCAATACCATTACCAAACTTTCAATCCACACAATTTCTTGAAGAATATGGTGAAAATATGGAAATAAGACTGAAAACATACCTGGCCACTACGATTATCTTCGATTAACAATAGAAAAAAATCATACTGCGCGTTTATATACTACTGCAGGCCAATTGAGATCCATCTTTATTATTCCACGGCCTAGATCATTCTAAAATAATGAAAAATAAAAAGACTGCGTGCGGTCCAGCCGGCTGGAATATTCTTAAATTACTGACGTAACTGGTGACGCTACTTTAAGTTAAAATTAACTACTTTTATCTTCTCTCTATTAATTTTCGAAAATTTATAC
This sequence comes from Taxus wallichiana var. yunnanensis, assembly GCA_018340775.1. Classification (NCBI taxonomy): domain Eukaryota; kingdom Viridiplantae; phylum Streptophyta; class Pinopsida; order Cupressales; family Taxaceae; genus Taxus; species Taxus wallichiana. Next base: position 832,422,419 of record CM031237.1, on the reverse strand, counting down.
GGACGTCAAAGGTTATGAAACGACATTTTCTGGAACATTGATATGATCATCGCCTCATTGAGTGGGTGATACGATACTTCTGCTATGTTTCCCTTCTACATTGACATCTATGTGGTTCGATATAATTGTTGAGGGAGTCGTAATTAGTTATCATACGTAAAATGTATGATGGAAACGTCGAAGGGGATCTTTTGAAGGAGTCAAATTGGAGGGAGAGAAACAATGGGAGAGGAAGAGGGGTGAAGAAGAAGGGGTTTGAGGGTGGAGAAGTGCGAGGGTGGGGAAAATGGAATGGGGAAATAATGTGAAACTCAACCCTCAACAACCACATGACATTTATGTCAATCATTTGAAGGAGAAAAGGGGTGTTGTGTAAGACGATGCATAAACTATTTATAGAGATATCTGTGATCGTAAGGAGTAGTAGAAAAATATTGCCGAAGTGAAAATCCGTTTAGTTTCAGCCCTTGCATTTATTGGGTAGCTAGAATACACATAAATGCAAGGGGAATTCAAATGCATGTATCATGGGACACGTCAAAGACAAGAAGATGTGGAGTGGATGTAGCATCCCAAGGTGGCGATTTCATGCATAGTTTCCCTCATCAAAAACCGTGATGGTGTCATCATTCAACAATCAACAACAAAAAAGGGACAAGTGACGCTAGTTTAAGTTAACACCGACTATTATTATTTTTCATCTATTGATTTTGAAATTTTATACGCATGTCAAAGGTTTTCAAAGGAAGCGACATTTTATGGGACATTTATATGATCATCGCCCCATTGAGTGGGTCATATCAGAGACACATAAATTCTGCTTTTGCAATCTTATTGCCAAAACGCACGCAAATCACTCTTATTCTTCCCAATTCCGTTATAATTAGTGTTCTTTGCTAATTAACTAATGTTTCTCACCACTTTGGTGGTTAACAAGCACTTTGTTGATCACCAAACCTCTTTCGCATTCAAGATGTCGATTTACAACGAATCATAAGCCAAAATCCTCTTCAAAACAAACAATTAGCATTTATAAGCTAATTAAGCCTATTTTGCCCTTGATTTGGTCAATATGCCCTAATATTGACTCAAACCCCTCTTCCAACCACTCAAAATCACCTCATTCACCTCCACAACGTCTCAAGCTTCAAAAGTTTATCCTAGCCTCCTAGTTGACCCTAAGCGGTTGATTAAGGCTCCATACCTCTTAATCACTTGGTAATTCACTAATTGTGATTAGCAAGACATCATCATGATCGTAATTCTAATCTCATTTGGGGCTTTTAGTCCCACATGCACCAAAATACAAGTTTCTCCCAAAAGGAAAACTATAAAAAGTGTGCACCTCATTCCTTTATACTTTACACCATGCTTTGATTCGTATCTCATATAATAAATATGATATATAGCCAAGTTTAATCCTTGTTTAAAGCCTTCAATGGGGTTAGTAGATGGATATCCAAAATGACCAAGTAGTCATTTGGAGTAGCCATTTCACCTTGTTTGGAGTAGTAACCATAACCATTTGATTGCCCTCTTAGGTCTATTTAGGCACATGTTAGGTAATTCAAGCATATTAGTACGCATGTTTAGTTAGATTTTGTATTGTTTTCATACTATTTAAGCTTATATATTAATGTTACATTCCTAGACTTAGAACATTAGCTAGATGGATGGCAATGGTGTTAGCTTTCCTTGTTTAGTCATGCAATTTTCTTTGTAAATTTTAGGGTGCTTTCATTTGGCACGCCCAGTGGGACAATACCCAATTGCATTCAATTTTAAGTTTTTAACTTAGTTTCAAAGTCTTTCATTTCAAAGTTTTAGATTAGTTTCAAGTTTCCTAGATTAAATTCAAGTTTTTGGTTTACTTTCAAGCTTTTTAGTGTACTTTTAAGCTTTTTAGATTAGTTTCTCAAGCTTTTTAGATTAATTTCAAAGTTTTAGAGTAATTTTCAAAGTTTTAGATCAAGTTTCATTTTTTAAAGTTGAAACAACTAGATTAGTGGTAGAAGTTGCGTTTTCTTGCTTTTTGCAGGATATAAGGAGGCGAAGCCCTGTCAAAATTGCCAAGAAATCCTAAAAATTAAACCTTTTTTCAAGAAATTTGCTTCAAAACTCGGATTTTTGACCATCTACAAGAAAAGGTGTTTGTGCATGACTGTGAGTGCATGTGTCTCACTGTAAGCTCTTGTGCATCATTGACTATGTGAAAAATGACAGAGGGGCGCTGTGCATGACTATGAGCGCTTGTGCACTAGTAGGGCTGCCTGTGCATCAAGGTAAAAAAAATTCAAAATTCCAGAACTTCAATTGATGGGAGATATTTTTACCATAGTTTCAAAACATTTCAAGTAAGGTTCCCTGAAAATTTCAAACTTTTTTTATTTAATTTTCACAAGTTATTACAAATTTAGTTTTTTTCATAAAATCGCTCCCTAGGGTGCAAATTGTGGAATTTTTCAAGTTATTTACATTTTCGGAAAGCTTTCAAAAAATAGTATTAGTATCTTCTCTGTGTTTTTTCCTTTTCAGCCTAATTTGTATCAAAACCCTAAACCCTAAGGTTTGATATCATGGTGGGGCCTTCCACAAGAGTGAAAAAGAATCTGGTTACTCCAGGTAAAACCCCAGATAAAGATGGGGTAGTGATTGAAGATATGGAGTCAACAAGTGTAAATACAAATTCGACACTAGGGTTTACCTCAGTTGATCATAAGGTGAGCCAACTTGAGTATGAGTGTGAAATGTACAATCCGAGATGGCCTCTAAAGGAGACAACCCAAATCAATCATCGGTTGGATGATATCACGCAACATGTAAAGGGTTAACAAGATGGCCCAAATTTGGCCCATACCAACCAAGGAGGGTATTCAGGTTCAAAATCATGGACAAAATAACCATGTTGGATCACTTTTCCACCCAAATCGAATCCAACTTATTCGCAACCACGGAGCATGATGCCGAAAGTGGATATGCGCAAATTTGATGGTAAGGATCCACCGAATTGGATAAATCAAATGGATAACTTCTTTGAGCTACATCAAACACCATCGGGACAAAAGGTGACATTGGCATCCATGTATCTTAAACCGGACCAATTTGTTTGGTATCGATGGTTATGTGCTCGAAGAGGCGGAAGAATGGTCTCGGTATCACTTGGGACGGTTTTACCGAGGAGTTGTAATTGCACTATAGTTTCAAAGTGTTTGAGAGAACTACTTTAGTCAATTAGCAAAGTTACGACAAATAGGATCACGGTCAAGGATTATGTGCATCAATTCCGAACCTATCCTTAAGGGTGGAGAATATTCCGAAGAGAATCGATTGACCTATTTCTTGGGGGTCTTAAGGACCACATCCAAAGATGAAGTACGTATGTTTAATCCACTCAAGCTTTCGATTCTATTATCATGGCACATCGAAAGCAGAGGAAAAAGTTCTTTGTAGTAGGAGGTCGCCTTTCATTAACGCCAGAGACCGTAGTATCTCTTCCCCTTCATTTTCTAGGCCAATTAAACTGACTCCTCAACAAATGGAAGAAAAGAGAGCAAAAGGATTATGTTTTAACTGTGATAGCAAATATGGACCAGGACACAAATGTGCTGAGAATAAGTTGTTCTATATTGACGAAGGTAATGAGGATGATGAGGACGCTGAAATTATAGGAGAGGCTGAGGAACCCATAGAAGATGAAGTAGAGGATCACCAACCTATAATTTCCTGTCATGCATTGTCAAGTATTAGTACTCAAACACTCAAGGTTATTGGCTATCTCAAAAAATAGAAGGTGACAGTGTTGATTGACTCGGGGAGTACTCATAACTTCATAAATAGTAAGTTAGTTACCCGCCTCAATTGTTTTATTTACCCAGCTCCAGAAATGCAAGTTATGATTGCGGATGGTGGGATAGTCAAGTGCACAAGAAAGTGTCATAGTATCAAGCTTTCCATGGGATACTACATGTTAGACTCGCCTATGTTTGCTATTTCTATGGGAGGGGCAAATATTGTTTTGGGTGTCCAATGGCTCACAACCTTAGGTACTATAGAGATGAATTTCCAAGAATTGTTCATGCGATTTCATTCAGATGGAAGGACAATACAATTGAATGGGATGGTAGCTAAGTCTCCACAAATTATTAGCTCTCATCAAATGTAGAAGGTTCTCAGAAAAGGAGTAGATGGATTTATAGCAAAGTTATTTTCCATAGAAGTACAAAATACAGAGTCTTCAATGCCACCCGATCTTCAGAAGATTGTTGATGCTCACTCATCTATTTTTGATGCAATTCCAAAGGGACTACCACCAATTAGGGATCATGATCATGCCATTCAATTGATTCCAAGGAGCCAAACACATAACATCGAGACCATACGTATACGCATATTCCCGTAAAAGTGAGATTGAGAAAATGGTTCAGAAATGTTCAAGGCAGTATCATCGTGCCTAGCAGAGTGCATATTCTTCACCAAAGTGGTCATGGTACATAAGAAGGATGAAACATGGAGGATGTGTCTAGATTACCGAGTACACCATCAAAGATAAGTTTCCTATTACTTGATGAATTCATGAATCGTATGGTGCTATTTATTTCACAAAATTAGATCTTTGTTCGGTGTACCATCAAATTAGAATAAAAGAGGAAGATGTTCATAAAACGGATTTCAGGACTCATGAGGGCCATTATGATTTTTTGGTAATGCCTTTTGGTCTTACAAATGCGCCTTCAACCTTTCAAAGCTTGATGAACACTGTTTTTAGGCCATTTTTAAGGAAATTTGTATTAGTTTTCCTTGATGACATATTGATTTACAGTAAGACATGGGAAGAACACTTACAACATGTAAATAAAGTGTTGGAAGTTTTGGAGAAACATAATCTATATGCAAATCCATCCAAATGTTCTTTTGGTGTACAAGAGGTAGAGGACTTGGGTCACATTGTATCTTATGAAGGCCAAAGTTGATCCTCGAGAAGATTAAAGCTATCTTTGGAATGGCCAAGGCCCAAAACTCTCAAAAATCTTCGTGGGTTCCTAGAACTAACAAGGTACTACTGAGAAGATTTGTGCGGTGATATGGTAAAATATCAACCCCACTCACGACATTGCTAAAGAAGGATGCCTTCCATTGGATGACGTAGCCACTAAATCCTTTGAGTAGTGAAGGAAGCCTTGTGTAAAGCACCCCGATTTTGGCTACTCCCAACTTCTCAAAACCTTCATTGTTGAATGTGACGCTTCAGAATCAAGATTGGGAGCAGTTCTAATGCAAGAAGGAAGACCAATTGCATTTGAGAGTCACCAATTCAAAGGAAAAGATCTGTTCAAACATTTCTATGAGAAAGAAATGATGGCTATTCTTCATCAAGCAATGGAGGCCCTATCTCATGGGTAGACACTTCAAGGTGAAAACTGATCATGATAGTCTCAAATAATTTTTGGAGCAACGGTTATCATCGAGGAACAAAAAAGTGGGTAACAAAAATTTTGGGTTATGATTTTGAAATCATATACAAAAAGGGTAAAGAAAATGTAGTAGCCGATGCGTTGTCCAGAAGGGATACATCTGCAGATGCCTTACTATGTGGAATGTCCATGTTGATAAATTGATTGGGTGGATAAAGCAAGATTGGGATGGGATCAAGAAAAGGATACACAATCTCTAATATAGAATATAAAGCAAGGATCTATGACATCTAACAAATTTGAGTGGAAAGGTAATGCCCTATGGCACAAGGACAAAGTTATACTTGAGTAAATATTCGAGTTGAAGCATAAGATTCTTGAGAGCTACATGCCTCACCTATTAGAGGACACTTTGGGTTTTGAAGACATATCATAGAATAAAAAGAGAATTCTTTTGGGAAGGACTCAAGGGGATGTACAAAAGTTTGTATCGGAAGTGTTTAGTGTGCCAAGAACAAAGGGGAAATAATTAAGACACTGTGTATGTTGCACCCTTACCAATTCCTAGCTAGAGATGGGAGGAGGTCTCCATGGATTTCATCACCAGATTGCCTTGTTCAGAGGGTAAGAATGTTATTTTTGTGATTGTGGATAGGCTCACAAAATATGCCCATTTTTGTGCCCTATCACATCCATTTGCAGCTAGTACAGTCGCATCTATTTTTTGGAGACAGTTCAAAGGCTACATGGAACCCCAAAGATAATTGTAAGTGATCATGATCCTATTTTCACAAGTAATTTTGGACGGAATTATTTTCATGTTTGGGTACTCAGCTAGCTCACAATTCATCTTATCATCCTCAAACTGATGGGCAAACGGAAGTGGTCAACAAATGCTTAGAGGGGTATCTATGTTGTTTTGTATCAGATAAGCAAGAAAGGTGGATTAAATGGCTACCACTTGTAGAATGGTGGTATAACACATCTTTTCATACCTCTTCTCAAATGATCCCATTTTTAGCATTATATTGTTTCCACCTTTTATCACTTCCTCCTTGAGGGTGCAAACTAAGGTCGAGATGTTGAGGAACACATTCAACATCAACAATGAGTTTTCGCTAGTTTGAAAGAGAATTTAGCATTAGCACAAAACATGATGAAACAACAAGCAAATCAACACTATAGTGAAAGACATTTTGAAATTGGTGGACTGGGTTTTGTACATCTCCAGCCTTACAAACACATGTCCCTAAAGCAACAAAAAAAAGGACAACAAACTTTCTCCTAAATATTATGGCCTTTATCGAGTTCTACGAGAAAAATGGCAAAGTGTTGCTTATAAACTAGAGTTGCCTCCATCTTCACACATACACATTCCATGTTTCATGCATGAAGAACATTATTGGACAGAAATTTGAAGCCCATACAGAGTTACCAAAACTTGACGAGGAAGGAAGAATCATTTTGGAGCCAGAGAAGATTCTGCAAACACGTACCAAGAGGCTGCGAACCAGAGACATTAAGGAATATCTGATCAAGTGGAAGAATCGAGACTAGAAGATGCGACCGGGAGGATGAAGGTGTTCATGCAAAGTAACATCTAGGATTATTCAACGTTGAGGACAATGTTGGTTTGAAGAGGAAGGGCATGCTACGCCCTTAACCTATTATTTGTATTAGGATATGAGTAGGTGACTTGTGGCTTACCATATCATTTTATTATATCATTTATACTTTCTCATGTTTAATAGGTCAGCCTTGGTGATGGCCATATGAATATGAATAGTATATATAGGGATTGTAGGTAGTAGTTCATTATCATCCGAGTATTTGAGTCTTATTATATGGTTTGGAGGTTGCCCCCTCGAAGTGGCGAAGCTATTATAATTTCATATTGAGATCATGATTCGAAATATTGTGTTATTTGATGTTCTATTGCTGCTCATAATCTGAATTATACTAGTAATTTCATTACGAGATGATGTTATAGGAAGTATATAACAAATATGTAATAAATATGGGAATAATTAAATGTTGGTATATTTATTACATATGTTTAGGATATAGCTAAATATTAATACCCATTTTATAAATATAATGTTGGTAGATACTATGAGCAAATAAATTATACCTAGGAAGCTTTCTAGCTTGGAGCCATTGTTTTTGTCTTAGATAGTATACTTGAGTGCTCTCACAAAGTGACAAATTTGTTAGATTCAAACTCTTGTTTTTTGAACAAGGGAAATAATATCTTAAATTTGAAACCACGTGACATTTTATCATGAAATCTACTTAGTGTCATTTTTTCCTAGTTTTTCACTTGTCCTAAGACAAGGAAAACTCTGCCAAAATAACACCAAGTTTATTTCAACACCATTTGGTCTATCCCCTTGTTTTCTTATTGCTCATTTTGAGACAAAAGGAGAAACATACATGGATACCTACTAGATATAATTATGTCCACCACTTTTTAGTCTTCTTGCATGACCATGTTACATGCGAGGAATGCAAGAGTTGAAAGTGTGAATGGTACGTCTTCATGATCTAGTAGCCCCTTGTGTCTCAAAACCCATATTTGAGACTTACTATCATTATAGCTAGGTTGTCTTATCATTGTCTTCTCTAGAGTTTTTACGTTTCCCGCATTATAGCCATATAATTGCGACATTTACGTCTCATTTCCATTGTGAAACTTGGCCTAAATATCTATATTGTATCGTTACGCTACTCGCATGCTTAATAATTCCTTGCTATACTTAGACGTAGTTTTTACACCCTAGCCTTGTCTTGAATTTTGTAAGTGTTGAGGTTACTTTGTTAGCATCACTATAACGCCATTTTGATACTAAAATCTCACTTTCTTGCAAAGCTTGATTACGTGTCCAAATAGCGTTGTTACGCTACTCACATTTGTATCGTCCATTTTACAAGACTTAGACTTTGTTAGTGTTTAGAAACTTGTTTTTAGTATATCTTGTTAGAAGGTCGCATCAACATTCTCTTATCATTTAGGCCTTGTTTGTTTCAAACTTGACCTAACTGGTGATATTGTGTTGTCACTATTTGGTTTCAAACCTATCTAGATAAATTTAGGGAATAGACTATTTGTTGTGACTAAATTTTGAGTATTATACATCATCGTATTGTTCTAGAAAAACTTGTGTCATATATTACCTTGCTAGGGTAACTTATTCTTTAATTCTTAGGTTCACATTGACCTATTAAATTTGTGGCTATTTTATAGTCACCATTGTTTTTGACAACTTAGGGTCGTTACGCTACACAAATTTGACTAAGGTCCCTTGTTAATAAACCTTAGTGGAAATCTTTCGCGTTGTACCTTCTATTCTAAGTAATGCCTACTACAAGAATGGGATCACGAAAGTTAGAAGCCAATATATTTGGAGGTGAAAACCCTCTTTTAGAGGATAATCTCATGGTTGACCATAGTGGTGGAGAGGAAGATTCTCCTCATGCGGATGTAGAGCTTCATTCCCCCATTTTGATGACTACATTTTTCATAACAAACATGAAGTTCTTATGCGGGTTGTGGAACTAGGGGCCAAATTACCTTCCATAGTAGACCCTTCTCTTATCGTCGGCATGGTTCAAGGAGAAGAAGTAGACCACCCTCGTCACACTCTTAATGAAATATTGAACCCAGGTCATGCCTCTACTTCTAGATGACGAAATAATGAAGAGGTGCCTTTTGAAAATCGGGGGACTATCACATACCTACAATTAGGGTTCATTGTGAAGATGATGAAGACCATGTTCATCATGCACAACCTCCTCCTAACAAAGATCGTCATGAAATACCTATTAAAGAGGTGACATTAGAACAACAGGTCCAAGCCCTCACTCGCCAATTGGCAAGTTTGGCATCACATATACATAAGGAACAACCAAAAGTTTTGAAACAAGCTATACCAAAAGCGAAACCTAAAGCTTCATTTTACGAGTTCCCAATAAACACTCCTCGATGGGAGGCACAAAGAGATCCTTATGAAGAGATTCTCACAAAAATAGAGGTGGGAATACACCTAGATTTAATCCTTCATATAGGCCTATGCCACCCACGCAAGATCCACTTTTAATCAAGAATGGTCAACTATGAAGAATGCCCTTCAAGAATTACAAGAGGGCCAAACCAGTAACAATAGCAATAAATATTGGTTCGATGAGTTGTGTCCCTACCATTCAAAAAATCCATGCTACAAGTACCTTTCCCAAGACACTTTGATTTTCCAAAATTTGACAAATATAAGGGAAAAGGTGACCCTCGTGACCATATTAAAGATTTTTATATGACATGGTAAGAGGTGGCATTCATGACAATTATCTTATGTGCCTCTTTCCACAAAGTTTAGGAGCAACAAATGTAGAACGGTTTGTGTATATCCCTAAGGGATCCATATCAACATGGCCAAAACTAACAAAAATATGTGTACAATACTTCTCTTCCAATATTGAAAATGACGTTACCATGTTAGATCTTTGCAATGCCAAACAACAAAATAACGAAAACTTCGCTGCATTTTTACAACGATGGAGAGGATTAGCTAGCCGCTTTCCTTGCTCCATACCTAAAAAGTAGTTAATCGGTATATTTGTTCCCAACCTCCATCCAGACATTATGTTCCACTTGCAAATGCATTGTGGTAACACATTCGAAGAGGTAATTGAAAAAGGGAGTCAAATTGAAAAGGCATTGTTAGCTAGGGGGACTCTAAAACCTTTCTCCCACGATCAAAACAATTCCAAATCTAACGACAAACCAAATTTTTTTCATAATAAGAACAAAAACGTCATTGGTGATGGGATAGTAGACTCCAAGCAAGTACAAGCCGTTCAAAACAACACTCCTTTGAAGCTTGTAAAGGGAGCTCTACCTATGGAGTATAAGCATCATACTTTCACTCCTCTATCTGACTCAATGTCATCAATACTAAAATAGCTAGAGGCGGTTAATATGGTTAGATATCCTGAAACTACGCCTTATGAGGATGATGCACCTAAACCATCATGGTTTAGAGATAATGAATATTGCCAATTCCACCGCATTAAAGGTCACAAAATAGATAAGTGTTTGAAGTTACAACACTACATCTAGGACTTAATCGAAAGTGGTGATGTGGAGATGGATTCATCCACTCCTAAAAATCCCCCAATACAAAGACTTTTCCTAAACATAATTAGGACAAGAATTCTAATTATGTTTCTAATGAGGAGAATCATTTTGATGCTCTCATTGGTTGTGTAGATACACTTGTTGAACATGTCAACATAATAACCCCTGTGATATCCCCTAGACTATCTATGTCTAGGCATGTGCTAACAAAGACTGATTATCACACAATTATACGTACTTTACGACGAAGTAAGGAACCTAGGTTTCAGAATTCCTATCAAAGGATGTCTTTCATAACTAGACCTCATTTGATTCTTCATACTAAAGAACTCGTTAACTTACCTCTTCCCCCATCCTCAACTCATGGTAAGTGGAATGATTTTGATTCTTCTTATTCTTCCAAAGATTCCAATCCCAATGATTTTGAGTCTCAAAGATTCCAATCCTAATGATTCTAAGTCTTCTGATTCTTCTGAAGATTCCAATCCGAATTATTCCTCTAATACGAATCCTAAGTCACGGTCCTCCCTGTCTTCGCAGGACCCCATTTCTCATTCACCTCAACGACCCCTTCTTCCATCGAAGATATCTCCAACTCAAATTCCTTCTAATCAATCATCCAAGTTGACTCCCATGTCACATTCATCCAATCAACCTCTTGTGGTAGAACAACTACCCACACCGATTGATTCATTTCAAAATGAAGAAGCAATTAGAGAATTTATGAGGGTACATGAAGACATTCCTCTAGAAGTTTGTGAGAAAGAAACCTCTTTAGACCTCGATATGTTCACATATTGGGAGGAAGAGATTGATTCCTTTTGTTAGAAAATAGAGGAATACCCTAAGATCATCAAACATGATCCTCCTCTTATTCTTTTGTCTCCACATTCTTCATTAGGCGATGAAATGCTGGGTCTAGCATTGATCCATGGCCTATCTTCTCATTACCTAATCATTCTTTATCTATCAGGATTCCTCCATCGCAATCTTACCTTGGATCACCACAGTAGCCCATTGTCTTTTTCTATATGTGGACCACCTCCAAGTATCCCCACATCATCTATATGTGGCTCACCTCATGGTAGCCCATCTTTGTCTATATCGAGGGCATGTCCTAAAACCCCCTCATCTTCAATATTAGGGCCACATCATAGTAGTCCTTTATCTTCATTCTATGGGACACCTCCTAGTAGCCCATCCTCTTCAATTCTTGGACCGTACCCTTTGCGTCCATCACATTTTCCTTCTATCAATGATTGTGGCAAGCCCACCATCATTTCTCACATCAATTCTATTCATCCACTTTCTTCTCCCACTTCTCGGGATCATAAAAGTCATGTATCATCTTACAAGAAACCAAAATGGTTCCTTCATCCAACTACGATTAAAAATTCCAAGAGCTCCAAAGCTCACAACAATTTAAACAATCTTAAAGTTTAGAATCAAACACGATTCAAAAATGCACACCAACGCACCCATCAAGTATGGCACAAAGTGCATAAACCTCTGGATAGGGACCTCAATATCTCGCATACAAAATCCATGTTTCATGATAAAACACAATCATCTATTGAGTATGAGCTCACCATGATCATCGAGATCATGGATAATATGACTCTTGATTCCTTATCAAGGAAGTTTCTAACATTGTTATTGGATCTTATCACGCCAAGTGACCTTTTTGGTCCCACCTTTCAAAAAATACAAAAGTACAAAAAAATGAAAAAACACTTCAAAATATATATATCAAAGGTACAAAGATCAAACATTGCAATTAGGTATTACATACACATGGATGTTCTTTCTTCCCTTTCTTTCTCTTCTTCTGCAAGTCTTCCTACCATTTTCATCCCTTCGGTGATATTTTGGTTAGCCTATTTGCACACATTTTATGATAGTTATCTCTATGGTATCTGTTTGGCCTTGGTCTTTTATCACCTTGGTAAATTAAAGAATGATTGGCCTCTTAGAGATCCTATCACAATCAACATCTAAAAAACTTGTTGCGAAGAAATTTTAGATATATTTGTTGACACTAGCCAATGTCATCATCACAATCACTTCCACCTCCTTCCATCAAGCCATCAGTGGTTCTTAACCCTTGTTAAACAAGAGATCTAAAATAAGTTTTCAGAAAGTAAAAGAATCAATCAAATAAAAAAGCACAAAGTTGAAAGCCAAAGCTAAAAGAAAAAGCAAATTGATATATAACTCTCTCTTGGGGTATTTCCAATAAAATCTACTGGGGCTATGGATGCCTAACTGGCAGTAGAGAAATGTTGTGATTAGAATCAAATGCATCTCCATCAAGGCTATAGATGTCTGGCTGGTAGCGAGAGCAATATATGGCTCTCCTTCCGCAATCCATCCATAAAAATCAACTTTGAAAAATAAATCATTCCTACACATTGGCTAGGGTGTCTTCACTTGTTGTCTATCAAATATTCCCTCCAAGAGGTAATAAATTTCCACGTGCACACACTGGATTTCTATGAGCAAACATGATTAGTATGTTACCAAGTGTCTTTTTTTACCTTTTTCAAACTCTTACTCTAGTCTGTATCTTGTCTCACGATTCGTGCCTTTGGCTAATCACTTCTTCATTATGAGGCTTCTAAGTTACATTCACATCATTCTTCTACTTCATTTAGAACATCCATGTGTATAATATTTACTTTTTTTCATGTTTGTGGGCACCTTTGTCCCCTTTCTCAAAATAATCTTCCACTTCTTTCTATCATGTGCTTCTTGGCCAACTTACGCTGGGGGCATCCTTTCTCCTTCCTAGCACGTCATTGGGTTATGTTCATCATCATGTTGAACCTATCCATATTGGCCCTGATCCAACTTCTATGTTGAATATTCCCATCTAATGTTGGGGGAAATTTCGCATCTTCACTTTCTTGCGCATACGCGTGGCATTCTGCCCTTGTACATCCCATTTGTCACCTGGGGCATCCACATTTCTTCATTTCCTGTACATAGCTTCAAAAACTTCTAGAAAATAAAAAACATTCAAATATGTTTCAAAAATCAAAAACATTCAAATACGTTAGTCAAAAAAGTCAAAACATCCAAATAAACATCAAAAACCCAAGAAAATTGGTCAAGCAAACTCAAAAGCCCAAGCAAATTGCTAAGATAAATTCAAAAACCCAAATTTATCTTACCATTGTGTATTTATCTTTAATACATTTCCAATGCAAAAAAATAGATTCGTTTTGAGGTTGGGAGAAAAAGTTATGGCCTCGGAAGATAGGTAGTGCATTCAGTGTTGCACAGGCACCCAGGCGCCCATGTTGAACACTACCAACACAGTGCTTAGGTGCCCATGTTGGCTCACAAAATGCAAAAATCCATCAACAAGGTCGGCCACAGAACCCAAGCACCCATACTGGCTCAAAAAATGCAAAAACTCATCAACCTGGGTCAACACAGCACCCACACACCCATGCTGGCTCACAAAATGCAAAAATCCATCAACATGGTCAACACAGTGCCTGTGCGCCCACGCTTGGCCCATAAAATGCAAAAACTCATCAATAGGGTCAGCACATGCACCCAAGCACCCATGTTGGCTCACAAAATGCAAACAAAAACTCAAATTGGGTCAACACAGCACCCATGCTACCCAACAAAACCCAAAAATCCAAAAAGGAGGCCCAACACAGGTGCTCCCCTGAGTGCATAGGCACACCCAACATTGTGTAAGCCATAAATTTTGCTCCCGACCTCAAAATGACTCCATTTGTTTTGTGTTGGAAAGGTATTGAAGCAAGCTAAACAATGGTAACATTAATTTTGGCTTTAGATTTACCAAAAATTTATGGTTTTTCATTTTTTAAATGGCTTGCATACAATTGAAGCCTGTATCACTGTATTATCCTCAACATTGAAATTAGTCCTCCAAATCCATCTTTCGATGTTCTTGCTTGTTCTTGTCTTAAAAACATGCGAGATCATCGTGATCTACCTCCATTAACAAAGTTGGGTCTCGCTTATTATGTCGGTACTCCCATGAAACAGTTGAGTGGTCGTGCATTGTGTCATAATGCATGAATGTTTTCTTTAAGACTACTTATGTCCTTCTTTTTCCCTCGCATGTGTTATTGTTTTTGGCATAATTTTTAACCCTTGTCATTACAACACGAACATTCGGGAACTGCAGCTTGATAACAAAAACATTGGTACAACTATCTTGAACGATTGTTTGTTTGAGTATATGTGATTGTGTTTGTTTCTATGTTAGGTTAGTTGGTTTATTTTTTCATATTACTTTGCATTATGTATGTTGCATTGAGTTAAGCATCGTTTTACTTTCTCATATTTTATTGCATTGTGTATGTTGTTGTATGGAGTTACATAGCAATGGACAAATGTTAATAATTTAGCTTTTCATGTTATCTTACATTTTTGTTCATTTCAATAAAGGTCGATGATGTATACCTAGGGGAAAAATGATATAAATAGGTTTCTTATTGAAAGGTTGGATGCAAAGATTGGGCTTGTCCTATATTCTCCATTAATCATTTCTTATCACTTATCATTTATTATCACTATTAATTTTTCTTCTAAAAATCACCCGGGAAATAAACAACCACATTTATCCCTATTCTTATTCCTTCTCAATACCGAGGGTTTCACACCCGTTCGAATCATTTTCTTTTATCTATTTCAAAACATATTTTTGATTGTTGATTGACTTCTTTTATCACCCCATCAACACTTGAGGGGTAATCCTTCATTCCTTCTAATTTTTCTTCAAAAATCCACCTGTTTATGCTTGTCTACTATGTTTGAAGTGAAGTCACTAACTTCACCTCAAACAGGGGCAAATATAGACACCTAAATTCCACTTTTGCAATATTATTGCCAAAATGCACGCAAATCACTCTTATTCTTCCCAAATCCATTATAATTAGTGCTCTTTGCTAATTAACTAATGTTTCTCACCACTTTGGTCGGTTAACAAGCACTTCATTGATCACCAAACCTCTTTCGCATTCAGGATGTTGATTTACGATGAATCGTAAACCAAAATCCTCTTCAAAACAGATAATTAGCATTTATAAGCTAATTAAGCCTATTTTTCCCTTGATTTGGTCAATATTGACTCAAACCCCTCTTCCAACCACTCAAAATCACCCCATTCACCTCCACAATGTCTCAAAAAGCTTCAAAATCTTATCATAGCCTCTTAGTTGACCCTAAGCGGTTGATTAAGGCTTCATACCTCTTAATCACTTGGTAATTCACTAATTGTGATTAGCAAGGCCTAATCATGATTAGTAATTCTAATCTAATTTGGGGCTTTTAGTCCCACATGCACCAAAATACAAGTTTCTCCCAAAAGGAAAACTATAAAAAGAGTGCACCTCATTCCTTTATACTTTACACCATGCTTTGATTTGCATCTCATATAATAAATATGATATATAGCCAAGTTCAATCCTTGCTTAAAGCCTTCAATGGGGTTAGTAGATGGATATCCAAAATGACCAAGTAGTCATTTGGAGAGGCCATTTCACCTTGTTTGGAGTAGCAACCATAACCATTTGATTTCCCTCTTAGGTCTATTTAGGCCCATGTTAGGTAATTCAAGCATATTAGTAGGCATGTTTAGTTAGATTTTGTATTGTTTTCATACTAGTTAAGCATTCTTTTAAGCTTCTATCTTAATGTTACATTCCTAGACTTAGAACCTTGGCTAGATGGATGGCAATGGTGTTAGCTTTCCTTGTTTAGTAATGCAATTTTATTTGTAAAGTTTAGGGTGCTTTCACATACGATAGTTATGTTATGTTTCCCTTCTACATTGGCATCTATGTATTATCCAATGCAACATATTTTAGGGTTCAATATAGTTGTTGAGGGAGTCGTAATTATTCATAATTTCAATTCTATTCTTCTAATGTCTCTGCAACATATAGCCCATGATGCCTAGCGCATAATTGAGAGACGTTGAGAAAACAATCAAGCACCTTTTCCTGGAGCATAATTACAAAAAGCCACTCAAATTCTAAATACACCTTTATTGTTGGCCTCTATCACAAATCCAAGCACTTCAACCAAGCCAATTGTCAATTATGAAATGTGAGGGTCAAGTTGAGGGTTTCATCTTGTTTACATTCTCTATTACTTTTTCATGTAATCATCGGTTTGGGATAAGTATGTGTGGCTTAATCCATCTTTAAATTATTTTTACATAGTGTAAGGCTCAATACATCAGCGGGAGTGTGGTGAGGTTAACTCAATAAAAATTATGACTAACTCCTTTTTAGGTCAATAAGAGAGGAGAAGACATATATATGCACAATACTATCATCAAATTGATTCAAATACAAGAAACATGTCCAAAGACAGTAAAGAAAATCCCAAAATCAAATTACTTATCAAATCTCCATAGGACACATTCATAGATCCCTAGATAGATTTGACCATGAACTTATCTTTTGCATGATGAACACATCCTACACATTTCTAGGTTCTCAAATTCTATAAACATCTTGACGACAGTACTATACATCTTCTACATCCAATTTCAATTCACTTCTACATATTCTAAGTTTGGTATCTCGGTTGCCACTTCTTTCTAAACCCTAAACCCAAATTATTCTTTCATTGTCATATCTCGTAATATATTGTGATTTGATCTATTTACATAATTTAGTATTGTCTTATCTATTTATTTATTAGATAAGGTAATAAATTTAGATTATGGCTCCAAAGGGCCTTACTGAGAAGATACATTGTGAGAAGAATCTAGAAGAAACAAAACATAAACATGGGCAACAAAAGGTTAAACAGACTTAACCCAACAACCGGACCCAAATGAAAGCGTGGCCACAACCAACAAGTTAACCAAATCTGGCCAAATCCCACAAAAACAGAGAGAGAAACCCCTCGAAGACAAAAACCCACTAACAGTTTGTTTGCGGTTCAGAGTCTTTTTACTACCCCCACTTAAGCTTACCCTTCAAACGCTTAGGAAAGCTAATATTTTAGTCATCACGACCCTTTCTCTTTTCACTCTAGTTGGCCGAGGGTGCTTTCCTACCTCCATCGGTTCCTCATCATTAGAACTATTAAGGCACAACTTAAGCATGTGTCTCTTTCTGCCTCGCTCCAACTACTCGAGTCTAAAAAGGGTTTTGGTAAACCATGGTGAGAGTCGAACCAGAGATGTAGCACTAGGATCATAAGCCTAACACTACACCTCACAACACGCCTTTGTCACCAACTCGGCTATCCTCCACCCTTTGTTTGATTTATTATATTGTATGATTTATCATATTGTTGTTCTAAATTATATTATATATTAATTAATAAGAATGACGCCTCAAACATAACTTTAACATTACATTTTGGTGAACTCGTTTATTTATCAAATCATGTCGACCTAGGGTTTCATATTTTCAAACTACCTCCTATTCAACTATGGTGATTCTAAATGCATTCTTCCCTAGTTCTAGGATTTGGTTCAAACCTTTTTGGTCTATATCGGTTCAGTATCAACTATAGACTCTCATTTCAATTCTCATGGCACTTTTATGATCAAACTCATAGCTAAACTGAAATATGGCATTTACATCTAATATTAGCAACATCCACAATGAGGATGTGCTTGATGGTATCATTGGGAAAGATCGATAGGGTAGATACAAAATATCCTAGTGGATAAACATTAGCTTAGATAACTCTAAGAAATAGATAGTATATATTTTTAGTCAATGGAATGATAGTATTCTCAACCATCTACTTCACCCTAAAATATTATGCACACATTATCCCTTAAATTTTCATTGTATCGCACTTGTACTTTTTCATCCCCAAGTGACACCACAACACATTTATGATATTTATGATAAATCCATATCACTTGATAAATTCCCAAGAATTTTGTTAGGTATGTGTTATCGCCAAATCATTGCACCCTCTGAATAGCCAACATGTGAACAGGACGTTCAGTGTGATTGGGTAACATGGGATCACCTCTCAAGTTGTGGAACTTGGGCTCGAGGTGAACCTCCGAGAAGGTCATCTTCCTCTTCCTAAAATAAGTGTTATACTACTCCTAGTGCAATAAAATGGTTATCTAGGCCTATGCTAACATTTTCATGGGTTTAGGGAAAGAGATTTGCAAGAAATAAAACTATACTAGGGATGGTGATGCACCAAATAAAGGGTGTTACTAGACTTTGAGAAGGGTTGATTTGAAGAGGGTGTTGTACACCACAAGCCAACTTCACCTACTACAACTTAGAGAGGGTAAACAAAATACCACAAACTAAGAAGTATGCGTTACCTTTGTTAAAATCAACTAGACAAACAATATTTTGGTCTTCCAGTGAAGAAGGATGAAACTGAGAAGGGTGAAAAAGCACCACAACTCAACAACAGGAAAAAATCCACCACTTGATAAGCACAAAACTCCCAAAACTTGTAATGTAAACTTGAACTTGCACAGTGTACCTGCAAGCATGAGAAAGGCACAAAGAATTATATAGGATGATGAAAGGACTAATAACTAGTAAAAAAACACACACTTTTATTACTTCAACATTGCACACAATGCATCATTACATTCAAAAGAGGAAATGGTTGCCATTACAGTCTTGGAGAAGAGGCTTCAAAGTTCCCCAATCCACAAAGCTAACTTGCAGTTAAGAGAGAATTCTTGAAATGAGCTTCCAATTTACATTTATAGAAGAATTTTGTGAGAGAGAAGAGGAGAATTCATAAATTCCTTCCTAAAATGAAGGTACATGATGGTCAACATTTATTACAAAGTTAGTTGAACCACTTAACCCTCCATCATGTGCCATTAATGACCAGTTGACTTAATCCTTATAATATTTTAATAATAATAATAACTATCATTATTAAACTATTTTAATAAAAATATTAATTTAATAAAATTAATATTAAAAATATTAATTTAATAATTAATAGTGGACCCCCCCAAGACTGGTTTTGCATTGAAGAGGGGGTCCATGAGAATAGGTCAAAAATAGCCCAACTCGGTGGTTGGCTCACCGAGCCAACTCACCGAGTTGGACATCGATCTTGTCATGGCTAAAACATGGCAGCTTATCTTCATATTCCACCATGTGATGAGCTCCTTTAATCACTACATCAAGATGTGTCTCACTTGACCCCTGGATTAACTCGACGGCTCAATCAAGCTTTACTCACTTGTATTGAACGAGCTCCTTTCTTTTACGTCAAGTCGGTGAACTTTCTGTTGGATTGGTTGGCGGTTCACATAGTATGGCTCAGAAAGTCACGTTGATCACCCTTATGAATTCATCTTGAGCCTTGTGTTGTGACCCCGGTTAGTTCACCAATCGATTTTGAGCTCCATTCCATTGAGTTAAGCCTTACATACCAACTCGGACTCACCATGGGGAGCTACTTCTACGCTGTGAGCTTGACTCACCAAAATCATGGCCTCCTACTTCTGACTTAGCGCTCTTGATGCATCAACTTGTTTCTGACTCATCGATCATGAACTCGAACATCTTGAGCTCCAAATTGAATCTCTTGACTCACCTTTATTGCTAGACCGAGTCACTGGCCTTACCTCGATATTCATCCTTGTGGACTCACTCGACACCATGAACGCTCCACCGACCCAACCCCTATGTAAACTCTGTTGACTCACAAATGACTCTGAACACTACGAATTCATTTTGCTCCAACTTGCCAACACCTTTACTGCAATAGTGAGTCCTCCACGAGCCTAAACACCATGTTCTCCTTGTAAGCTCACCCAATCTACTCAACCCCAAAAAGTTTCCTTAAGTTTTCTCATCTTGGAAAAATCCATTACCAATCCCATCATGCATTTGACCGAGCTACTCATTTGGTCTTAACTCGGCCATAACTCACCATACTGAGCTCCACGTCCAAATGAAACATCTTCACGCAAGATTGTTGTTTGAGCTTGACTCTAAGCACACCTTTGTCTACTTATATGTCTCGAGCTCCTAAAGACGAGTTCCTCGCAACCCCACGAACTTACTTTGCATGGCTTAAATCCACAACTCGGGTAGACTTCAAAACTCTTACCATGAACGCTCCATGTAACTCCATCTCCTGGATGGTTTGTCACCAAACAACTTTCTTAGCCTCTACCTAGCAAGTTTGGTTGACATTCACGAGTCCTCCTTGTAAAATGTTCCTTGTGCCTTTCCCGTGAGCTTCATATTTATCGTGTGCTTAAACCGAGATAATCTTTCATGCCTACGAATCAACACCACTCAGGCCTGAGCTCCATGACCTCCTCTCTTTCCCTCTACAGTCTAAGACAAGTTGGCTCATATGATGGTAACACCATTAACATGCATTACCGAGCTCATTTCATTTGCACAATCAGGCTCAAAATCTATGTTGGTTTACCTCCTAACTATGCCATGGAATTTTCATGGTTCAAGGAAATGAGTCCTTCCCTGCCAACCCTAGAATTTGTTTTAACCGATGTCGGCTTTTTTCGCCAACAATCGTGTTGGATTCCCCATGACCCTCTCTGACCATGATGCAACTTTCCTGATATCTTGGCAATGGACCCATACCACCTCCACGCATGGGATTCTTCCATTGGGTTTCCATCTTGACATCCATATATGGAAATGTTCATATGAATCTCCCACTTTTTGGAAAAGTGATTCTGAAATCCCCTCGCATGGAAACCTTGTGTTGTCCTGCCATCACTGAAATCCCACTTTGGCCGCCAACCTACATTATCCCCTCTTGGCATAAACTTGAACTTCTCCCACTCGAACTTAGTTTTCTCCCGAGTCAAGGCCCGAGCTCATTCATCCTTTAATGCATGCCTTGACACCATGTCCAATGATGAGCCCAAGCCGAGCTCCCAATGTAATTTGACATCGATCAACTTGGCCAAAAACTCAGCTTGATCCACTCTAACTTGCTAACTCTTCCGAGACTTTTAAAGCTCCCTCATGCACGACTCAAACAATCCTCGGAAATGTTTTTTTATTAAGCCCATTTTCGAGTCATGATCCAAGCTCATTCATTGAGCATTTCATCTCATAGCTCTTTAACCGAGCTCTGTAGGACTCGACTCAAATGACCAAGCTCCTCACTGAGTGAACTCAACTCAGTTCAATTCAACGTTAGGTGAGCTCTCTTTATGCAACATTGGGTGAGCTTTCAATCGAAGACCCTTTTGGGGCATTCCCACACTTGATATTTAAAAAACCTTGGATTTCCTAGATCCTCCTTGAAACCTAAGGATCATAGAGATATAGTAGAATCTCCTCAACATGATTAATTAATTACTTTAATTATTTTATCTCAATGATGACCGAAAGTGGGTCCATCAAGACAAACATTATGTTTCGAACACAACTTGGCCCCGTTGTCCAATTTTGTTATGTGCAAAAATGGATAACAGTATGGTTAGTGAGTGGTTAGTCTCCTTCCCTCACATTTGTTACCTTATTCAAATAGTTAAAAAAATCATTTTCACTCATTTTTGCATAGTCACCGCTAACTACACCTACTTTAAATCTCATTTAGATCTTTGCCAGAAAAGCTAAAAAGGTTCACGATTACACCCCATGGTTTAAGGATATTTTAAGACATTTACATACCAACCTCTACATACAAAAAGTGATACTTATCTAGTAGACATTTTCTCCCCATATTTGACATGAATGTTTTGTTAGCAAGTATTCATCCTTTAAACATCATTATATTAAATTTATATAGCATGAGGAATCAATGCTTAAGCTTTCCTACCTTATTCCTAAGGTGTGGGCTATGTGTGACACTCATACACTTAAGACAAATATATATATATATATATATATATATATATATATATATATATATATATATATAACATGAGAGTATTATGATAGATCTTCTTTTATCTACACCATATAGGTTGCTCAATCATGATACAACCCAAGTAATGCATGATTCCACAACCAATCTTGGTAGTTTAGATGTTTTATAATAACACATGTGAGCACCACATCACTTGATGCCCCACATATCTAGGTTCACATACCCTAAATCTATAAGAACCCCTTTCAGGAGCATCCAAAGGTGCCTTTTTTTTAAAACACTTAGCAAAACAAATCTTGGTATGCTTCCACAACATTATAAAAATATGATTTGCATCAAAACCACAGACCATGTAGGTTACCATTTTAGTTTATACACTTGGTGAAATTTTTAATAACTTAATTCAAACACATTAATCTCAAGAGGAAGCATTGAGCTCATAGAGACATCCTAATTACAAAACGAGCTCCCAACTATTTTCTACACTTCCATATACGTTCCACACACAAGGTATAAAAAGGATAGGTAATCATCTAGGTAAAATAATGTGATTCACTAGTCACGTTGAGTTAAAACATATTTAACAAGTGAATTTTAAAGGGATGACACCTAAGCTAGAGGGCCTTATTGGCCTAGACACTAGTGAAGATTCATATAAGTGTGGTCCACTCAATGCAAGGTTACACGAATGTAGTGATGGCATAAACATGAACTAATCAAGATACATTAGAGTGTTAAGTCCATAGAGATCGGTATCATTTGAAGTATATTCTTACACATACATCAAGTTATTGTTTAAACAAAATCATGAATAATTCATGTCACATGAGGTTTAGAGTTTAGTTTTTATTCATGACTTAACCGAAGGGGAATATTATAAAGATAAGGTCCGGTGAAACTAGTTCAATTACATTTTAATAGAGTGTTCCATTACATACAATATAATAGGATATAATTCTTCATCATATAAGAATTATAATTGTAACAATGTTCCTAATATAATTGATTCCCTAAATATAATACACTTATATAAGTACATGATATTGTAAATTTTATTCACTTTTGAAATGGAAACACGAGTAATTTAATTTAATTTGAGTTAAATCTAAATACTACAGAGTCACAACTGAACCAAATGATGTACAAATGTCGAAATATAGAAATGACACAAGTAAACTAAGATGTAATATTTAAAACCCTAAGCAAAGAAGAAAGAAAGGGGACTTAGTAAATTTACGTTTGATCCGGAACTAATCAACCGGGAAAAGTGTTGAACATGTTTGTGAGTGTCATCATTTCTCATAATAAATTTTGGAATGTAGGAATAAGGTCGCAAATGTGGCCGCCAAGGCCTGGACAGGGCGCCCATAGCCAAATAAGGGTGCCAGCAATCGACGAGTGCTTCGGATACCTATGACTATGTAAATGATCGAATCTTGTTTTTACCATGTCGCAAGTTCTTCATTGTCACTTCCTATTGATCACTTGAGAGTTGCTCCTTAAATGCCAAAGTTACTCTGTAACCTACAAAATATAAGTTCACATGCACAAGCCCACAAACCACATCAAACCTAAAAAGAAAGATGTAATATGGGGAGTCGAACTGACTCTGCAAGTCACCCCGAGAGCAAACTTATCACCAAGCGCTACACTACATCTCAAACTCCATGTAGTTCTAGTGAGTGTTTGTAGAAATCATTCCCTAGGGTGCCCTTGTGCAAGTTGCACTTGATATTGGGTTGTAGCTAAATGTAGCAATGTAGTAAAATGTGTGGATGAAATAGAATGAACTTCCCCTTCCTATGATGTGTATGTAGAGTATACAACCCTTGTCCCTTGAGTGGATTACTAGATGGATGCCTTGGAGTGCTTTAGGTGCCTTTTGAATGTAATTTTAGGTGATAGTAGTAATGCTTAGTGCTTGGTCCTTGATTTTGAACACATAAATATGTATTTATATGATTCCCTTGTTTGAATTTCATAATTGACAACTAGAAGGTTGACCCATAAGTGAAAAAGATGCCCAAAAGATAAAAGAGACCCAAAAAGAGTGAGTAAGGTGGAAAAGGGTCGGGAGCACCTAGAGGAGACAGGAGTTCCTGGGTGGTTCTGTCTTGGCTGGGTGTTGGTGTCTGGAGCCATAAAAGATAAATCAAGTAAAATCTCAACTGGGTTGTAGGGTGTGTAAGACCAAATAGAAAACAAGAAACAAATAAAAGAGGCCAAATATAGTCATCAATTACTAGTTTTCTTGCTTAGGAATCATATGAATGCTAGTATGTGTTTAGGACCTAGAAATATACCCAAGTGCGTGATTTTGTGTCTACAACGAGTATAACTAAAAATGGAATAATTATTTTGAGTTTCAACATTCAATTTTCTTCTCACCACCACCTATACAAGCCTATAACATCATGGGTCAGAAAAATATTGACATGGATTTCACTCTTCCCATTTAGAAATGATATCATATATTTAAGCATTCCAAAGAGGAGAGAGAAAATGTTACAAATTACTCATTAAGGTTTCATGAATCATTCAGCATATCTAGAGTTCAAATAGAGAAGGTAAACACAATATTCACATGCAACTTCATAAATCAATTAAATTTCTAATATTTTATGGAGAGAAAAACATTTATTTATTCACAAATTTTTTCAAGTGCATTTCCAAATATAAGATAGAGTTCGAGAAAGATAACATTTATCACATAATTTATTATTTTCTTCATTTGTTTACACTAAGTGTCTAATTTCCATTCATATTGTCAAGTTTAAAGATAGTGGATTCATTTTATTCATATAGGTTTTCCATCACTCATACGTGGGAGCTAGAGAGAGGACAACATTATAATGACCTCCTCCGATTGAAGATCTATGCCACCATGGTTATTCTAAAAAATAACGAGAGATCAAATCACTCAATTTCACGTTGCAAGTAATTATGTCTACACTCTCCATGTCATCGCAACCCAATCATGAAGCAGGGGTCACTTAGAGACCACTAGACTAACAGAATAAAATTTGAATTAAAGAGTATTTAAACATGTTTCCAAGGTCAATTATGTACTATTAACCATTTCCTAAATGTATATTACTAATCCTAGAGAGAATAATCTCGTGGAGTTGAAATTGGATCAAAGGAGCTTAGTAACAAGATAGTTCAAAGTAGTTGAAATGACCATGGAATGGCCTCAAAAAAGGGTTACCGAGAGCACATACAAGGAATCCATTACTTCCATCATATTCTTATATATGGTGTGAAAAAATGGAGGATGACATAATCAAAATTTGCTAATGAGATACTCATTTGATGAACACCATTCTAGAGGGAGTTAGTGAAATTTAGAGGTTTGGATTTGAACATAGTAAGTCAAAGTGGCTCCAAATATGGTGCAAATAAAGTGCTTCCTGTGAGGTAGAGTGAAAATAGCTATGTATTCATATTTTAGAGTTTATATGACTTATATTTTCATACCATATCCACTAAATCCAAGTCAATTCCAAAATCACTTGATGAGGTTGAGCAGTCATCTCTCGTGAGAGGCTCGTGAAAGTGGATCCATCACATGTATAAAAAGGTATCAATCATAGTTAAAAAGTGTAATTTAGGGTTCATTCTAATAGCTCTTAGAATCAAGTAACATATGGAATTCATAAAGTTATCAAAGGAAAGAACACAGACACATTTTATACATTAATTTCAAGGTGAGTTCATAATTTGCAGAGGGTTATTTTAGAGTGGTTAATGTCTAGACTCATGTACTTACTCTCATAGCTTTGAATCCAAGCTAATATTATGAAATAATTTTTTGTTTCATTTTATATTTTGTAGAGTACGTTTTAGGTTATTTTTGGAAATGAAAAAGTGGTGTTCAGAGGTTAGTATTCACTTAAAGGAAATATTTGTATCCTTTTGATCTAATCCAAATTAAATATGCATGAGTTCTTATTTAAATTTTGTAATAGTTTTCTAAATATGATTTATATTTTGATCAATTAACTTAATAATAACATGCAAATCAAAATATACATAAATAGTAATGTGTAAGATAGATCAATTAAATTAAGTGTTAAAAATAAGACACAAAGAGATAGTTAAACCTAGTTATTATAGTACTTAGTGAGATGATATGGACATAAAATAATGATGTGATGACTATAAATTCTTTTCAAATGCTTCATTTCTGATTCTCGAGAGTGCATATTGAGCAGGGAAAAAACCATTATTTAGGTATGGAACCGTTTGTGAGCTTTCATACTTGTTTGGCATTTTCTTACGGGAAATTTTGGCATTTTGTATATTTTTTTCTTATATGAGTGATTATAATATGATTTAATTTTAAACCATAGGTCTCAAAAAAAAATTAAAACCTTTGTAATAAACCAAAATGATCTCAAACCCTAACTATGGGTAAAACCCATGTAAAAAGGTTAGTGTTTGGGTCTGCAAGTGCAATTTGTACACCGCCTATGTTGGAACAACTTTGAATATGTCTCAAACTTCATATAGTTCTCAACATAGATATGTGATATCAATATGGATGTAACCATATTTTACAACTTGTTCACTTGATAATGCCTTGTGGCAACATTACTTTCTTATGCTTGACTTGGATTTGGAAATCTTTGGCTAGGAAAGCTTAAATCTAAAACCTAGTTTGGATTGGTGTAGACATGTGTAGGGGTTTCTCTTAATGTGTGTTGTTTCTTTGGGGAGATTCAAGAGATATCTAAGTGCTTTTGGAATGATATTTGTAAGTAATTCCCTTAAAAGTGTTGGGTGATAACTAGGTGAGTAAATGAGTGCATTTAACTTGCTTTTCTAGGATTTCTTAGGTTTAATTTCACATCAAATTCATCCTATAGGAAAATTACCAGACCATAATATATATGAAATTATTAAAATGATTGTTGGGTGGCTTGGGAAGAAACCACCAATTTTAGATCAAAACATTTTGTGGTTTGGTCCCTATTTGGCAATTTCGCACAAGCAGGGAATGAATTATTGTGAAGTTCGGGAAAGATATCTATGAGTAATAAACGGTTTAAACTTATGAAATAATTTTTTGAGTGATTAAGCAATGCAGATGAGGATAAGAAATTGAACTCGAGAATATGTGCACAAGTCATGATTTAGGAATTAAGCCAATATTGACATTATCAAGTGATTAATGCATTCTAAATTTAGTCTCTCTGCATTTCCCACGTTAATCTAGGAAATTAAATTTCATTGCTTAAATAAAATATACCTAAGTGTGTAGGCACTCTTCTTATTTTCTTGAGGTTCTTGATTCACTTGAGTGTTGACATGATTTCCAAAGAGAAATCGCCACATATAGTCAATGTCCATAGAAATAATTGAAATTGAATATTGAAATTGAAACTGTAAATGAAAGTGAACAAAGCATGGAAGGAGAACTTAGTTTTCATTGTTGAAGGAGGATACCCTTAATTAAGTTCTTGGAAAGAGGGATTGGAACTTGTTTTGTAAATGTTACACACCTCCAATTACCAAAAATGTTGTTTGAAAGGGGAAAGCATATAAGCGTATTCAATACTAGGTAAGTTTTCATTCAAACAGGTAATTTGATATGGACGGAATGTGTAATGGATTACACATAAGTATTCTCATGGTTAACTCTCACTAGACATTAGTGGCCAAGGATTGACTAGGAATATCTCAAAAGGGGTACTATGTTGGTTATTTTATTTTAGGGTGTTTGTTAGTTCATATAAAACTTGAAACTATATATTAGGAATCACTCACAGGATCAATCTTTAGGAATATACAAGCGAGAATAAACTAATTAAAATGTGTCCATAGCCTATTAATACACAAATCCACTTATATATATTCAACTATGTATTTCACTTACAATTTTTTAAAACCACTCTTTGTAAACTAATTTTTGTAGACACAAAATCACAAACTTGGGTACATTTCTAGGTCCTAAAAGTATACTAGCACTCATATGATTCCTAAGCAAGAAAACTAGTAATTGATTTAACAAAAATAGAATTTTGTATAAACCCTAATATTGTAGAGTAACTTTGTAAACTATGATAAACAACTGTTGGAATATATATTACACAAGTAATAAGCTAGATAAATATGAAACCCTAAGACACAAGTAATAAGCTAGATAAATATGAAACCCTAAGTGCAAGAGAGAGATAAAGAATGACTTAGTTGATTTACGCCTGATGTTGGAACTAATTTGGACAATAAAAATGATGGACAAGAAGGGAAGACAGCCATAATCGAGCTCGGTAGAAATTTTGGAGTTGTCGGATGAAGCTGGACTAGGGTGCCTTGACTGATGCGGGGGCGCCTAGGTGCTAGAGACCTCTACTATGCACCTATGACTACACAGGAGCTCAAAACCTAGTTGTCCTAGTATTGTAAGATGGCTGCTAGTAGTCGTTGTTGGTCACTTGTATGTTGCACTATGATCGCAAATTTCTCCTATAATCTACAAAGAGATGATGACCTACAAAACCCTCAAACTACATCAAATCCTAAAAATAAAATATGCAATATGGGGAGTCGAATAAACTCGGTGGTCACCCGAATGAGTGAACTGGACGATCGAGTATTACACTACATCTCAGACTTCATGTAGTTCTTGTGCGTGTGTGATAGAATTGTGCCCTAGAAATCCCTTGTGCAAATGCACATGATAGTGGGTGATAGCTAGATGTACCAATGTAAATAGATGTGTGGATGGAAAAATTAACTTCCCCTTCCTATGAAGTGTATGTAGAAAATGTTGTCCCTTTTCTTTTGAATGAATGTTAGATGAATGCCTTCGATGCTCTTATAATTCCTTTGGATGAAACCTGGTGATGATAATAGATGCTTAGAGATTGGTCCTTTATTTTGGTCACATAGCTTTGTATTTATATGATTCCCTTGGTTGAATTTTGTAATTGACAACTGAAGGCCGACCCATAAGAAAATAAGATGCTTAAAAGAAGTGAGTAAGATAGAAAAGGGTCGGGAGCGCCGGAAGGACGAGGTGCATGGGTGCTAGTGTCCAAAGCCATAAAAGATAAGAAAGTGAAGTACTAACTGGGCAAGTAGTGTGTGTAAGACCAAAGAGAAAGAAAGAAAGATAGAAAAGAGGCCCAAGATAGTAGTCAATTACTAGTTTTCTCGCTTAGGAATCATATGAATGCTAGTATGTGTTTATGGACCTATAAATGTACCCAAGTGTGTGATTTTGTGTCTACATTTTCCCCACTTTATGTTTTTGAGTGAATAATTGATAACATAAAGTAGATAAGAGATGCATACATGATAACCTTGTAGAGTGTGATGGTGATAGCATTCCAAGGAGACAAGTGAAAGCATGAAGTGATAAAAATGAAGCATGGAAGCTAAGAAAGAGAAAGTGATCCTAGGGGTGAAGTGTATCATTTTGTACCATGTTTTACATGTTGTTATGCTTGATGTATCATTACTTCTTCTTATGTATTAAGGATGGATCTAAAAATAAGAGCAAAAGAGTAGTCAAAGTCATGTATTATGAAAACTCTTGCAAAATTATGTAAATGTGTGTAAAAAGTAGTAAAAGGAAAGTGTGCACCTGATGTGAAAGAGTGTAAAGGGATACAAAATGTCCTAAACATGCTATGTAAAGTGATTTTTTTGGGCAATATCATGCCACTGACAGGTAAGAGTGTTTGAGAGAGAGGTCTAGTGTTACTCTCCTTCCATGACTGCTTCTCGAATTTATACACTGTTGCAGATTGTGTGATCCTATTTTGTTCTAAGTTATATCGTATTAGTTTCAGTATTTGTTTTGAGTAGAAAATGGAAAAAGAATGTATTTTTCTCTTTGGAGGACTATGCATGTACTCTCGAAAATTGATCTATGAAGTGTTGAAAACTATGTTGATCTAAGATAAATTTGTATCTACCCCCAAGACATAGGTGCTTAGGAGAGGTCAAGAGCACCCCAAAGTGCTAGTGTCTCGTATCTAGGTGTTGGAGTCTATGATGAACTAATGACCCAAGTCATATTTTAGGTAGTTTATGTAATTGCAATATGTTTTATTCTTATGTTGAAATGTACTTGTGTTATAGCTACGAGTTGTTGTGTGGGGTGAGTGATTCACCTAATGTATGCCCCCTCATTTGAAGTGAATGTTACGTCATTTAGGAGAATGTGGCCCAAAGAGAGGACTTGATGTTAAATCGAAATGAATCTCTATAAGGGGGAGGGAATGTACATGGTATAAACCAAGGCACATACAAATAGAATGGATAGATATATGTGTTAGTATAAAAATTATAAAACATGTTGTAGAAAAATAGTGCAATAAGCAAGTTAGCATACAATATGGACTACAAAAATGGGTTTCAAACATGCGACATCACTCACAATGTCACAAGACAATCGAGCCAAAGTGGCCAACAACATATAGTGTGTATACAAGATAGAGGGCATAGCCCATAAAACAATAAGCAAACAATGTCGAGACAAGATGTATCAGACAACCATGGTGGAAAAGTGTTCTGTAAAGTAAATGTTGCACATGAAGCACCCATTAGCATGTTATAAAGATAATAATTATGTCAAAGCGTGTATAGATCAATGTAAATTAGTGTGCTAGTAAGAATAGGAAGTAGTAAATAATGGAACAATGACACCTATAGTGTGTAAGAGTAGGAATGTAGATTCCCTAGGAGCATCAAAGTGGGATTTGGTAAGAAGTACATCGCCAAGCATCATTATTACATGTAAAGATCAGTAGAAACTCGCATTCACAACTAAAGACCAATTGAATGAGTATTTGTATATATAAAATATAATAACATACTAAGTATCCATCTAGCATGGGAAACAAATTGTACATGTAAGTATAAGCAAGCAAGAATAGATGCAACCAAGATATGCAATATGTTATAAGTGTGAATATAATGGAATGGTATGCAATGTGAATGTGAAAGGAGAAGTGTTCCCCAGCGGATGTGCATGAGATGTGAGATGAGGTTCATTTAGAAAATGCCCTTCAATATTCAAGAATGAACCATAGAACAAGATTACGGGGACATGGTTTGAAATATATGTTGAAGAGATGTAACATGAAGCACGAGCATATAGTGTAGAATGGGGAAGTGTAATGTGTGAGAATTTAACGCTAGAAATATGTATCATGAAGCACAGAGCGTAAAATATGGAGTGTTTGAGGTTCATGGATGTAGTATGCCCTCAACGGTCAAGTGTGAACCTTAGCACAAGAGTGCCTCATAGGGAAATGGTTTGATAATGTGTCCTAGATAGATAGATCAATGAAGCATATAGCGTAAAGAGTGAATGTGGTGAGGTTCATTTCAGATTTAGACCCTCAGTAGTTGAGTATGAAGTGGAACTAGAGTGCATCATAGGGTAGTGACGATACAAGTTGTGTATCAAGTTGTATAATGATGGTTAGGAAGATGAAGTATGAAGCACAGAGTGTAGTAAAAGAAATGATAGACACCTGATAATGTTAGGAGGGGGAGAGATAATGAGCATGATTCCCCCAAGTGTATGATGTAGAGAAGAATAAAATAACATCATCTAAGAGATCATTATTGTCATGTCCAAAGCTAAAATGGAGAAGCATCAAAGACCTAGTAAGTAATAGTATATGGTTGATCATGTAAAGAGCCATTACAACGTAAATTATACATGGCCATTGTGTATTCTTCATCAGTGAAAGGTGGTAGTGGACAACCATGTGCATACTAGCAAGTGAGATTTTGTGTATAGCTAAGAAATGAATCATTGCAAATAGAAACATGACTGAAAGGCATGGGAAATGTGATATCAATATGATTAGGATCCAAAGTTCCACCAATGTAGTCAAGCCAAGACTACCCAAGTGTAAGTGGAGAAGTGTGATAAGTGCATGCAACAAAGACTGATAGATGGAAGACATGGAGGCCATAAGTAGTAGTAATATGAAAATATATGTGATAGAGGTGAGGAGAATGAGGAGGAGGGAGGAGATCATCGAGTGTGAATCCCATCCGAGCTAAGCCATCATGTGTGTAAATAGTATCAGAGAAGGTAGGATCAAATGGAATGTGATGCCAATAAGATTTATTTATGAAAAGAGTGCATGTGAAAGGAGGTAATTCCAATATAGGGTGGATGTGGGAAGATGAGGTAGGTGATATAGTGTCCAATGCATAAATAGTTCCCTCGAGAGGTGGCAAGTTGGAGTTAGATGCGAGGATGCTACGTGCATGGATAATCATCATTCGGATACGTCGAAATAGCGAGAAATTGGAGTAGGTAATGCAATGATTGGGTCTAGGTGACAATATTTGAATGGGTCGTGGTTAGCAATAATAGTACATTCAAAGCCATCATGTAGGAATTTAATACATTGGTGAATTGTAGAAGGCACTTCCTGCATAGTGTGAAGCCATGGCCTACCAAGTAAGAAATTGTGCCGAATGACTGCATCGATAACAAAGAATACCATAGGAAGATTTTTTGACCCAACCATAAGAGGTTAAGTGATAGTTTCTATGTATGAACGTGTAGAAGAATCATATGCACGAAGAGAAATGGATGATGGGCTAACATCTATTGAGGAAAGGCCAATGTTTTGAAGGAGTGATAAAGTAAAAATATTGATCTCAGATCCATTATCGACTATTGTCTGCTTGATACCCATGTTATAGATACGATCCTATATATATAGGACATGATCATTGTCGAAATGGAAAGAGTGGCAACTATATTAGATGGAATAGTAATTTAGTCTCGAAAATGTAGCTACAAATAATCGATATACAAGGTGGGGATCGAGTATTAGAAGGAATACAAGTATTAGCCAAGAGAGAATTGATTTTAGCATTACAATCAGGATTAGCTTGCAAGAAATCATGAATGGAGATATCCATGATGAGAGGATCCTAAGATAATGAAGCTAAGAAGAAATAAAGATCCAAGAGTGTTTGAATTCGGGTTCACTAAATGATTTAACAAAAATATAATTTTGCATAAACCCTAATATTGTAGAGTAACTGATGTAAACTATGATAAACAAATACTAGAATATAGATGACACAAGCATAAGCTAGATAAATATGAAACCCTAAGTGTAAGAGAGAGAAATAATGACTTATCCGATTTACACCTAATGTTGGAACTGATCTGGACTGGAAAACTAATGGAAAGGAAGGGCGGATATGGTCGCAACCGAGCTCAGTAAATTTTGGATTTTTTGGATGAAGCCGGATACCAAGGCATCTAGATTTTGATAGGGCCCAGGATCTAGAGACCTGTTATGCACTTGTGACCTCGTGGAGGAGCTTGGAACTTGGTTTTCCTTGTGTCACAAGATGATCATTGGTAGTCATTGTTGGTCACCTATATGTCACACTATGATCACAGAATTCACCTAAAACCTGCAAAAACATCAAATTACATCAAATCCCAAAAAGAAAAGATGCAATGTGGGGAGTCAAACTGACCCCGACGGTCACTTTACTGAGTGAACTTACGATCGAGCATTGCACTACATCTCATACTCCATGTAGTTCTTGTGCATGTGTGATAGAATCGTGCCCTAGGAAGCCCTTGTGCAAGTGCATGTAATAGTAGGAGATAACTAGATATACCAATGTAAATAGATGTGTGGATGTCCAAATGAACTTCCCCTTATTATGAAATGTATGCAGAAAATGTAGTCCTCTGACCTTGAATGAATGCTAAATTGATGCAACCTTAGGTGATGATAATATATGCTTATTTTGGTCACATAGCTTTGTATTTATACGATTACCTTCATTGAATTTTGTAATTGACAATTGGAAGGCCTACCCATAAGAAAATAATATGCTCAAAAGATAAAAGAGACCCAAAAGAAGTGAGTAAGATAGAAAAGGGTCAGGGGCACCCATAAGGATGAGGCCACCTAGGCATTGGCGTTTTGTCTTTGCGCTGGTGTCTGAAGCCATAAAAGATAATAAAGTGAAGTATTGACTGGGTTGTAGGGTGTGTGAGACCAAAGAGAAAGCAATAAAGACATATAAGAGGCCTAAGATAGCAATCAATTACTAGTTTTCTCTCTTATGAATCATATGAATGCTAGTATGTGTTTATGGACCTATAAATGTACCCAAGTGCGTGATTTTGTGTCTACAGTAATTGATGACTATCTTTGGCATCTTTTCTTTGTTTCTTGTTTTCTATTTTGTCTTACACACCCTACATCCCAGTCAAGATTTAACTTATTTATCTTTTATGGCTTCAAACATCAGTTCCCATCCAGACAACAACACATAGGCACTTATGTCCCCTTTGGGCACCCCTAACCCGTTCTTACCTTACTTTCTCATTTTGGGCCTCTTTTGTCTTTTGGGCATCTTTTTATTATGGTTTGGCCTTCCAGTTGTCAATTATAGAATTCAAACAAGGGAATCATATAAATACCTATTTATGTGTTCAAAATCAAGGACCAAACACTAAGATTACTATTATCACCTAAGCATATACTCAAGAGGCACCTAAATCACTCCAAGGCATCCATCTAGTAATCCCTTTGGAGAAAATCTAGAAGATATTCCTTTGGATGGGAGTTGTGGAGAAGTTTAAATTCCCTCTTGTGGCTTGGGAAAAGTCACTAAACCAAATATTTGTGGGGGTTTGGGGTTAAAAATATTTCTCTTATGAATGAGGCCTTGATTGTCAAAGCTGGTTGGAGGATTTCTAGAGAGGAAGGTCTTTGGGTGGAAATCATAAAGATGAAATATTTGCGGACTATAGGTAGAATGGAACCCTTTTTAATTGAGAAAATCTTCCAAGAGGGTCTTTGTTTTGGAACTCTTTTGTAGCCTCTAAAGAAATCCTAACCAAAGGTAAAATGTGGGAGATATGCAAAGGTACTAGAATCAGTTTCTGGTATGATAGCTAGATTGAGGATTTCCCCTTAGCTAACTTGGAAATCTTGAAAAGGGTTGCTTAGCTCTAAAAGGGAAAAGAAAAATTTTGGATAAGAGACTTCGGATCCGAGGAGGATCTTTTGTCAGTGTGAAACCATTGATCCTCCTCCATAATTTGATGGAGATATCCAACCCTTTCGGGATCTCAACAAGAAATTAAGGGATTTCTATATCCCCATGTTCTAGACCAAGGAGGATTTCATTAAATGGAAAGAGGAAGATTTAGGAATTTTCTTGGTAAAATCTGCCTATATGTTAAATTTCAAGGATGATATGCAAATGGATTATTGGGGTAAGATTTGGGTGAAGGATCTTATCCCAAAGGTTAATATCTTTTACTAGTTGGCTGTCCAAAATAGAATTCGATTGTGGATAATCTCAAGAAAATGGGAATGAAACTTCCTAATAGATGTTCTCTTTGTAGGAAAGAGGAGGAAAATGTCAACCATCTCCTCCTTCATTGCTCCTTTTCCCATGATGTGTTTTCTTCCATTCTGGATCTATTCAATATCCAATGGATTTTTCCCTTGACTATTGAGGACTATTGTTTTCAGTGGGAGAGTCCCTTCTATTTTCCCATCTTGGTTTGGGCCTGGAATATTTCCCTCCCTCATTTTTGGGGGTTTATGGAAGGCTAGGAATGATTGTATATTCCGAGACCAGAAATCTCTTCTCTTGAAAGTTAGAAGAAAAAATTTTGCTGCCATCAAGGAAAATATCAAACTCTTTAAAGGCAGGCAAAGAAACCCTGCCCAAAAGGGAGCAGAAAGTTCTTGATAAGTTTGCCCTTGGACCGGTGGAATTACACAAACCTAAAAAGAACTCCATTTGGATCAGGCCTAAGGAAAATGTTGTTAAGTTAAATTTTGATGGGGCGTCAAAAGGGAATCCCGAGTTGAGTAGGGGAGGTGGAATTTTAAGAAACAATGAAGGTGATTGGTTGTTTTTTTATGCTAGTTTTTTAGGTTGGCAAACAAACAATATGGCAGAAGTTAGAGCTCTCCTTTAGGGGATTTTTTTGGAAAAAGAAAAAGGTTTCAAGGACATCTAGATTGAGGGTGATTCACTCATCATTATTAATGCTCTTAAAAATCAGGGTTCCATTAATTGGCCCTTAAGAAATATCCTCAATGATGTTAAGGAAACTTTAAAATATTTTGTAAAGGTTTCTTATAATCATACTTTATGTCAAGGGAACAAGTGTGTGGATAAGATGGCTAATTACGAAGCTCTTAGTAATGATTATAAGATCTAGTGTAAAGGAGATGATTTACCCATGGACATTAATGAAACCATTATTAGAGATAGAGGGCACTAAGTTTGATGATGTTGGCATGAGTGAGCTCTAGGTTTGTGACAACTTACTTAATAAGTTGTATTCCTCAGTTTCTATTGGTGTGAAAGGGGGTCTGAATTTGAGAAGTGTTAGCAAACAAGGGAAGTTTGGTTTCATGAAGATGGGTGGTGATAGAATCAGGGTTGAACCAACTAGCCAAAACATTGAATATTTTAATCAACATTTGTGGAACAAGCTTAAGATTGGGGGTTTCAATAATTTCATTGCTAAATTACATGGTCACGACCCTTCCTGTCAAAGGATTTTGGAAAATCTTGGAAAGAGGGAAATTTCAAGGTCATAGGTATGGAAATTGAGGTTTCAGAGTCCACCATTGCCCTTGTGACAGAGATGAAAATGGACGGGCTCAAAATATTTAAGGATAGAACCCGCAGAGAGCATGAAATTGAGTTGTTCTTCATGGGTAAGGAAAGGTGTTCTTTCTTTACTGATGGTATTTTCATGTCATGTATCTCAGAATATGGATATAATTTTTCCTTCAAATCATGAAGTATATCACTTTGGAAGGAAAATACCAAAAATCTATACTCATCATATGACCCTTCTGAATATGTTTCACCATAAGGTCATGGTGAGCATTCCTTTCTTTTTGTTTATGTCTTTGAAAAATTATTTGACGACATTCCAATAGGAGAAGGCAGAGATGCCTTTGCATGAAGGGCTCATCCTTCGTTGTTTGAAAATGGGAAACCTATTCTGAATTCTTCTCTCGAAAGATAAGGTGGAAGAGGATGATCTCACTCTTGCAGAATGCCTTACTAAGATGAAGGTTGGGAAATGTAAAAATTTGGGGAGGATTCTAAAAAAGAGAAGAGTGAGGAAGGTCATGGTGAAGTGAGCACCTCGAGAAAGAGGGGTTGGGATGGTAATTTTAAGGGTTTCAAGGAGTGGAGTAGAAAGGTTCAGTATTTAGAGGGGGTGCTTCAAGCAATGGAGGAAACCAATGTTGGTCAAAGGGAAACCATGTTGGATGTCATTAATGTTTCTAAGAAAATTGTCTCTGCCCAAGTGAAGTCCAAACAGAAGGTTTTAGAGCTGGAGTATCAGGTCAAAAAGCTGAGTGATAGGTTGGAAGGGATGGAGGAAGGCACTAAAAGGAGGAATTTCAATTTGCACATCAGTAGTTCCAAGGACGAGCTAGAGGAAGACATGAATGACAAGGGTGTTGAGGGTGTTGAGATCAAAGGTAGTCATGCTGGTAGTAGTGAAGTTTCTCCTAAAAATTAGTTGGGTTTTTTTGGACTGTTGGCAAACTTTTGGTGAAATTCTGCAGTTTTTATTGATTAGGGTTGTTTTCTTTTCTTTGTTTTACTCTCTTTGGTTAAAGTCTTGATCTTCATTGTAAGAGTTAAGCATGTTTAACTCCTTTTGTGGAATTTTTGTTTTTTTCTTACTTGTTGGTTTTTTTCCTCCTTTTGTAAGGCCCCTGGGAGCCGATCCCTATTTTTACCTTATCTAATAAAAAAATTCTATATTTCATCATTTATACATCATTTGGTTCAATAGTAGCTTTGTAATATTTATATTTAATTCAAATTAAATTAAATCATTTGGTGAACCCTACTCATGATAATACACTTAGATCCTCATTTTTATTCTATCTCGGCTCCTAAAAATCCTCTAATTTCCTTGCATGACTTGCTTCAAATGCACCCATCTTCTAAATATGTTCTCTAAAAATCACTCGACACTATGTATTTCCCTCGCAATACGCCACCCACTCAAGTAAGTGCCATCTTCGATCGTCTCTCTGATGACTCTATCACTCATAATACTCCATCTAATCAACCTGTCTTAGGCTCAATTCAAGATTTGCATTGTTTATTTCAAGAAAAATCCAAGCTATGGAAACCACGATTACATCTCTTAAAGTAGAAATCTAGCATCTCAAGGATGCTTCTCATTCTACTTATATGACTTCTACATGTGCTCATATCAGTGAACCCCAAGTCTTGTCACTACCCACACCTTTCAAGTTTGATTTTAATGCTAAGAAACATGATATTCTTCCTCAAATCCTCACTCATCAATTGATCAACTTGTCAACTACTCATTGTTATCCTCCTTATCGGCTTGCAAATACCAAGGTCACCCATATTGCAATTATCACAGAATTAATGGACATGATGACAATGATTTTTATGCTCTAAAATGACAAATTGGTCACCTTAAGCATCATGGTTTCATTTCATTTGTTACACAAAATGTTGTTGCATGTTCATCTCCAATTGTCAAGCCCCATTGGGATCCTAAATCTGGTCCTTCCATGTCTAATAAGCATCATTCCATCATTTCTAATTTTCCTTCTTCGGTAAGTTAAGAGCCACCTATCCAAACCCACTCCAACTAAGCAACCTCCTTCTAAAATAAGTCCATTCCCTCCTCCTCTCAAGTCTTCTACAGCGTTATCAATCCCAAATAAGTCACCACCATTCAAGATCCCTCTCCAACCTCCTCTAATTAAGCATCCAATTCTTTTTGTCAAACAATATAATCCTTACATTGATGATCGGGACACATTTCAAACCCCGCTCACCATGGCATGGTCCTTCTCACATCACCACATAGATATCCATCACTCACACACTTAGGGGCATCATGTTTTCTTCCCCCTCCTCCTAGAATCATAAGTTTTCTATAGCATCTCCTATCATGCTCCATGCTTCACACTTTCTCTTTCTCAATACTCTTACACATCTTGATACATAAATCGTATCATCATTACCCTATGTCACACTCTAGTTCTACGATTCATCTTTGTACTACCGAGGGTCTAAATCTGAAATGAACCTCTCCACATTTTCTCTATGCTTCATGATCTACCTTTCTAGAACACATTTTCAAACCGTTTCCCAATGACACACTCTTGTTCTATAGTTCATTATTGATTTTTGAGGGTATCTTATAAATGAACCTCATCCAAGGATAATTTTAGTGGCGAATATTCGTAATATGATGAAAATTTCATTTTAGGAGAATTTGAAAAGGAAAATTTTTTGAGCAAGTTAATGTTTTGTTCGCTTTAAAATTTACAATATATTTTTTTAGGGGTCTACTTCGCCTACATTTAAAAGCATCTCCTATAAAAACCTAGGTGATTCGTCGGGTAGTATACTACCACCAGTACCTTACTACTAGTTGAGCTACCGACATATCAAATACCATGAACTTGCATACTCTAAGCATCAATGCACGGTGCGAGATCATTTCTTGTTTAGTAGTTTGCGATCAGGAGACATGTGTTATTTGTTGACGTGTAACTAATCATATTTGTTGATGCATGACTAATCATATTTGTTGACGCATGATAAAAAAATTATTATGGAAGGGCGACAAGGAGATATAGTGACATGCGACAAGAGTTTGGTTGTTGACACCCAACACCGCTTCTATTGACACACACATTGTATTGTTGTTGCGCATGACAAAGTTTTTTTCTCCGACGCGCAACAACGATATTTATTGACACGTGAATTATTGTATTTCTTTGACATGTGGCAATGGTTTTTTTGTATGTGCAACAAGGAGACTTAATTGACGCATTTACGGGGTCATGTTGTTGATACTCAACACAACTATTGTTGAGACATGACACAAACCTTCTCTCGATGAGTGACAAGGATATTTGTTGATGTATGATAGTGTTACTATTGATGCACGAAGTTGTTTGTTGGCACATGACTCAAAGTTTCTAATGCGCGACGGAGTTTCAACTTAGCCATTCAGAACAATGGAAGGTGTTAGTGCTCAAAATGAGAAGACCCAAAAAGTAACCAAAAATATCAGAAGTCCATGTTCAAGTATTTTGGAAACTCTGTTGCTATAGATACCGCAACCACCAGCACCCATACAAATTTGCCATTGGAATGAATCAAAGTACAGACTATGTGGAAGGTAATATTGAGGTGGACATGCATTCTACACAATATCAACCAAATGACACCTATGATGATACCATGTCAGATCTTGAAGATATACCTATTGGGATGCCCAAGCTTGAAGATATTCCTATTGAGGTACAACCAGGAGTGCATCAAGATATCACACATACAAATACTCAGAAAATGGAACTCAAAAATAAAATGTAAATTCTAGTTCATGAAAGAGGAAAGTAGGTGATTGTGGTAATCCTCAAAATTCTACTCATAAAAGTAAAACATTGAAAACAAATAAAAATATGTGGACACTTGGGAGGACATAAAAGTTTGATTGGGCTGCCAAATTTTTGTTTATCGAACTGTACAACTAGCTAATTAGAAGAGATCCCATTTGAATGTACAAGTACAATATGTACATGGAAATTGGGAAATCGATAAAAGATGCAATGAAGCTAGACATTATAGAAAAATGTCGAGGAAAATATATTTTTATGTAATGGGTGAGGATGGCGGAAAATCAAAACACAGGTGGAAAATTGAAAAAGAATGCATGCATGTTAAATACGCAGCAGAGTATGAAGTAGAGCATAAAAACACAGACATCTCATGGAAAAGGGAGGAATAATAACATCACAAATTGGTAAGATGAATCAATAAAATTTGCATGCAAAACTCATATAGTTCTCTACTTTATTTCACATACTTAAGAAAGGAAGACCGATTTCAGTTTCCTTGATTTCAAAGTTTTGTATCAATGTAATGGAATGCACAACATTCCTCAATCTCATTGGTCAGACAAGTAGTGCATGGGAAATGGAATATTTCCTTTCTATGATAGAGAAGGAAGATTTGAAAGAGAATGTCAAAAAAGTGAAGTTTATCTCTCTTTCAATTGATGAAGTGACAATAGTCGACAACATTGCATGGGTATGTATCCACGTCTATACTTTATAAAATCATATAAGGACACCACATCTATTGGGTGTTATGAAAATGGTTGAAAACTGTAATTCTGAAAACCGACATAAAATAGTTGTTTCTCATTTGAAAGATATTGTTGGAATGATTGATTATGAAATTTCTACGAAGTTGGTATGCGTTGGAGAAAATGGTGCATCAGTCATGCAGGGTCACCGAACAGGATGTGTGTTAGATTGCAAACAACAATGGCCCCTTATATGCTAGCAATTCATTGTATGGCTCACAAAATGAATTTAGCATATAAAATGGTAAGCAACTACAAAAATGTTGCTAAAGTAGAAGACCTTATAAGAGAACTTCATGCCTATATGGTAAGCAACCCAAAGTGATTTATTTAGTTCTAGAAATTCGCAATTGGAATTACAAATGGCAAAAAAATTGAAGGATGTTGAGATGAGATGGATTTCTTTATATGAAACTGCATACAGATTTCGTGAGGAGTATCCTTCGTTAGTTGGTTTCATGCACAAATATCGTCATGAAGTTGACACGATGAGGGACTTGTTGGTCCGTTTAACTAATTTAGAGACATTTCTTACATTGGTTGGTATTCTTCCAATGTTGTAGGAGATCAATACACTGATGAAGCATGCACATGGGAGATTAATCTATATTTTGGATTTTATACGGATGAGAAAAATGGTATGTCAAAATCTTGATATCTTGTACACATCCCAAGATAGTTTTGATACACTGTTTTCAAGAATTGGAAATCTTTATTAGATCTTAAGAATCCAGTAACTATTTGAGATTTAATATCCATGATCACCTCTACATCAATGTTAATGGGAGGGACATACCACTGCACATTTTGTAAAAATGTCAAAATATTACAAGATTAGAAAGAGAAGAAGTTCCTGTGACACATAATCTCTTTGATTCTGTTACAGATTGAAACAAAAATAAATCTTAGAAAAATTTAGAATCCTTATCATCAGAAATTAGAGAACGCTTCTCCAAAGATAAAATTATTGAAGCAATGGGTGTGATGAATCTTAAATTTTGGAATATCTTGAAGGTGCTCATGCGAGACTTTGTAAGAAAGCATTTGTATAAATCCATGGGTAAAATAATGGAACATTTCACCAAGACTTGAGGTCAAGGGTATGAAAATCAAAGGTATAATATCTTTGAATGTTGATTTATTAAAGTCTCAATCAACAAATTTTGTAACAACAATGAGGAACCAATATATAAATTTAGACGAACCTTCAGAGAGTGGTGTTATTACAAGGCTCTGGCGAGGAATCTCTCAAAGTATTGTCTTACAAGAAGACATCAGTGAATATTTCAGATTATATGAGTTATGCCAAACAATGATTTTGGGTCTGTGGAAGACAAAAGGGTTTTATGTTTTTTATCATTTATAAAATCAAAACTGAGAAATAGGTTGGATTAAAATCTAGAAATTTACATGAGGTGTTATGTTTCTCGCTACTCCTTGGAAACATTTCCTTTTGATAGAGAAATTGTGCATTGGAATTCCCTTTCCGAAAGAAGAGGTGTAAATAATACAACTATAAGTACAATTGTTCCCAATGATGAGACTGGAATTGGTGCATCGTCACACTCTATAGAAGAGAACATCGAATTTGAAGAAGCTATTGATAATGGATTGTTTCAGCTTTAAATAGGTATCTCCTTGACCTTACTTTTATTGTTTGTCACCTTACATTTTAACTGTGGTTATTTATTCAATTTCATATTAACATATTCAAATATAATAGTTTGTAGTTAGACGTAACAGTGAACACAATTGTAACTCTACAGATGCAAATATTGACTGAGGAGGATTTTTAACATATTTTGTTTCAGCTCTTGTTATCATTAAAGATGTTATAGGTATATATATTTACATTTATTTGAATACAATTATTTATTAAAAAAATATGTTTTATATAATTACTATTTTGGATTTGTCGAATACCAATTTCCATTTTAAAAATATGTTTGTTACATGCATTTTTTGAATACTAATTTGCAAGGCCTTCAAAGTTCAGATCTACATATTCTTCCACCTTTGCCCAGGACATGCACATGTTCTCATTTGTATTTTTAAAATCTTTATGTTTTAAAAATTTGTTTGTTACATGCATTTGTCAAATACTAATTTGCAAGGCCTTCAGAGTTCAAATCTGCATATTCTTCCACTGTTATACTCTTCCAGAC
Source organism: Taxus wallichiana var. yunnanensis (assembly GCA_018340775.1). Taxonomy (NCBI): domain Eukaryota; kingdom Viridiplantae; phylum Streptophyta; class Pinopsida; order Cupressales; family Taxaceae; genus Taxus; species Taxus wallichiana. The sequence goes on along the minus strand of CM031237.1, from coordinate 832,378,721 downwards.
TTCCAAACTTCCATTGTCCAGACATGTATAGGTTATCATTTACATTTTCTTTAATCTTTTTATTTCTTCCGTAATCCGCTCAATCATTATTTCATTTTTTCTTGAAAACATGGGTTGACATGCATCTGAGGAAGCTCTCACTTCTTGGGACTGACAATGTCAGAAAACTCACCCATCTATATACTAATCATTTTTGTGTTGATTTTTCTTGAATAAAAGGTTGTCTAAAGCACGTTCATAAAGGATGATTTCTCATTTTCCTTCCATATGCTTTGTCATAACCATCTAAAAGACAAGAGGTATCTTAAACCCTATCATATGACATTGCTTGATTTTTTACAATCATGTTTAATTTACTTTTTTATTTACAAAATTCTTTGATGAAGTGTTTGAACTTTGTGGGATGAATATCAAATTACATGTAAAAATCACACATTCAAATTTTACAAGTAGAGAGAAGAAGATTTTATTGTATTAAGATGTCTCTGTCCTAACACATTCCAAATTTTCTTAAAATAATTATCCATTATCATCATCCATGATTGTGCTTGAAGTTAAATCTACGTCCACATACAATTCATCATCATCCATATCTATTTTAATGTCATCATCCACATCTAATGTCATCATATCATTGATTCATTACAAGTAGAGAGAAGAAGATTTTGAGAAGGTTTAAATGTGACGAAACCTGATATAGAGTTCAAATTTTACAAGTAGAGAGAAGAAGATTTTACTGTATTAAGATGTCTTTGTCCTAACACATTCCAATTTTTCTTAAAAAAATTATCCATTATCATCATCCATGATCGTATTCATGCTTGAAGCTAAATCAATGTTCACATACAATTCATCATCATCTATATCCATTCTAATGTCATCATATCATTACAAGTAGAGAGAAGAAGATTTTGAGAAGGTTTAAATGTCTCTGTCATACCACATTCCAAATTTTCTTAAAACAATTATCCATTATCATCATCCAGATTCCATGATTGTGCTTGAAGCTAAATCTACATCCACATACAATTCATCATCATCCATATCTATTCTAATGTCATCATCCACATCTAATGCAATCATCATTACAAGTAGAGAGAAGATTCTCATAAGGTTTAAATGTGAAGAAACCTGATACAGAGTTTGAATTTTACAAGTAGAGTGAATTTTCTTAAAACAAATAATTAACCATTATCATAATGCCATCACATTCATATCAAACATAAACACCATATACAATCTAGAAATTCTATATATAATATATAACAAGATATAAAAAATCTAGATTGCAACATACTTAAAATCAAATACATATTCAAGTTTCATACTTCAATATATAAAGTATTTCAAATTTTCAAATTTAAAGTTTCAATTTTTCAACCCTCAATCATTAAATTTTTCCCAGACAAACTAGCATCTTTTGTGCCCCTTTCCCCAATGGCTTGCCCTCATGTATTCTTTGCTTGAATAATCCCAGAACTAATCAGATCTTCCGCAACACTGTCTAGATTCTTTACGATTGTTTGTTCTTCCTTTGTCGCATCTCCATGGGATACCAAACTAGTATCTGTAGTTGCCTTTGCTTTGAACAAAATCTCAGGGTTGAAGCCATTCTCTTTAATTATCCACTTAAGTGTATTGTTTTGTTTGTTAACTAAAAAAATATTTTCTTTCATCTTCATTGTTGTGGATAAATTGTTCTTAGTGGTTTCCAAGTGAACTTGGAACACCTTTTCTTGACTCTTCAAATTTTCATATTTCAACTGCAAAAAAAACAGTGAGCTCAATTAAACATATTAGTAAAATAAGAAAATTTCAAATTAACAAAAAATATTGTTTCAAAGTGATAATACTTATGACCACTCTATCTCTTTCGGCATTTGCAATTGCCACCAGATCCTTTTCCTTAGACCATTTTTTGAAATAGGCCTAGGCTTCAACACTAATATTTTCCAATTTTTTAATGCTTTATCTAAAATATTGTCTTTATAATTGTTGTTATACGTGACAGTCCCACCTCTTGCTTGGGTGAGTAAGGCATCCATCTTCGTAGGTTGATTTTGGATTGTAGCGTATAAACTGTCCCTTTGCCAATGATTTTCATAATGACTTATTATCTCGTTGATTAGTACTTTTCCCTTCTCTCCCATTCTATGAGCTAACTGATATGAGGTATAATAAACTCTTGGACATGGGATTGACAATCATAACCAATCAAGTTCTCCAAAGGAAATGATAGAAATTGTTCACCATCTGTATCTAAAGAAGATGATGCCGATGGAGAGGTATGGGGGCTTTCGGGTTGAGTATCATCTGCTACCTCTTTTTTCCTTTGGGTGGCTTGATCCTATTTGTGATAAAATAAATCAATATTCAAATATTGAAATTGAAAGTGAAATGTAAAAAAGTTAAATAAATTATGTTGAAATAGAAATATACCTGCTGGCCTTGAATCATTTAACATGTATTGAAAAATTCTATTGGGTCATTCTTTATCAATGCCCAAGTAATATTCATCTAAAGTTATGTTATTTAAAACTAATACGCGATTGCATTGGGCAAGCCATCGAGAGAGAGAGGTTAGGAATTGGAAATGAGGAGGCAATGTTTAGTGTCCCACTTGGAGGATTTGGCATGTGTTTACCAATGTTCGTTTTACCTGAACCTCTGGTTGGAATTTTGAATCATAATGGAGGATGTGGCGGTGCATTGTTTGTACAAATGGTGAAGGACTGCAATGTATTGCAAATTCCAAGAAAAATCAACAAAATCATTACTAAATTATATGAAAAATTGTTAAAACTATGCAAAAGCTATGAAATTATATGAAAAACTATTCAAAACTTGTACTAAAGTAATAAAATCATACCTTGTTGTTGAGGGGTAACCTATCGTTGTACCGAAGGTGGCCATGTTGGAGTAGTAATTGGTTGTGTTTGAGTTGTGTGGTTGGGATGGCGGAGCAGGGTGTTGAGAATTGACAATTGCACGCAATTGAACTGAGTGAGTTAGTGAAGACTGTTGAGAAGAATGCGTGTAGTGAAAAGTCCTGAATCGCAACAATGATCATTCGCATATCAATTCAATATGGTAAATGGTAAATTGTAAATAGAAAATGGTAATTTGTAAATAGTAAATGTTAGGGTATTACGTCTCTATCATTTAACTAATGCAAATGCTTGGGGGTTCGGCGATGAGTGAACTTCCATTTCAGATTGTGAATCTCTCGACGCCTCAGCGTGTTGTTGGCCTCTTCCTCTTGATGCCGCTTTTTTCACGGAAGGGCCTCCAAAAATCTTCTTTGCATATGGTCAAGATTTAATCGAAGTACATAATGTTATTACTGCATAAAGATTCAATCAGAAGTACATAATCAAGACAATAACCAAAGTCTAATGTCAAAATATAAACTATATACCTGTTGTTCTTGAAATGGAATTGACAAATTCTTCATTGTCTCATCCTTAGTCCTTAAGTAGGAGTTGGTTTGTCTTTTAAATTTAAAATATCCTCGTAATAAAGGCCAAGGAGATAGTTTGTGGAGTGAATAACTAGTTTTTTAGAAAACTGATGCATTTGTAATGTCATCTTTTATCTTATTAGATAAAAAGGTGCACCAATCAAATTTTAACTTTCTGATCATTGCAAGAATGTATGCAATAGCCCAGTTTGGAATATCTATTTTCGACCTGCAAAACAATTCGGCTTGAAAGAAAGAAATCATGGCAGTAAGAAAGTGGTGTGCAATTCCTTACATATCCATACCTGGTCTTGATTTATTGACGTGAGCTGCAAAAAGTCATTGGAATTAATATCAATTTGAATTGTATCAAAATACAAAAATTCAAATGAAAATTGAAAACAAATTTCACATACAATCAACATGGGAACCGAAAGTAGATTTGAGGTACTTCTTATCAATTTTAAATGAGGGTTGCTTTAGTTGTTACTATGGGAAGTTTTTTAAACATAAGGCCTATCAACCGATGGATATCAGTTGGATTAACACTGAATTTGAATGTACGACCATCACCCGCAATAAGAGAAAAATTACCATCTTCTATATTGTACGAGGACGAGAAGGTAGTTTAGAACGTCATGATCAATCTCAAACTAGGGCATGTTAACGAGCCCATCAAAATCACATGCTTCTAGAAAATCCTTGTATTTTGTATTCATTTGCAAAACTATATAAATGTGGGGGCACAACAAGTTCATGTATTGTATCTTTCCCTTGGGTAGGGCTTGGGTGGTGACCAATGCCTGGTTTACTTGATTTTCCGTTGGATCTTGGTCTTGAGCTTGGGCTGCACTTGTAGTAGCCATTGTATTTGAGCTTGATTGGAGAATCTTGTGTTTGGTTGGACCATTGGTACAAAGACGTGTGATTCTTGTAGTAGTAAGTGTTGGGAGAACGGAGAAAAAATTGGATTCGGGAAGTGTAAACGTGAAAATGAGGGGCGGTGGGGTATTTATAGGACAAAATTAGGGTTTCTCAAGCCTTGGGCATGCGACAACAAACTTTTTTGATGCGTGATATCAAAATTTGTTGTCGCACGACAACAAAATTTGTTAACGCATGACAACAACACATGTTGTCTCGCGTCAACAAAATTTGTTGACGCGTGATACTAAGTGTTGTTTTCGCGCGTCAGAAAACTTTATTGATGCGTGACATAAACTTCTGTTGTCACATGACAACAAATTTTTTTGACACGCGATAGCAATACTTGTTGTTGCATGTCAGCAAATTTTTTGGACGTGAGACAATAAGTGTTGATGTCGCGTGTCAACAAAGCTTGTTGTCACGTGTTAATAAATTCCTTGTTATGCGTCAACAAATATTGTTGTCGACCGACAACAAGCTTTTGTTGATGTGCAACAAAGAACTCTTACTATTGTGTGTCAACAATCGTACAATGCTCACTGTCGTAGTACAACTATGCGTCAACAAAGAACAATACCTATTTTTCTACATCTGCATAATTTTTTTTCCTCAGGGCCCTCACTCTTGCTCAAATAATATCAAGAAAAAAATTGTTCTCAAAATTGGAAATTCACCTTTCTACAAAAGTGGCTCTAGGTATATTCGTCAGGATTTTCCACCTCCATTTTACCAAAGGCTTCTTAAATTGAACCTCGACCTCATATCATACACACATCCGTTGGGGAGTGTAGCTCTATCACATTCACACATTGTATACCATCCCATCACACTCATTTACTTGAATTTTCACATCTTTGTTGTACTTACTCTTTCTTACTTATACTATTTACATGATGCACTTTGCTTACTATGCTAATCGAAACACAAGTATGTCATTATCCTTCTATATACACACATGTGTGTTTGCTTGGTCTTTTGGAGTGAATGTAGGTCTCTTACAAATTTTCACATGCTACAATGATTATTGACACTTTATCTTTTTCCAATCCCACTGAGGCTCCTGGGGGCATCTACCATTGCTACTCTCACACATTACAGGTGTTATTGTTTCATTATTTACTACTTCTCATTTCTAGTACATTTAATTTCCACTAATACATACATGCTTTGACATAATTTTAATCTTTCTAACATGCTAACGGGTGCTTTATGTCTAGCATTTGCTTTGCAGGACTATATGCCACTATGGTTATCAGTACATTTTTCTTGGCATTGTTTGCCATTATATGTTATTATTTGTGGGCCATGCCCTATGTCTTTATTTGATCAATGTTTGCTTGTTTATGACCACTTGGCCATGATTTTCTTGTGACATTTTAAGCGATGTCCCATGTTTGAAATCCACTTTTGCGGTCTATCGTGTATGCACATTTTCTTGTTACATTAATTATATATGACATGCTTGCTAATTTTTATAGTAACACATGTATCTAGCCACTTTGTTTGCATGTTCCTTGGTTTCTATCATTGACATCCCCTACCCTCTACAGTATCAACTTTATCTCAACATCATGTCCTCTCTTTTGGGTTGCACACTCCTAATGACATCACATGCACCCCTAACAAGGGGGCATACATTGGGTGAACAAATCACCCCATACAACATCTCAAAGCTACAACACAACACAAAGATAACAAAGAATCAACACAGTTATATTTACAACATTAGACTAGAATCGGACTTGGGTCAAAATCACAAAGACTGACACAACGCCTGGACTCGTAAAGGAACACTTAGGCACATGTGTCCTCTCCTTAGTGCTAATGTCCTGGGGCACATATAATCAGCTTATCAAATCAGCACTGTTCACATAATCCTTTAGAGTAGTTTCATAATTATAGGCACAATCCTCTAACAACAAAATTTATTCTACCTCATTCAATTGGAACAATCAATACATTCAGAACTAATTCAGGATAGCAGGAACAAATCAAAGACGTACCATTTGTAGTGGTGCTTATCGGGAAGAGTCATTGATGGAGAGTAACACTAGAACTCTCTCCCCAACACTTTCTCTTTGGCGTGATATCGCTCCAAAAACTCACTCTACACTAGCATTTTTAGGACACTTCTTCTATCCTTTACACTCTTCTCAATCAGGTGCACACTTTCCTTTTTACACACTTTTACATACTTATGAAAAAATTTCATATAAATGACTTTGACTACTCTTTCACTCTTATTTTGCAAGTTTTTCCTTAATACACAACAAGAAGTAGCCTACAACAAGCTACATCAACATGGTACAATGCATACACTTCACCCCGAGGATCACTTTCCTTTCCTAGTCTCCACTCTTCATTTGTCCACTAAGACGTTATTCACCACATGCTCTACTGGGATCATAAGCTATGCATCTCTTATCTACTTTATGTTATCAAGAATTCACTTGACAACATAAATTGGGGAAAATGTAGACACAAAATCACGCACTTGGGTACATTTCTAGGTCCTAAAAGCATACTACAATTCATATGATTCCTAAGCAAGAAAACTAATAATTGATGACTATTTTTGGCCTCTTTTCTTTACTTCTTGGTTTCTATTTGGTCTTACACACCCTACAACCAGTCAAGAATTTACTGATTTATATTTTATGGCTCGAAACCAGCGCCCATGTATTCCTATCCCCTCTACAGGCACCCCTGACCCTTTCTTACCTTACTTGCTCCTTTTGGGTCTCTTTTATCTTTTGGGAATATTTTTCACTTATGGGTCGGCCTTCCAGTTTTCAATTACAAAATTCAAACAAGGGAATAATATAAATACATAGTTATGTGTTTAAAATCAAGGACCGAGCAATAAACATTAATATTATCACCTAATCTTGCATTTAAAAGGTACCTAAAGTACTCAATGCATCCATCTAGCAATCTACTCCAAGGGACAAGGGTTGCATACTCTACATACACAACATAGGAAGGGAAGTTCATTTTATTCCATCCACACATTTTACTACATTACTACATTTAGCTACACTCCACCATCAAGTGTAACTTTCACAAGGGCATCTAAGGTGTGATTTTTACACACACTCACAAGAACTATATGGAGTCTGAGATGTAGTGAATCACTCGGTCTTAAGTTCACTCTCGAGTGACCGTCGTGGTCATTCCAACTCCCCATATTACATATTTTCTTTTTAGGTTTGATGCGGTTTGTGGGATTATGCAGGTGAACTTCTATTTTGCAGGTTACATGTACCTTCGGAATTCAAGGAGTGACTCTCATGTGATCAACAGGAAGCAATAACGATGACCTTACAACATGGAAAAAACCATATTCGGTCATTTCCATAGTCACAAGCACCAAAAGTAGTCGTCGGCACCCGGTGCCTTTGTCCGAGTAGTGGGCGCCTATGCTAGGTCTTATTCTTGCATTCAGAATTTATTTTGAGCAATATTGACATTATGCCCATTCTATTTATCACTTTTCGTAGTTCATATTGGTTCTAGATCAAGCGTAAATCATCTAAGTCCTCTCTCTTTCTTCTTTACTTAGGGTTTCAAATATTGTATCTTAGTTTTCTTGTGTCATTTCTATATTTCAGCATTTATACATCATTTGGTTCAAGTAGATTGTGTAATATTTATATTTAATTCAAGTTAAATTAAATTAATTGTAAATTTTGGTCCTACACTAATATACTTTAATAGGGGTATAAAAAAATGCAAAGGATGAACAAGGTACATAAAAAGACAAAATAAATTTAGAGTCTATAATGTGATCTCTAATCCATTGAATGCCAATATCAAATAACCATGGCCACTCTCATACTAGTATGTACTCGATCAAGATACGTGTAGGTGCGGTATTTTAATGGAATCAAATATTAAGACAAGAGGAACACAACACCACTAGACATGCAAGAAGTACACTTTAACTCCTATAGTTACAAGAACAATTTTTATTGTAAGCAATAAGCATATAATGGTATACTTCAACCATTAGGTAGATAAAAAACATTAACAATTATAAGAATGAAATATATTGCAAGTAATAAGCATATAATGGGGTCCTTAAACCTTCATGTAAATCAAAACAAACATTCATGGTTGTAAAAATTATGCCTTAACTTAGATAGATAAGTGAGATAAAGCAAATACATACTATTTCAAATTCAAGGATCTTTATAATGTATTTTAGATGGGTATTTATAGGAAAACCCAAGCTATAAAATGTTTTATAAATATCAAGTGGTTGCATCCTACCATTAAGATGACTTCACAGATTGGATGAGTAGTGATTAGATTTTAAATCAACCGAATGCCAAATGGGAGACCTAGAAGTGTTTGACATGCTCAATAATTTTTGGCAATCTCAAAATATATTCATTGAATGCTACTAATTTCGAAATAAGCCCGAATTGATTCAATCTAGTTGGTGTCGTATGTTCATTAGCATGCATGTGTATCTTATGTGTATAAGTCAAGATTTTATTTAATTTTCCAGATTCCATTCCTTATATGGTGTGCCCAAGGAGATATGTTCAAGCTCCCAAGTTTTCAAGTGGGAAATTTTTTGATTATCGACATAAATGTTATAAATTACAACTCTATTGATTCTAGTTCGTTTTTTTTTCTTTTTCTTGAACCGTGATTTTTCTTAAATTTTGAATTATAATTTATGTGGTGCATGGAATTACTATATTTTCATTATGATTATGTAATGTGTTTCATGATGTGGAACTTAATTCTTTTTTATGTGGCATCCTCTCTTTAGTCTTGACCAAAGAAACATCTTTAGTAGAATAGGGTGGACTAGGTAACTTCGAGTCATTCTTTCACTTATATGCTACTTTGTAGTCCTTTGGGGTATCATAAATGTGTGTGTAATATTTGTGTACATATATTAAGGATGCATTATTACTATTATGAGTGGCCAATTGAATGCTAAAAATATAGTTACTATGTGTTAACTATATTACCGTGCATTTTCATTTTTTTGCACGAAGAGTACACACTTTCTAATGGTTCATAATTTGGAATGACACAAATAATATTATTACATGCCAATATATGCACAATTTCCCACTTATAATAATCTCTAACATGCCATTGTATAGTCATGAATATGTGTATATTTCATACGCAACAAAATCTTTACAAATCCAAGTCTTTGGGTGTTTGATGTTCCCAAATGGGTGATGTATCATATAAATTGTGCCTACACTTTAATAACTACAATTCCGCATTGACCTATGTGGTTTAAATTATAACTAGGTACAAGCCACAAAGAATTTGGGATATATTCTATTTATGGTGGGTCATGGTACAAATGAGCTATATTGTGTGGGTTACTTGTCAAGTTTAATGTTGCAGAGTATTGTGATGTCATAGTAATCATGATGTCATTATGTAATGAATTGTGATTTTTAGTTAAGCTTGGGATATTTTGAAATTATCTAGGGTTGAATTGGATAAGGCCAAGGTGGATGGGAAGGTTGAGGAGTATTGTGTAATGATATGCATGAGTTATGGGATAAAATATTAGGCCACACAACCTCGAAGGTTACGTAATGTTTTGTGTGAGTTGAAGATTAAGGTTAAAATTGTATGGACATATAAATATGCATTTGTAAAATCTACAAAAGGTGAAATAACAAATACAAAAGGAACACATTAGTGTAGAAAGACAACAATCTGTGTGAAAGATAAAAAATGAGTCTAGGTGCAAATTTAAAGTACCTTAAGAAAGGCCTATGTGTTCCATGACTTCACTCATAAAATCATAAGCATTTTTGAAGCAACTAAAAATGGTGACTCGGTGGAGAATTCCCCTAAGCAATCTTATAATAAATTTTAAAGAATCTAGAACCTCTAGTTCACCTATGAGAAATCAACAAGGATACTAAAAAAATCGAGTTATCAAGACAGGAGAATAATCTAACATCTTAACTTTATAATGAAACATAATAAATTGAAACACTTTCAAAAATATGGTGTGTGTTCTTGAATTCATTTACCTTACCTTAGATATATTTTACTTTTCTTGGAGAAACTTACTTGGCACGGTTTGTTATGTAGTTTTTCTATTTTTGTATTTATGATTTTGATGGGAATGGATGGGATGGGAAGGTTGATCCATTTTTATAATGCCAAAAAGGTATCCAAATCCTGATAGTTATTAATTTAATACAAATTGAATTAAATCTAATTATAGAGTAACTATTGTAAAAAATGATATACAAGTGATAGAATATAGTGAATAGACTAGTAACAAACAAGTAACAATATGAAACCCTAAGCAAGAGAGGGAGATAGAGAGACTTACCTAATTTTCAAGTAGTCCGGAAGTGATATGGGCAGATGAATAGATCAAATAGACTATAATTAGCATCATTAAAGCTCACTAGAGGTTTCCGAGACCTAGAAGTGTGTAAGATAGAAGCACCCACGAGAGGACAGGTGTGCACAGACACTCAGTAATCGGATCTCGGGTGCTAGTGTCCACCCAAATGCTCAGGTTCTATACTTTTTTGTGCATTAGGAGCTTCATTATTAGTTTCCTTTTGTCACTACTCGATTTTGATCCAATGTCACCGATTGTACCTATAACCTACAAAGAGAGATAGCTAGCTGCACATGTCCACAAAACACATCAAATCTAAAAATAAAGATGTAGAATGTGGATTCGGACTGACCTCGAAAGTCACCCGAAGAATGAACTTTGTACCAATCACGCACTACATTTCAAAATCCATGTAGTTCTTTGTGAAAGTGTGTGTAATGATTCCCTAAGATGACCTCGTGCAAGTTACACAATGATATCAAAGCTAGATCTAGAATATAGTAGATGTATAGAATGTGTGGTATGGAATAGAATAGACTTTCCCTCCTATGTTGTGTATGCAGAGTGATGCAACCCTTGTCCCTTGAATGAATGTGTTATATGAATGCTTTTTTAATGCTCTTTATGCCTTTGGATGCAATTTTAGATTATGGTAGATAATGTTAGTGCTTAGCCCCTTATTTGAGAGCAATAACTATGTATATATATGATTCCCTTGTTTGAATTTCATAATTGACAACTGGAAGGCCGACCCAAAAGTATTAAATATGACCAAGAAGTAAAAGAGACCCAAAAGAGTGAGAAAAGGGGAGAAAGGGTCAGAAGCGCCATGAGTTACGGGAGCACATGAGTGTTAGTTTCCTAACTGGGTGCTAGTGTTTAAGGCCATAAAAGATAAATCAGTCAAATGCTGACATAGTTGTAGGGTGTGTAAGGTTAATAAAAGTATAAAAAACAAAGAAAAAGTCGTGAAAGAAATTGTTAATTAATAGTTTTCTTCCTCGGTAATCATGCATATATTAGTATGCTTTATGACCTATAAATGTACCCAAGTGCATGATTTAGTGTCTATGTTTGCCCCCACTTTATGCTTTTGAGTGAATACTCAATAACATAAAGTACATAGAAGATGTGTACCTTGTAATTTTGTAGAGGAGAGTGTTGTCGATAACACGCCGAGTGGACAAGTGAAGTGTGGAGTGATTCCAATGTGAAGCGTGGAGACTAGGAAAGGGAAATAGACCCTAGGGGTGAAGTATATGTGTAGTAGCATGCTATTAGAGCTTGTGTGAGTTGTTTTTGTTGTGTATTAAGGATGGACCTGTAAAAGAAGACCGAGAGAGTAGTCAAAGTTTTTCTATGAAAAATCAGAGTAATATGTGTATAAGTATGTAAAGAGTGTGTAAAAGGAAAGTGTGCACTTGATATGTAAGAGAGTATGAGATAGAAAGTTATCATATTTGCTTGGAGTTGTTGATTTGAATGTTGATGGTGAGGTTTTGGGTGATCTCATGCCAAGAGCGAGTTTTTTGGGCGATCTCATGCTAAGAGAAGAGTGTTGGGGAGAGAGGTCTATCTTTTCTCTCCTTCCATGACACTTCTTAAATAAGCACCACTGCATATGGTACATCCCTAATTTGTTCTGTTTGTTCTAATTGTTTCAATTTTTTCCAATTGTGACTAAAATGTAAGCGATAGATTGAATTCTGCACTGGAGGCAAGTTCCTGCTACTGGAGAACTGATCTAAAAATTGTTGTGAACTATGTTGGAGTGAGAAAATGACTTTTTTTCTCCCAGGACATTAGCACCTAGGGGGACACAAGTGCCCACCGCTACTGTCCAAGTTTGGGTGCTAGTGTCTACTCTATATTTTAGGCCCAAGTCTAATTTTGATCCAATATGTAACTATGTGCCTGTGTTGATTTTGTATTGTGTTGATCTCTATTGTAGCTCGAGCTATTGTAGGGTGATTTTTCACCTAATGTTTGGGGTGCATATAGTGATTGTAGGGGAATGCGGTCCAAAGGAGAGTACCTAATATTGATGAAGTGGATACATGTAGGGGGTGGGGGATGTGCATGGTAGAAACCAAAATACATGCAAAAAAAGTAGGTTAGGAACAAGAGTTAGTAAAAATCGCTAACATGTAAGAGAAAACAATGTAACAAACACTAATTAAGACAAGATGTACCGTGAAAAGTGGGTTTCATACGTGGGACATCTCTCACAATGTCACAAGACAATCAGGTCTAAAGTTGATGAAAGCATACAATGGTCAAACAAGACATAGGTCATAACCCGCAAACAATAGCAAATAATAGGAAACAAGAAGTGATAAATATTCTGTAAAGAACCCATTTTCTCATACCAAATTAAAGTGGAAATAGAAGTTAAGAAAATACGTCATATTTTTTTAAATATAACAGAAGTATATGTGTTACTTACATCATCATACATATCTAAAATTTCTTACTTAACTACCAAATCATTTACCATTCATTATCAATAAAGAGGAAGGTAAGATTCTTTCTTTTCATTTTCCATTTTGCAAAATAAAAGTCAATGTATCCAAATGTCATACACTAATCATAAAAATGCTTTCTAACATTTGCATTATGTATGAATGCCATTCTTTACAAATTGATATTGATCATATCATATAAACTCAATATATTACATATAGTGAGCTTTTTTAGTGTGAAAGCTAGCAGGTTCCTCCTGCTCTCTGTTTTTGTCTTCATGTTGGTTTGGACCTGGTTTTTGCTATGTTCTATTTCTGGTTTCATGTTGGTTTTGGGTTGGTTTTTCTCTTCTCTATTTTGTTCTTTTCTCCGATTTAGTTTTGTCTCTTGAATTCTTTTTGGATATATATTTGGATTGTATATCCTTGCAACCATGCTCAGGAGAGGGAGAGTATCATTGGGATTTTTTCCACCAACCACAGACCTAGCAGTCTCCCGCACACCTCCTTTACGGAGTGGCCCTACCCTTCAATGAAGCACATAGATCATGGACTATGCGGCAAGAGGATGTATCATGTGTGGCGAGGTTGTCGTCTACCTTCGGGAACCTACCTTGGGCATCCCACGACACCTAGTGAGCTAAGACTAGAATAATTTATATTCTTATGTCTAATTAAGTATACCAAAATTTGACATGGTTGTGGCCACAAGACTATATAAAAGATAGGAACCCACCAAGTCTCCCGACTCATCTGCTATATTTATCTAGACCTTGAATATTAAATAAAAATTAGTTCTTGAGGAGTTAATGTGAATGACACCACCTAATGCGTCACATCCTAGTCTCAAAAATTCCAAAGGGTCTACAACTTTTTTAAGGTTAAAAATATGGTATCTTCTCATTCTAAAAGTGCGATAATTAAGTGAGGGAATGTCAACATCATGCTTAATAAAGGAATTAAATTTTAAGTCAAAAATCCATTCTTTTATTACGTAAAGTTTAAAGTAATACAAGGTTGTAGAAACTAGATTGTTGTTCTATACTTTTTTATCAAGAGATCATGCAGAGAAATAATTTAATATTTATTATTATCTCATTAATTTTTATTAGATCGGTTTTCCTATAGTCTGCGTTTGATTTGATGGATTTTTGTTTATTTATTTATTTATTTTGATTGGATAAGAGCAGGATAATGGATCGGCACATGAAATACAAAAAGAATGGAATTGATGTGACATTCAACTAAGACCAATTGGATTCAGTGGGAAGGGAAAATTTCCAGATTTACTATGAGTGAGTAAATTTGATTAGCTTCCGATCACCGTGAGCTAGTTAGGCCTTGACTCATATGAGGGGGTTGAAAAATGCAGTTGGTAAAAGGAAAATTGAAAATTTAAAATCTGCAACAAACATCTCCAAACTTGAAGCTAGGGAAAGAAAAATACAAAAATCTATAAAAAATAACAGAATTGGAATCTATTATAATAGTTTATTTTATTTGTCAGACATTTGAGATAAGACTTTCTTGGAAACGCAGGTCTGCAATAGTTGGTTGTGCATCACTTCCTACAATCGACCTTCTCTACCTAATGTTGTGAGATTGCAATTGAGATTGGCAGTGGATTACATTGGCATTGGTTCAACATGGTTTTAAAGGAAAGATCATAAAAAAATTATGGTTATGAAATCTACTCCTACCAAAAAGATAAGGAATCCTCCATTTTTGTTATTGGTACTGCTACAAATTCCTTCCTTAATGATAGAAAATTAAAATATTGTATAAGAGGCTGAAGTTAATTGAAAATCCAATGGAGGGGGTTGGACTACGGTTTAGATTATTAGCTAGAAGTTTCTATTTATCCCAAAACCTAATCTAAGATCAGATATAACTAATTCATGGTATTTTCAGTAGGGTAAACCTGTAGATTATCAAGTGGGAGTTTTTATTTATCCCAAAACCCAATCTAAGAACAAATATAACTAATTCAAGACATTTACGTAGGGTAATCCCCATACCTTTCACTGATGCTAAAACTTCCAAGCTCCTTATGTGTTTTCTCCTCTTCCAGATCTGTCTCCCTTTTGTTTTGTTCCCATGAATGAATGTTTTATTTTTCCTTCTTTTCTTTCTTTTATATGTTTTTCCCCTTTATTAATTAAATTCCCTTCCTCCACGTGAATGTGGAGAATCTACAATTAATGGAGTGACTCCTCCTTAAAAGGTGGGTAATTTTCCAAAAGTGGGAAATTTTAATAAATTTATAAACTACTTCTTCCAACTGGTGCATCTAGAGTTGAAGAATTCTCCTTGGATTCTTTAAATGTAATTAAAACATAACCATCCTTCCTCAAATTTTGGGCACCCCTTTTTAGTATTTCTCTTGTACATGGTGTTACACATTATTTATTTTATTTAAAACCATTAATTATTTTATTATTAACTACTATATATTAATACTTGTCTCTTAGTATTTTTTAGGAACTTAATTACTATCCCTCACGTGATTTATTTATTTAATAATTTTATTAAAAGGTGCCTTCAATAATAATTCAGTGTTATTAATATTTACACATGAACCAAATCCATATATATACTACCTATATAGACTCGATAAATGCATCATAAACCTATTTCATGTTAAGACTTAAAAAGGTTCTTACCTAATCTTGCGGTCATGCGAGTTTGGGAAAAAACGATTTATACTTCCCTAAAGTGGACACAACATATTCACATGGTTTACATCCCTTTGCCACATTGTTTTCCATCATATATTTGCATCTTACCGATGATTCTCTCCCTCCTTCGAGGTTAATTTTTCCTACACACACCACCACTCAACATAATACTCACACATTTGTTAGCATTAGGAAATAAATGCTAAGAAATAAATTATCTTATAAAATCATAATAATAATTAAAACTTTTGTGAGGCATAAATAAGGAAATTTGATAATTTCACGTCTAACCATGGTCATATAATTTATTTCTTGATCAACATGCATAACTCATCTCAAAACATCTAAAAACTACATTCATCCATAATAAAATAAAATTCCATAATATTCAAATTGTGACATCATGGTTGTATTGATCTTGCAATGCAAATGCTACACATGAAGCACCCATTAATATGTTAGAAAGATAAGTAGTATGTTAAAGTGTATATGTATCAACAAAAGTAAGTAATAGAAGCAAGAAGTAATGAATAATGTAACAATAGAACACTGTAATATGTGGAGTGTGAGAGTAGAAAAGGTAGATACCCCAAGAGCCTTGGTGGGACTAGTAAAGAGTTGTGTCAAGTATCATGCATCGTGTATGAATCGTGAAAGGTCCTACATTCACCTCAAGATACCAAGTGAATGCACATATGTGTATAGAAAAATATAATGACATACTAAGAATCCGTCTAGCATAGGAAACAAAGTGTAACATGTAAGTAGAATAAGCTAACAAGAGTAAATGTAACCAAGATATGTAAAATTTTATATGAGTGTGATGGTGTGTTGCAATGTGTAAGATGTGGAGGAAGGAGGATCCATGTTTCCCCCATTGGATGTGTATGAGATGAGGTTCATTTAGAAATTCCCCCTCAACAGTAAAAAATGAACCATATAACAAGAGTGCATCATCGGAAATGAGTATTATGTGTATGATTAAAAGTAGATGCTATAAAATGATTAAATAAAATGAACTGATATGTAGTATGTGGGGATAGTTAATATAATCTATGAATAAATGTAAATGATCCAAGCAACTATGTAAAAGGAAATGCTAACCCTAGTGTGAAAGAGAGAAGAGGAAAGAACTCGGTTGAATATAAGATGCTCGGGACTATGTCATAAGATGACCTGGAGAATCTGGAAGTAGGAACAAGTTTGCAGAAGCCCTAAAAGGATGGATCTGAAGTATATGGCTGGACTGGGGCACCTGGAGAGGGACTGAGGCACCTATGGGCACTCTCGGTCTATAAACTAGGTTCCCAGTCTCGTGTAAAAGATCAAGAACTAAGTCTCACAGGGTTGGGAGGTAGTCCAAAACCCTCATTGTGTGTCACATCAAATTCTCTGCTCCGTCCTGGATGTCACCAATAATCTAAGATGAATCGAAAGACCTACAAAAGACCAAAAATGACTATCAAACCCTAAAAAAGAAAGATGCAAATGAATGGATTAGACTGACCTCAGCTACCACAACATTGGGCTTATTAATTGAGTGTTGCACTACATTTCGGACCCAAATGTAGTTCTAGTGAGTGTGTGCATAATTTTCCCTAGGTGCTCTCATGTCAGTCACACTTTGTGAAGTAGTGAGTAATAACTAAATGTAGAAAATGTAATAGAATGTGTGCATGAAATAGAATAGATTCTCTCCCCTATGAAGTGTGATGCAGATGTCCTAGCCTTGTGCCTTGTGATGGAGCTATGTGGATGCAAGTGATCTCCAATGTAATAGATGGATGCAACTTTAGATGGATGATAGTAGTGAATGATGCTAGGTCCCTCATTATGGTCTTATAACTTTATATTTATAGGGTTCTCTTGGTCTAATTTCATAATTAACCCCGAAATGGCCGACCACCAAAAAGATAAGAAGTTAAAATGGCTAGAAAGAGCCCAAAGATGGTGGGCACCCCATTCAAGGTTAAACTAACATGAGATGACATAAGTTGGTGGGCATGTGGATGTAAAAGGTTGGTAATGAAAAATAAAATAAAACAAGATGGCTAAAAGATGGGGGTTAATTAGTACTTTCTTCACCCAAAAATCTTCTAAATAGTGTATGAGATCGGGACTAACTAATGTCTAAAGTGCATGATTTTATGTTTACATTTTCCCCACTTTATGTTGGTGAGCGGAAAGCTCGGTAACATAAAGTAGATAGAGATGTGTACTGATGTCGATGAAGAGTGTAGTAGAAATGTTTGAAGGACTAGACAAATCGTGGAATGACAAAAATATGGGGAAGTGTGGAAAATAAAGATGAAAATGCGTAATAAAAAGTGATGGGAATGAACTTAGGGTAGAACGCATGTTCTAATGTTGATGTGTGTAGTGTACTTGCATAGTTAATATAGTGTGTGTTTTCGGGAAGTGTTGTTGTTGTTATTACTTATTTGTTGGCCCCATTTGACTACTTATTTCTTATACGATTGGTCTTGTAAGGAGAAAATGATCAAGTAGTCAAATATTTATGTATGTATGTGTAAAAACACAATGTAAAAGACACATATAAAAGTATGTAAGTGTAAAATATGTAAATCAAAAAGTTTAAATCGAACAAGTGCACTGATCCATGTTAAGAAAAAGAGTGTAGAAATGATATCCTGTCTTGTCGGGGTTTTTGGGTGATCCGACGCCATAGGTGAAGAAGTGTAGGGGGAATTCCGTTGTATCCTCCAAGCTCTAATTTCTTCCCGAACCGAGTGTGAAGAGATCTATGTACTATCCTAGTTTTTGGGCAATCCAAGCCACGGGATGAAGTAGTGTAGGGAGGCACACCCACTGTAAGCTCCAAGCTTGTAAATGCTTCCCAAAATGCTAAGGACACCACATCTTGTAAAAGACATTGTGTATGGAGTTCGTAGACTGGTCTGAATTCACTTGTTGTATGTAAACCCACAATGTAAAGGGAGAAAAGTGCATTGAACTGAAAGTGTAATCACCTTGTGTATATTGTAAAAAACCCCAAATGATGCTCCCCTTTTTGGGGGTGCAAGTGACGTCTGCTGATAGGAAAATATGGCCCTAAAAGAGGACCAACCACATGTACTCCAAAACCCTACCTTGCAGCAGAGGGGAAGGGAATGCGCTTAGTAGAAACCAAGGCATGTATAAACAAGAATGGCTAGCCAAAGATAAGTGTTAGTATGAACAATCATGCATGTAAAAGACAATGTGTAAGCTATGCAAACAGTGTATAAGCTACCAAACAAAGTAGCATAAACACACAAGAAGACAAGGAAGCCACACAAAGCGGTTCACAAACATGGGACATCACTCATGATGTCACAAGACATGTAAAGGCCATCATGGCCACATACAAAAAAACAAGTGTGCACACCAGACAAATGGCAAAGCCCACATACAAGAACATACAATAACAAACAATAGAACAAACCAGTATGGAAGTAAAAATCCCTGTATAACAAATGTTGCAGATGAAGCACCCGTTATCATGTTAGAAATATAACTAGCATGTCAAAAGCATGTATAACCAAGTAATGCAAAGTGCTAATTACAAAATGAAATAATAGCACTTTTTGTGAGAGACGAATGTGGACATCCCCAATGACTAGTGTAGGAAGGGTAGAAGGCAAGCATCCATTTTGTATATAAGAGACATGTATCTACGATCACAACTAGAAAAATACATGAACATGCATTTGTTGATGAGATAGATAAATGACAGACGAGTAGTCTAACTAGCATGCGTAATGAAGTGACCATGAACAAGTACAAGTAAGAAAGATTCAAAGCAACCATAATATGTAGTATGTTATGGATGGATGGAATCGAATGAAAAATGGAGTGATAGGAGCCGCATGCCCCCCCAAGTGAATGGAAATGTAAGCAATGAGGTTCATTTTTTTCCCTCAGCAATCAAGAATGAACCGTAAACAAGATTGCATCATCAGGAAATGGTCATAGTGTGTGTATTGTGTCTAACATGTTGTGGTGACTGTGTAGGTGTAGTGATGAGATGTGACCTAGCAACGATGTGTGCATGAACACTATAGACAAAGCGTATATCACAACTAGATGAACACATAAGGGATGATTTCTCCTAAGCGTATATCACTATGAGATGAATGGATGAGTGATGATTTATCCCTAAGCGTATATCACTATAAGATGAATGGATGAGTGATGATTTAGCCCTAAGCGTATATCACTATGAGATGAATGGATGAGTGATGATTTATCCCTAAGCATATATCACTACAAGATGAAAAGAGGGAGTGGTGATGTAACCTAAGGTGTATACTAGTACAAAATGATGAAATAGGTGAGGATTTAGCCTAAAGAATATGTCACTACGCTAGAATTTTCACATGATGAAAGGTCAAATAGTAAATGTTTGATGAGTGTAAGGTCCATTTGATTTTAAACCCTCGACAATTGAGTATGGAGTGAGGAACTAAAGTGCGTCATAAGGTAGTGAACGCAACGCCTAGAAGAAAATGTAGTATGTGTAATGATGAAAGACAACCATGTGATGAATAGAAAATTTAAATACATGATCTCATAGAATGTATGTGAATATGTAAAATGTAACAAAGGGACATGTAATGTAGGTAGATAGACCAAGTAATGTACTATGTAGTATGAGGAGTGTATGATGTTAGACGCGTAGTATGATATATGCATAATAATGAAAACTGGTATGATGTATGATGTATGAATGCACAAATGTCAAAATGTTGTAGACTAAGTGTAGAATGTATGGCATGAGACATATGATGATGTGTATAACCTATAGTGCGGTGTGTGGTGTTCATGTGTAGTAATCCCTTAATAGATCAAGTGTGAACTAAAGCATGAGAGTATTTCATCGAGTAATGAGGTGACAAGATTCACCTACCAAACACCAAGTTTGCATGAAGTGGTGGAAGTATGTTGGGCCAAAGTAATAGTAGGACTATGTGATGGTGATGGAATTGGAGATGTGTCTTGACCATTAGTAGGACAAGTAGTTACTTTGAAAAAAATGATTCGCCATCTTGAAGTGATTTTGATGATGACACGCTAGAAGGCTCTATAGGAGGCCAAGTGACACGATTTTTAATGAAGGTTGCTTAGATTAACTTGGTAATACAAAGTGGCCGACTTAGTAGGAGGAGGTGATTTAGAGAAAACTTTAAGAAGTGATGACTTGCTTTGATTTAGTAATGTGGTAGGTGATTTAGTAGGAGGAGGTGGTGAACTAATTTTGAGAGGTGGTTGCTTATGTTGACTTGGTGATGTCATAGGTGGTTGCTTAGGTGGCTCTTGACTAATCGAAGAAGGCATGGAGGGACTGACTTAGGATCCCATATGGATGTAGCAATTGGAGAGGACGATGTAACATGATGTTGGGCAGTGAATGAGATAAACCCTTAACGTTCAAGATGTTTGACTCTACGTTGTAAAACATATCAATATTTTTCATTATGTCCATTTATTCGATGATAATTGAATTATACGTGATACTTTGTTAGCTGGTAGGGAGGATAGTAATGAGTAGGTGGTAAAGTGATCAATTAACGACTAAGAAGTGCAATAAGAATGTCATGGTGCTTAGTGTTACACTCAAATATGAGAGGCTCAGGTAATGGCATGACTTGGGGTTCAGCTATATGACATGTAGTGGACATATATTGAAGATGAGATGTAGAGGGAGAAAAAACATGAGCTTGAGAAGCGTCCTTAAGTTGTTGGATTTCATATTTGAGAGATGTGATTGTGGATTCCATAGCTGTAAAATTTTCTTGAAACAAATAATGTAAAGCTTGAATTGATTCCAATATGGGTTGATTAGATGGAGGATCACTAGGGTCATTAAATAGACAAGCAAGCATAGGACTTATTTCGTGTGGTGGTGTATTGTCATCAAAATACTTGGTGTCTAAGGATTTTTGCAAAATATCTTAGCAATTAGGATATCTCTTAAGTAAATTAGATAAAGAAACTTGACCCATGATAGAGGAAAAATGAGGATCCTAAGCGTGAAAGATGTCGGGTTCACCAAAATGATTAACTAAAATGAACTAATATGTAGTATGTGGGGATAATTAATCTAAGCTATGAACAAACTGTAAATAAATGTAGTAAAGATGTATGTAAATGATATAAGCAACTATGCAAAAGGAAATGCTAACCCTAGTGTGCAAGAGAGAATAGGAAAGAACTTAGTTGAATAGAAGATGCCTAAAGGACTATGTCACGAGCTAATTAGAGAATCTGAAGCAAGAATGACTATGCGAAGCCCCAAAAAGGATGGATCTGGAGTATCGGCTAGACTCCTGGGGTGCTTAGAGAGGGACTAGGTGCCTACGGTGTGCTGGGTTTATAATCTGGGGCGCTCTTGTGCGTAAAAAAGATCCGGAATCGAGTCTCATAAGGACGGGAGGTGGTCTCGAAACCTTCATTGTGTGTTGCATCAAATTAATTGCTTTGTATCATATGTCACCAATAATCCAAGATGAATAGAAAGACTGCAAAAGACCAAAAAGGAGTATCAAACCCTAAAAAAAGATGCAAATGAATGGCTCAGATTGACCTCGATTTGCGAGCAAAGTGGGTTTACTAATCGAGTGTTGCACTACATTTCATACCCAAATGTAGTTTTGGTGAGTGTGTGCATAATGTACCCTAAGTAATCTCATCCCAATCGAACTTTTGAAGTAGCAAGAAATAACTAAATGTATAAAATGTAATACAATGTGTGCATGACATAGAATAGAACTCCGCCCCCTATGAAGTGTGATGCAGATGTCCTAGCTTTGTGCCTTGTGATGGATCTATGTGGATGCAAGTGATCTCTAATGCAATAAATGGATGCAACTCTAGATGGATGATAGTAATGAATGATGTTAGGTCCCTCATTATGGTCTCATAACTTTATATTTATAGGGTTCTCTTGGTCTAATTTTATAATTAACCCCGAAATGGCCAACCACCAAAAAGATAAGAAGATAAAATGGCTAGAAAGACCCCATAAGATGGCAAGAAATTACAAAAGAGACCGGGGGGCTGGTGGGACCATGGTGCCCATGGGCACCCCTGCAATCGAGGCTAAAATAATGCGACATGACAAAAGTGACTAGGCATGCAGATGTAAAAGGTCGGTAATGACAAAATAAAATAAAACAAGATGGCAAAAAGACAAAGGTTAATTATTACTTTCTTCACTCAAAAACCTTCTAAATAATAGTAAGAGACCGGGATTAACTAATGTCTAAAGTGCATGATTTTGTGTTTACAAAAAGATGTATCATGAAGCATTGAGCATGAAGTGTAGATGATGGGGTTCATTGATGAAGTGTGCCATTAATTTTCAATTGTGAACCATATCACTAGAGTTCATCATCTAGTAATGATGGTACAATGTGTGTACCAAAGGTGTAGGAGTCTGTGAGAAATATTAGACATGAAGCGCGGAGTATGAAGTGTGATAGTAGACACTAGAGACAATTGATAGTGATAGAAGATGTTGACATGTGGATGTTGAGTTGTCATTAATTTCAAAATAATATTAATGACAAATTAGGATGAAAGAGAGCTAGAGGAAGTTTGAAGTGACTTAGACAAGGCATGACGGTTCAAAGGCTTGAGAACACCTAACTAAACATTGACTTCTTAAGCAGATTAGTGACAGTACAAACAGGGTGATGATGTGATATCATACTAGGATGATTTCTTACATATTATATCATGTATTTTACATATAATCAAGTTCATAAAGATGAATATAGGGGTACATGGGTTGAATAAGTAATACTTGCTCATTTAAATGGTCAAATCCTTAGGCCTAGATAGTAAAGTGACCTAGAAAGGTGGAGTGAAGGAATGAAGCAGCTATAGAAGCATGGTAAATGCATAAAACACATGACACGACATTTTTAAGGGGCCACATTGTGAAGAACAATTCAGATATGGTAAGTTGTAGTGTAAACTAACTCAATTTGGCCTATTTCAAGGACCTAAATGAGAGTATGAAGAAAAAAGTTATAAAAAGAAAATAAAAGCATGGGAAGTTTGTAGGGACATTTCCAAGAGTCCTCATATGGTGTTTCAGGTCATAAATCAACACTTAGAGGCATATTCGGGCTAGTGGCTTGATAACCCTTTTGGACAAGTAGGTTTAGCATGCACAAATGAGATTTTTCAATAAGGTACATGTGTATCCTTGACATATTATCCATTTTAGATCATTTAAGATGTATTCATGAAGGTGTGGACCAAATTTGAGGACATGAGGAGGAGTTTTGTGCAAGAAATTGCAATTTTACCAAAATCTAGGTTAAGTAAGGTATGCTAAAATAATGCCTTGAATTATTAGCATTCAATATAAATTGTGGATCCTCCTTCAGATAAATAATAAGAGAAAATTTTTAAGAGCATAGAGATAAAAATATGTTGCAAAAATTCTGAGGCTAAAAGGATAAGAAATAAGAAAGTTCTATTCATTTTTGTGGAACTGTCTGAAACCCTCCTAAACCCCAGTTGAAAGTGGTATGGAGAAAATTATATGGTTAGGTGCCCAAATGGAATTGTTTTGATTTATGAATTTGAGCATGTATATAATTAATCAGAGCATATTTCCATGGTGGTTTGAGCTCATGAAACATGGTAGCCCCTACAAGAAAACAACCATTTGGTGAAGAATTTAGTGTACGGAAAAAAATTACAAAGGAACCCATGTTCAAATTTTTGGTGAAGGATGTTAGGGATGTGTTCTTAATTTTAATGAATTTATCTAGGTTGGTCCTTTCAAAAATTTGATGATACAACTATATGTGTGCTTCTACCGCTTGAGAATACTACGAAGGTAAAAACCAACCTTTGTGTCTGAAAGGTAAATGTGTTATTCTTCATTTAATCCTTCAAAGTGATGGTTTGAAAGTTAAGTACAAGTAATTTTAAAATTATTTCATGCATTGGTTGAGAATGAAATTTCAAGTGAAGTGTTTGAAGCCATACAAATCAAGACTAGTCTTTGGGTGTTTTGAAACCAGTTTTAGATGTCTATAAAATGCAAGGTTATTTGGCCTATATAGCTTGAGATGAGGCTTTTTGTTAGTATGATGAGTTGAATAAGGATTAGTACCTTCTATAAAATTTCTTTAGAATCCATGAATGTGTGGTTGAGTGTATGAAACTACTTACTTTATGAAGGTAAAAATTCGAGTTTAAAGGTTGGTTGTTGCTTGTTCAAATCTGC
The DNA here is from genome assembly GCA_018340775.1 of Taxus wallichiana var. yunnanensis. Taxonomy (NCBI): domain Eukaryota; kingdom Viridiplantae; phylum Streptophyta; class Pinopsida; order Cupressales; family Taxaceae; genus Taxus; species Taxus wallichiana. Next base: position 832,353,592 of record CM031237.1, on the reverse strand, counting down.
ATATTCTTGCTTGAATTAGAGTGTTGAAGCTCCTATTTACATCTAAAGGTTGTATATACATCATATTATATCATATAATTTCTTTATAATGTGTTGAATGTGCATGCATCATTATGAGAAGATCAATCTCTTTATCTGCAAATTTTCAGTCCTCCATGACCAAGTTTGGAGCTCCTGATGAAAGGTGAAGGAAAAATGGCAAGTGAAGAAGTGTTTCAAGGAGTTATAAATCTAAATGAGAATTTGTGTAATGTGCTCACATTATTTTTCCACTTGGTGCAATTTTCTCTAGCTAGAATACAAAGGAGTACTTGCTTTGCTAGAAGACAAATCAGGAATAACCGTTATAAATGGGTGCAACAGAGGTCTGTATTAGAATATTTACATTTGTAACCAAATTTCAGAATGTTGAGACGTGTCTCCTTATTCTCCACAAAGTGCATGAAGGTTTAGAACAGCTCATGAAACGTATGAGTTTGCATCTAACCTCTTGAAAGTGTAATCATTGCTAAGTTGAGAGTTTTGCAATGACAGTTAGTCTTCCTTGTACGAGCTGAAAAGTCACATAAGTTGTGTAAGTAAGAAGTGGAAGAGAATAAGCTATATTGGAATCTCATTGTCTTATATATGTAAAGTCTTTATGCATGCTTTTTTTTAAATAGAGAGTGATCTGTTGTTGAAGAGTGAGAGATAACAATACATGAAGACTAGCTCATGAGGTGAATATGAAAAGTAATGAATTATTGAAGACCAAAATTTGAAGGAAGAAAAAGAGAATGTAAAGTAAAGAAGAATCCAAGGTGTATGTAATCTCTTCATGACTGTAATCTTGCAGTTATTTGAACACATGAAAGGTAGGTACTTGAGAGGGTGACTCAAGGAGTAAAGTATGACAAGAAGGTGTGTGTCGGGAGAATCTTTGTATGATGAGAGATTTGTTGATTGATTAGGTCATGACAATGAGGGTGAATAGAGAATAAGAAGAAACTAATTTAGCGGTCACAATCTATGTGTGAGATAACTAATTCAGAGTGATCAAAACATTGCAAAATACTAAGTGGTGGCTTAAGCAATCAAGGAGTTGAAGCTTCCTTATAAGTGGAAGCTTATAGAAGATCAAGTTGAAGCTTAGTTGAATTTTTGGTATTTGTAGCTTCTAAGATAGAGGTTTGTAGAAGATCAAGTGGTGGCTTAACAAAAATTGGAGTTGTAGCTCCATGTTGAGTGGATGCTCAATAGTGAAATCATTGTAACATTTACAAGACATTTGTCCAAGTTAGTTCTTTGGTTTCATGGGTTTTTCTCCCTTGAAGGGTTTCCCACATTAAATATTGTCTATTTGTGTGTGCTCTCATGTTTATTGCTTATGAATGGTGGTATGGATTCATCATAACTAAGTTAAGTGAATTGAATTGTCTATCAAAATTTCAATAAGCACTAATCCACCCCCTTTTGGTGCCTAGAATTTTCAACAATTGGTATCAGATCCTAGTCCTTTTGAATCAAGTTTAACAGTTTAGAGGAGATGTTTGGAGCACAAGCATGGGTATACTAGCAGAATCAATTCTAAAAAGGAAGTATGAGATTGCTCAATCACTAATTGATGGACTAAAGAAGGAAATCAAGCTTATGGAAGTTGACCATGGCCAAGCACTCAAAGAGATAGAGTTATTTGTTGAGAATATATCAAAATATTTTAAATACAAGGAAGATTTTTGCCTTAAACATGAATAATAATTGAGAATCTTGAAGGTTGAACTAGAATAATAAAATAATATGTTGAAGATGTATGGTAAACTTGATAAGAGTTATGAATATCTTGATGGAATTTTGGATAATCAAAGAGCACCAAGTGACAAGATAGGTCTAGGCTTCAAAGGAGAGCCTATGAATAAGTGTGAGGATGAAAATTTGGTCCAAGTAGACAAATAAACATGAGAATGATCAAGGAGAAAAATTCAAGAAGGCCTAAATCAATTAGACAACCAAATGCATCTAGGTATGAAAAAATCTTTAATGGCTATTGTTTTCTTGTCATAACTATGGACATAGAGATAATAAATGTAAGAAACATGTCATAAACGACCACCCATGGAGGGATAGCATAAGTGAGAAATAAAATAATATATTTTTCTTCAATTGCCAAGAAAAATGTCATATTTCCAAGTATTTCTTAGAAGAACCATCAAGTCAATTCTGGGAAGAAGAAGACTCGAGAGGCATAAACAAGATAGTATGCTACAATTTCAACAAGATTAGACACTATGCTATGAAATGTCATGATATCAATGTTTTCAATCATAGTTGGAATGAAATTCCACACCAATTCAGAGGTAAGAGTAGTGGCATATGCTATAATTGTCATGAACTTGGGCATTTTGCAAATCGGTGTCAGAATAATGAACATTCTAAGTACAACAAATGGGACTCATACCTTTAAAGGGAAAGTTAATAAGGTTTTCAAAATGAAGACCAATCCTAAAAATGATTCCAAGTCAACTATTCCTAAGAGAGCCTCGGGAAAGAAGGAGGTGAAGTACATATACAAGGTCAAGGAAGCCAACTCTAGAGTTGAAGAAGCAAATAATGACAAGAAAATAACATGGGTAGATGATAAAGAGACAAAGTAATCAATGAAAGTCATGGGAGATCCTAGTAAAACAAGACATCATAAGGTGATGATAAATACAAGAAGGAAGACAAGCCTAGTGTAAGTTATGAAGCACTTCTACCCCAAGTTGTGCTAGAGAAGATATATGAGATGCATCATGAATGCTTCTCAAGCATCCAATCGAACAATAAGATATAGGTGATGATGTTATCACACCTAGAAGTGCATTTAAGAATATTTACAAGATCTCGATGGCTAGAAGAGAAAGGATTGAGTCATCGTTCTTCTTTGATGATTATCTCATGTTTTAAGGTGATCTTACAAGGTGATGTGCCTTCTCTAGGATTCTAGAATGCGTGTATCATTTAAATGAAGCATTGGTGTGTTCTTGAAGATTGGGTCATCATTATTAGGTGTTGATAAAATACTTCTTATGATATAAATCCATGACTATTCAATAGGTATGCTCGTTCAATCCCTTTCTCATGGTCTATATGCAAAGTTGATCTATGTAGAGCTCTTGAAAGTCAAGGTTGTTCACCCAAGTAAAGAACGTGTTTCCATGCTATTATATAAAGTGTCAAGGCTGATATCAGACATATTAGGTCTGTATAGAATGTTTGAGAGGTATTGCTTGAATATCCAAGGAAAGGAAATACTATGTTGTTTTTCATTAGGTCTGCTCCATCATATCTAGCTAAGTTTTCCAAAATTTCATCCCTTGTAGTGTGCACTCTCAAGAAGATATAATATTGTGAAAACATGTCTTGTAATCATGACTTGGCACAAAGTTGATTGTGATTCCTTATCAAGAAGACACAAGGTCGTGTTATCAAAGACAAGTCTCTAATATGTCTACATCCCAATATTCACCGAAGTATTCAAGAAGAAATCTTTCTTAGTATGATTGACAATTAAGGATCAAGCATCAAGCCACATGCCTGTCAAAGAGGTATGAGATTGAAATATGCAAGTAAGATGTTATGAGTTTGCAATATGCCTAACAAAGTGTTAAAGGTATAAGAAAAAGAAGTAAAAGCTCTTGGAAATCTATTGACAATACCATGTTTACTCTAGGAAGCTCAAATGGTTAGTCATGCCTCAATATCATTAGGTCTGGTACTAAAGATAGCTCACACGATCAAAGCCTTAGAAAAGATGAGATAAAGAGTAATCAACAAGATTTGGTTTCAAACCTGTTTAATAAATTACATGAGAGATTAAAAGTAAATTAATTACTATACATCAAATTGAAGATGGTTGTAAGTTCTTTGAGGGTTTAACACTTCAAGAAGACAACAATTTTTGATGATGTTCCCTTATAAATCTTGTTGAGGTTTTGCGTTAAGATGATAGAAACAGAGAAATGTTAGTACCGTAGGTCCATGCAGACAAGAAATGGAGCTTAAAAGGTTGGCATAAATACAAAGAGTCCTGAGTCCCTTAGATATTATGTATGAGGTATAAAGAGTAGAAAAAGGATTTCAATCCCATCAACCCATCATTTCTTGAAAAGAGAGCTACATAGGTCTGAAGAAGAAGTGTTTCTCGGTGATAAAACAGGATGTTAAAGCTTGAGAGAGAAGCAAGTATAAATGTTGTGTCTAAATCCTAGTGTTTCATGACAATATTTCTGAAGGAGGAAGTTTCCTTAAAGACCATACAAAATTTTTGACATTAGTTTAAATCTTTAAAACCCTATTTTGTGCAAGATATGCCTAAATTTCCCTCTCAAGATTAGTAGAAACCCTAGTTAAGGGTTTGAAAGAAAATTACTTTAAAATGATTTTTTATGGATGAAATCTTATGAAACTTTAACCATATGATCCTGACATGGTAAGGAAAGAGTTTTGAAAGTTTCAAGATGCTTTGATGTTGTACGGACATATATTTACTTGATAGTCTTAGATTGTGTTTTGGATGACCTAACCAAAATAAGTTAATTCATATCTAGGCAGAACTATTCGAGAAACCACTCACAAGGTAAATAAAAAAGAATCAAGGGACACAAGGGTATTAGTAAATCTCATTGGTGCATGATGAAAATGATTTTGTAAATAGTTATTTCCAAATTCCTTGTGTAGTAGAGGGCTCTGGTGAATCGAGACATACTAGAGGGTGAAAAGGATTTTTTTGTTAGTTTGGTGTTCCTCTCTTCAAGGAGATATAAGACCACTCAAGAAGCTTAATAATTATTAATTAAAATGCATCAAATCACTTAGTGGATATTAATAAGAACGTGTGCAAGTCATGATTGTATACCAAGATCTAAGAAAAATAGGGGACATTCTTATAAATAGAAAAAATTACTTGTGAATCCTTAGTGAGAAAAGATAACAAAGAGACATGGTGGTGTCTAGGGTGAATAGAGTATCTCAGAGATGAGAATATGTTTAGAACATGGGATAATAGAATTTTTAGATCATTAGTTACAAAAACATAGTGTTCAAGCTCACTAAAAACTATGCAAATTGTGTTATGCATCCATAACATTCTTATTGGGTGCTTTATTTCAAATGTTGAAGGATATATCTCTCTTATGACCTTAATGAGTCAATACTACATAATAATGAGATGTAATAAGAATGTTTAGAAGGTGATAAACTGATGTCCTTCGTTAAGATAAATGTTCTCATTCTAACTATGTTGATTTCTTTGTTCTTAAGGGTTGTGTTCTTGGGAAGACCGAGTTGATCAAGATAGTGTTGATACCTTTAGTCTTTGAAATGTTCAATCTAAATACATTTAGTGGATGTGATCCATGAAGCTAGTTATGTATTAGCTTCAGACACAGCCAAGATAGTGGAACTCAAAATTGGTCTCTCAAAAAGATGTGTGTTTTGTTAAAGACTGTGATGTATGTTTGAGGTCTGTAGAGTTGGTTTGAGCAGGGTTTAGAGCATAAAATGGGTCCGATGAACTATACAAAACTAAAGTGAAGAGTTTAGCCATATTAAAACTCCATGTAATCAATGGAGGTGCACTCAAGTGATTAACATGAACCTAAGGTTAGTCTTGAGTTGACTACAGAGCAACAGAGCATGGTATAGATCCGAGATAGAGTCCTATAGTCTAGAAAAACCCATTTGGAGCAAAGGAAGTTGAGATTGATCCATTACTAAGTGTTCTAAGCATCAAAAAAATTAGATGGGCAAGGGGTAGATGATTATTGCAGGTATAATGATGGTCAAGAAAGTTTTATTTCCCTACAAATGCAAGACTCAAGCATAAAATTACTGGTAAAATAGTTGAGTGAGCATAGTTGACTAACTATCTAGAGGCAAAGGAGAGTTAAGATTGATCATTGTTTGAATGGTCCAGGTGTCGATAAGTGGATGATCAAGTGAACCTCTCGCCTAAGCAAACAAGGATATTGAACATCGAAAAGCATGTTTCAAGACAAGTGATGGAAATGTTATCACACCCATATGACTTGAGATCAAGTTTTGAGGCCCAATTTTTGCAAAATCGGTTAAATATAGATGGTATCACCTCGGGGAGTTTGAAAGGAGAATTTCATGATACAAAGGATTTTCTACATGAGGTTAAAGATTATCAAAAATGCTCTAAAAGTTCACTTAGAGACATATGCTCTAAATCTTGCCTATAAGTAGCATATGGAGGAATTAATCCTAGAATTGAGTTTTCTAAGCTGAGATAGGAATATCCAATAGATAGAAGGATTTTTTCACTCCAATATCAGGTATTTGGCATGTGTATATGGTGTAAATGCATCTTCTTAGTGGGATCACTAGTGAGTTCAATGAATGGTGGAGGTCAAAAATAGAGCTAAAGAAAAAAGAAAGAAGGAGGATCTTGAATGATGAGTTTTTTTGTTGTTTCCAACCAATATGGATCCCAAATAAGTTGATAAAGATGAAGACTAGGTATTATAGGTAGGCACTTTGTCATTAATGTAAAAGGGGGAAGAATAAGGAGATTTTTCCTTCAATGACAAAGGGGGTGATTGTTGGCATGTGTATGTTGAGTTTTCATTGATTTCAAAGTCATATTAATGAAAAAGTAGGATGCAAGAGAGCTAGAGGAAGTTTGGAGTGGCTCAAACAAGGCAAGACAGTCAGTGGAGAACACCTAACTAAGCACTAATTTCTTGAGTAGCTAATGACAAGTACAAGCATTGCGATGATGTGAGAGCATACCAAGATGTTGTCTTACATATTCTAGCATGTATATGATGTGTAAACAAGGTTAGAAGGATGAATAGGGGCACATGGGTTGAATTAGTAAGACTAGCTTGTTCAAACAAGCCAAATCCCTACGCCTAGATAGCAAAGTGACTGGAGAGATGGAGTGAAGGAATGAGGTGGATGGAAAAGTATGGTAAAGGTATAAAACACATTATATTACATGTTTAAGGGGCCACATGGTGAAGAATAATTCAGATGTGGTGAGTTGGAGTGTAAACTAGCTCAATTTGGCCTATTTCAACGACCTGACATGAGAGTATGAAGAAAATCAAGCCATAACAGGAAAATGAAAGCATGGGAAGTGTGTAGGGACATTTCAAGAGTCCTCAAATGGATTTTTAAGTCATAAATCAATAGTTTGAGGCATATTCAAGGTTAGTTGATTGATGACCCTTTAGGACAAGCAAGTTTAACATGCACAAATGAGATTTCTAAAGAAGTTACATGTGTAATTGATAAATTATCCATTCTAGATCATGGAGGATGTAGTCATGAATATGTGGACCAAATTTGAGGACCTGAGGAGGTGTTTTTGCAATAAATTGCAAATTTACCAAAACCGGGTTAAGTAAGGCATGCTAAAATAGTGCCCTAAATTCTTCGCATTCAATATAAATTGTGGAGCCTCATTCAAATAAATCATAAAAGAAATTTTGGAAGATCATAGAGATAAAAATATTTGCAAAAATTTTGAGGCCAAAATGATAAGAAATAAGAAAGTTCTTTGCATTTTTGTGAAACTGTATGAAACCCTTCTAAACCCCAGTTGAAAGTGGTATGGAGAAAATTGTCTAGTTAGGTGCTCAAATGGAACTATTTTTCTTGTTTATGAATTTGATAATCTATATAATTCATTAGATCATATTTCTATGGTGGTTTGAGCTCATGAAACAGGTGGGAACTATAAGAAAAAGTCATTTTGTGAAGAATTCGGTGCATGAGACAAAATTTGCTAAGGAACCCATGTTTAAATTTTTAGTGAAGGATGTTGGGGATGTTTTCTTAATTTTAATGAAGTCATTTGGGTTGGTCCTTTGTAAAAATTTAAGATATAGTTGTTTTTGGGCTTCTACCACTTGAAAATGTTATGAATGTAAAAAATAGACTTTGTGTCTAAAAGGTAAATGTGTTTTCTTCATTTAATCCTTAAAAGTGATGGTTTAAAAGTGAATTACAGGTCCTTTGAAAAAAATTTCATGCATTGGTTATGCATGAAAGTGAAATTGAAGTTTCTGAAGCCATACAAATCAAGACTAGTGTTTGGGCATTTTGAAACCAGTTTTGGATGTCTCTAAAATGTAAGGTTATTTGGCCTATATAGATTTATATGAGGCTTTCTGTTAGTGTCTTGAGTTGAACTAGGATGTGTACCGTTTAGAAAAATTCTTTAAAATTCATGAATGTGTGGTTGATTACATGAAATTTCTTACTTTGTGAAGGCAAAGATTTTGAGTTTAAAGTTCAAGTTATTGCTTGTTCAAATCTACATATTCTTGTTTGAATGAGAGTGTTGAAGCTCCTCTTTGCATTTTAAGGTTGTCTATACATCATATTATATCATATGTTTGTTTTAGAATGTTTTGAAGGTGCATGTATCATTGTGAGAAGATCAATCTCTTGACTGCAAGTTTTTCAAAGTCCTCTATGACCAAGTTTGGAGCTCTTGATGAAAGGTGAAGAAAAAATAGCGAGTGAAGAAGAAGTGTTTCAAAGAGATAAAGTTGAATGATAAGTTGTGTAACATGATCACATTATTTTTCCAATTTGTGCAAGATGTAGACACCTAAGTTGTACTTTTTCCATCTTATCGCTAAAAGCACACTAATCACTCTCAATATTACCATTTCCATTATAATTAGTGATTTCTATTAATTAACTAATGTTTCTTATCATTTTGGTTAATTAAAAATTCTTTGTTGATTGCCTAGCCTCTTTCACACTCAGGATGCCAATTTCTGACACATCGTAAGTCAAAATCCTCCTCCGAACAAACAATTAGCGATTAATAGATAATTAAGCCTATTTTACCCTTGTTTTGGTCAATAAACCCTATTATTGGCTTAAACCCCTCTTCTAACCATTCAAAATCACCCCATTTCCCTCCAATACATCTCAGAAGGCTTCAAAATCTTATCCTAGCCTCTTAATTGACCCTAAGTGGTTGATTAAGGATCCTCACATCCTAATCACTTGTTAATTCACTAATCATGATTAGAAAACCTTAATCTACTTTGTGCTTTTAGTCCCACATGCACCAAGATGCAAGTTTTCCTCAAATAGAAAACTATAAAAAATACTAACCACATACCTTTAAACTTTACACCATGCTTTGAATTGTATATCATATAAGAAATATGATTAAGAGCCTTACTTCCTCCTTGGATTAGCTTGCTCAATATTTTCCTCGACCTTCATGTTGGTGAGTGTAGAATGATTTCTACATTGTTTCGAGGCTCTTCCATTTTTGCTATCTTTTTCACCCTAGCCCCTTTTCCTTTTGTTGTTCTTTTGTAATTTTTTGGGACTGAATTTTTCCTAAGTATGGAACTGAGTGCAAAGGGTATCCACGTATCCCTTTAGCGCATTTTGGAGAAAGCACAAAGAATCAAGAGCCTTCGAGCAGTGAGAGTCAACCACGTGGCTAAAGTGCAACAAAGCATCCCAAGTGAGCTGAAAAGTAATAGATAAAGGGGGGAACGCACAGGCCTCCACGTGTTTCCCAAGCTTGGCTTCAAAAGGAAAGAGAGAAAAAGAAGTCCCAATCGTGCAATGTCTCCACATGTCACACATGCAACTACCACCACCGAAAGGACCAATCAAAGAAGTGAAGGGCTCAAGATTTGGTGGATTGAATGTGATCTTGGTCCCCAAAGCATGCAGTTGATATTTTTCTCCAAAGGTCAAAGATTTCGTAGGTAAAAACTAAATGCGGATGGTGGAAACCTTAATGGAGGCACATTAAAGCAATATTCATGCAAGGTCTATAAAATAATGTTCTTGTGCTAGTAAGGAAGGAGGGACAGAGATAGAAAAAGAAGTTCCAGAACATCAAAAGGGAGGAATTTAGGTTTATTCTATTGTGTTCATTGGCCTTAGCAAGGATCTATTGTAAAGAAGTGTTGTAATCTATGCCATTTCAGCCTTATGTACTATTTTCTATATAAATAAGAGTTCTTGTTATGTGCACCTACAAGTTCACAATATTTTATATCATGTGTTTCCTCCTGTTTACTTGTATTCAATTCTAGATGAATGTTTAAATATCTATCGTGTTACATGCCCTTAGATCTTTACATAAATTTTTTCATTTACATATGATTATGTTTTAAGATTCATTCTGCATTTGATAGTTTGAAACTTATTTGAAATAATAGATCATGCTTGATGTTCTTTGACTATTTTAGTAGTTATTTCGATATCTATCTCTGTGCTTTTTAGTAAATTTTCGGTGCATCGCCTTAGATAGGATTTATGTATTGCTTTATTTTCTCTCTAACCCTTATCTCAACCCAAATCAGAGAAGAGCCAACTTCTATAAAATCTAGAGGTTATCTTAGGGGTCAAGTCCCACATCTCTAAGATTTTCCACAACTTTGGTGATTCATCTACAAAGATAATCATCAACAATTTTCCTAGGACACCCTGGTGGGACAACATTGAAAGCTTAAACTTCAAATATTGCTAGGTTTGGTGTGACGTAGCAAATTATAGCCTTTGGGGGATCTAAAACTACACATCTGGTGACTCCATTCCAAATATCTATTGGTTTCAGTAGTATTGGTGGTTTAATCCTCTCTAGTTCATGAGAAGGATTCAAACAAGGTCGAGAATAAGAGAAGAAGGTGCATTTTACTATATGTAGTTGTCCCCAAGAAGAAGTAGAAGAGGTAGACAAATTCAAAGATATTTGTCTCCTCCAAATTTAACTCTTTCAACACCTCCACCTAGTAGGCCCTTCTTACAATCCACTAGAGTTCTCAGACCTATCATAATGGCTCATCAACCACCTCCTCCTCCAAGACAGTTCATCTCATGGAATCAAGGAATTCCGCTCATCTTGCCAGTGCATCTAGCAACATGGAATCCCATCCCAAAAAAATGCACTGAAGGCACTGCCTAAGTTTAGCAGTGAAGATTTCAAGACCTCTAGAGGAACATATTCAAGATGTTGTGGAGATATGCACAAGTACATTACATCATGGAGCAATATGTTTCCTTAAGGTTGGGCTTCCTCATTTAAGGGAAAAGCTCTCGACTGGTACATATCCTTGACTCCTAACTCTATCGGTACCTAGGATCAATTAGGAAATGTATTTTTAAAAGATTCAGTAAAAAGGGAGATAGGTCTTTGCTCTTACAACAATTTATCAACATCAAGAAAGCTCTGTAAAAACTCATGACTAATTTCAATACCATATTCCATAAGACATGGCAAAGGATCTCCAGTTCTAGCTAGACCGCTTACAGGTATGGCTATTATTTTTTTATCTAAAGTCTCTGAACTCGGATATCTCCATCATGATTTAGTCATTAGGAGGATATTCTTTTCCATAATCATACGATATTACAGTCCATGCTGAGAATAATTTGATAGATGTCGGTACACTTCTCCCAAATATCCCTTGCTAGTATATCCCAAGATATCCCCCTTCATCAAAGCGTAGACCTAAAGCTCTTCCCAAACTCTTGTGTCCATATATATCTATCCATCCTCTCAAGGAGACGCTACCCTTGCAAAGATCATTATCATCTTCTTCTTCGAGATGGAGGAAGTTAAAAATATCCTTAGGAACTTCTCTAATGAGATAGTCAATCTTAAAATGATTCAAAACATTTACCCTAGGCATAATTATAAGGCTATCAAAGGGGTAAACCCGCTTATCCTACACAAAATCAAAATTCCTCGAGATCGCGCCATCATAGTCTGTTTAACCAAATTGTCCCAATACTAACACCACTCCAAACCCTCCCACCCAATAGTGGGAGAGAGATGATTCCAGGATAGAATAATTTGGCAAAAGATCCCAATGCTTGGTGTTTCCTTGCAATACCCCTCATATGCCAAAATATTTCCCCTAGGGGAATCTATAGCAAAAAGTAGTAGAACAAAGAGTGAGAGAAGGCCATGAGGTCAATGTTTTCTGGACCTTACCAATCCCGGGAATTCAAAATGTGGCCTTTGTTGCACAAATGCAAGGGATGTCCCTAGAACAAGAGGTAGAGATTGTTCTGAACATGTGCTTTTCTCTTGGATCAAAGGAAGAATTCATATTCACAAATGAATTATCCACTTCTAAGAATCTGCCAGTACAGTCAAACTACAACACTCACTCCAAAAGGCATATGACAGAAGTTACGATCCTTGTTCCTACAAAAATGAATGGAGTAAGGAAAGAACCTCCGAGATTCTTTGTCTCTCCACCCACAACTAGACAAGAAACCCCAGTAGCCACTCAGAATCAAGGAACCTTCCATCCAAAGCGGTTGACAGTGGTGAAATACTAGCAAATCCCAAAAGTGCAACCGCTTGGGCCCATAAATATAGTCAAACAACTTAAAAGGACATTGGCTAATGTATCCTTGTGGGATATCTTGGATGATGCAGCCTAGAATTTACCAGATAACACCCTAGTCACACTGGCACATCACTCAACCTAGATTGAGTGCTCACCCAAGCACGCAAAGGTACCAAGTCCCTCTTTAGGGTTGTTGTAGCAGGATGTTAGTGTGATGGAGGAAGAAACATATATGTCCATAACTAATCCACCATTCTACCATGCATGCTACATTCAGATCTATAAAAGAACAAGCTTAAACAAGTAATCATGATTAAATCAATAACATGCACTACTCAATTACACATAGGAATGACACTTAGATTCAGCCAATATCTTCCATCCATTAATAAACATAGAAGCTTCTTATAGTAATGTCAATCTATACCAATGCGCATATGGATCTGATACAGTAATCCCATTGTATACCTCTCTATCACACACACATCCATCTCTCATATATCTTACTACTATGTGATTCATATCATATATATAGGGTGGGGAATTTCCTTCACTACTTATCTATTCTAGAAATAGGCCACATGCTATTAATAGCCACGCATTGTTTACAAGCATAGCCACACATGCAAGTGTGTTATCTATAGACCTCTTACAAGTTAACTAAAGTGACAATCCTATTCTTAGCTTGTCTCCATGTAAAATGCTTTGATCCGATCCTCTAAAGATAGATAATGTGTGGTACACATGTCTCTACATCGTTGGTGTGTTTCGCATGCCATCTTCTAAAAATAGGTCTTCATGCTCAAAATCGGCTAAGTCCTAATAAGCGAACTTACCCTCCATGCGCAGGTTCTTCTTGTCCCCCGCACCCCTAATCCTAGCTTTCTCTCCCGCGTGGACTCCTTGTGTGATCTCTAACAAGTATTCTCTTATCAACATTACCCCACACTAATCTCATTGTCATCCCGACAATGGTTATCTCCAAAATTGAAGTAAAGAATAGAAGAATGGAAAGAATAAGAATGAAAGAATGTAGATAAATAAAGAAGTTTTATGAGGCTATGAGGCAGCCTCCTCTATATCAGTTTGAAGTATCAACTCTGGATACTCCTCCTTTATTTTAGCCTCCAAGGATTTCCATTCAGTGAGTGTTTGTTCTACTTTTTCTGGAATGTCCACAATAATGGATTCCAATTCATCCCTTGCAATCTCTCCTTTTTCATTCTACAGAACCAACACAATGCTAGACATTGATGTCATTCTTCCTTCTAAAATATCCATCTTCTGCGCAATGAGCTTCCCAAGCTCTTCCCAGCTAAGTATTATGCGGCTCTTGTGCTACTGTCAAGGCCTCGTGCTTCTACTTAACTATTGACAATATTTCTATGCGCCCAATGTCTCATCCTTCATTGCTCTTTGGACCTCATTGCTTTCTTCCAGGGTCTTTATATTGATAAGTGCCTCTGGAGTGTGCATATATTCAAAGTCTAGTCTACTTTCTTCAATACTTCTTGTAGTGCTTCGCAGCAAAGAACCTTTTATAGAATTTAATCTTTTACATCATTGAGGATTTCTCTCATTCTACCTCTTGATATGACTTCCTTAGACTTGTCATGCATGAGAGGTTCATCTTCATGCACCGACCACCAAATTTCCTACATAATGTATTGCTGAGGGAAACGTCTATGGTACCTTGCTCTCCAAGTGTGGCCTTGCTCTAATGACATTGTCCCCAATCTCCTCTGCGATGCTGATAAATACTTCATTCTTCTTCTTGCATGAAGTCCCTCTCTTGTGTTATGTGCACTATCTCAACATCCTTTGTCTTTAGCTCCTCACACAATGCTCTAATTGTTGTAGCTTTGTCCATGTTCCTTCTAAAGAACTCATGAATACTAGTGATAGTAGAACAACCCCAAAGCTAATCTTCCCCCGTGTGCACTTCCTCGACTATTTGTTCTACAATGTAGCTTGTAATATTGTAGATTTCTCCTTCTGACATCTTACGCGCAATGTGTAACCACATAGTATTTACCTATGACCACCGCTCCTGATCATTCAACTTTGTAACAAGGTGTGTTGTTGCTTGCACAATTGGACAATTCTTCAATTTGTCTATATCCATACCACACGGACCCTTTAGGTACCCCAACTCCTGTATCTGGTCTTTAAGATCATGGCTTTATCTATGAGATCATTCTTTATGTCCTCTCCTATGGCCTTCAAACTGTAACTAATGAGATAAGCACATATGAGATTCTAACTCTGTGTCCTGCAAAGTAGAAGAAGTCCTTGTGTACTCTGCTCATGAGCCACTAATACAAGGGCTCATATTTCCCGAAATATGGAAGCTCATATAATTGGTAGACCCCAATTCTCTTGAAGCTTCTCCCGCATCATCACAAATGGGCATGTCATCCACCATATGCTTATTCGTCCTCGCGGTGAGTAGGGAATTGAGCTCCTTTTTGTTTTATCTTTGTCATGTGATTGTATTCGCTCACTTTTCTCTTTCTGATAGGTGAATCCCATTCTTAGTAGATGATGACTCCTTCTGGATATTGCATTTCTAAAAAAATTCTTTCGGGTGCCATCTCTTCTTCCTTGACAACCACCTTCTTCTTTCCTTTTACTCCTACCACATTTGCCTTCTTGGGTGCCATTTTTACCTTGCAATCCTTTGTAGATCCTTTCCGTTCAAATTTTGTAATGTGTGAAGCAAACCCTAGTTTGATTTAGCATGCCCTAGGTGAAATTACATGCCCCTAACTCGTCTCCGTCACCTTGCTTCACTCAAACCCTTCACAATCGTGGACACAAGCTTCTTCCACACACAGATCTCTTCGTCACGCTTGGTTTCACACCCTTTGCACCTTAACTCGATCACTCGGCTCTTCACACTTAGCTCTTTCCTCAAATTCTCTTAGTCGCAATAGTAAAAATGAATCAAAGATCCCATTCTTATATAATTTTTCAAATTTTGATGCATTTATTGCTCCTACTAAATATCCCCTCATTCATCGACCAAATTTGTTTATTCCACATGGTAGATCTTCGCGCCCTAGCTATAACCTTCTAGTGCCCCTCCCTACCCTCTAGTCACAAACTTATCTTTAGTGCGCGCCCTTGTGCTCGAGTACCTTGTCACCACTGTACCTTCTCCTGGTAGTTATCATGGCCTCTGCTTACCTCACATTATATTGTCCTTTCATTCATCTCCATCCTTGGTCACTTGTGAGAAGCAATATTCTTTTGACTTAAAGCACACTCGTAGCATCTTATTCTTTTCACCTTTCAATTCCCACACCTTGTACCTAGATAACTATAACCATGCCACACTAAATTTATGTGCAGTCCTCTCGCGCATAAACATGCTTCATATAGTAATTAGCTTCATGCGTGCAAACACGCTTATTACATAAAAACAACGACTAAATTGACAAAGCATAGTGAAAATGAAGGAAATACATAATGGAAACCTATTCTAAATGGCAATACTACCTTATTATAAACACCAAGAAGACTTATTTATAGTAGGGCTTCATCCTACTCCCATTAAAGTAACTGGGTAGTCGTGTTCCATCAAGTGCTTCTAATTGGCAAGCACCTGATTCAAGTATATAAGTGATGACATATGGCCCCAACCAATGTACTTTGAGCTTTCTTGGATGGCACAAGAACTTAGAGTCATAAAGAAGTAACATTTGTCCAATCTCAAACTTCTTATCCCTTATGTTTCGTCATGTCATGCTTTTTCCTGGCCTTTTCCTGCTTCTAACTCCATCGTGTTATGACTCATCGCTCATCCAATCGAATCATCTTCTCAATATGCTCTTCTAAATCCTTCTCATTAGCTAGACTCTAAAGACGCGTAATGCGCAAAGAAGGTAACATAAATTCTATAGGAGAATGGATTCTCGTGTCAAACACCAACTGAAATGGTGTGGCTTTGTTCAATCTCTTGTAAGTTGTTCTATATTCCCAAAGAATAGCTGACACTTTATCATCCCAATCCTTTCTCCCAACATCACAAATTTTTGTCAAAGTTTGGCTCAAAATCTTGTTGAAGGCCTCAGCAGTTCCATTTTCCTGAGGATGATAGGGTGTAGTTTTATGGTGTGCAACCATAAACTCATCTAATAGGATCCTGATTGTCTCATTCAAAAATTGTGTACCCCTATCACTTTTCAAGCTTAAAGGACATCCATATCTTGTAAGAACATTCTCCCATATAAACCTAGCTGTTGTAGCTATTATACAATCCTTCATAGGTGTTGCTTCTGCCCACCGTGTGAGATAATTTGTGCAAGTAATGATATAGCGTGATCTAGTCCTGCGCGCGGTTGGTGAAATAGGTCCTACAAATTCAATGGCCCATTTCTCAAATGGTTCAGCACTAGTAATTGGTCTCAAAGGCATCTCATCTCTTTGCCCTAGTTTTCCTAGGTGCTGATAATGATCACACACCTTACAATATTCTTTGCAGTCTTTATATAATGTCTCCCACCATAATCTAGCAAGTAGGATCTTCCGAGTAGTCGCATCACCTACATAATGGCCTCCTGCAATACCACCATGGGCCTCTTCCATAATATCCTTACACTCATGCTCTAATACACAACGTTGTAATACTTCATCTCTGCCTAACTTATAGAGGTCACCACTGATTAACATAAATGGTGTTGCACATATAGCAAGTTGTTTCTTTTCTAATGCCTTCATTCCTTCTGGTTCCATACTAATTCGTAGAAAGACAACAATGTCTTCTAATTTTGTGGGCATGCGTTGTAACCTATATAATTGTGCATCTGGCATGGTTTCTTCAATTTTCTGTACTTCCTCTCCTGAGTTGATTCTAGATAAATGGTCTGGTCCAGAATTTCTTTTCACTGGCTTCACCACAACTATGAAGTCAAACTCTTGAAATAGGAGTACCCATCTGCATATGTGCCCCTATAAGATGGGCTTGTTTACCAAGTACTTCAATGTCATGTGATCTATATAAAACACAAATGGTGTTGCTAAAAAGTACTGTTGAAACTTGTGTAATGCATAGATCATTGACAAAGCTTCGCGCTCTGTAGTTGTATAATTATGTTCAACAGGAGTCACTTCCTACTAGCAAAACAAATTGGATGATCTACAATACCTTCTCTAGGTTGAGCTAGCACAATGCTAATGGCCAAGCCAGAGGCATCCATATGCACATGAAATGGTTTATCCCATGAGGGAAAATGTAGAATAGGTGCGGTAGTAAGTTTCTCCTTTAATATCTCAAACGCGCACTACTGCAGTTCTCCCCAATAAAATGTACCTTTCCCCTTCAGTAACTCTTCCAAGGGTGTAACAACTTTGGCATACCCTTTGATGAACTTTCTATAATATCCTGTATGACCTAAAAATTTGTGCACCTCACTTTGACTGCAGTAGGCGCCTCCGTGCTTAGAAATGACTGCAACCTTAGTTGGATCAACCAGCAAACCTTCCTTGCAGATTATATGTCCTAATAGTATTCCAAATGGTGTAGAAAATATGCACTTCTTGATGTTCAAAGAGATACTCAATTGTCTACACCGTTCAAACATTAAGCGTAGATTGTCACAATGATCTTTCACAAGCCCATATATTATCCAATCCTCTAGATAAACTCGTAAAATTTGTGAATAAAGTCCTTGAATGCTTGAAAAACTATACGCGAGAATGCAGCAGACACATTTTTCAATCCAAAAGGCATCACAGTATAGGCAAAGTTGCCCCATTCAGTAGTAAATGTAGTCTTTTCCTGATCCTCCTAAGCAATCCTAACCTAATGATACCCAAAAACCCATCTGTGAAAGAGTATATTTCACGCCATGCAACGCCTTCTAATATTTCCTCCAGTAAATGGCGTAGGGAATGGATCTGTGATGCATAGAGCATTCAGCCTCCCGTAGTCCACACATATTCTAATTCGTTCATCCTTCTTGATACTAATCACCATTGGACTAACCCATTCTGACTCATCAAGGGGCTTGATAATTCCAGATTTCAACATTTTATCAATTTCTTCTTTTACCTTTTCATGTAAATTGGGGTTCATTCTATAAGGTCTCTTTCTCATGGGGTGTGCACCTTCCTTAAGCTTTATCTTCATTTCCCCAAGTGATTCATGTATGCCTTTAAGTTCATGATACCCTCGAGGGAATAAGTCCTGATAATCCCTGAGTAACTCAATGATCTTTGCTACCTCCAAGTCTGACCAGTAGTCTCCAATGATGACCTCCTTAGGCTCAGCCTCCAAACCTATATTCACCTTCTTTTTCTTCATGGGTTTGTGATAGGCATGCGTATCCTTTTCTGCACTGTCCAAGACCTCGCACACCCCTTGTGAATGTTCAATATCTAAGTTCTCAACTTCCTCATCATCCATGATGTAAACCATCTTTCCTTTCTCTTTCTCAAGGCAAGCTGCGTTCAAGTAGTATGGAGTCCATTTCTTCTTCCTTTTCAAAACATGCTCCGGACTCTGTCTCACCAAATAATTTCTGAATATTCTCTTCTGCTTTTGTATGATCTCCCATAGCTAAGTGCTTGACCAATTTTAATGCCTCTTCTATTGGAGGTTGGGAAGAAAAGTAGTCAAAGGTTTGGATCATTCCTGTAGTCAATTTTTCCAATTTCCAGTCTCTCGATGTAGTTATGCATATACATACCATGTGCATGTGCATCCTTATAGCATAGAGTATAATCTATGCACCCAGAGTGAAGGTGGTAATGCTTCATGTCCTGTTGTCCAAAGTCTCTCACACTACTGAATGTGATGTTGAACAAGTTGATCACCATGATAAGTGCAAATTTGTGTAGGTGCATTGTTCCTTACAAACCTAATAGATAGGGCAATCCCAATCTCTTCCCATTCTATAAGATTATCTTTATGGACTACCCACCAACGTGTTGTTGTCCCACGTAAGGTATATACTAACATATCTCTTCTCTTAATTTTATATGTCCATTGTGTTTCCATGGCTTTCAAAAATACTAGGAAGATCTTACGCCCTTTCGTATACCAAGGTATTGTGCTACCTATCCACAACCGAACAAATTCCATTCTTGCACACAACCGCACTTTTCACCTCGCGCCCTACTAGTTCATATGTAACATCAGCCCAATTGCCAAAAGTAATACTTTTAGTATCACTAATAGAATGAGAATCCTCCCACTGTAGGATGCCTTCTTTTGATGGCTCATTGACCTTTGGGTCCTGAATAGCACGTACATAAATTATGTTTAAGTCCTCCTCACTTATAGGCTCAACATATGGTGTAGACTTCCCATCTATTAGAGGTATCACAACTCTTTCCTCCTTGTTCTCAAAGTTGATATACCCCTTATTGAATCTCAAGTCAATATTATTCGCATAACACCAAGGGCGTCCAAGCAAGACTATAAAATTGTTTGCTTCTATAAGTGCTAATACCTCAAAATCCCCAAAGTGAACTTGGCCCCTTCAATGGTTATAGATACATCCTTCAAAACTCCTATGGGAGTGGCCTTAGTCCAGTTTGCCATAAAAAACACATTAGATGATGGATGTAATGGAGGCCTCCCCATTTATACCCATGCATCTAATGTAAGCACATTTACTTCCGCACTTGTATCAATCAATATGTTTCTCAACAACCATCCATCCACAATGAATTTAGAGTAATTTCCTTTTCATAGTCAATGCTATCAGGGGGAAGATTTGCATGCAGGATCTATCATCTGGTCTCAATACTTGTGTGTGGAGTGTTCCCTTTTAACCAACTTCCTAATAGTGGAATGATGTTCTCTGGCGCAACATTTTTCACACTTCTCTCATATCATCGATATCAGTTTGGATTGTCTCTGATGCTTTCTTTTGCTCCTTTAAGTATTGTATCTCACCCTGAAGATTCCTTAGCACTTCCATAGTATCCTGGTAAACTTCCTTTTGATAAGCAAGATTTGGGTACCTTGCATGCAAAACCTCCTCCTTGGTGATCGTAGGCTTTTGGTGCAATGCCTCTCTTGTGCATGTTGCTTTATCTCATGTAGTAATCTTGACAGTTAAGGCCTCAAGTTCTAGTGCTATCTTGGGCATCCACTGATCTTCTACCATGCACTGGATTCTAACCATCCCAGCACCTTTGTTTTCTTTCTTATGTTGCTTACTCAGATGCTCATATAAGTCTGGGCATTCTTCATAGCTATGGTTCTTTCCACAAAAAGAATATGTAATATTCTAAGGACATTCACACCTATGGTGGTTAGGAGATCCATATGTATAACATGTTCCACGAGGGAACTCACTTCTCCCTCCACTGCAGCCTCATCCTCCATATCCACCACGATATCCACATCCCCTTCCATGACCTCCTTCAAAACACCCCTCATTCCTGTCATAGTGCGTTTGATTATGATCTTGATCCTAGTGCTCATTCTTGCCCTCAGGATTATATGTTATACTTGTCTGTTGTATCCCAATGTCTATAGCATCCTGGATCTGACCAATCAACCGACAATCCTCTGTATCATGGGTTGTGGAGCAGAAAATTTTACAAAGGTTGGATACATTCTTTCTTATCACACGCTGTAACAAAGGACACTAACTAGCATCATGATTCAAATGACGTAATGAGCGTACAAATTGGTGAGGACAACTATCCTTGGTGTGACCTTCCACTTCACAATCTGTACACCAAATTCTTGAGTGTGTTTCATGGGTTGAATTTGTTGATAGCTTCTCTAACTACTTTTCCATAGCTACAATCTGTGCCTCTAAGAATGGACTAATGCCAATGTCAATGCTCCCAACTACCTCAAAGCACGTAAAGTTACTTCTAGTGCTTGCGTAGATCAGTGTATGTCTTATGTGACAGTGCCCTTCTAAATGGTGTAATCAATCCTCCAACAAACCATTGTGCATGCTAGCTTGTGTGAATATCATAAGATAGCTTAGATAGAAGTGTCTTAAAATAGGCATCATACTCACGTACACTCTCAGTAGTTCCTTGCTTGATATCCTTGAGCACACTTATACTCTTCTGCTCAAACTCAGGGATATGGAACTCTTTCAAGAAAGCATCCTTCAATGTTGCATAATCCATGCAAGTTTGATCAGGGTCAAACTTCTGTACTAACTGTGTGCACGTCCCTATAATGTAGTAGCAAATTGACTTGCCTTACGCTTGGCATTCGTGATCCCTTTAGATCGCCATAAGATTTCACACATATGCACATGTTCGGCAACATCCTCTATGCCTCTATACTCCAGAAGATGAAGAGACATTTAAATATAAATGTTCTGTGGTTGCTGTGGGCCTTGACCACCTGATCCATAATATCATGTGTTCCCTCTATCTCCAAAACCACCATATCCACCGGAACTAGAACCACCTATACCTCCTAATCCTCCACCAAGATTTGGAATAGGACATGTAGATATACTTCCCTATGCTCCGATAATAGTACTATCGAACCCCTACAACTTGTGAGGTAGTTCCACTTCCAGAGGTGAATCCAAAATTATGTACGCTCACGTTCTATGTCGATGATGCACCTAAGAATGTTCCTCTCAATATCATTGAAGCCATTTGTCCTACCATTGATGTACTTGCTCCCTAACTTACTCTTACTCTCCTACTTTCCAATTTAGCTTGCTAGTTATTTTTTGTACTAGATCTTTGGAAAACCAAGTGGAAGGGCTAGGTCACCAAGTGGATTAAGATGCGCGACCATAGCGGGTAGTCTCTACTAGCGCACTTCTGTGTGAGGCCAAGGGGGGATCTCTGTTATGTTTTCCAAGATGGGGAAGTTCCTGATGCTCTGGCTCCACGTCTTCTACATGAGCTTTAAATCCTTCACAAGTCATCTCTCTCCTCAATGCCATACTTTCTACAATAGAATATTTCTTCTCTATCTCCCTCTCGTGTACCTCATTATACTTAAGCCAAATTTCCTCTCTCTACCTCTCTCTGTTCTAGTCCGCCATATTTCACCAAACCTGTTCCTACCCTCGCACGTGGTGAAGTTTACTTAGCCATTGGTTTACTCTCCAGATTCAAAGTTACCATCAAGATCTTGATCACCGGTAGAATGCCTTGCAGATATGTTCCTCTTAGATACTACAAAAATGGAATTTAGCTACCTCTGCGAAAGAATACATCGAAATTGAATATTCCAGAATATAACTATTTAGAACACCATGAAACCATGTATCCACAACACGAGTCTAGATTATATCAGAATCATAAAGGGCCTAAAATTCTTCCTATGTCCAAACAAGTGCGCGATACCTCTAATTCCGCTGAGATGCATAAGCAATAAGCCACTCGTATAGTTCTACTGGAAAGATAGTGAAAAATCTCTCGTATAGGCTATCATATAGATTCTGTTCTACCCAAGTGCATGCGTTAAACTTAGATCCACTGCTGAACCACTTGTGCATATTCTTCCTCCATATCATGTATCCACTCCTCAATACTTGCTAGAGTTAATCGGTACGTCTTCATTGTGAACCATCCGAAAACAACCGAAAAGAGGTCCCGCAACATAACCAATGATGCACCTAGAATTTACCGAGATAACACCCTAGTTTCACCGGCACATCACTCAGCCTAGACTAAGTGCTCACCTGAAGCATGCAAAGGTACCATGTCCCTCTTTAGGGTTGTTTTAGCAGGATGTTAGCATGATTAAGGAAGAAACATATATGTCCATAACTAATCCACCATTCTAGCATGCATGCTACATTCAGATCTATAAAAGAACAAGCTTAAAAAGTAATCATGATTGCACTACTTAATTATACACAAGAATGACACTTAGATTCATCCAATATCTTCCATCCATTAATAAACACAAGCTTCTTACGTAATGTCAATCTATACCGATGCGCATATGGCTCGATACGGTAATCCCATTATATATCTCTCTATCACACACACATCCATCTCTCATATATCTTACTACTATGTGATTCATATCATATATATAGGGTGGGGAATTTCCCTTCACCGCTTATGTATACCAGAAATAGGCCGCATGCTATTAATAGCCACGTGTTGTTTTACAATCATAGCCACACATGTAAGTGTGTTATCTATAGGCCTCTTATAGTTAATCAAGTGAAAATACTATTCTTAGCTTGTCTCCATGCAAAACGCTTCGATCCAATCCTCTAAAGATAGATAATGTGTGGTGCACACGTCTTTGCATCGTTGGTGTGTTTCACACGCCATCTTCTAAAAATAGGTCTTCATGCTCAAAATTGGCTAAGTCCCAACAGCTGAACTTGCCCTCTGCGCGCGGGTTCTTCCTATCCCTCCGCACCCTTGATCCTAGCTTTCACTCCCGTGCGGACTCCTTGTGTGATCTCTAACAAGTATTCTCCAATCAACATTACCCCACACTAATCTCATTTTCGTCCGAAAATGGTTATCGGTTCACAAACAAAGACGTGGTGAAATTGATCATCCACCCATCCATACCCAATAATGTGGATCATTGGCAAGTATTTGAAAGTGACCAATAGATATTTCTCTTCTTACAAAGAATCTGAAGATTTTGCAGACCAACTCTAACCAAAAATTGAAGAAGCATACGGAGATCAAGTCATCCAACTCAAAACAAACAAGCTTCTAAAAGGACTAATAACATTGGAAAATATTTTTGACTCTGATGATGCTAATACAGATAGGAGGAATTTTTGGTAGTCAAGGAAGACTATGCTGAGCTAGAAGTAGCTAATGGGAAGAAGTTAAAGTTTGGAAATTAGTCACTCAAAAAGAAAGAGAAAGACTTGTGGCTCTATGCCATAAGTATGATAAGGTAGTAGCTTGGACTTATGATGACCTACATGGTTATAATAAGGACATCATCTAACATATTATTGATCTAGAAGAAGGAAAAAACCTGCACATGCGTCGAAGCAAAGACCAATGAATCCAAAGATAGAGTATCTCATGGCCGAAGAGCTCAAGAAGCTCTTAGAGGCTAAAATAATCTTCCCAATCAAGCATTCCACATGGGTGTCTAATTTAGTATTGGTAAGGAAGAAAATGGTGAAATCAGACTCTACATGGATTTAGAGATCTAAATAAAGTGTCCCTTAAGGATCACTACCCCTTACCTTCCATGGACAGATCTGCAAATAGTAGCAGGTTTTGAATGATTCTCTCTGCTTGATGGTTTTTTGGGTTACAATCAAATATGGCTCAAAGGAAGACCAACATAAAACCACTTTTACAACAAAGTGGGGAACCTTTGCATATGCAAAGATGTCGTTCGGGCTCACCAATGTTGGGTCAAATTTTCAAAGAGCCATGGATGTTACATTTGGAGAGTTGATTAACAAGGTAATCTTGATATACTTGGATGACCTCATAATGTTTACCAAAATAGTGGAGGATCATTTCGACGCCCTAGAATTTGTATTCAAGAAGTGTCAGGAATTTGAAATCTCTCTAAATCCGAAGAAGTGTGTTTTTGGAGTACCACAAGGCAAACTCCTGGGACACATTGTCTCAAAATATAGGATCTCAATTGATCTAGAAAGAGTCGAGGCAATTCTGGAATTGTCTCTACCTATCAACAAGAAGGTAGTACAATCTTTCCTAGGAAATATTAACTTTGTCAGCAGATTCATTTTAGACTTTTCTGGAATGATCCACCCGATCACACTAATGCTAAAAAGGGATCTAAACTTCAAATGGACCACTTTGGAGGTTGGCAAGCCTTTGAAGAGATAAAAAAGTGATTGTATCTACTCTGGTGCTACGCAACCTAGACTTCTCCAAATATTTCATCATGTACATATATGGGAGCAAGCACAGTGTAGCATCGAATCATTGACACAGAAAGGACGATCCACAAGGAGAGGAACATCCAGTTGCTTTCTTTTCAAAAACTCTCCATGATTATGAGACAAGGTATAACTTTGTGGAAAGACAAGCTTACGCCATTGTCAAAGGTCTAAAGAAATTCAAACACCTCGTTACCAATAATAAGATCACGGTTATGGTGGCACACTCTAGTGTCAAAGAATACATCACGAGAAGGTGAGATAACCAAAAAAAGGGCTAACTAGATCACTAAGATCTTAGAATATGACATTGAAATAAATCCCACAAAGTTGGTACGAGGAAGAGGTTTGTGCCAATATCTCACACAAGATCCAACGACCCCAACAAATGAAGAATCTAAGGTGGTGATCTCGTATTCAAGAGAATGAATCCAAAGTTAGGTATCGGATAGGATGAATTTCATATAGACAAGTGAGTATCCAAGTCACCTTCCTCTTAAAAAGAGAAGATATTACCGATAATAGGGATCTAAATTTATCATAATTGATAATTTCCTTTTCAAAAGGAACCTTGATGGGATCCTACTTAGATGCCTAGAAAAGGAGGAGGCCAAAAATGTCTTACATGAGTTACATCATGGAAGCTTGGGAGGTCACTTCTCAACCAAAACCACAACCATAAAATTCCTATAGGCAACATACTTTTGGCCCATTTTATTTACGGATTACTATGTGATGGTGAGCAAGTGCAAAATTTTCCAATTCTACACTAGGCTTCGAAGGAATGTCACATTACCTCTTAACCCTATTCTAGTTGAAGAGCCATTCACATAATGGGTCTAGATTTCATTGGAATGGTTAATCCAGTTTCAAGTGTAGGTCATAGATGGATTCTCACAACCACCAATTATTTCACCGATGGATAGAGGTAGTTCCGTTGAAGGAAGCCACAAAGAATATGATCTTGGAAATTCTTCGTGACATCAATATCTCGCTTGAATCCCCCACATGATCATATAAGATAATGCAAAAGATTTTTTGGGTGCCAAGGTGTCTAACTTTGCAATGAGGCATGGAATCTATCTAAAATGTCTTCCAACTACTACCCATAGGGTAATAGTTTAGTAGAGTCTACTAATAAGAATCGATCAGGACTTAGATTGAGATTGAGGAACATAGAACAATACAAGTAAGACTCACGGAGCTGATAGATCTCTAGGAAAAATGAGAGGTAGCCCATGAATCCATGATCATCCGTCAAGAGATTATCAAGACTTACTTTCATTAGAAGACTTGTAACCTAAATACCGAGTCAAGCACTTTAGTTTTGAAGTGGGACGCGAGAGCCACCACACCTAGAAATCATGGAAAATTTTACCCTCTCTAGATAGAACCGTTCAAGATCACTGCATGCAAGCAACAAAATAATTTTGATCTTGAGACTATGAAAGGTGAGCCCTTGGCAATTCTAGTTAATAGGATCCACCTTAAACCTTTCCATTGAATCTTTTCAATATTGTAAATTTTTATCATATGTATAGTCCCCTTCTTTTGTCTTTTGCCTTGTTTCGTGGTGTCGCCCCTTCAAATAAGTGTCTTTGGACACGTGTCTCTTGCAGAGACCCTTCTACCCCTTTTTGAAGTTTTGAAAGGTATTGTACCTTCCTAGTTTTCCCCGAAGTAAATGATCCCAATTTCTTTTGGGAATAATTAATGAAAAGGATCGAGTGTTAATGAAAAATCTCTTGGGAAATGAAAAAATGGTGCTAGGGGTCATTTGACCGAAGTATCGTTATATGATGTGTCTCAATGCATGCACAAGACTTTATTTTGCACTAGTCAAGGAGGTTATTTGAGGTAAGTTTAAAGTTACCAAAACTTCATTCCAAGCACTAAGAGTCTCTTGCCCAAGTTCTTGAGCCCCTAGTTTGAAAAAAATAGAGCCTTCTTCGGTTTTAAGACAGCCATGGTAGCTTTCACCCCTTACCATAGCCAAAATCCTATGCATGGAAACCTTTGCCACATTGCTCTCTTCACCCGAGGATGAAATTCCCGATAAGGGAACACAATTCAATGATGCTTCTATAGTCACATATTTCATAGACAAGGTCTTCGATCTTGTCCTTCGCTAAGAAACCAAAGGCTCGAGGAGGAAACTTGAGCCAAATTACTAAATTTTGGGGATTCTGAGTCTTTTGGCTCCAAAATTTGGACCACCACACTCACACAATACATGGTGCCTCTTGTGCACCCATATCCAGAGCTCGTGCAAATGTGTGCATGTTGTTTTAACCCTGATTCCAATACCATCAAGGGCAAGAACATGCAAGTGGTGATTACACCATGGGCCATCAGGGATATGTTGGCCCTTCCTATGACAAATCAACCAGTTTCTATGACATGGCCAAACTCCAAGGCATCTGGGCTCAATGCTAGAATAAAGCCACATTCATCAATAGAGAGTGCAAAGCAATAAGATTCAACCACTTCGGAACACCTTGGGATTCCCAATCCCACACAAAGTATTCATGGCAAATTCTCAGGATGCCTGCTCCATGTTGGCATTCATTTTTGCCAAGACTTGGACATAAATTTCCATGACTAGAAAATGACACCCTTTTTAGGATGAGATCAGTGGAGAAAGAATAGGCATATCGGTTCGACTTCGCCGAGGCCATGTGGACTCTATTTGCGAATAGTTGGCCATTTTTTTTATTAACTCCACCTTCAAGTACTCTTCCTATTTGTTCCACCTCATTTTGTACTAGAACACCCAGTTCCTTAGCCAATTTATGACCCTGAAGTCTGTGGGATGAGGAGGTGGACCCTCAAAAGGTCATCCTAGTATCTACATGGACTCATGTGTTGTCCCACTCCTCATATACGTATGAATTCGCTAACTATTCTTCCATGCCTCTTCTACATGAATTTTACCTAGAAGGGGTCAATGATAGAATGAATGATTCATTTGGACCATCCTTTTAGACTCCCTACATCCCTGCGACTATTTCTTTGGGGTAGCACATTTAATGATCTGGTTGTATGGATTTCAAGAGGATTCCTTCATGCTCTTAAGGATCCTCATACCGTGGTGGTCGTAACCTTAGAGATAATTAAATAGTTAGTGCTCCTCGACACAAATTATGGCTCTAGCCATAAAAAGAAGGCATTGTTCAACCTCCCCTTTAGCATGGGAGGAATTACTATAATTAAACACAAGGCAAAGCATATCCTCACGCATAAGCTAGCTTCCTATGACTTCACCTTGATCTAAGATACCTAGAGGTATGACCCATATGGGTGGATGGTCGGCATCATGTCCCAAAATAGAGTCTCAAACTCCGTCAAAGCATGAGCATAGGAAATTTTTGAAGACATGAGGTATCCCCAGGAAGATGCTCCCGATATATACGTTGAATTGAGTAACATCTCGATTCCACTATGGGAGTCATTTCATCCACTCTTGCACAAGTTTGACCTTGCCATAACAATGACCAAGGGCTTGAGGGAAGACCTACGAAATAAGGACTGGAACATAGAGAAAATTGAGGCCTATTGGAAATATAGGTAATAAATTGGGAAAATGACCCTCAATTTTGAGGTCATGCCCACTGATGAGTAGTGGGAAGAATTTTTGGGATGTTGAGCATGGATCTGATTTGACTGCGAGTAGGTAGTGGAGATCCCCAAAGATCAGCTCACATGGTATACAATGGAGTCCCTCATCCTCCGAGCAAAGAAACACCACCTCGGCCCCCTCCCTCCATTCCTTAGCAAGATCCTTTGAGCTACATGCCCATGGTTGAGATGGCCCTAGGCCCTCAAGATTCAAGGACAATAGAACAACCATCAATCTTGCCCTTCGCGACAACCAATGAAGTGCGCATGCCCCTAGAGCCCTCCAAGGAAGAAGTTGAAGCCGATAAGGTCTCTTCTTCTACCGCCCCTTCACCTCCTCTCGTTCACCCATCTCCTTCTTCTCTTCCTTTCATTTCCTCAGCCATGGGTGTTCCCATTTTGGTCACCCCAACACAAACTCTTCCTCCCCCGGCTCCCCTTTCCTACCTCTGCCACCCACTACCATTCCCACTTTCTCTCCTCAAGTTATGATGGGTCCTTATTCAGCTCTCATGACTTCACAACCCCTTGTAACTAGTTACAATCCCCTATGGCATGTCTCCAAGGTTCCCATTTGAAGGTGGGATAGTCCCTTCCCCTTATGAGTTTTTGAATCAAGCAAAGACAGAAGCAAAGCAGCCCAAGATAAGATGAGTGAGAAGATGAAGAAAAATCATATGGCATCGAAGCTGAGAGGTAGATTCGATCAATATATGACCATCAGCAGAGTTCCTTGACCATCACTTGAATGGTCTCTAGTGTCTCTAAGCCCACGGAGCAAATACAGCCGGATGATTATTCCATCAGTGTTATTACGATGGACCCGACTCGAGTTCCGCCTCAAGATAAGGTCAAATTAATGAGTGAAATGGCTACCATGGTCACCACATACTATCTCAAACTTAGTATCAATTTGAATAAAACAGAGGCTAGCCTCCTATAGACAAAAAATACTATGGCCCACCTAATGTCAAAATCAAAGGGAAAATGCAAAGAAATAAAACAACTCGTAAAGAGTTAAAAGAGGCGCATTACAAGAAGCTCTTACAAATTCTCAAGAAAAGACTAAATCATTAGAAGCCAAGATAATGACATCAAAACTTGTGGCCAATTCACTTGACTAGGAGAAGAATCTCCTTTAGCAAGAGGTCGATTCCATGAAAGCAAAGGTCACTTCGCTCCAAGCAAAGTTCGTGCCTCAAAGGCAAAGAAAGGAAGCTTGTAAACAAAGTGTAAGACTACAGAGGATGCAAATCAAGGATTTGACCCAGAAGTTTGGCTCAACAACACCAAAAAGGGGGAATTATCACATTGGTGTAAGTATTATATGCCTCTGCTACAAAAGAATTGCCACAAGGCAATAGATCTAGGGCCCACACTTAGATACATATTTGATGCACAAAGCTTAAGCACCAACATGGAATCTTGGACCTCTACCATCAACAATGTTGTATACACCAATGTCCCTAAATCACATATGCTAGTTCATAAACTATATAACTCTTGTAATCCGCCCTATAAAGGGTTTGGTATTATAGACAAGCAGATGGTCACCGTAAAGATCGGTGAGATTCGAGTTGTAACAATGCCACTATCAAGTTCCGAATCTACTTGACCCAACTCCAACTAGGTATTAAAGAGTGGAAGAAGCTCATCGAATAATTAGTTCAATTGGGATTCCCTCTCCCTTTCCCGATGACTCCACCATCCTATCAGAGGACCAGATTCAAGCAGCCTACTTACGGCCAAACAACAATATAAGACTATCTTTCCATCTTTAAAAGAGGATTCTAGTGTAGCTAAAGTGGAGGCCATTCTGAACCCAATAGTAAAACTCAAGTTCTATCTACACGTAATGGTGCAAGATCTCTAGACATTCTCTCATAAGGAGATAATCGAGCTAAATAGAGCATTTCAGGCTCTACAATGAAGGACTTACTGACAGAGGCTGAATAGGTCGGCACCAAGCTACTTTGAAGCAACTGAGTGGCATCTCTTTGAGCCACATTTTTAAATTTTGGCAGGGAAGGATTTCCATATTTTTCCATAACTGGAAAAGAGTCCTGGTGAGTCGTCAGAATCTGTAGAATGATTTCTACATTATTTCGGGGCTCTTCCATTTCTACTATCTTTTGTCACCCGACCCCTTTTCCTTTTGGTGTTCTTTTGTAGTTTTGTGGGACTGAATTTTTCCTAAGTATGGAACTGAGTGCGGAGGGTATCCACATATCCCTTTGGAAAATTTTGGAGAAAGCACAAAGAATCGGGAGCCTTTAAGAAGTGAGAATCAACCACATGGCTAAAGCACAACAAAGCAGCCCAAGTGGGTTGAAAAGTCAAAGATAAAGAGGAGGAACGTGTAGGCCTCCATTTGTCACCCTGCATGGCTTCAAAAGGAAAGAGAGAAAAAGAAGTCCCAAAGTTACACAAGGTCTCCATATGTCACACATGAAACTACCACCACCGAAAGGACCAATCAAAGAATCAAAAGGCTTGAGATATAGTGGATTGAATGTGATCTCGGTCCCCAAAGCATGTAGTTGAGATTTTTCTCCAAAGGTCAAAGATTTCATAGGTAAAAATTAAATTCGGATGGTGGAAACCTTAATGGAGGCATGTTGAATCAAGACCCACTGGGTTTATAAAATAATGTTCTTGTGCTAGTAAGGCATGAGGGACAAAGATAGAAAAATAATTTCCAGAACTTCAAAAGGGAGGAATTTAGGTTTAGTCTATTGTGTTTATTGGCTTTATTAAGGCTCTGTTGTAAAGAAGTTTTGTAATTTGTGCCATTTCATCCTTATGTACTATTTTCTATATAAATAAGAGTTCTTGTTCTATGCACCTACAAGTTCACAATATTCTATATCCTGTGTTTCCTCATGTTTACTTGTATTTAGTTCTAGATGAATGTTTAAATATCTATCATGTTACACGCCCTTAGATCTTTACATAAATCTTTTCATTTACATACGATTATGTTTTAAGTTTCATTCTTCCTTTGATAGTTTGAAACATCTTTGAAATAGTAGATCATGCTTGATGCTCTTTGACTATTTTAGTAGTTATTTCGATATCTATCTCTGTGTTTTTAGTAAAGTTTCGGCACATCGCCTTAGATAGGATTTATGTACTACTTTATTTTTTCTCTAACCCTTATCTCAACCCAAATCAGAGAAGATCTAGCTTCTATAAAATCTAGAGGTTATCTTAGGGGTCAAGTCCCACATCTCTAAGATTTCCCACAAATTTGGTGATTCATCTGTAAAGATAATTGTCAATAGTTAGTAGAGGGATATCTAATATGGCCTTGTAGCCATTATTAGAGAGATCCTCTCACCATTTGTGAATTAGCAACAAACCATTATTTGATTACTCCTAGATTTATTTAGGTCTATGTTAGTTAGCAATTCATCCTAAGTAGGCATGTTTTAGCTAAGATTGATTGATATCATGTTATTTCTTTTAAGTGTTCCAATAAGCTTTAATCCTTGATGTTACTATTGTCAATTCCTAGCTTTGTTAATATACTATGTGGTGTTAGTCTATCTATTTGGCTTTGTTGGAGTTTTTAGTGGTTATCATTTTGTGAGTAGTGATGTGAAAATGGATTACGCCGCCCTACTAAATATCCTAATGTAAACATGGGGATCTTCAAAGAACCTTTCCCAAACCACAATAAAGGAAAGGAAATTTTGGATCGGTACATTCCTATCAAACCAATAATTCCAACTATATTTCAAAGATGAACCATTTTGATGTGCTAATAGGTTGTGTCAATCCACTTATTGAGCGTATCAACACAATCAAGATTAAAACAAGGGATTGTGTCATGGAAACGTGACGGGATCACCTTTTTATTTCACAACCTCCTTCCCCCTACTCCTCAAGACAATCATTATGATGTGTTAGAATAATTAGAGAAAACTACAACCAAGATTTCAATCTTAGACCTTCTTAAAATTTATAACGTTCATAAAGACATCCTTTGTAAGACCTTATAGGGATCAGGAGTATCTGTTGATATTGACCCAACACACTTGTAAGCAATGGTAGCACATATTGCTCTTACAGAGGATATAACCTTCAGTCTAATAGAAATCCCTTAAAAGAATCCCTCTCATAATTTACCCTTGCATATTTAATTCATAATCAAATGCAAGAAGGTAAAAAAGTGCTTATGGATGGCATATCGAGGTTTAAATATTTGTACTCTAAAGCTAGTTCGACAACTAGGGTGTACTGAAGCTGATTTAGAGACAAAGGTCATCACCATAAAGGCATATGACAATGAAGAACAACAATCAGTTGGTATGATCACTTTCTCACTAGAAGTAGGTCCTATAAATCAAGATACAAAGTTCCATGTCTTGGAATTAGAGCTCCCTTATAACATATTACTCGGTCATCCATGGATTCATGTCATGCAAGTCGTACCTTCAATGTATCATCAGTGCTTAAAGTTACACCATGAAGGACAGACCCTCACTATTCAGGGATATCCCCAACCATTTTCTCATTGCAATAGAGAATTTTTAAGCTATTTTCCCACCATCTACGAATGTCCTTCTATAGAGATAGTTGTTCATGTCTAGTTAAAGGCCCTCGCTTCACGAGTGGATCCAGATACCTTATCTCCTAATGACAACGGTGCTTCTACATCAGAGACTCCTTTCGTTGCATGGGAGATGAAGGTTAGAGAAAGTGGTTGTGGAGAATATGATCTTCAACAAGCCCTTCTAGTTCATAACATTCCCCTATCTACCAAAGTACATGGTAGGCCATGTTACAAGTTTCAAAGATCCAAGGAGAATTTCCCTTTTGACGCTTTCACTCTGGTGGATTATTAGAAGATGAAAGGTTACTTAAAGATATTGTATTTCGTCTTGAAGATGATGAAATGGATCTATGTTATCAATCACCTAGGTATGTTATCCCTAATCGAATGATGTTTATTATGGGATACAAAGGATGTGGTTATAACAACAATGAACAAGGTATACTTGGAAGCTCTTCGATACCTCATCGTATGGTAGGCGATTAACAAAAATAATGAGTTCCTAGATGGCCTAAGGGGATATCTAAGGTATTAATGTTAATCTAATTAGGAGGACTAAAACACTATAAATGAACTAAAGCAATATGAAATAAATGTAAATAAATTATTCTAGATAAAATAAAACCCTAATGTACAAGAGAAGAGTAAGGAAAAGACTGACTGATAACAAGACCTGCCGTGATGTTGTAGATCTGGAAATAAAATTTAGAAGTGTAGAAAAACCCTCAAAGACCCTGTGAAGGGCATATCTAGACTGTCTGAGATGACACGGGTGCCTAGGAGTGTAATAGGGCACCCGGGGTGCCCAGTCCTGTAATTTGGGTGCTCACAATAGTGTAAATGCTCAAAATCTAAATGCGGGTACGGTCACTAAATGTCTCTAAATACTTCTTGTCTATCATGTTGGATTCGTTGGATGAATTAGAGAATTCCCCATAATGCAAGGAGAAGTATCAAACCCTAGAAAATCAAAGATGCAGAGTGACCTCAGCCACCAAGCTAGTGGACTTATCACTGAGCATTGCACTACATTATGGACCCTGATGTAGTTTTGGTGTGTGTGTGTGTGTATGTTGTGCCCTAGGTGCTCTCGTGTTAGTTACACTTTGTGAAGTAGCGAGAAATAGTAGTTATAGAAATGTAAGTAGCATGTGTGCATGGAATAGAATGAAATCCCCCTATGAAGTGTGTGTGATGCAGATCTCCTAGCTTGAATGCATGGCACTATGTGGATGTAAGTGATGCAATGGATGCAGCCCTAGATGGATTGATAGTAGTGATAAGATGAAATGACCTAGGACCCTTATTATGGTCTTATAGCTTTATATTTATAGGGCTCTCAAGCTTAATTTTGTAATTAATCCCAACAAGGATGACTGAGAAGAAGATAAGGATGACCAATAACTAGAAGTGACCCAAAAAGAAGTGGAAGAGGTTGTGCATAGAATGAGGCACCTGAAATGGGACCATAGCACCTCGGGGCACCCCAAAGACAAGCTAGGGCACCCTGATTTCAAGCTAGAATGTTGGAAAGGTCATGAAATGGGCTAATAGGTATTGGGAAATACATAGGAAAGATGAAATAAAAGATAAGAAAAAGGTGGCCAAAAGGTGGGATTAATTAATACTTTGTACACTTGAGAACCTTCTAAATAGTAGTATAAGACTGGGTTAAATATTGTCTAATGTGCAATATTTGTGTCTACATTTTCCCCCACTTTATGTTGGTGAGCAAAAATCTCGGTAACATAAAGTAGATAGAGATGTGTACTTGATAACCATGTAGAGTGTAGAAGAAGATGTGCCGATGGACTAGACTCAAGCGTGGAATAATAGAAAGAAAAATGTGGAGGAGCATGGATTCTAAAGATGAAAAAAATGTATAAAAATTGATGAGAATTAACCTAGGGTGGAATGCATGTGTAGTTGTTGTTATGTGTAGTGTACTCACATGGTTAGTATGGCAGTACCATCGTGTTGTGTTGTCGTTGTCGTTGTCATTGTAGTTGTTGGTTCCCCAATTTAAGCGCTTGTTTCTCACATGGTGGACCTGTAAGGAGAAAACAATCAAGTAGTCAAAGATATGTGTATGTAAAAATGTTGTGTAAAATACGCAAATGTAAAATATGCTAGAATATAAAGTGTAAATGGAAAAATGGAACATGCGCACTTGATCCATGTCAATAAAAAGGGTGTAGAAGGATATCCTATAGTGTTGCAAGTTTTTCGAGATGATCTCATGCCACCCTAGCTGAAGAAGTGTAGGGAGGAAATTCTTTGTGTCCTCCAACTCTAACTACTTATGCTAAAATTTGTTGAAGAGATCTCTATATTGTCTTTGTTTTATGGGTGATCTAATGCCACTTGATGGAGAAGTATAGAGAGGCACACCCATTGTAACCCTTGAGCATGTAATCACTCTGAAGAATTGGTGAAGGACACCATCTCCAGTTAAGGTCAATGTGTATGGAGTTTGTAGACTGTTCTAAACTCACTCGATGTGTGTGAACCGGTGTAGATACGTTGTGTTAGTAGAAAACCCTCAATGATGCCCCCTCTTTGGGGGCGCATGTGATGACCTTGGAAGGAGAATGCAGCCCCAAAAGAGGACCAACCACACTCTGACCTGTAGAAATCTACCTCATAGGGGAAAGGGAAACACTTGGTAGATACCAAGGTGTGCACAAAAGGGGATGGCTAGCTAATACAAGTGTTAGTCCAAAAACATGCATGTAAATAAGACAGTGTAAAAGATGCAGACAATGTAGAAAAACTACCAAGTATAGTAGTGTAAACACGCAAGAAAAAAACAAAGCTGCACAAAGTAGGTTTCAAACATGGGACATCACTCACAATGTCGTAAGACATGCAAGGCCATCATGGCCGCAAATAGTAGACAAGTGTGCACATAAGCAAAGGGAAATCCCACATGCAATAAAAACAATGCAGACAAGTAAAAAAACACATGTAGTCTGTAGAAACAAGTGTTAAACATGGAACACTCATTAGCATGTTAGAGTGATAACCAATATGTCAAAGCATGTAGAAGCAAGTAGTAAAATATGCTAAGTACAAAATGAAACAATAACACCTGGATAGGATGAATGTGGATGCCCCCAATGACCGATATAGGAAGGGTAGAAGGCAAGCATCCATGTTGCATGTAGAGTCCTGTATCTGCGATCACACTAGAGAAAGATGTGAACATGCATGTGTGTATGATAATGACATATAAGAAAGCAACCTAACATGTGTAGTAGAATGAACATGCAAAACACTAGTAAGCAAGAGTAAATGCTACTAAGACAATGCAGTATGTTGTGGATAGATGGAATGGAATGCAAGATGGAATGACAGGAGAAATGTGCCTCCCAAGTGAATGGAAGTGCATGCAATGAGGTTAATTTTTTCCTCTCGTGATCGAGAATGAACTATAAACAAGAGTGCATCGTCGGAAATGGTTGAATAGCATGGACCCTATAGCTAAAGCGTATACCACGACTTGTTGGATAGATGAGTGATGATTTATCCCTAAGCGTATATCACTATGGAAGAAGTGGATGGTGAGGAGATATATAGAAAGATAAGTGTGGGCCATATAGCCTAAGTGTATACCACGACGTGTTGAATGGAGGAGTAATGATTAAGCCCTAAGCGTATATCACTACATGATGGAGGAAGAAGGTGACGAGTTAGCCTATAATGTATGTCATTATGAGAGATAGGTGATGAGGGTGTATGAAGCATATATGAGTAAGCAGTCAATAACATAAGGTGGTGGTTTAGCACTAAGTGTGGACCACTACGTGATGAATAAGAATGACGTGGTGATTTAGCCTAAAGTGTATACCACTAAGTGATGAATGAGAGTAAGGTGGTGATTTAGCCTAAAGTGTATACCACTAAGTGATGAGTAGGATAATAGAATGACATAGAATAAGAGAATAGAATGTGTGATTATAGGATATATGAGGATAAGGAGAAATTGATGAAGATAGTGGTGATTTAACTTAATGTGTATACCACTAGAGTATGTGATGGATGAGTGTGGGTGATGATATAGCCTAGAGCGTAGGTCACTAGTTCATTGAATGTGGTATGATGACATGTCACATATAGGTAAGGTCCATTTGATTGGTAAACCCTTGGCAGTTGAGTATGGACCAAGGAAATAAAGTGCATCATAGGGTGGTGAGTGTAGCACATAGAAGACAATGTAGCATGTATGATGAAACTAGACGACCATGTGATGATCAGGATTTGCAAATACGTGGTGTGGGAAATGCAATGTAGGATGTGTAGGGTGTGTAGGATGTATATGTAGTGTGGAAGATACGATGATAGGTGTAGGTATAATATGTGATGGTAAAAGATAAAGCTAGACTCATATACAACATGACCTAGCGTAAATGTAGAATGAGAGGATGGAATGCAAAACTAGGCTCATATACGATGATGACTAGTGTAGTGTATGCTATGGAGAGATAATGTAGGATGATGGGATGTAAATGTATAGGTCCTGTAGTGTAGTGTGTGGGGTTCAGTGTAATGGTAATCCCTCAACATTCCAAATGTGAACCAAAGCTCTAGGGTGCATCATCAGGTAATGAGGGTGCTATGATGTGTGAGATAGAAGTGATGAGAGATGTAGGATGATACAAGTATGCTAGAAAAGAGAAGGGGGTCGGTGTGCAATGAAAAGTTTGCAAAATCTTATAAAATGGGGTAAGAACACAAAAGATGCCCCAAAAGCTTTAAACAAACAACTCAATGACCATCAGATTAGAAATAAGCAAGATCTACCTATTTGCATGCATATATAAAGCTTGAAACAAATAATCAACCTATAAACATGACTATATTAGTTCTCTACTCCATGAAAGCTATAAATAAATGAACCTATTAAAGCTCTAGCAATCAATTTTGTGATTTTTGATGTTTCAAAAGCTTAAGAATGGAAGCTCACCATTAATGACTTCTCCCATTTACCTAAAGCTTTGAAATGAATTAGCAAATAACAAGCAAATAGCTCAAATAAACTATGAAATAACTCTAAGAGACCTAAAATGGCTTAAATCAAAAATAAGAGAGAGAGAGAGAGAGAGAGAGTTCTTAGGAAAATGTGGGAGGGGTATCCCTCTATTTATAGTTTTTGGATTTGAGAAAAGGATGTTTTGGATGCATGTGGGACTAAAAAGGGTTCAAAAAGTTGATTTTTAGAAAAACATATTTGGAGGTGTGAACAGGATTTTGGGAAGCTAAGTGGCTATTTGGAAAGGTAAGATATTTGTTTAGAAATTCAAATATTTCTTAGAAAGTCAATAGAGGGTTAATTAACCTAAACAAGGTTAATTAAAGGGAAACAATCTTATAGAAGCCGGTTAGAGAGGGATTAGCAGGGTTTAGGGGTGTAGGAGAGGTTAGAAAGGGTAATTTACTAGCAAGTGTAGTAAATTAACATGAGACTAGGATAGTTAGTATGATCTTAGTAATAAGATCATGTAGACTAAATTATAGGTGTCTACATTTCCCCTCTTTGAGGTGACGTATGTCGACGTCACTTCAAAGAAAGTAGACAAATACAAACAGCTAAAAAATTTGAAGGGGTAGAAGAAAAATTAGTAGGATGAAGGATGCCCCCTCGAGTGTCGATGGGGTGATGGAGGAACTCGATCGATGATCGAAGGAGAATAGAAGAAAGAATAGTGGGAAGAGAAGAAAGGGGAGATAGAAGAGAAACAACAAGAAAAGGGATTTTGAGCTATTTGCAAACCAAGTGTTATAGAAACAATTCTATTCATCATATTGCTAGTAATCTTCATCATCATCCTTATTAAAATATGAGCATATGACAAAGCAACGTAAAATGACATGAAAAGCCAAGATACAAATAATTTTCCATTGCTAAAAATGGCCAACTCCATGCAACATACACGAATGCAATGCAATACAAGAAGCAAACAAACTCACCTAATAAGGAAATAAGTACAATCACACATACTCGAACCAACAACGTTTAAGATAGTTGCACAAATCTTTTTTTATCAAGTTGTAATCCCAAAGGTTTTGATAAACAACAAGGGTTTAAAATTATGCCCCAAGCAATTTGTATATGCAAGGGAAAGGATGGAGGATACTTAGGTCTGATGAAAAAGTAGTGTGCACAGCAAAACAATAACAGGCAACTCATGCCACGCAGTATCGACAAAGTAAGCAGCATATCTTTGTAAAGGATTTAGAGATCCAGAGGATCCATGAGTCATCATACAGCGTGGAAATGCCAACAAGATATGAGATGAGCGTCATGTGAGAGACACAAATTTCAGCTGTATTTTGAGCTTGGTACCAATTTTTGTCAATTTTACAAAAAAATGAATGATTTTATAATTTTTAAATTTTTTTGATCACTGTAAGAATTTAAGAATGGAAGATCTCCTAGAAGCACACAAAAATGCTCCAGAGTGAGGAGAATAGGCGTCGAGTAGCAGTAACATGCCTCGACGAGAAGAAAAATGGGCCAAAAATAATTATTTAAAAATAATCATGGCGATAGATAAAAATAGAACAACAAATAGTGCCTGGAAATATTTAAAAATGCCCCAGGGTGAAGAGATAAGCGCTAGGTGGCAAATATAGCCCAAAGTGTAACCGAAATTTTAAAAAAATAATTTAATAAAAATAATCATTTTAGTGAAGAGAAGAAGTGTTAGAGTGATCACAATGGAGAAAACATGCCCTGGGGCATTGTGGCAACCTAATATACCCACCTGGGGTAAATCAATCATGACTAGTTCATTTGTAGTAGAGCTCTTGCAAATTTTTACCATGAGCGAGTGCGAGAGCAGTTGAGTGAGATGGCAAGGCTTCCGAGGAGGAGGAGATGAGAAAACCGCATCCGAAGTATCTTCGGGATGCAACGGATGGACCCTTTGTGAGTGTTTTATCCTTGCTTTGTCATTTTCACATTTAATTACATTTTTAGCACTTTTTAGGTTAGTTTTAGGGAAAAAAATACGTATGCGCGTGTGCATGATGCATCAAAAATATGGGTACACATACACGTACTTGTCAAAATGTGGGTATGTGCACACATATCCATCAAGGGGATGTGGATACGTCGAGGGAGGGAAAAACACACACACACACATGCGCGCACATCAACTAGGAGGCATAGGTGTCGGATTGGCGTGTATGCGTCTCCGAAAAGCTAGGGGATTTGGTGGAGAAGGTTGGGAGTGTATGCGTCGGTATGGATGTGTATGCATTGAAAAGGGAGCATATACGCGCTTAGGCACATATGCATTAAAACAAATACGTAGGAGTCAAATGGAGCGTGCATATGCTAGAAGAAAATACTTAACCAATTTTTGTAATAAAAAATAAGCTAAGTGTAGATGAATATAGACTAGAATGTTGTAGAAGAAAGTGAAAATTAGTATTTTTAGAAGAATAAAAGAAGAATAGAGATAGAAATGTAGCCCTAACAAGTGTATTGTTTGTTATGCATAGAGAATACTACCTGTCCTTCATACCAAAGAGAGATATGGTCACTGGCTGCGATAGAGGCACAATTTGATGAGGATGATCGAGGATATTGGATATCCTTTTATACGTTATGGGGCTAGCCTATGTGGCGATATGCCACAGATCACACTAGACCATGGCCTCCTGACAGTCGTAGCCAAGTGGTGGCATAAGCGAGAGTTAGTGCTTCGACTCCCCACTGGTGAGATTACTATTACCTTGGAGGATGTATGGCATATTATGTGAGTCCCCATCCAGGGTGAGTTGATTCAGTACATGAGTCACCAGCCTGATATTGATTAGTGTATTCTAGAGTTATTTGGTATTCTAGATATACCACGCCACGGGATGATAGTGAGATTATCACCTGTATAGTGGATCCTGAGCTTGATCGAGTCGTAGTATACCTGATGGCTTTTGTCAATGGATTTTTACTCCCTGACAAGACCAGAGCTTCATTTCCACTTGGTCTCATTGGAGTGATACGCGGTTTGATTGACGGTGAGACATATTGTTGGGACCAGTACATATTGGGACCTTCACTTGATCACATACTACCGTCAGAAGATGGTAGGACCTACCAGATTGTTACAAATTTAAGCGTGGGACCATATTACTATTGGTCGTCCCATAGGTGTATTGAGAGTTTGAGCTCTAGAGGATCCTTCTACTATGGGTTGGGTTCCGATCGGTGATGATGTGTAGCCAAACATGGGAGATACCTACCATTATCACCGAGAGTTGGATGATTTACAAGCAAGCCACGGTAGTATGGAGGCCATAGACATTTCCAGTGGCCCAAGGATGGCTTAGAGCTAAGTATAGCAACCACAGAGCACTTTATGTTGCATAGTTGTAGCTATATTCAGGAGTTTTACAGATTTTATCAGTGTCAGAGACAGTTTGGCCTTATACAAGATGTACCAGGGCCGGATATGTGGTATGCTTGAAGGGGACAAGAGTATGTCAATATGGGGCCACAGATCACCAAAGATAGAGCCATGGCGAGTTATTTACAGATGGTGCCAGTTCAGTGGGTACCTTTGAGATAGGTTAGGGATCTAAGTTGTACAATAGAGTATGCTTTGTGGTACCACATAGTTTTACCTCATCGATTGATGATTCCTAGAGCAACATGGGATGCAAGAGTGAGAGCAGAAAGTGGGGCCTCCTAGTAGTGGTGATGAGGGTGGTGGGGATGATGGAGATGATGATGAGGACGATGATCCTTTCAATGGCCAGCGTCATGATGGGGGTGGGGGACAGGTTCCTCCACTATAGCAGCCACGTAGACATGGGCCTAGGCTACAGCAGAGAGATAGGTGCCCTAGGCTCCTCATATGCGATTGCCTCTCTAGTAGGAATTCCAATGGGGGTATACATTCCTGTAGACACCTATAATTTAGCTCGAGCAATTTAAATACTTAAATTGCGCTAAATATACCATTTCCTGCAAATTGATGACATATCGTCAATATCACACATTTTCTCTGCTATCGTCATTAATTAATTACCTTCGTTAGTTAATTAACTCTTTTATCCAACAATGATGCTAATTAATGACCTTCTGTTAATCATATCCCCTTTCTATCTAGATTAATTAATTATTTATAATTAATTAAGCTCCCCTTTCTATCTAGATTAATTAATTATTTCTAATTAATTAATACCCCTTTTCTATCTAGATTAATTAATTATTCTTAATTAATTAATTATCTCTTCTATTTAATCAATAAATTGTCACTTATTTGATTAAATCCCTCTCATAGTCTAAATCATGCTAATTATTCCTCTAAAAAGCTTCTATAAGCTTACACACCTATTAATTAATCACTTTGGTTAATTAATAAAGCCCCTCAAACCCCATGGGTCACTAAAGGACAAACTAAACTCTCCTAAGGTTGACTTAACCCTTTCTAAACCTCCCTTATCCACAACTAACCCAACCTCTCCATTTATCCCACATGAAGAGGGATGTAGAGATTCTTCTATCCATTGGGCTATATAAGGAGCCCTCCTCCTACCTTTCTATTGACACCTACATTACTAAATGAGCATAGAGTATACACTATAGCCATTTTATCATCTTTGAGCATTCTTCCATTAGAAGAGCTTGCCTTCTCCATTTCTTGCATTCATCCACCCAAGTTTTGAAGTCATATGGAGATATGTCAAATGGTCTTGTAGCCATGATTTGATAAGACTCCATTCTTAGAAACCTTGGGATTTCAAGCACATAATCAACTCTTTGATTGCTAGAGATCTACATAGGTTCAATCTCATCTTATTTTAGCATTCAATAAGAGATAGAAGTTAATTTTTTTAGCATATTAGCTTGAAATGTTCATTTCATGTTTAATGTAGAAATGTTGATAGGTTAGCTTTGCTTAATCTCTTTAAGATGATGATGCATAGGTTTATTTTAGCATTGTATTGAAGCTACTAGATGTTAGTTTCAAATTTACTTACATTTTTAACTATTACATGCATACAATTCCATTACAAGAAGTGTATCCACAACAAGCTCTGCCACCTCGTGCTCAGGTGGTGGTGGAGATGATGGATAGTTAGTTGTGCTTCAACAAAAATTATGGGTGATGATATCGATTCGATTACATGTGGCAGCCGAGAGAGATTAGGCCGGATCACGGCACAGGTCATGACAAAGCAAAGAGATACCAAAGGCGAGAGCCCAAACCGCCCGTGAGTGAAGATCGGGTAGCATGGCAAGAGAAAATATGGCAGCTAACATAGAAAGGCAGACACTCAAATATTGAGCCTCTTACATCATGCACAAACACATGCACAAGGTATCACTCCACAAGTGGGACTAGGCCTAGGCGTAGGTGAAGGGTATTACTATTTAGAGAGATCAGCCACGGGCCCATGTCTCAGACCACTACAGCAGATGAGATCGACAGTCATCACTTTGAGACAGGCCAATGTTGATATTGGTAGACTGACATGGGAGCAATATTCTATTTTTGGTGACATAGAGATGATATAGGATATCATGAGAGCTAGTGGCGAGGCCTCGTATTACAAGGCCGCCTACTATCATGCAAATGTCGAAGGACATAGAGTGACTCTGTTTGATCACCGGGGGTGAGTATGACAGGATTTGGGTCACGGAGATCGGGCGGTTGGGTAACAAAGAGGGCCATCATTCAAGAGGGTGGTACACCCGTGAGCTAGACCATCCCTTGGCTTGTTGTTTCATCCTCTAGGCCACAAACCAGCAGCCCATGAGAGGGAGAGATTCATGATTGAATCTCATTTATTGTACTAATATTGTTTCACCATTTTCTTTACGTTTTGAATATGAAGAAACAAATAA
This sequence comes from Taxus wallichiana var. yunnanensis, assembly GCA_018340775.1. Classification (NCBI taxonomy): domain Eukaryota; kingdom Viridiplantae; phylum Streptophyta; class Pinopsida; order Cupressales; family Taxaceae; genus Taxus; species Taxus wallichiana. The sequence goes on along the minus strand of CM031237.1, from coordinate 832,309,417 downwards.
TGTTATGGGTTGAGGAGGAATACCATTGCATGAATGGTTGGTTTGAAGGTTGTGCACAAGTTCTAACTTTTCGATCAAATGCTGACTGTGAGAGCTTCCTTTTGGCTAGGAGGAACTACCTAGAGTAGAAAACAAGACCATAAAAAGAGAGTTAAAATAATATATGTCAGTGGGTTTCCTAGCATGTGCTAGATCCAGGAAGTGTGATACTTCCTCGATGGCAGTCAACCCGCTATTTTAATACAATTTAATGCAAGAAACAACATAAGTAAATAGAATCCTATTGTAGTTGATATGATTTAGGTATTTCATTTAAATACAATAAGGAAATCGAATATAACATGTTAGGTTATAATCGGATTTGGAGGTGGGGTGATTGGTCAAGGTTCCGGTATTGATTAGGGTCAGATTATGGGTCACTTAGGTTGCTTGGGTGAAGCTTAGGTTTTTTATTAATAGGATGGCCAAATACAGAGACCGGTATCAGGTCAGATATAACCGATGACGGTTTAGAGGGAACCGATGACGGTCAAGGGTAACCGATGTAGGACGTCGGGATGATAGGAATTCAATAAGATCTTATTGTGGAAATTGGTCTAAGGTTAGACAAAGATGGAAAGGGGAATGGTGAGGTCTGTGGGGATCTGAGGAACACTCAGAGATGTATAAAGGTCATGTATAGATGATCTAATGGCGTGGTGGTGAAGGGTTGAGTTTGAGGAAGTGAATGGTGGGGAATGGAGATGCTAATAGAAAATGATAACAGAGATGACAAAAACCCTTAAAATAGAACAAGGATGGAATGACATAGGTGATAAACACACTTATTGATGTTACAGGTCCAATGGTTGGGTGGTGATGATGATTAATCGGTGGGATGGGGCTTAGCGTCGCAGATGGTGGAGGAGAATGCTACCATGAGAGAGCGATGCCTGTGGGATCTATCTTGATGTTGGCTATGGCTACTTGGATGTGTGAGAGAGCTCTGGTTCTTGCTTGCATGCAGATCCTCTTTTTCTCCAAAATTCGAGAATGTGGCCAACCTCTCAAACAAGGTTACCAAAATGGTTATATGGTAACCGACGACGGTTCCTAGTTGACCAAAGACCGGTTAAGGCGGGATTCCCTAGGTTTACTAAAAATGACTAGATCTTGCAATCATTTGGGCTAGGTTTGTCCATTTTTCGTGGATCAAAACGGACATTATCTTTTAATGGGTGGGAATGTGGTTAGAGGAATAATAGGCATTGATTTTTAGGGTTGAACTAAGTCCTAGTTCATTAAGGTAAGTAGGGCTAAGTCTTAGTTAGTTATGGAAGCATGCTATGAATAGGTCTATGGTGAGGTGTCTAGGTAAGGTGGCTAGGTGAGGTGTGCATCCATTTAATTAAAGTAATTAAATTAATAAATGGGGTGAGGATGAGTATTAATTTAATTGTAAATAATTAAATTAATATTAATGTGGGGTATAAGGGTCATGGTTAGGTGAATGTGTTTAAGTTGGTTATTCGAAAGGGGACCAAGGGGAGTGTGACCCAATTTTGGTGTGTACTGAGATATATGTATGTATGCATGCCTCTTATGAAGGTTGATTTTGATCGATGTGTGTATGGATGTATCATTTTTTATTATACCTCATGATGAAGGCTCAATTTTGATTCATACCCTTTTGATGGCATATTTTGTATTGATGATGTATTTCTTATTTTGAGTCAAATATTTACACATGTATATATGGATATTCGATGGTGTATATTTTCATGTTTTTATATGCTCTATGATGATGACTCATGTTTATAGATGTATGATGAGTATATCATGATGTTGTATAATTTCATTTCTCATGTATGTATCTGATAGATTGTGATGATGTTACATCATATGTTGTAGATTGATATATTCGATTTGCTAAATACATCATATGTTATATCATATGTTTTGTACATGAGATACTTTGGTAGATGTTAGCATATGGGATGATATAGGTGATATTGGCATGGGGGGTAGATTTGTGATTATGTGCAACCCCTCTTGCCCCCATTGATGATACGATATGTGATTATTAGCTTAGCATACATGCTTAATGTAAGACTTAGCATGTTTTGTATATATGATGTATTTTGATGGTGTTAGATGTGATGAGAAATGATAGATGATAGATGTGATATATGTAATGATGACAACAAATTGTACAATCAATTTACAAGCACAACCTAATTACAAACTAACATACTATAAATAATCACAAGCATGCAAAGTGAATCTAATGTAACAAATTAAGTAAACACTCAACTAAAGTAAGCAATTGAACTCAATCCTGTAAACATATCACACAATGTAATGGAAACAAACAAAAATACTATAATTATAAACAAGTATGCATGATAGAATGAACTAAAATGCAATAGCTAAGTAAAACTTAACCTAAGCAAATGAATCCAATGTAACACATACAACATGGAAATAAAATGTAATCAACATTCTACAAACCAACAACTAAAACAAGCAAACTAAGACTCTGTTTTTTTGAGATAGTTTTGATATTCTTTCTATTATTTTTTGGTGTCATCGTAAAAGAAAACTTTTCAAGGCTATTATTCACATTGTTTTTGGGGTTTCCTAGAGACAATGTTATTCTAATTGATGTAGCGTCATCCCTAGAATGGGGTATTTCAAATGTTTTAGATTTTTGTATATCTTTTCCGGATGTAGGAATATACAAAAGGTAGAATGACACGCGTTTATATTCAAGAAGGTGAAATGTGAAGGTGCCCCCAGTGTTAGATGGGAATATAAAAAGGTAACTCCTTCATGTAGATATAAGAACAAACAAGCCAAATCATGACTTGGCGAAGTAGATGCAAGGAAGATTCCTAGACCTGACGAGGGAAACCAATCCTACATAGAAGTAATAGTTATTTGTCCAAATGCAAGAGTAACTTGTGAACAAGTGAACCCTCCTTGAGTGTTGGAAACTGGTTTTCACCCAAGGACCAATCCAATGCGCCACAATTGCGTGGTTTTCACACTTGGATGACCTATTTTTTCTTTACTATTTTCTTGATTTTTTGTTTTTTTGCTTTTTTTTTCTTTCTTTTTCTACTTTTTAGGTATTTTATGATATTGGCACCATGCTTAAGTGTAGAACCACTTGAGATGCATGGCATTCATAGGTTTTGGAAGCTCTTCACCATCTGAATATGCAAGTTTATAAGCTCCTGATCCATATTTAGCAACCACCACATAAGGCCCTAACCAGTTAGCCTCAAATTTTCCTTTCTTTTCTCTATCCTTGATAGTGTTTTTCTGATTTTCTTTTAGAACAAGATCACCTATATCAAATTCATGATGAATGATCCATTTTTTATATCCTCTTGACACTTTGTTCTGGTAAACCTTCAAGTGATTAAGCACTCTCATACGCTTCTCATCCAACAACTCTAGCTTTGCTGTCAAGCAACTCTATATTCTTCATCATTATTAAGATAGTCCCTAATGATATTCTCGGGAGGAAGCTCCACTTCCAAGGGTATGATGACTTTAGTGCCATAGACTAGTGAATATGGGTCACACCAAAGAGGAGTGCGACTCGATAGGCCCAGAGGGCAAGATGTATCTGTAAGTGTTAATTACGATGAGTCTTACTTACCATTTTCTCCATGATCCGTACAAGATTTTTATTGGTGGCCTCGGCTTGTCCATTACCTTGAGGGTAATAGGGGGTGGACCACTTGAGTTGAATCTAAAAGCATTGACATAATGTTTTGACCATTTTATTCTTGAAGGACTTACCATTATCGGTGACAATGGCGGAAGGGATGTCGTAATGGAAAATGAGGTGATTCATAATGAATTTGGAAATTTGCGCACCAATGATATAAGTGAGAGGTACAACCTCTACCCATTTAGTAAAATATTTGGTGGGTAATAATGTGGGTATGACCATCTAATGAGGTAGGATGGAGCTTCCCTATGAGATCTAGTCCCCACCTAGAAAATGGCCAAGGTGTCGCGATAGGCTGCAAAACCTATGAAAGCAAATGTATTAAGTTTATGTACTTTTGACATAGCTCACATTTATTTTAAAACTTACAAACGATGGCTTCCATGGTGGGCCAATAATAGCCCACTCTTAAGAGTTTCTTAGCCAAGACCATGCCGCTAGTGTGCACTCCACAAATACCTCCGTGCACTTCTTTAATAGTGTGGACCAATTCAAGTAACATCCAAACAATGAAGTAGATTCCTGTCATAGCCACAATGATAGAGGGTGCCTCCTAGGAGGGTGTAACGAGCTATACGGTGGATAAGATCTTTCTTCTCAGAATGGGTAATGTTTGGGGAAACGTGCCATCTTGTAGGTATCTAAATATAGGGTCATACCAAGGGGAGAAGGGACCAACAACTTCACATGCCAAACATGACTCTGGCATGTCATATGCAGCACTCGTAAATGCTCTACAAAGAATGGCATTTTACTTGCCTGAGGTGGAATGTGTAACAATGATCCGATGGTAGCCATGGCATCTCGTTGATCTATTGTGTGACCTTGGTTTTTGTTCAAAGATAACTTGTACAAAATATTCTTTCAAGGTTTCAACCAATTTCTTATATGGAATAAGCTTTTCATATTTAACCTTATACTCATCATTAACTTGTTTAATAATAAGTTGGGAGTCACCAATGACTCGTAGTTGTCTGATATTCCAAGTGATAGCCAACTTAAGGCCAGCGATGAGTGCTTCATATTCTGTAATGTTATTAGTGCAAGGGAATCCCAAATGAAATGCCCTTGGAATGACCTCCCCTGTGGGAGTGATGAGTACAACTCTTTCTCCTGATCCATGGAAGGTGAATGATCCATCAAAATGAACTTTCCATTCAACAAACTCTTCAACATACATCATGGATGCATCTGGTAGATCCAGACACAAAGGTTCCATTCCTGGTAGAGGAGCTTCTGCCAACTGATTGGCCAATACTGTCCTTTCAATGACTTCTGGTTAACAAACTCAATATCAAATTCACTCAGAGAATGATCCAATTAGCCATTCATCCCATAAGGGTGGGTTTGGATAAAAGGTACTTGAGAGGGTCAACTTTGGATATTAGCTTGGTTTTATTATTAAGGAGATAATGACGTAGTTTCTGAAAGGTAAAGACAACTACCAAGTAGGCCTTTTCAATCATGGGTAATTCAATTCATAGGAAATCAAGGTGCGACTAAGGTAATAAACTGATCTTTCTCGTGGTCTAGGTCATATTGGGCAAGTAGTGCACCAATAGAAAATTAGGTAGCTGAAATATACAATAGGAGAGGTTCACTCGAGGTAGGTGACATGAGTACAAGTGGGTTGACAAGGTATTGTTTAAGTAGTTCAAATGCCTTTTGACAATATGGTCCCCAGTTAAATGTAACATCTTTCTTGAGGAGATGTGTAAATGGATGGCACTTATCCGCAAGCTGTGAAATGAAATGGTAGATTGCCTAAATCTTTCCTTGTAAACTTCTTAGTTGTTTGAGATTTTTAGGTGGAGGCATCTCTATGATAGTTATAACTTTTGCAGGATCCACCTCTATTCCTCTCTATGAAATGATGAAACCTAGGAGCTTCCCCGAAAAAATGCCAAAGACACTTCCTAGGATTCAAATGCACTTTGTAATCTCGGAGACAGCTGGAAAATACATCTCAGACTTCCGGGTGCTCTCCTCTGGTTTTAGATTTTGCTAAAATATCATCGACGTAATCTTCCATGATGTCATTCATCATGTCATGAAAGATCATTGTCATTTCTCGTTGATAGGTGGCCCGGCATTCTTGAGCCTAAAAGGCATGACCTTGTAACAAAATGTCCCCAAGGGTGATGAAAGTTGTCTTATGTTGATCCTCCTATGCAATTCGAGATCTAGTTATAACCTAAAAAACCATCCATTAAGGATAACATTTCATAACCAAGTGGTGGAATCGACGATCATATCAATATTAGGCAAGGGAAGTCATCTTTGGGACATGCTTTATTGATGTCACGGAAGTTGGTGCAGATTCTTATATCAACCATCTTCTTCTGAACTGGGACTATGTTGGATATCCAATCCGAATAGTCAATGGGTTTAATAAAATCAGCAGCTAATAACTTTTCAAGTTCCTCTTTGACAAGTAATGCAACCTTGGGGTGCATCTTTCTCAATTTCGCTTGATAGGTTTGGCGTCTGGGTGCACAACAAGGTTATACATGACTAAGTCCTGGGTCCAAACCAGGCATATCTACATATGACCACAAAAATATATCTACATATTCTCACAATAGTTCCACAAAAACCTTCTATTCTTGTGCTGAGAGTGAAGCTCCCAGCTTTATCATTCTAGGCTCCTCTTCTGAGCCAATATTAACACTGATCATTTCTTCTACAAGAATTTTGGAAGCATCCTCCATCCATGTAGGATCAGGGGGAAGAGTAAGATCAACTTCAATAGGAGGTGTGAGATCATCTTTATAAGGATATTCCACCTTTTCTATGATTTCTTCATTTTTCTTATCTACTAGGGCCTCAAAAAGTTTTTCACTATGAGACTTGTGTTTGTTCTTCCCACAAGGATTCTCTGACGTATTTTTATTCTTTCTTACAACCTTCTTACTCAAGTGTCCACACATCTCTGCTTCTTCTCTGAAGTATGCACATGTGTCTAGTTTGATGGAAAATCCTTTCTTGTGATCCCCAATCGAAATAGAATCCCTGAGTCCCATGAATTCTGTGAATGCCTCGTCATTTTACAAGAAATCAAGTGGCATGGATAACATAAGGACATATTTCAAGAAAACATGGGTTTAATCATAGATTTACATGAGGAGATAAAATTCTTAAAAGATAAAACACAAAATAAGGAGCACGTACGACATACATAAGTACCTAAAAGGATGTTGATGAACTCAAGGAAGTATTTTAGATACTTTGATAAGATAATGAGTCATCCTCTCATTTAGAAGAGGTGGCATCGATCTCAAAGGGTGGATCATCATGAGGTCTAATTCCAAGGCCATGTTTATTAGATTTGAAACAAGGGATATGAAAGGCTTCTAACTATCCTTGTGCATTGATACTAAATCCAAACCCATAGTAACCCATGACATACATCATGCAATGGCCTTTGATATACTACGGGGCTTGATGGCATGATGTCATGGTACCCTCAGGTACTCTCTTGGTGGGATCTTCTAACATATTTTCCTCTAGATAAGAGACCACTAGGGATGAATCTCTCAAAGGGTTCGGGAACCTATCTCCAATAATTTTGAATTGAAAGTAAGGTTTTCCTATGTCTTGGGCGATACTAAAATATATGATATCAAGAAGGCTCGCTAAAGAGTAAACCGATCACTGGGCCATACTTTGTAGATGTTTCCTCCCATGATGAGAAAGGGTTGACCAATGAAGGAAAGTTTTGATTACAAGGAGTGAGTGTATCTGGATCCACACGTTCCTTTATAGCCTCTATTTGTAAGGGAACAACAATATCCGTAGAAGGACATTCATAAGTTGCACGAGAAAAACTATGCAATGCTCTACAATGTGTGAATGGTTTTGGATCACCCTGAATGGTGATTATCTATCCTCCATGGCACATCTTGATACATTGATGGAAGGTGGAGGGAATATCTTGCATGGTGTGAATCCATGGGCATCCCAAGAGCGTGTTATAGGGAAGATCTAGGTCAAGGACATGGAAAGTCGTATCATGACGTGTCAGCCCCACTTCCATAGGCACTACTATAGTACCTGTTGACTCACATTCCTCATTATCACACACTATGATTATAATAGTTTTAGCCCCTAGATCAATTTCTCGAATGGCCCAACTGCTTAACTAGATTCAAAGTGAAAATATTTAAACTGGATCCACTATCCACAAATACTCTCTTGATCTTACGATGAGTAACAACTAATTCTAGGTATAGGGGTAAGTTGTGTTTTGGGTCATTACGTAGGATTACAGTGCAATCAAAAGTCATATGATCATTAGAATCAAGGTGTGCAATCATCACTTGAAGGTACGTGGGATCTACATCTGTGGAGACTCTTGAACTCTACAAAGTGTTTTATATAATATGTTTTTATGAGCAAAGAGAGATTTTGAGGCGATCTAAAATTGATATCCTAGCTGGTGTCTTCTCTAACTATTCTATTAAATTATAATGACCTTCCTAAGGAATAGGTAGGGGATCTATTATGATCAAATGCACACGTTGTGTTCCTACAAAACAAATTTTTTCTAATATCCTAATAATATTAACCTATTCATCAGATGAACAAATACAACTTATAAGGGAATCAAAGGGACTATCATTAGTCGAATAAACATAGCAATGAGTCCCTATAGTCATTAGAAGTTTGTCCACAATCCGGCTTCTTGTTCTTTCATGTTAGAGTGTGGTACACCTTCTATGTGTTACACTCAAGTATTTTTATAGTGAGTCCGCTCACTGAGGTGAGCGGTCAGGTTTGGGGTGAAGCCCCAAGCAAATTTTCATGGGTGGTTTATTAACCCATGGGTAATGGGTAACCGTTATGGGCTGTTTTTGGGCCCATGTTTTTTTGGTACCCATTGTTTTGTAAAACCACCTCTTCGGTTACCCATAGGTTTATGGGACAGTTTCGTTTTTCCCCATTGTTTTGATACCCATGGTTTTGTAAAACTGCTTAAGCAATTGTCTATTTATATGGTCTTATGCATATGATAGATGCACAAGTAAATGTATTGCATATGTGTTTTGAATTCGGGTGTGAATTCAGAGAGTTTGTTGAGCATAGCTCCAAACGGATCTCGGGTATTGTATTGAGAGAGTAGAGGCTTGTAATAAATCTCGAGCAAGTGATTCTGGTGGACGTAGCCCAAATTGGGTGAACCACGTTAAATCTTGTCTCTCTCGTGTTGTGTTATTTATTCTGCACTTTTATTTGAGATCTGTAATATTTTCTCGCATATTATTTCTACTGTTGTGATTCTGTAAGGGATTATTCCGCATATTTTATCTCTTATTTCCTAACAATTGGTATCGAGCCTGGTTTGGGTTTGTCAAGTGTCAATCGCAGGAAATTTTTATCTTGAGTGGGAGCTATGGCAGATGATGGAAGATCTAGGGTTGATAAATTCAACGGGTAGAATTTCAGTCTTTGGAAGATGTAGATGGAAGATTACCTTTATCAAAAGGATCTTTATACTCGTTGTCTGAGAAGGTGAACAAACCTCGAGTATGACAGATGGAATGGGATTTTTGGATAGGAAGGCACTTGGGACAATCCGGTTGTGTCTTGCATCTTCGGTATTATTTAATGTTTCAAAGGAAAAGACTACAAAAGAACTAATGGATGCATTAGGGAAGTTGTATGAAAACCCTCGCATTCTAACAAGATATTTTTAATGAAAAAGTTGTTTAATATGAAGATGTCTCGAGAATAGTTCAAGAGAGCAGATCATTTAAATGATTTCAATATGGTTATGAATATGCTAGCTTTGGTTACAATAGAATTTGATGAAGAAGTTAGGGCTTTATTAATTTGTGCTTTTACCCGAGAGTGGAATAGCCCGGTAATGGTGGTAAGTAACTCGGTTCCAACTAACTCGAAGTCAAGTTTGAGGATGTCAGTAGGGGTGATTCTAAGTGAGGAAATGTGAAGAAAAATCTCTGGGGAATCTTCTACTTCAGGGAATGCTTTGACAGAGTGGAAACTAGAGGGAGACAAGAATAGAGGAAACCGTGGAAAATCAAAAGATCGGGCAAGGTCAAAATCCAAGAACAAGATTGTATGCTGGAATTGTGGAAAGTCTGGGCATGCAAAGAAGGACTGTTGGGAGCTTCGGGATAAGAAGAAACAACAGGAAGAAAACAAGGAGGCAAATGTGGCATCGGGTAATGTATGTCAGGATGCTTTGATTCTTTCTTTGCATAATATTATTGAATCTTGGGTTTTAGATTCAGGGGCTTCTTTTCATGCTACTCCACATAGGCATTATTTTGTTGATTATGTTCAAGGGGATTTTGGGCATGTTTTTCTTGGTGATGATGAGCCTGCAGAAAGATAGTTGGAAAAGGTTTTGTTTGTCAGTTAAGATGCGTAATGGGAATACATGGCTATGAAGGATGTCGACATGTGCCTACATTAAGGAGAAATTTGATATCATGGGGCAATGGGAAGTGATGGTCAGATCGTGATATTTACGCCTAACTCTCGAAGGTTACCAAGGGTGCTCTTGTGGTGGCAAGAGGTAAGAAGGTGGAACCTTGTATTTAACCACCGATAGTACTAATGATTGTAATCTTGTGGCTTCGATGCAGATACAACATTATGGCACTATAGGCTCTGGCCATATGAGCCATAAGGGCATGAACATCATAAAGAAGAATTTTCCGGATATACGTAAAAGGTTTGGATTTTGTGAGAACCGCATATATGGGAAACAAAAGCGAGTAAGGTTTCTCAAGGTTGGACCTACGAAGAAAGAGAGTAAGTTAGAGCTGGTACATTCTCGATGTGTGGGGGCCACTGTATCATCTCTCGGGGTTCAAGTTATTATGTTACTTTTATTGATGATGCAACAAGGAAAGTTTGGGTTTATTGTATTAGAAACAAATCTGATGTATTTGACACTTTTGTTAAATGGAAAGCCTTGGTAGAGAATGAAACAGGTCTTAAGCTAAAATGTCTCAGGTCAGATAATGGAGGGGAGTATTGCAGAACAATGAATTTAATGATTATTGTTCTAAGAATGGAATCCACAGGCAAAAGACGGTTCCAAGAACTCCGCAGCAGAATGGGGTATCAGAAAGGATGAACAGAACAATAATGGAACGTGCTAGGAGCATGAGGTTACATGCAGGACTGCCTCTTTCTTTTTGGGTAGAAGCGGTGAGCACAATGGTGTACTTGATAAACAGAGGACCCTCAAGTGCCTTGGATGGAGGCATACCTGAGGAGGCTTGGTATGGTAAGAAAGTTGATTATTCATTTCTTAGAGTCTTTGGATGTGAGGTGTTTGTTCATATAGACAAGGATGATAGGACCAAGCTAGAGGCTAAATCAGAAAAATGTACTTTCATTGGTTATGGTGGTGATGACTTTGGATTTAAATGTTGGAGTATTAAGGACAAGAAAATCATTTGGTCTAGGGATGTGGTCTTTAATGAGAAAGTCATGTATAAGCAACAGTTGCAGGAAAACAGGGAAGAATCCAAGAAAGAATATGTAGTGGTAGAGGATCTTCCGGATGGGAAAGTGACCCATGAATCGCCCAGTCAGAACCTACTCAACAGGAACCCCAAACTCCTATAGTGAGGAGGTCTTCTAGGGTAAGAAAAGAACCTAAACGTTTTTCTCCTTCTCTTTATTATTTATTACTCACTGATAGTGGAGAGCCAGAGAGCTTTGATGAAGCAATGCAGGTAGATGCCAGTAAGAAGTGGGAGCAAGCCATGGATGAGGAGCATAAGTCTCTCATGGAGAACCAGACTTGGGATTTGGTGAAGCTACCGAAAGGAAAAAGAGCATTGCAGAACAAGTGGGTGTACAGAGTTAAAGACGAAGAAGGAGGAAAGAAAAGATATAAGGCCCGGTTGGTGGTCAAGGGGTTTGCATAGAAACAAGGTATAGATTTTGATGAGATATTTTCTCCTGTAGTAAAAATGACTTCTATTAGAACTATTCTGGAATAGTGGGCAAGAAGACTTGCACTTAGAACAATTAGATGTAAAGACCGCATTTCTCCATGGTGATTTGGAGGAGGAACTATATATATAAAGAAACCAGAGGGCTATGAGGTCAAAGGTAAAGAGGAGATGGTGTGTAAACCAAGAAGAGCTTGTATGGCTTGAAACAAGCTCCACGTCAATGGTATAAGAAGTTTGATAGCTTCATGATGGAGCAAGGTTATATTAGATGTCATTTTGACTATTGTGTGTATACAAAGAAATTTGAGGATGGAAGTTATATTATCCTATGTTTGTATGTTGATGACATGTTGGTTGTAGGTAAAAACATGCAAGAAATAAAAGTACTCAAGAAACAACTAAGTGAATCCTTTGATATGAAGGATTTGGGGGCAGCCAGACAAATCCTTGGTATGAGGATAACTCGGGATAGGAAGGAACGGAAGTTGACTTTATCTCAGGAAGAGTACATTAAGAAGGTATTGGATAGGTTTAACATGCAGGATGCTAAACCGGTTGGGACTCCTTTGGCATGCCATTTTAAGTTATCAAAGGAGCAGTGTCCCAAGACAAGAGCAGAAAGAAACCAGATGTCCAAGGTACCTTACTCATCAACTGGTAGTTTGATGTATGCTATGGTGTGCACTAGGCCTGATATTGCCCATGCAGTGGGAGCTATGAGTAGATTTATGAGTGATCCAGTAAAGAGCATTGGCAAGCAAAGAAAGTGGATCCTTCGGTATTTGAGAGGACCATGGGGACATTTTGTGCTACAAGTGGATCGACACCACTTTACGTGGTTATGTAGATTCGTACATGGCTAGAGAGATGTAGACAGCAGGAGGAGCACGACAAAGTTATATTTACACCGTAGGTGGGACAGCAAAGTGAGTGGATTTCATGACTACGTAAGTGGTGGCTTTGTCAACCATGGAGGCTGAGTATGTTGCTGCCACAGAGGCAAGAAAAGAGATGATTTGGTTACAACAATTGCTTGAGGAGTGGGGCATAAGTTAGGAGGAATGTAAGCTACATAGTGATAGTCGAGTGCTATACACCTAGCTAAGAACTCTGCTTTCCACTCCAAGACGAAGCATATATAGTTGAGATATCACTTCATCAGGACAACTTTGGAGGAAGATAAGTTGAAGTTGGAGAAGATTCATACTAGTCAGAATCCTGCAGACATGATGACCAAGGTGGTCACAAGGGATAAACTAAAGCTATGTTCAGCTTTGGTTGGCCTTCACGAATGACAAGTGAAGGGTTGAGAAGCTTGCTCAGTGGAAATTAGTCTCCAAGTGGGAGATTGTTATGTTTGTGGAGCCTATTTTCATGTTAGAGTGTGGTACACCTTCTATGTGTTACACTCGAGTATTTTTATAGCGGTCCCCTCGCCACTGAGTGAGCGGGTGGGGGGGTTCGTCGGGGGGGCGAAGCCCCCAAGCAAATTTTCATGGGTGGTTTATTAACCCATGGGTAATGGGTAACCGTTATGGGTTGTTTTTGGGCCCATGTTTTTCGGGTACCCATTGTTTTGTAAAACCACCTCTTGCTACCCATAGGTTTATGGGATAGTTTCATTTTTGCCCATTGTTTTGATACCCACGGTTTTGTAAAACTGCTTAAGCAGTTGTCTATTTATATGGTCTTATGCATATGATAGATGCACAAGTAAATGTATTGCAGATGTGTTTTGAATTCGGGTGTGAATTTCAGTAGAGTTTGTTGAGCATAGCTCCAAACGGATCTAGGTATCAGTATTGAGAGAGTAGAGGCTTGTAATAAAATCTCGAGCAAGTGATTCTTAGTGGGTGACCACATTAAATTGGTTGTGTTAACTGCACTTTTATTTGAGAATAATATTTTTGTATTCTCTCGTGTTGCGATTGTATAGGGATTATTCCGCATATTTTATCCATTATTCTAACAATCGCACCATGTTCACCATATCTAACTATTTAAGTATTAGTGATTCATTAATTAGTGGTGCAAACATACATTTTATAAGGCTATTTCCAAGTTTAAGTTAGGGATGAATATGCTTATTAGCTATTTTTTCAATAGGGCACAAGGGAAATGACTTGCCAATCCACACCATCACTCTAAAAAGCCCACAAATATATCATTACATTTTTGTTTTTGTGTTGTAAAGGTCGTTCATGGTGATATCATTCTCCATATTGAAGGAGTAATGTCACACAAAATTTTTGGCTAGTGTGGGCCATGTCGTAATGGATCCCTTGGGTATACTAAAAAACCATTCTAACATCAAAGTGCTCCTAGGCTGCGAGGAAATAATCATATTAGAAAATTATCGTTGTATGCGACCTCTTGACAAGCCATGTAGAAGTCTTTGATGTGATCACAAGGATCACCTTTGCTTTTATACTTGTCAAACTTAGGGATGGCGAAATGTTTTGGAAATGGTTGTCACAACATATCCTTATCAAAGGGGTAAGGACATAGCTCTTCATATAGGTATTTCCTATTGTGTCCTACGTTGCTTTCTTATAGCAGTAGTAAGCATATTTTTCATTGATTGTAACTCATGTTGAATGAGTTGTTCCTTTAGTAGGTGATACTAGTCTATTTACCTTAACAACTTTGAAATTTGTGTCATCATATGGATCAAAGTGAAACTCACCGGATTTCATCTTGAGTTTATCTTTATGCACATTTTTACTTGAAGAGCCTAAGTTTGTTAACTTTTGACTGAGTTTCAGTATCTATCTTTGGAGGATCTCTTCTTTAATTAAGGGATCATCTTCTTCATCAAACCTAAGAGGCAGTGAGCCTTTGCACTCATGTTCAACTTTTACTTTGCGTGAATCCTTAGAATAAGGTCTTCACGAATTGCCTGTTGGTTTTGATGGGTCTTCTTCAATGTTTTTGTTATGTTATACAGAATGGAAGTATACCCTACATCAAAGGGGTTATCCATGTCCAAGAGAGATGGTCACTCTTCCATTTTGTGATTAATGGTCTTAGTCTCCACTTCACGCTCTTGCAGAAGCTTGGCTCCTAACTCAAGAACTCTTGCAAGTACTTGATCTTTGTTATAATAAAGGAGCTTGTCAAAGTGAACTAGGTCTAACTTATGTTGTTCCTGGAAGAATCAGACTCTCTCTGCTATGATCGACCAAAGGTTCTATGTCTTTGACTTACGAAAAGAGAGGTGCTAAGTTATTACCGCTAAATGGGAACAATGTAAAAGGATTTTCTTCCAAGTCACGCTCGTTTGGTTTAGATGCCATTTTCATGATTCTTGACATTAGTAGTCGAAGTTGTACTAAACCTAGGTGTACGTCGTGCAAGTCATCTGAAGTCTACATAGCCTAGTGTGTCCTAAATGTAATGTTATGTAACCATTATTGTTCTAGGAACAATCACACAAACACTCTAACAAACCAAACAATCACTATTTTAGAAATACTATACCCTAAGATATGATTTCAACGATGGGCGCATGATAGATATTGACAATATCCTATCAACACATAGGTCAAGTTAGAATACCAACAAGACCTAAGTACCAAAGTGATATTGACGCAATCTCTCCACAAGATATACTATGACAAGTTCAAATGCTGAAAAAACCTAAGTTTTTGATAATGGAAGTTGCGAATGTGGATATCATAACAACACTATTTTGATACGTTAACCAAGCAAGAAAGGTGTTAGTATCAAGATGATGTCATCACGATATAAACAAAGCAATATCAACACTCTCAAAAGACTTAGATGATGTTGGAATCAAAACTAAGTACAAGTATAGCCAAAAGTTATTATCCATGCAAGAATGTAATGATACAATAAAGAAACTTATACCAAGTTCTCAAAAATGAAAACAAGATGTAAGTACCATAATTGTATAGCTAAAATGCGAGAAAAAATAACAACTCAAGGGGAAATAATGATGAAACGAAATCCTAGCTATGAAGATGATCTTGAAATCAAGATCAAAGGACTATCAAAGACGTGAAAACATACTCACACACTTTAGACATTTAACAACCCAACCACAAACATGGATGGGTGTAAACAAACAAAAAGTGGAAAACACTATCTATGATAACACTTGTGAGGTATGCCTCCTTGTCCCAAATGGGCAACAAGAATGCAAGGGTATAGACCAAATGAGGTGGAAATAAACTAAGTGTCACTTGGGTAGAGTTTCACCTCGTCCTAAGGCAAGAAATAAACTAAGCTAAGTGATACATCATAAATCTCATGATGAATGACACTTAGATCTAACTTAAGTGGACTCTTTTCCTTATTTGAAAACAAGGTTTAGACTCCAAGTAAGTCATCACTTCATGATGGTTCGACAAGACACGATAATGGACTAGTAAAGTGGGCTCCAAGACAAAATGGCTTTCCTAAGTAGATCACTCAACTAGGTGTCAATAGTTTGTCTAATGTGAGCTCAATTTACCAAGGTTTCCCAAGGAGTATCTTGAATTTACTTTACCCCCTTCAAATACGATGAGCAATAAATGCGTTCATGCATATTCTCACTAGGGTTGTGATATACGGACAACTTTGACTCTAACTCACAATGTAAAAACTAGTCAAGAGGGTAATCAAATCACTTCCTATTTCATCCATGAGGTTACTCGGTAGTGGATTACTTTAGGGTTCTTAGAACCACCCTCATTGTTGTAGTTTAAGGTGTTACGCCAAAGGGGTTATGTTCTAGTTGAGCGGATAGGACATACCCTTTTCCAAAACCTATAATACAATGTGATGTATGTGGTGTATTTGTTTTATCTTGCTTACTTAATGTGGTTTTAAGTAGCACACCATTTGACAACCTATAATCAAACACGTATTAGTAGGTTTGTGTTTCGAACCTTCCTTCTTCGACAAACAAGTTTTGGTTCTACATGCAAGGAGTTAGTAATTTTCCAAAAGATAAAAAAAGAGTTCACGTGTTGTTTTTTATTCCCAAGATCACCAAAAGAGGTGCGAGGGAAGAGCATACACAACATGACAAACTCAACTATAAAATAATGGAAAATACTTGAAGTTTTTTTTTTTTGCAAAAAGGGAATTCGTTTTAACCAACTTTGAACTTTAATCCATTATGAAGTGTAAAGCAAGTGTTTTGAAAGCAATAAGAAGGTTTTGGAAGTGTTTTTGGTTCCCAAGATCACCTAGAAGGTGCGAGGGAAGAGCATACACACTTAGAAAACCTTTATCAACTAAGAAATGAAACACTTAACTAAGTTTAGTCAAAAAAATAAAAAATAACCCTACAATCAATGTATTAGAACTTGCAAACAACCAACAAAAACCATAAATTTTGATCTTATAGCTCAGAAAATTTCTAATTTTTAACACAAACACCTACGTGCCCAACCAACGCCTACTCATCCCAACCGGTGGATACACACCCCAACCAATGAATACGTGTGGCAATAGAATATGACAGTGAGGTCCAACACTTGCATGGGCGGAGTAACAAATGATACGCTAGGTTTCAACGGATATGCTTCCTTTCGACGGATACACTGCCGCAAGCTAAAAAAGAATCGACACAATATGTAAAATACACCGCAAGGCCCAGGAGATGTGGATATGTGTGTCATTCAATGGATACACCAAAGATTGCAGAATGTGTACACGGCCCTTTGTAAATGACCTGATAGTGTAAAATATAACCAAATGGGTGCGTGGACACTCGATGGGTGCACATCTGTTTCAACAGAGACGTGTTGATCCAATACACCTACGTGTACCCCTGCAAAACCTAAAAACTCATAGAAATGAAAAATTTTAAGAAGCAAACAAGTTAGTTGTTGATCATGGAAACCTATTTCTAGCTTGGACCCATTAAATGCTTAGGCAAAAGGGAGATTTAGCTTGTTTAAAACATGAAATCTATTAAAAGACAAGCCTTTTAACCCTAGAAAGCTTTAAAATGATTTAAAATGGACATGTAAAGCCTAGAAAAGATTTTAAAAGGACTATGGAGTAAGTCCCACTAGGCATGCCAAATGTGTGCAATGAAAAGTTTGTAAAAGCTTATAAAATGGGGTAAGAACACAAAAGAGGCCCCAAAAGCTTTAAACAAACAACTCAATGACCATCAGATTAGAGATAAGCAAGAGCTACCTATTTGCATGCATATATAAAGCTTGAAACAAACAATCAACCTCTAAACATGACTATATTAGTTCTCTACTCCATGAAAGCTATCAATAAATGAACCTATTAAAGATCTAACAATTAGTTTTGTGATTGTTGATGTTTCAAAATCTTAAGAATGGAAGCTCACCATTAATGGCTTCTCCCATTTACCTAAAGCTTTGAAATGGATTAACAAATAACAAGTAAATAGCTCAAATAAACTATGAAATAACTCTAAGAGACCTAAAATGGCTTAAATCAAAAATGAGAGAGAGAGAGAGAGAGAGAGAGAGAGATTTCTTAGAAAAGGTGGGAGGGGTATCCCTCTATTTATAGTTTTTGGATTTGAGAAAAGGATGTTTTGGATGCATGTGGGACTAAAAAGGGTTCAAAAAGTTGATTTTAGAAAAAACATATTTGGAGGTGTGAACAAGATTTTGGGAAGCTAAGTGGCTATTTGGAAAGGTAAGATATTTGTTTAGGAAGTAAAATCTTTCTTAGAAAGTCAATAGGAGGGTTAATTAACCTAAACAAGGTTAATTAAAGGGAAACAATCCTATAGAAGTTGGTAAAGAGGGATTATGAGGGTTTAGGGGTGTAGGAGAGGTTAAAAGGGCTAATTTACTAGTGCACTATAGTAAATTAGCATGAGACTAGGATAGTTAGTATGATCTTAGTATTAAGATCATATAGACTAAATTATAGGTGTCTACAGGGTCAACCAATAAGTTTTATGGATGGAGGTCCGACAATTGGTGATGAAGATGATGACACCTTAGGATGATGGTTGAGCAAGGGTGGTATGTGAGACAAGTGTGTGCGGGGGAATGAAGTCGATAGGCATGTGATGGGTGTATGTAAGACCAAGATCGAGGTGTAGTAAAGTGTGTGGGTGATGGAAAATGAGGTGGGATCATATGTGTTGTAGTAAATGAGTCATGTGGGATGAAGCAAGGTGGCGACCATTAGCGGAGGAAGTAGTAGTCCTAGGAATAGGTCTATGGTGGTGTGTAGGACTAATAGAATGGAGTGGGTGCATAGGGGCTGGTTGAGATGGTGGGGTAGGAAGAGGATGCAGTGTTGGTGATGTCAGAGGAGCTGTGTGAGGGAGAGGAGGAGGGGCAGGAGAAGCGGAACTAGAATGTGAGGATGTTGGAGGTGAATGAGGGATGCCATCAATGGAGATAACTTTTTCGTTAATGAACTTAAAGTGTAAGTGGTTGATGGAGACAATAGCTTGGGATTTATGGATCCAATTTAAGTCGAGAAGCAGGTCACAATGGTTAACTATTTGATTAATGAAGCAAGGGAGGAGAAGAGTGAGAGGACCAACTATGATAGGTAACTTAACAACACCATAAGGCCTCTTAAATAGAAAGTCAATTTACGATGGAGAGTAGCCAATAGATTATAAAAGAGACAAGGAACATGTACTAATAAGAGAAGATGGATTAACCTTAGTGTTGTTGATAGGGGTTGAGGCGATAAGGGCTCCTATGCATAAATGGACGGATGCGAATGTAGCATGATACCTAGCGTGAGAGAAAGAAATAACATGTGGGGTGGTATCAACGCCGCAGACTAAGAAGTCCATTGCTCATACATCGAGAGGTGATGTGCCATGATATACATGATTAGTGGAAGAGTTTGTAGCCTTTTTGTCACGTTGGTTGGAGTCTTTGTTAAAAAGTTTGACTTTAGCCTTTTCCTTAGTGGGAGGAGGGATAATAGGCATAGGGAATTCAAGTTGGTCATTGTCAATTAGATCTTGGATAATTGCCTACAATTTTATATAACAGCTTAGTAGAATGGCCTACACAAATGATGGTAATCACAACGGAATTTTTCATTGTAATTACGCCCTTTGGGTCGCGATGGGTCTAACTCGAGTGGTGGTGGGAGGGTGATGAGGTTGCTATCAAGGATTTGTTGCAAGATGAGGTGTGGTGCCATAAGGAGGTTGGTAAATATATGCCGAGGCAGTTGGGATGGTGCCTCCTTAGAAGGTGTAATAGTGTTAACTATGAGTTTAGTGTTGATAGGCTTAGATGTAGAGGGTTTAAATGGTGTCTTGTTTGGAAAATGCGAGGAGGATGAAGGTTGTTCTTAATACTTTAGTTTTCCAATAGAGAGAAGCTTAGATTCGTGAAGCTTAAGAGTATGACACAATTGGTCAAAAGAAGAAAAGGTTTCAAAGAGAACACTTTCGTAGAGAGGTGGTAAAAGGATTTGTATAAATAAATCTTGCAACTCAGAATCGAAAGGACATTAGTCATTTGGCAAGATTAGTTTTTGTTAGTTGCTCAAATGTGCACCCACATCTTAGATCTTAGAAGGGCAGGGGGTGTTTAAGACCACAATGGAACCGTCCTTAAGTGTGGGACCTTGCTGAAAGAAAATCCTAGGTAAACATGCCAAGGGACCAGGATAGAAGGATGTGCGTAAAGGGGAAATCCTAAGCTAAGGAAGGGTGATAGCTCCCAGAAAGGAAAGGGTGATCTCTCTCCATGAGTGGTGAAGGAAACAGAGAGGGGCGTGGAGAAGAGGGTGGACAGCGCGCGCCACGATCAACACACAAGGCTCGGCCTTCTAGTGTGTGCAACACATGAACGTGGGGACTACAAGCAGAGAGAGTACGCACAACATGCCAAAAATGCAAACAAAGAGGTGAGATGCAATGAAAATGAGAGAGGGAAGACAAGAGTTCCACAAAACATGATTTTATTGCTTAAGGGATGCATAATCATTTACATTCACATGAAGAGGTGAGAATACATTAGAGACCATGCCAAGGTCTGAGACCCATGGGAAGTCGGCCACCATTTTGGCATGGTGTCATTACAACAAGGAGGGATCTTTTTACAAAGCAAGAACTCTGTTATTTATAGAAGAAGAAAGAGAAGAGAAGGAGAAAGGAGGGAAACTCAGATTCAAATCTTCAACCACCAATAACCAATGATAAATGCCTGCAAATCTACCTATAAGGCTATCAGATGCACTTCCCCATGTATGTTTGTGCATGGAAGAAGGAAGAAGGCAAGATCTGATGAAATCTGGTGGTTGAGGTTGATTGGATGTGTGCATTGATGAGTTGAGAGACATTTCCCTATTTTTCACCTAACAAATCCCACCTATATTTGAATTTGAAAAGTCCAATGTGTAGCTTGTGTCAACAATTCTCTGACAAGTCCAGGTGTGTGCCGATCTGAGTTCTCAGTAGAAAAAAGATATGGCTTTTGAAGATGTCGAGCCATTGGCATTAAAACACGTGGTGCACATGGATTGACCAAATAAATTGGTCAATTGTTCATTTGTTTTGTCTTTTTTGCCACATGTCATGCACTAGTTGGTTATCCAAATTTGGCACCCTATTGGTGCGCTTTGATAGGTTGTGTGTAGCACACTCAAGTCTGACAGAAGATGACATGGCATAGTGAGGGCACAAAGGAAGGCACAAGGTGCGTGAGAGTGAGAAGCAAGCACATGAAAGGGAAATAGAGGGGAGCACGCATGCACAGGGAGGAAGGCATACTTGTAGAAGGAAAGTATGGAAATAAGACACGAGCATTCAACTAAAGGAAGGGCATGCGGAGGAAGAAAGAAAAGAGGGTGTGCGAAAGGAACTGAGTCTATGTAAGCACACAAGAGGAATGCTAGGGACTTAGCTGATTAGAAGGTAAGTCTGTAGAGGTGTGCACAAGGAGTGCATGATGGGATAGGAGAGAAAGTGGGGCACAAGGAGGAAGGCATGCAAGGGAAAGAGAAGGAGATAGGAGAATGTAAAAGGAAGAGAAGGGAAGGTGTGCAAGGGTGTGCAAGGAACTATAATTGTGCCAAGGTGTCAAAAGAACAATCTTGAGTGTGCCAACCTAAAATGTGAAACATCAAAGTCAGAATGAAAATATAAGTTATCCAAATAACTAGGAGAGTTATTTGGATAATAGTTTTGGTGACTTTGGGGGCCATCTTCCTACTAGATGAAGAGACCAAGTAGCCTTAGAAGTCCATTGGGCATGGAGTCAAGCCCTAAACTTGAAGATCTGATCTACAACTTGAAGAACATTCCTGAAGTCACTTAAAGCTCTTGTCTGAACTCTAAACTGAACTGTTGCTCTCATATGAAGATATTATGAATTGGATTGATGAGAGTGAAAGCTTATGCACTAACCGTTGGAACTGCCTCTGCCAAAATTGAACTGTCATCCTAAGAAGCAACAAAAGGGGCATGCGGGTGCAATAGAAAGGAAAGGTGTCAGAGGGAGCACATGAAATAGAAGCACAACACTATGTACAAAATTTGAAAATCATACATGTCCCAAATGGAACATGCAGAGTGTGTGTGAGCACTTGTGTTACTGAAAGAAAACCTAAACTAACCTAACTAAGAGGCAAGGGTGCTCAAGTAAAACCTATAAGGAAGGGAGAAGTAGCTTCCTTCCTCACAAATTGTGACCATGTAATTGATTTGGTGTTGAACATGGTCAGAAATAAGAGTGAAAACCACCTTACAGATGGTGTTTCACCCTCCTCAAAGTATCAACAAACATAATATATACCTCTGGAGTTTTTATGTACTTGGATCTGGGGGGGTGTTGTTACTTGACCTTTGGCATGCTGAAGCTCTACCTCATGCTCTGAAATGAGCATGACCGGTGGCAACTCTATTTTTGGCTCTAGGCTAGCTAGATATCTTATTGGGCATGGTCTGATCCTTGTGGTTTTCCCATTACTTTGAAGCTCAATCCCATAGATGGATTTTCTTGCAGACTTTCCTCCTAAAGGGGAGCACTTGTAGGCTGGGCGCATAAAGCTGGGGGCATGCATGGTTCTAGCCTCTACAAGAAACTCGGTCTCCTCCAGAACAGTGCCCTCTAGAGCTAACTATTTTTCTTCTGGAACAGGCACTCGTATGATTTCCTCTTCCCATTGAGTCACATGAGTCATGCCATTCTTCAACTATTTTGTAGTCATCGAACATGATGATGTTGGTTGGGAAAGGCATTGTAATTAGTAGGGGTTGTTCATTTATGGTATAGCTAGAAGAGGGGACTTGGAAGAAAATGGGTGGGAGGATGGGGCAGAGGGGATGAAGGGTGCACATGCAAAGGAACAGAGGCATGTGTAGGAAGGGGAATGGAAGAGAAATGAAGGAGAGATGAAAGTGAGGAGGGAGAAGGGATGGAATTCTCAGTGGGGCAGCGTGCAAGAATCCAAGAACATGCGCAATGGGATGAGATGATGTAAGTTGGCACGAAGGAGTGGGAGGGTTGTAGAGATGGTAGTGCAAGGTTTCCCCATTGACAAGGCTATCATGCACTAGATTTTGAGCCTCCATTTCTTCACCCACTTTGTAATCTGGGGCAACATCTCAGTGATGAAGTATAGCTTCTGTTGGGTGCTAAACCAGCCTGGTACAGGCCGACCCATGGACAAGGGACCTTGTAGCCAACTTTAGCTGCCTTTATGGAGCACTTGACTCTAAGCTACATCATGTCCATCTCCATTTTTTCACCTGCCTCTCAAAATCAGCTTCATCCAAGGAGTTTCCACCATCATCTACATAAACATGTTCTTCATAAACATTTGGGTTAGAAAAAGTGGGTTATATGCATTTTCAGGATAATGGGGCTTATAAAACTGATTTGGAGGAGGATTTTGAAACTGTGGGGATGGAGGGAAATAGTTTTGCTATTGTAAATGAGAATTCCATGGAGGGAAAGAAGTCATGATTGCACAACTTCAAAAGAGGAATGTGGAATGATGGAAAAAGGAGAAATGAATGGAGGAATGAGGGGAGACTAGTCTATGCACATGAGATAATGGGTGCATTGAATCAGTGGAGTCACCAGATGTGTTAAAAAATTCCTCCAAAGGTTGGATCTCAGCAATAACACATCAAACTTGTTGAGATGAAGATGTAAATCTCTTCACTCTGGTCCCACCGGCATGCCAGAAACTATTGTTGGTTTCTCAAACATGCACCCGCATCTCAGATCTTGGAAGGCCGAGGTGTTTGAGACCACAATGGAACCATCCCCAAGTTGTGGGACCTCTTGCGCTTGGGATGGATCTCCAGAGAAGGCCGGTTCCTCTACCTACCTCTAACGCTACTACTACTCCTAATGCTGAAAAGAAAATCCTAGACTAAACATGCCAAGGGACCAGGATAGAAGGATGTGTAGAAAGGGGAAATCCTAAGCTAAGGAAGGTGATAACACCATAAGGAAAGGGTCGATCTCTCTCCATGAGTGGGCGAAGGAAACAAAGAGGGCACGGGAGAAGAGGGAGACGATGACGTGCATGCCACAGATCAACACATAGGCTCGGCCTTCCAGCACGCACACAACACATGAATGGGGACTACAAGCACAGGAGTACACACAACATGCCAGAAAATGCAAACAGAGAGGTGAGATGTAATGAAAATGAGAGAGGGAAGACAAGAGTTCCACAAAACATGATTTTATTGCTTAAGGGATGCACAATCATTTACATTCACGACAAGAGGTGAGAATACATTACAGAGACCACGCCAAGGTTTGAGACCCATGGGAAGTTGGCCACCATTTTGGCATGGTGTCATTACAACAAGGAGGGATCCTTTTTACAAAGTAGAACTCTGCTATTTATTTAAAGAAGAAGGAGAGAAGAGAAGGAGAAAGAGAGGGAAACTCATATTCAAATATTCAACCACCAACAACCAACGATAAATGCCTACAAATCCACCTGCAAGGCTGTCAGATGCGCTTCCCCATGTCTGTTTGGTGTGTGGAAGAAGGAAGAAGGCAAGATTTGATGAAATCTAGTGGTTGAGGTTGATTGGATGTGTGCATTGATGAGCTGAGAGACATTTCCTATTTTTTGCCTACAAATCACACCTATATTTGAATTTGAATAGTCCAACGTGTAGCCTTATGTTCAGCAGTTCTCTGACAAGTCCAAGTGTGTGCCGATCTGAGCTCTGTAGCAAAAGATACAACTGTCAAAAGATGTCAGAGCCGTCGGCTCACGCAAAACACGTGGCACGCATGGATTGACCAAATAAATTGGTCAACTGTTCATTTGTTTTATCTTTTCTACCACATGTGTCATGCACTAGTTGGTTATCCAGATTTGGCACCCTGTTGGCACACTGATAGGTTGTATGTAGCACACTCAAGTCCTGACAGAAGATGACTGGCATAGTGAAAGGTGCAAAGGAGGCGCAAGGCGCGGAGTGAGAAGAAAGCACGTGAAAGGGAAATAGAGGGGGGGAGGGAGGTGACATGGGAGGAAGGCATACTTGTAGAAGGAAAGTATGGAAATAAGATGTGAGCATTCAACTAAAGAAGGCACACGGAGGAAGAAAGAAAAGAGGGCACGTGAAAGGAACTGAGTCTATGTAAGTGCGCAAGAGGAATGCCAAGGACTTAGCTGATTGGAAGGTAAGTCTAGAGAGTGTGTGTAAGGAGTGCACCACGGGATAGGAGAGAAAGTGGGTGCAGGAGGAAGGTGTGCAAGGGGAAATAGAAGGAGATAAGAGAAGCAAGAAAGGTGCGCAAGGGCATGAGAACTACAACTATGCTAAAGTGTCAAAAGAACAAGAGGGTAAAACGTGAAACATCAAAGTCAAAATGGAGATAGAGTCAGAATGCAAAACATAATTAATGAAGTGGTACTTGTTTAAGTTGTGTTAATTGGGCGTAGGTCATCTTAGAACCAATGTTGATGGAGAATTGTGTGAAAAAATCATCAATGAGATAGGTAAAGGAGGTGACAGAATGAATAGGTAAAGGAACGCATGGCATAATCCTAGACGTGAGGAAAAATTTGCTAAAAGGAGTTGATTGTCAAAAGAGACAATCTTGAAATGCCCAATAGAGGGGTGAAGTGATTAGTTGGAGTGGGAACAAAACCGGAATAGTAGAAATGGGTAAAAGCGTAGAGGCGGGAGGTGGGTGGGGTTGAGCTCAGCCAAGTTAGTGGCCTCTTCACAAGACACATGCAAATGTAAATCTAGATCTTATGGGCATTCATCAAGGTGATCGTTGATGGATTCAAGGCGAAGCTTCAAGATAAATTCCTCATGAGTTTGAGCCATGGGTAAAGAGGAAACTACACCTCATAAGGTAAGATAAAGAAACTACATGTTCACCAAAATGATTAACAAAAATAATGAGTTCTTAGAATGGCCCAAGGGATATCTAGGGTATTAATGTTAATCTAATTAGGAGGAATAAAATGTTGTAAATGAACTAAAGCAATATGAAATAAATATAAATAAACTATTCTAGATAAAATGAAACCCTAATGTGTAAGAGAAGAGTAAGGAAAAAACTCGGTGATAATAATGAAGACCTGTCGTATATAGTGTCGTAGCTCTAGAAATGAAATCTAGAAGTGTAGGCAAACCCTCGAGACCTTACGAAGGGCATATCTGGACTTTACGAGATGACACGGGTGCATAGGAGTGTATTGGGGCACCCGGGTACCCTAGTCTATAATTGGGTGCTCGAACAATGTAAATGCTCGAATCAATGCAGTACCCCTAAATGTCACTTAATACTTCTTGTCTATCACATTGGATTCATCGGATGAACTGGAGAATGACCCGTAATGCAAGGAGAAGTATCAAACCCTAGAAAAATGAAAGATGCATATGAACGGGCCTGACCGACCTCGGTCACTACCAAGCTAGTGGACTTATCATTGAGCATTACACTACATTACAGACCTAATGTAGTTTTGGTATGTGTGTGTGCGTGTTGTGCCCTAGGTGCTCTCATGTCAGTCACACTTTGTGAAGTAGCGAGCAATAGTAGCTATAGAAATGTAAGTAGTATGTGTGCATGGAATAGAATGGAATCCCTCCCCTATGAAGTGTGTGTGATACAGATCTCTTAACTTGAATGCATGGCACTATGTGGATGCAAGTGATGCAATGGATGCAACCCTCGATGGAGTGATAGTAGTGATAAGATGTAATGACCTAGGACCCTTATTATGGTCTTATAGCTTTATATTTATAGGGCTATCAAGCTTAATTTCGTAATTAATCCCAACAAGGATGATTGAGAAGAAGATAAGGATGACTAATAGCTATAAGTGACCTGAAAATAAGCGAAAGAGGTTGTGCATAGACCGAGGCACCCGAAATGGGACCAAGGCGCCTCAGGGCACCCCATTATAGGCTTGGGTGCCCTGATTTTAGGCTAGAATGTCAGAAAGGTCATGAAATGAGATGATAGGTATCGGGAAATACGAGGGAAAGATGAAATAAAAGATAAGAAAAAGGTGATCAAAAGGTGGGATTAATTAATACTTTGTACACTTGAGAACCTTTTAAATAGTTAAATATTGTCTAATGTGAAATATTTGTGTCTATAGTAGGTAAGTATGGCATTGGCATCTAGGTTTGTATGAATCTCACCCCTCGAGAGGTCGAGGATATCTCTTACGAACACAAAGATAGTTTGTCTCGAATACAAAAGCGAAAAAGATTCCTGGTGTAGTCTTTATGAATACCTTGCCTCCATAAACATGTTTTCCGACGTGGCTATCCTAACTATAACCCCGCCATATCTCTTACCACTCAGAAACTAATCCTAATTTACCCATTACTCATGAATTGGGACCAATAATAGCATTTGCCAATTGATGCCTTTCAAATGACGAGGCTATTGGTGAGTTCCTTGGTATTCGTGATAATATTCCAATAAATGACCATAAGAAAGGCTTCTCCATTCAGCTTAATGCATGTGCATACTTTGGGGAGGAGGTAGAATTGTGTGGTCATTTAAAAAAAAACAAACCAAGCAAAAAAATTCCACCTAAAATCCTTGCTAAAATTCCAAGTCCTATAGCGAAAACCTCTTTAAGGAACTTGCAGAAAAACAAAAAGAACAATCAACGGACAAGATAGTTGACCCGATTCAAAGTGACAATCTCTTTGAACCACTTGTGGAAGAAGAGGATCTTAATCTCCCCTAATCCTATGCACATGGAAGATGAGTCTAAGTTATTGGTGGAGGAGACAATAGATGTCAATATTGGCATGAAGAAGTTGCCTAAAATAGTTAAGTTGGGAGCTTCGCTCTCAGCTCGGGAACAAAAAATTGTTACATTGCTTTTGAGAGAATTTATAGATATCTTTTCTTGGTCTTACACAGACATGTCAAGACTTGATCCTGCATTAGTGGTGCACAATCTTGTTGTACACCCAGACGTCAAGCCCATAAAACAAAAGCTCTGAAATATGCATCCTTGCATCGCCTTGTTGGTTAAAGAAGAGCTAGAAAGATTATTGGAAGTAGGCTTCATCAGGCTATTGACTATTCAGAGTGGATTTCAAATGTAGTCCTAGTGTAGAAGAAACCTGTTGGTATTAGAGTTTGCACCGATTTCGAGATATTAATAAAGCTTGTCCTAAGGATGACTTTCCTCTTCCCAACATCGACATGATTGTCAATTCAACAGCTGGTTATAAGATGTTATCACTCATGGATGGATTTTAGGATATAACTAGATAAAGATTGTTGAGGAAGACCAACATAAGACAACTTTTACCACCCCATGGGGGACATTCTATTATCAAGTCATGCCCTTCGGCCTCAAGAATGCAGCTACCTATCAACGAGAAATGATTGTAATCTTTCACAATATGATCAATGACATCATGGAAGATTATGTGGATGACATATTGGTAAAATCTAGGACTCGGGAAGATCATCCAGAGATCTGTGATGCATCTTTTAGCTTCTAAGGGACAATAAGGTCCACCTAAACCTAAAGAAATGTGTCCTTGTCATGTTATCCGAAAAATATTAGGATTAATTGTTTCACAAATAGGAATAGAAGTAGATCTAGCAAAGGTTACTGCTATAATAGAAATGCCTCCTCCAACGAATATTAGACAACTACAAAATTTTCAAGGAAAGATCTAAGAAATTAGAAGGTTCATCTCTCAACTTGCAGATAAGTGTCACACATTCACGCATCTTCTCAAGAAAGATGTCATTTTCATTGGGGACCAAAACAATAGCAAGCATTTACATTGCTCAAAGCATATTTGGAAAAACCCCATGTTTTAATACCACCCACGGTAGGTGAACCGTTGTTACTCTACATTTTTGCCACGCACTTTGCAATTAGGCATTGTTGGCCTAGTATGATAAGGAGAAGAAAGAAAAAGTTGTGTACTACTTAAGTCAAACGTTGATAACTTACAAGCTCAACTATCCATAGATAGAAAAGGCTTGCTTGGCCATAGTTTTCACCTTTCAGAAGTTGTGTCATTATCTATTAAATAATAAGGTCAAGCTTATTTCAAAGGTTGATCCATTAAAATACTTGTTGTCAAAGCCCACACTCACAGGAAAGATGGCTAATTAGATCATCTTACTCAATGAGTTTGACATTGAGTATGTACACTAGAAATCAGTGAAAGGACAAGTTTTAGTAAATCAACTAGTTGAAGCCCCACTACCAGGTATTGAACCTTTGAGTTTGGAACTCCCATATGCATCCACAATGTACCTCAAGGAATATATTATATGGCAACTATACTTTGATGGCTCCTTTACCTTTCATGGTTTAGGTACGAGTTGTGTTGATCACTCCTTCAGGAGACTTGATCCCTCAGGAATTTTGACTCGGATTCCCATGTACAAATAATATAGCGGAATATGAGGCCTTTATTGTAGGGATGAAGCTGGATATTAAGTGGGATATTAGAAAAGTAAATGTAATCGGTGATTCCATGTCGATTATAAAACATGTAACAGATGAATATAAATTTAAAGATGAGAAACTTCTTCCATACAAGAGAATGGTTGATTCTTTGAAGGAGTTCTTTGAGAAAATTACATTTCAACAAATCCTAAGAGCAAAAAAATAGAACAATGGATGCTATGGCCATAGTGGGTTCCATGTTGAGCATTCCACCTGGAAACAATGATATGTCATTCTTCGTTGAGCATCTACAAACACCAACATATGACATGTCAGATTCCTGTTTGGTATGTAAAGTTGTTGGTCCCTTTTCCCCATGGTATAGTGACATCTTTAATTACCTTCATGATGGAACCTTTCCCATAAACATTTCCCATACCAATAAATGAAACCTCATCCAGCATATAGCCTATTATACCCTACTTGGGGGCACTCTCTTCCATCGAGGCTATGACGGGAATCTGTTACGTTGTCTAAATTTAGATGAATCCATCCTAGTAATCAAGGAGGTGCACAAAGGCATCTATAGGGCTCATACAAACAGGATTGTCCTAGCAAAGAAGATACTTAGAGTAGGCTATTATTGGCCTACCATGGAAAATGATTGCAAACATGTAAATAAATGCTTGCATTGTCAAAAATATGACAATTTGATATACGCATCGGTGAATCATTACAACCTATCACGACACCTTGGTCATTCTCAAAGTGGGGAATCGATCTTATAGGTAAGCTTAACCCTATATCCTCAGATGGCCACAAGTTCATTATCACTACTACGAATACTTCACAAAATGGGTAGAGGTTGTTCCTTTTAACCATGTCAAAGGTGTGCATGTATCTAAGTTTATAATGAACCACATCATATGTCGATACGGTATCCCCTCTGCCATTATAGCTGACAATGGTAAGTACTTTAAAAAAAAACTGTGAAAGCATTATGTAAACATTTTCAAATCTCTCTGAAATTCTCAACCCCTATTACCCTCAAGGTAATGGGCAAGCCAAGCTTCTAATAAAACTCTCATCCGCATTATGGAGAAGATGGTGAATACAACAAGTCAGTAACTGGAATTAACATATTCACCCTACCCTTTGGGCATTCAAAACGTCTATTTACACTCCTATAAGTGCCACTCCATATTCCCTAGTATTTAGAGCAGAATTTTTGTTACCTCTAGAGATCGAGATCCCCTCTTTGCGTGTAGAGCTAAGAGATTATCTGAATGAAGAAGATGACTACATAAGTAGCTCAACTAGAAGATTTAGAGCTATTAAATGAAAAATGACTTCACACCCTTAATCACCTTAAAGTGTATTAGGATCGAGTGTGATGAAGCTACAACAAAAAGAGTGATACCTCGTCAATTTGAGGTAGGATACTTGGTGCTAAAATAAAATCAGTTCAACACCACAAAGGACCGGGAAAAGAAGGGAAATTTGAGCCTAATTGGTTAGGGCCATATGTTGTGGTCACCAAGTTTGGTTCAGAAGATCCTACAAGCTTGCTTACTCAGATGGTGAGGAGATTTGGGAACCCATGAATGCAATGCATCTTAAGCATTTCTATGCTTAAGAGTGGGGTCCCTAAAATATCATAAAAATAAAAAAAAAATAAAAACAAAAAAAAAAACATGTACATCCAATAGTGAAAACCACGCAATGGTGGCACTTTGGACAAGTCCTTTGGTGAAAAATGGTTTCCGATGCCATTGGAGGGTTTATTGTTCACAAGCATTTCAGGTCTAGGATTATGATAGCTTTTTCCTAAGCTAGTCTTTGCCTTCATCTAAGTTCTTTTTGAGTTTGGCCCTCTTAGCCTTGATTCGTTTGATCCTAATTTTAAATGTGAAGATTTTGCCTTTGAAAATTCTCATCTCACTCTAGGGATAACTTCACATCGTCACTTCTTGCACATAATATGTGGCATTCTTCCCTTATACATCTCATCTAACGCTGGGGCATCTACATTTCTTCATTTCCATGCATGTTCGCTTGAAAAACTTCTTAGAAAACACCAAACATATTCATACAACTTTTTGAAAATCCCAAAACATGCAGATATGTTGTTAGTAAAAAAACTCAAAACATCCAGATACATTGTCTTAAGATAATATCAAAACAACAAAAAACATTTCAAAATTGTCCCACAAAAACAAAGTAGTAGTTTGCTTACTTTTAGTTGTTGGTTTGTATAGTTTTAGTTGCATTACCTTTTTCGTATTGTGTGTTTTAAATTGAATTCATTTTCTTACTTATATTGAGTGTTACTTTAATCTGTAGTACATTACATTGAGTTCATTTTATCTTGCATACTTGTAGATAGTTGTGTTGTTTTGATTAGATTTGATTAATTTGTGCTTGTTGTTTGCTTGTATAGTTTATTGTCATTTCATCATCATATCATCTATCATCACATCTATACATCATATATCAATAAAGGCTAAGCTACATAATCATGAACATGAAAATTAAACATGTATGCTAAGCTAACATCATATAATATGCCAAGAGGGGCAAGAGGGACCACCTTCTATCCCCCCCTCAAACATAGACCATAATAAAAATGTGGATTAAACATGTTATCTCATACACAAAATGTGATAGGTAAAACACAAAGTATCTCATCAACATGTAAAGTGATATCATCAGATGTTATATCATAATCTAACAACATGTGATACAAACATAAACCACAATAAACATATAGATTAAGCATGATATCTCATAAAAAAAATGTGATACATCAGTAATCCATCAATCATCATATATCCATAAATATCAAATGTCCATGTACAAAATCAATGTGTCTCGATGCATATCAGATACAAAAACGTCATCATGGGAAT
Source organism: Taxus wallichiana var. yunnanensis (assembly GCA_018340775.1). Lineage (NCBI taxonomy): Eukaryota > Viridiplantae > Streptophyta > Pinopsida > Cupressales > Taxaceae > Taxus > Taxus wallichiana. The sequence goes on along the minus strand of CM031237.1, from coordinate 832,277,021 downwards.
GGGTCAAAAATGTGCCTTCATCATGAGGCATAATAAAAAATAGTACATATATATCCATATAAAAGTATGCCTTTGTATCAAGGCAATACACAAAAATAATACATCAAGCGCATAAATAAAAGAGTCAACCATGACTCTCACCCTCTCTGGGACTTCCTAGCCTAGGTTTGCCACTAGGTGGGGGAAGCTGCTGCGATGCATGCGTAGAAGATGTTGCACCATGCTAAGCTAACCCATGTTGCTCTAAGGCATGTTGTCAGACGAAGGACCCACTGATCGATCGCATGATGGCCTCTATGATCTAGTCCATGACATGACATGCTATGTCAAATATATGACTATAATCTAGAGCTCTCTGCATGACCTCACATGTCGAGAGGCACTCTAGCCAATTAAAATTTGTACTCTTAAGGAGGTACATGTGATGATGCAGCATATCGTGCTCCGCTTTCACACTCACTAGCTTTCCGCAACAAGGCTCTGTCTCGATAAAACTTGATCTCTCTTAGCTTGTAGTTGTACCCTACCCTCCGTGACTACCTAATCTCTCTCTATCTGCAATCGATCTCACTCTCTACAGTCACCTGGTCTATCTCTATAATAGCCTAATCCCTCTCAATCATAACCTAGAGCTATAAGCCTATAACCTGTCAGAATCTGCTGCTGCAAGCGACCACCTACCCACCACCATCCTGTATATCCTCCTCCATCTCCTCTCCACCTCCACCATCAACCCCCACCTCTTGGTGGGCTATGTGTTGGACTCACGTGTGGGGCTGATGGAGGTGCCTGTAATGGTGCTTGTGGTGGAACTCGAAGTGGCATATGTGGTGCATGTGCATGTGCTTGTACCACTACCTGATGTTGCATAACCACCTGTTTTTGTTGAACGATACATGTTGTACATGTCGTGCACTGTCTACCCTACCTTTGGACCTACCGCGGATCTACTTGAGCCTCGTGCCCCGGGATCGGGTCTTGTACCCCTATACTACCATGTCTAACACTACCTATGGAATCGTCAACCGCTAAGCCAAAATTGTAGCATACCATCCTGTATAATATAGGGCCTTCCCTAAATCTACTATCTGTGATTGTTGTACTCAAGATTGTGGGACCACCTGTACAAAACCGGTATGAGCTCATCCTAGCCTAATCCATGGCCTATATGAAAGTTCTCTTTGGATCTCTGCCCGCCCATACCACATCTCATCACTAGAAATCCCCTGAATGAGACGAACTATCATTGGACCTTGTCCACTCTATACCACTCAAGGATATAGCTCTTGCTCCCAATAATAAAATGATCAACAACTGCACTACTCAACTCTGCTACATCCTAAGGTCATGATATAACCTGTATAGTTGTCATGTAATCATATGAGGTTCTACCTTGTCAAATGCTTGACTGTAGTAATTTTTGTCCCCCATGTGTCCACAAATGTCATTATCGTTTGGAACCCATCCCATAATTGATGGCTCACCAAGAGCTCGAGCTTGCAATGCTCCTGTTGGGTGGCCTATAGCAATATGATCCCAGGCCCAAATCTGAAGTAAAGTCATCGATCCCATGGTATTCTCGACCACAGAGGCTATCAAATGCAAATTTGTGTATAAATGGGCTAGTATACACTACCCCTAGTAATAGACCTCCCCATTGATGAGTCCATGTATCACTCCAATCAGGCCCAAAGAAAAATGAGCACCAGTCTTGTCAAGAACAACATGCCACTGACAAGAGCTATAAGATATACGAACCAACCCGCATGAGATGCTAATCAACCATGTAACCTAGTAATATCCACCGACATACCCCGACGTGGTATGTCTACTACTCCAAAATCGCAACAATGCTCTGTAAGTTATGACCGTGATGGCCGTCATACGTCACCAGCTGACCCTGAATAGGCACTCTAAAAATTTTCCAAACATCCTCCAAAGTAATGCTCATCTCACCTGTCGGAAGGTGAAATGTATGGCTCTCACTCCGCCATCTCTCAGCTAAGGTTGTGAGCAGGCTGTGGTCTAAAGTGATTTGTGGCAGGCGATCCACGTATGAGAGACACGTAACATCTAGTAGCATCTCCAAGTAGATATGATCTTGTCGAAAAGAATGTCACCTCATAGGCCTGGAGCCACCCATGTCACTCTTGCATCCTTAATCGAGGTAGTTCCACCTACAAGGTTAGCCATGTCATTGATTATGGGCTAATTCTTCTATTTTTTCATCTAATTCATTTATTCTTTCATCTAAGTTTTTCTTTAAAACTTCCTAATTTCCTCTAAGACCATCCAAATTGGCCCTCCACGCCAAAAGTGCCCCAGCAGCGCCATCACCCCCTTTTCTATGCAAGTGCTTACCTTTTTACACAAGCATACCCCCTTCCCCCAATCCTCTAACGTGCACCAACACTCCCATTTTGCACCTATGTACGTGCGTATGCACTTTTCTAACAATTACACGTGATTGCGCATTCATTTGCACTAGTGTGGACATGTTTTTGTGCCTTCAATTCCAAAGTGTGCCCCCATAAACACCTACATGCCCCAAGGGTCACGCTGATGCGTTCGCATGGATTTTCTACCCTATTAAATGTGATTAAATGCTAATAAATGCACTACAAAAGGAAAAAAGTGAAAGTTTGGCTTTGTGTACCTGCGGGCCATCCACGAGAAGACACATGTATTCTCGAACGTGATCCACATGGTGTTTTTGGTTGCACCCTTGCCATTTTCTCTCGTAGGTTAGAGCTCACTCAATAATAAAAAGGGTAAGTGTATGTGGTAAATAAACTCATCACGATGGTTTTTACCCCGTGGTGTGGTTTATATACCCATTTTTACCCCTCTTGTCATGTCTCTTGCCCCAAAGTTCCCTGGGACCATCATATTTCTTCTAAATTCTTCTAGCACTTCGTCCGTGATAATTATTTTTAATAAATAATTATTTTTCCCTATTTTCACTATGTTGGGGCATGTTTTTGCTTCTGTGACCCTTTCTGCTACCTGGGGCATATTTTTGCCTTCCAGTGTATTTTGGTGATGTCCTATGACTTCTTCATTTCTTCTATAATATTTTATTCCTAAAATTCAAAAATTTGAAATAGTATAATTTTTTTCAAAAACTCCAAAAAAATGGTAAAAAATATTAAAAATCCAAAAAATGCACAATTTTTTTTTCAAAAATTGGTAAAAATGGCATGCATGCATACCTCAAGTCAAGCTTGTATATCATACATTATCCTTGAACATCTAAATTTATCCTGCAAAAGTATATTTCTTAGGTTATTGCTTGTTCTTTTCTCAAACAACTTGCAGATCATTGTGATATGCCTCCATTAACAAAGTTGGTTTTCTTACGTGTCAGTACTCCCATGCAATGGTGAGTGTCCAAAGACGTGTCATAGCACATGAATGTTTTTCATGGGACTACTTATGTCCTTCATTATTTCCCTTGTATGTATCCTTGCTTGGGGCACCATTTTTAACCCTTGTCATTACAACACAAACATTCGAGAACTAAAGCTTGATAACAAAAACATTGGTGCAACTATCTTGAATGTTGTTTGTTTGAGTATGTGTGATTGTACTTGTTTCTGTTAGGTTAGTTGGTTTACTTTCTCGTATTGCATTGCATTATGTATTTTTCATTATGTATGTTACATGGAGTTACGTATTTTTAGCAATGAACAAATGTTAGTAATATAGCTTTTCATGTTATTTTACACTTTTGTTTATTTTAATAAGGGTTGATGATGTAGATCATAGGGGCAACATGATGAAACAAAGTTTCTTATTGAAGATTGGATGAAAAGAGCTATTCCTACATTCTCCACTATCATGTCTTATCACTATTAATTTTTCTTCCAAAACACCTAGGGCAATAAACAATCATGTTTATCCCTATCTTATTTCTTCTATCTATTTTGATCATATTTTCGATCATCGATTGACTTCTTCTATCACCCCATCGACACTTGAGGGGGCATCCTTCATTCTACTAATTTTTCTTCAAAATTTTACTTGTTTATGTTTTTCTACTATGTTTGAAGTGATGTCACTTACTTCACCTCAAACAGGGGCAAATGTAGACACCTAAATTTCACTTTTGCAATCTTATTGCTAAAAGCACACTAATCACCCTCATTCTTACCATTTCGTTATAATTAGTGATTTTCGCTAATTAACTAACATTTCTTACCATTTTGGTTAATTAACAACACTTTTTTATTACCTAGCCTCTTTCACATTCAGGATGCCAATTTATGACACATCATAAGTCAAAATCCTCTTCCGAACAAACAATTAGTGATTATTAGCTAATTAAGCCTATTTTACCCTTGTTTTGGTCAATAAACCCTATTATTGGCTTAAACCCTCTTCTAACCATTCAAAATCACCCCATTTCCCTCCAAGACATCTCAGAAGGCTTTAAAAGCTTATCCTAGCCTCTTAATTGACCCTAAGTGGTTGATTAAGGCTCCTCACATCCTAATCACTTGTTAATTCACTAATCATGATTAGAAAACCTTAATCTACTTTGTGTTTTTAGTCCCACATGCACCAAGATGCAAGTTTTCCCCAAAAAAATATAACTATAAAAAGGACTAACCACATACCTTTAAACTTTACACCATGCTTTGAATTGCATATCATATAAGAAATATGATTAAGAGCCTTACTTCCTCCTTGGATTAACTTGCTCAATCTTTTCCTCTAATCTTCATGTTGGTTAGTAGAGAGATATCTAATATGGCCTTGTAGCCATTGTTAGAGAGATCCTCTCACCATTTGTGAAGTAGCAACAAACCATAATTTGATTGCTCCTAGATCTATTTAGGTCTATGTTAGTTAGCAATTCATACTAAGTAGGCATGTTTTAGCTAAGATTGATTGATATCATGTTAGTTCTTTTAAGTGTTCCAATAAGCTTTAATCATTGATGTTACTATTGTTAATTCCTAGCTTTGTTAATAGACTATGTGGTGTTAGCTTTGTATATTTAGATTTTTGGTTTTTTAGTAGTTATCACAAGGTTCTCTAGCTAGAATACAAAGGAGTACTCGCTTTTATAGAAGACAAATCAGGAATAACGTTACAAATGGGTGCATCAGAGGTTTATCTTGGAATATTTTCATTTGTAACTGAATTTCAGAATGTTGACACATATCTCCTTGTTCTCCATAGGTGCATGAAAGGTTATAACAACCCATGAAAAGTCGGAGTTTGCATATGACCTCCTAAAAGTGTAATTATTGCTAAGTTGACAGTTTTGTAATGACAATTAGTCTTCCTTGTAAGAGCTAAAAAGTCACATAAGTTGTATAGGTAAGAAGTGGAAGAGAAAAATTTATGTTAAAAGCTCATTGTCTTATATATGTAAAGTCTCTATGCATGATTTTGTTTTTGAAAAATCATAGAGTGAACTATTGTTGAAGAGTGAGAGATAACAATACATGAAGACTAGCTCATGAGGTGAATATAAAAAGTACAAGCATGAATTGTTAAAGACCATGCTTTAAAGGAAGCAAAGATATCATATGAAGCAAAGACAAATCCAAGGTGTATGTAATCTCTTCATGTTGTAATCTTGCAATTTGTTTGAACACATGAAAGGTAGGTCTTGAGAGGGCGACTCAAGGAGTAGAGTATGACAAGAATGTGTGTGTGGGAGAAGCTTTGTATGACATAGATTTGTTGTTGATTAGGTGATGATAATGAGGGTGAATAGAGAAGAAGAATGAACTGATTTAGTGGTCACAATCTATTGTGTGAGACAACCAATTCAGAGTGATCAAAACATTGCAAAAAACTAAGTGGTGGCTTAACAATCAGGGAGTTGAAGCTTCCTTGTAAGTGGCATCTTACAGAAGATCAAGTTGAAGCTTGGTTTAATTTTTGGGGTTGTAGATTCCAAGCAAGTAGAGGCTTGCAGAAGGTCAAGTTGTGGCTTAACAAAATTTTGGAGTGGTGGCTCCATGTTGAGTGGATGCTCAACAGTGAAATCATTATAACACTTACAAGACATTTGCCCAAGTTATTTCTTTGGTTTGAGTGGGTTTTTCTCCCTTGAAGGCTTTCCCATATAAAATCTTGTCTCTTTATGTGTGCTCTCATGTTTATTGCTTGTGAATGATGGTATGGATTCATCATAACTAAGTTAAGTGAATTGAATTATCTGTCAAATTTTGAATAAACACTGATTCACCCCCACTCTCAGTGCCTAGAATTTCCAACATAGGGGGGGAGAAAGTGTGATGCCCCCAAAGTGTGTCGAGTGATGAAGATTTATGTGACGATGTAATTGAGATATTGTGATGGTGACAGAGTTTGGAATGTATCATAAGAAAGTATATTGTTGTCACAATGAGAGGTAGAAGCAAGAGTAGGACCAAGGTTGGATTTTGGGTTAACAAGAGGAAGTTTAAAGAGGTTAGATATCACAGGGTGAATTGGTTGGTCTTGCTTGGTTGGTGGTGCTTATTTGGAATTGGTAATGTTATAAATGACTTTATAGGAGGAGGTGATGGGGTATAAATTTTTAAGGTGGTTACTTAGTTGGAATTGGTAATTTTGTAGAGGAATTGATATGAGGTAGTGATTGGGTACGTATTTTTAAAGGTGGTTTGACATTGGGTTGGATAGGTGGCTCTTTGATATTGGAAAAGGAACATTTTGTAATGATGGAATGATGCTCACATTGAAGGACCATATTTGGGAGCCCATTGGAATTTAGCAATTGGAGATGAGCATGTAGCAGAATTTTGTGTAGCAAATGAAATAAAACCTTGATGCTCAAGGTGCTTAATTCTTTGTTTTAAAGCATAGCAATCATTTTCATGATGTCCATTAAGTTTTTGATAATTAAAAATAGGAGACCTATGTATTTGGTAAGCTGATAAGGAGGGTAGCAATGATTAGTTAGCAAGTTGATCAATTGGAGATTGAGGAGCTCAGGAATAATAACATGTTGCTTAACATTTAGATCAAACTTGAGAGCGCGTTAGTAGTAAGTCTTCGGATTAATTTATATGAGAACATGTAGTATACATAGGATTAGGATGAGGTGTAGAAGAATAACTAGTATGGGCTGAGAAGCATCCTTAAGATGTTGGATTTCAACTTTGAGGGATGTAATCGTGGTTTCTATAGCTTGAAATTTATTTTGAAAAGAATTGTGTAAGGCTTGAATTGACTTTAAGATGGGTTGAGTGGTGGTGGGATAAGGACGTTTAGGGTTGTCAAAGAGATGATCAAAATGGCACTTACTTGTGTAGGTGGCGTATTGTGAGGGAGGTATATAATGTCTAGGGATTTTTGGAGAACATATTTGCAAGGTGGGTGCATTTTAAGTAATTGATGCAAGGAGACTAGAGGATTTTTAGGAGCCATGAAAGAAGATTGGATAGAATAGGAAAAATAAGGATCCAAGTGTTTGATCATGAGTGGGGTTCACCAAATGATTTAATATAAATTTTATTAAATATAATTGCAGAGTAATTATTGTAAAAAAATGATATACAAGTGATAGAATATAATGAATGGACCAGCAACAAGCAAGTAAAAGTATGAAACCCTAAGTAATATAAGGAGATAAAGAGACTTAGCTTATTTTCGAGAAACTGGAAGTGATATGAGTGGGTGAATAGATGAAATAGATTGGAAATAGCGTCGTCAAATCTCATTAGAGGTTTTGAGACCTAGAAGCATGCGGGACAAAAGCACCCACGGGAGGACAAGGGTGCCCAAGCGCTAGTGACTAGATCTAGATGCTAGTGTCCACCTAGATTCTTAGGTTCTATTCTTTTTGTGCATGAGGAGATTCATTATTAGTTTCCCTTTGTCGCTCACGATTTTTCTCTAATTTCGTCGATTGTACTGTAATTTGTAAAGAGAGATACCTATCTACACATGTCCACAAACCACATCAAATCTAAAAATAAATATGTAGAATGTGGAGTCGGAATGAACTCAATGATCACCCAAAGAGTGAACTTAGTACGAGCATTGCACTACATTTCAGACTCCATGTAGTTCTATGTGAAAGTGTGTGTAATGATGCCCTTATGCAAGTTGCACAATGATAACAGGATAGATATACAATATAGAAAATGCATAGAATGTGTGGGATGGAATAGAATAGACTTCCCCTCTTATGTTGTGTGTAGAGTGATGCAGCCCTTGTCCCTTGAATGAGTGTGCTAGTTGAATGCTTTCTAATGCTCTTTGTACCTTTGGATGTAAGCTTAGGTGATGGTAGATAATGATAGTGTTTGGCCCCTTATTTGAGAACTATAACTATGTATATATATGATCCCCTTATTTGAATTTCGTAATTGACAACTGGAAGGCCAACCCAATAGTATAAAAGATGCCTAAGTAGTTAAAGAGACCCAAAAGAATGAGAAAAGGGGAGAAATGGTCGAAGCACCTAGGAGGGATGGGAGCGCACTGGGTGCTTGAGTGTCTGAGGCCATAAAATATAAATCAGCCAAATACCGACACGAGTTGTAGGATGTGTAAGGTCAATAAAAGTATAAAAACAAAGCAAAAAGCTCAAAATACATTGTCAATTACTAGTTTACTTGCTTAGGAATCATGTATATATTAATATGCTCTAGGACCTAGAAATGTACCCAAGTGCATGATTTAGTGTCTACAGATATACCATTGGTTATACTCTAGGCCTTTCTCCACTCTCAATTGAGCATTGATAACCTTAATAGAGATTACCGAATTACATGTTGTTTATCGTTGCACCCCTTGCAAAAATAGAACAACTTGGATTACCACGGACTTAGAACAAAGGCCGCAAAGAGTTGGAGTATGCCGTGGCTAAAGATGAAATTTCATCAAGGTCTGAATAGGAAGCAAATGCAAAATAGAAGGCCACGGATTAAAGAAGAGGAACTGTGGGTGATTATTCAAATTCATGCCAAACTAGTAGAGGCCACATGTCAAAATAGAGTAGTTGATGAAGCCGAGGGAAGAATAACACAAGCCACACTATAAAGAACAAGGTCACGAGATGTTTTAGCAAGTTACTGATACACTCAAACAGAGATCCGCAGCAAAAGCAAATCTAAAAGAACTCCACAGATGTTGACATAAAGTCACACATTGCAATGGAGGTTGCGGAATGAAGCAGAGAGGTAGGAATAGCCGTAGCACACAAGGAAGAACCACATAAGTTAAAAGTCACGCAAGACTGAGAGGAGAAAGCCATGAATCAAAGGAAAATGACAGTTTTTGTGGGAGACTAAAATTGCCATATCTTTCGATCTGATGATCCAATTTTTGCAAACCTTATATCGATGGAAAGGTCTCAACATCCTCTATGTAATAAAACTTGATTTTTTAATTTTATTAAGGATAAATACATGTAAATGGGGAATAATTCTCCAACATGTAAAAGATATTGCTCAAGCGGCGCGACCACTAAAATTTAATGCGGCATGGGCACTCAACAAGGCGTGTGGCGGTGGGTAATTAGAGGCACCCGAGATATTTGGGGCATTTATTGCTTGTTTGTGGTTGGAAATTTGAGTTCAAGTTTCCCTCTCTTTCTCTTCTTCTTCTCTCCTTTTTCTATAAATGTAAGAGCTCTGCTCATCAAAAGGGATCCTCTTTGTCATAACGGCACCATGCCAAAATGGTGGCTGAATTCCCATGAGTTTTAAACCTTGGATTTGGTCTCTGCAATGTATTCCCACCTCTTGCCATGAATGTAAACAACTATGCATCCTTTAAGCAATAAAATTGGATTTTGTGGCTATCTTTATGCCTTAGTCTTGTGTATTATTTTTCCTTATCTCTATGTTTGTATTTATTGGCTGTTGTGCGTCCTCCTTACTTGTGGGCTTTGTTTCATGTGTTGTTTACACGCAAGATTACATGGTTTGCATGGTTCTTGAATGTGACACACCCATCCGCCCTCTCTCCCATGTTTTCCCTCTTTCCTTCGCCTTCATGGAGACCGATTAACCCTCTTTCTGGTGTTATCATCTTCCCTTAGCTTAGGATTTCCCTTATGCATCTCCTTCTCACCTTGGTCCCTTGGAATCATAGTGTAGTGTAGATAGCTTTATTTCTAGCATTAGGAGTAGTGTTACTGTTAGAAATAGGTAGAGGAAGTCAGCCTTCTCTGGAGGTATGTCTAGTTCGTAGGTCCCACAACTGAGAGATAGTCCCATGTTGCCTCATAATTCTTGGTCATTCACGATCATATCTATGTTGTAATTTTGAGCTCCAACAGTTTTCGAATGCCTGGTGGGACGAGTAATCAAATCTATACATTTGACAGATGTGTATTTTGATCTACATCTTCATCTCAGCAAGTTTTATGTGCACTTGGTGAGATTTCAACCTTTAGAGGCAATTTCAAGCATATTTGGTGACTCCACTGATTCAATTAACCCATTATTTTTGAGTTGTAGACCTTTTCCCTTCTTTCCATTCATTTTTTCCATCCATTTCTATCCATTTTCCTTCCATACCCTTCCATTTTCTTCTTTCATGAAGTTGTGTAATCATGACTTCATTTGTTCATTGGGATTCTCATTTATAGTAACAAAATCATTCCCCTCCATCCCCACAGTTTCAAAATCCTCCTCTAAATTAGTTTTATGAGCCCCATTATGAAGAACATGTGTATAACCCACCCTTTAATGACCCATATGGTTATTCATGTAACCTTATCAAGAACAAGGTTATGCAGATGATGGCGGCATTCCCATGGATGATGTTAATTTTCGAAGGTAGATTGAAGAAATGGAGATGAGCATGACACAAGCTAGAGTTACATGCATAGTGAAGGCAACCATGATTGGTTTTAGAAATCCCTACCCATGGATAGGATTTGCACCAAACTAGTTCAACCCTCAATAGAAGCTGAAGTTTTGGTTGAAATTATGTCGCAGATTACAAACTGGGTTGAAGAAATGGAGGCTTACCAATCTAGTGTTAGGAAACCCTATCAATGGGGTTACTCTACACCATCTTACAACCCTTTTATTCCTCCTTCCTAACTTTGTACCATCTCATCTTGTTTCACATACTCCTATTTTGTGTCTGGCTACCCCCATTAAGGATTCCCCTTCTCCATCTTCTTCTCTTCCACCCCACCTCCAATTCTCTACCCTCTTTCCTTCCAAATCTTCGTCTCCTCCACAAAAGGATCCTACTCCTTCCCTTCCACTTCAAAACATGCAAACATCAGTTGAATCCTATCCCACCCCTCCACTTGCGTTCCCAAATCCTTTTTGGGAACAAGAAACAAATTAGAAGATTAGCCACGGAGGGTAGCAGAGTTCGTATAACCCAACAAGGAAGAATTCATAATTTTTTTGAAAGATTGGGCTTTGAGTTTTGAGTCCGATGACATGTCATTATTGGTCAAACCTCAATTTGTGTCATAAATTAAAGAACAGGAGGTGGAAGATGATTTTGTAGCAAAGCAAGCACAAGAATATTACCAATAATCTCTTTGCTTTAAATGTAGTGTGCATGATTGCACTTGTCTTCATGGAGGTTGATGATTCATCTTAGCTTACAGAATTAGAATCAAAGGAAGAATCAACTCCAAATCCACAAGAAGAGGAGCACATGGAAGTTGAGATCCAAGGAGAGCAATACCTTGCAACACTTGATCATGAAGAGGTTGATTTCCTATTAGACTTGGAAGATTGCATTGGTGAAGAGGAACCCATTGAGATCACCACTTTTACAGCCCCACCATTTTCTTCCAGCACAACAAGCCTCTTTCTGTAAGAATTTATTATCAACTACCCATGGAGGAGGAAGAGAAGGATGATGACATCTCAGCTATCATAAGGGAAACAAAGTCCTTGCATGAGTTGTTTGTAGATTCGGAACAAAGTCCAAATCATTTTACAAACAACTAATTTCTTCCACAAAGTTTGTAGGATGTCCCCATCCATGGGGATGAGCTTCAAAGAGATGGGAAGATCATGAGGATCAGTCTGTAGTTTCCCAAGGCCACATGCCCAATCAAATATTTGGCTAGCTTGGAGCCAAAAATAGAGTTGCCACCAATCATGTTTAGTTCAAAGCATGAGGATGAGCTTTAATGTACCAAAGGTCAGCAACAACACCTCCAATCAAATGTAGAGCAACTAGAGGAGGTAATTTGTTTGTTTATTGCTGATACTTTGAGGATTTGGGTGGAGAATTGGTCCCTGATCAGTTTTTCACTCTCATTTAAGGCCATGTTCATTGCCAAATTAGTCACATGGCCACACTTTGTAAAGAAGGGAAGTTACTTCTCCCTGCCTGTTGTGGGCTTTGTTTAGCTTCTCTTCCTATATGGTTAGAGTAGAGTAGGAGTAGGTTTGTTTTCAGTAGAAGAAGTGCATTGTGCACACTCTGCATGTTCCACTTGGGGCATGTATGATTTTCCCTTTTGTATATAGTTTTTGTGGGTTCATGGTGTAATCAATTTTGGGGTAGCTTTCAAAGTGTATTTGTTAGCCCCAACAAATCATTTATAGAGGTCAAGTCTAGTTGTGCTTTTGCGGTCTCAAGGGTGGTTCTTCAAGTTCATATCATAATTTAGGTTTATCAAGATGACTCCATGCCCAATGGATGCTTCAAGCCACTAATCAATTCATCTAGCAGGAAGATGACCCCTATGAGTCGCCAAAAATGTTGTCTATTTTTACACCCCTTACAAAATAGAACAAATTAGATTCTTCATGAGACTTGAAACAAAGGTCGTGAAGAGTTAGAGTATGTCACGGCCAAAGATGAAATGTCGCGAAGTTTGAACATGAAGCGAATGCAAAATAGAAGGTTGCGGATTGAAGAAAAGGAACCGGTGATGATTCAAAGCCGCACCAAACTAGTAGATGTTGTGGGTCAAAATAGAGCAGTTGATGAAGTCACGGGAAGAAGAACACAAGCCGCACTATAAAGAAAAAGGCCACAGATCTTTTAGCAAGCCGTAATACACTGCAAAGCAGAGTCGTGGGTAAAAGAAAATCTAAAAGAAGTCTGCGGATGTTGACATGAAGTCGTGTTACAATGGAGGCCAGGGAATGAAGTAGAGAGGTAGGAAAAGTTGTAGCACACAAGGAAGAACCACATAAGTTAAAAGTCATGCAAGACTGAGAGGAGAAAGCCGTGAATCAAAGGAAAATGACAATTTTATGTGAGAGACTAAAATTCCCATATCTTTCGATCTGATGATCCAATTTTTGCAAACCTTAAATTAATGGAAAGGTCTCAACATCCTCTATGTAATAGAAACTATATTTATTAATTTTATTAAGGATAAATATGTGTAAATGGGGAATACTTCTCCAATGCATAAAATATATTGTTCTAGGCACCACAACCACGAGAATTTAATGTGACATGGGCACTCAACAAGGCATGTGGCGGTGGGTAATTAGAGTTTCTTAGATATTTTAGGGCATTTATTATTTGTTGTTGGTGGTTGGAAAGTTGAGTTCAAGTTTCCCTCTCTTTATCTCCTTCTTCTCTCCTTTTTCTATAAATGTAAGAGCTCTACTCATTAAAAGGGATCCCTCTTTGTTGTAACGGCACCATGCCAAAATGGTGGCCAACTTCCCACAAGTTTTAAACCTTGGAGTTGGTCTCTGCAATGTATTCCTACCTCTTGCCATGAATGTAAATAATTGTGCATAATTTAAGCAATAAAATCAGATTTTGTGGCTATCTTTACGCCCGATCTTGCATTTTATTTCTCCTTGCCTCTCTATTTGTATTTCTTGGCATGTTGTGTGTCCTCATTACTTGTAGGATTTGTTTCATGTGTTGTTCGCACATGAGATTACATGGTCTCGCGTAGTTCTTTAATGTGGCGCACTTGTCTCTGCTCTCTCTCGCGTGTTTTCCCTCTTTCATTTGCCTTCGTGGAGAGTGATCGACCCTCTTTCTGGCGCTATCACCTTCCCTTAGCTTAGGATTTCCCTTATGCATCTCCTTCTCACCATAGTCCCTTGGAATCATAGTGTATTGTAGATATCTTTATTTCTAGCATTAGGAGTAGTGTTAGTGTTAGAAATAGGTAGAGGAATTTGGCCTTCTTTGGAGGTCTATCTTAGTTCTCAAGTCCCACAACTGAGAGATAGTCCCATGTTGCCTCATAATTCTTGGTCATTCACAATCATATCTAGGGTGTAATTTTGAGCTCCAACATTACCCTTGTGCAAAGAAATCTTTTACAATACTTTAATTATTCTCTCCTTTTAATTTTCTTTTTAGGGTGTTGGTAACCAAATTATCTAGGTTGAAGCTTGGGAAGAGACAAGCATCACGTAAATGAATAACTCGTAGGTAATATCAATTTGTGTGATTAACATGACTCTCATTGAGGATGTAAATCATTCTAAACTAGCATTATAACCTTAAAACAAAATTTAAGCACTTATTTTAAAACTACAAAATAACCAAGTTAGCTCTTATATGTTTATTTTAAAGTTTATCAAATTCCCTAAAACTAAAAAATTTGCATTATTGGGTTTATCGTTATCTACCATTTTTAATTTCAACACATTGGGTGCAAAAATAGAGATGTGGTGAAATAAGAATCTTTTGGACCATTTTACTCTTTGAGGAAGCATTATAGAAGAATAAACCTACACTAATTATTACTATAAAGGTGCACTAAAGGAAAATGCCATGGAAAATTATGTAAGGTTTATTAACATCTACCAAATCAAACTACAAAGCAAAGGATAAAACCACTACGAAAGTAAATCTATAAAGTGGTATGTGCAAAGCACGGGATTACTTTTAACATTATACAAGAAAAATCTAAACGTCACATAGAAGGAATCAAGCGTGAAAGTAGTGTCTCGAGGAAGAATTTATTAACTCGGCAATGGAACATCCTCTCTATATAGGTTCTTAAATAAAAAGGTTTTATCTCCTAGGATTTCTATACAATGAAAGGAACCAAGCCAAAATAAAATAAAATTTATTATGTTCCCCTTATTCTCGTGTACCATATGCCAAAATAACACTAGGTCGACGTTCTAAAGACTTTAATTTTTCTTTTCTTTTCAAACTAGCATTTTACAAACTCTTAGTGCCTACTAAAGTGAGCTAAGGCTTCATCTCATTTTTTATCTAATTACATTATGATAATGATCCTAGCCTAATTTTTTTCATTCTCCTCTATGTATTATTGCATGAATTTGAACATGGGGATTCTTAGATTTAATAAAAATACATGTTCTATGATATAAACTAAATGATAAGGGGTTGTGCCTAACATAAAATTGATCCCCATTTTATCTAACCAGATGGCATATTTGATTTGATTATGCCAATCTCTAAATATTTTATCTAAAAACCTTATTGATCACATCCAACAAATTCTTATTTGTTGGCTCGAATATTTAATTACATTGTGGATAGTAGTTAGAAGAAATTTCAGAATAATTTTACCATCATATACCAAATCAAAAAATTACATGGAAGCAAAACGAGGTCCATTATCATATACTAACATAAAAGGTGTGCCAATCTTGGTAATGATGGGTTCCCCTAAGAACTTGATGAAAATGTTTTTTGTGCAACTTTTGAAGGGTTGTGCCTCTGTCCAATGTGTGTATTGGCCAAATGAGGAGTTCTTATTTATGATGCCAACAAAATCTTATGTCTACTTGGAAAAGGGGTGTGCTTTTATGACTAGTTGCAGGGTATGGTGGGATTATATTTTCTTGATTTTGAAATCTAAAATGTATGGTTGCTTCTCACATTATAATGTCCATCTTTGAATAAATAGAGTCAATAATAATACGTCATTAGGATATGATGTGAAGTAGAATTTCCTTAACTATTTCTAGTGTTATGTTTATCATGAAAGTATCTCAAGACATTTGTGGATCCTTTTTGTTGAGGTTTCACAAATATATGACTGTGTGGTTTCTTTTATGGAGTGTGCAAGCCTTTATCATGAAGTTATTTCTATTTAGGAAAAATTCTCTACATTATGTGTGGTTGATGTGTGTAAGACATTTTTGGTTTGGAAAGTATAACATTATATCTCACAGTACCACTCTTATGGTGCATAATATTGGATTGTGTATTGTTGAAAGATAAGTTGTGAGTCAACCTCAACAATTTCTCTACTCGGACCCATGCCATAAACTATCTTTATTGGCTAGGTTTCAAATTCAAACTCCTAAAGGATGGTAATTCACTTGCCACACTTTTCTCCCACTCATTTTACATTAACATTGTTTTTACTACAAGATTA
The DNA here is from genome assembly GCA_018340775.1 of Taxus wallichiana var. yunnanensis. Lineage (NCBI taxonomy): Eukaryota > Viridiplantae > Streptophyta > Pinopsida > Cupressales > Taxaceae > Taxus > Taxus wallichiana. The sequence goes on along the minus strand of CM031237.1, from coordinate 832,260,772 downwards.
GATACAATGATGACTAATTTTTGTGCAAAATATAGTGCCTGAAATTTTTGGCTACCTTTCTCAATGAAAAATTATTTTTGTCGAGAATAATATAGATCTACACTACATAAAGGGGATCTCATGAGTATCATTGGTCACTCATATTTCTTTCTTTCTTTTGGGTCAAGATTGTTGCATTAGAGTGCCTTGAAGCAAATTAATTGATGTAGAAGGGTTGCATGTAATCTAAGCTAATTAAGACTAGGGCCTTGGTGATCACCTCCTTAATGTCGAAAATGTGGAGTGTGCTTCTTTAGTCCACTTAACACATACATATTTCTTCAAAGCATTGCGTTCAATGGTCTTACTATCTCACCAAATCCTGAGATGAATTTTCTTACAAAGTTAATCTTTCCAAAGAAATATTTCAATTCTTTCCTACCATTAGGGATGGGGATCTTCGGGATGTATTTAATCCTATGAAGATTGATAGAAATGACCTTTTTAGAAATGATCTCAATTCAAATAAAAATGTTAGAAATTATGACTTAGCTGATTTTGGGTAGCTACTTTTGTCTTTATTAGCAAACAAGGTGACTTTTGCTTCACTATAGTTCATTGAATTACTAGCCTTGTACAATTATTATGCACTTTGTTTTGTGTTATGGAACTTAATTAATTATTTCATGACATCCTCTTTTTAGTGTTGTACAGAGCAACATATTTAATATAATTGCACAAAATTGGTAACTTTTGTGTCGAGTCTTTCACTTCTTCGTTATTGTGTAGGTTTTTGGGCATCATGAATGTACATATAATATTTATGCACACGCATGAACTATGTAGTGTTACTATTATGAATCTCCAATTGAATTCTAGCAATATACTTATAATGTTCACACTATATTAGTATGTATTTTATTTTCTCTATTATGTGTACAAGAGTGTGCATTCTCTAATGGTTCAGTTTTGCACATCTAGGATAACATGATTTCACCCCAATTTATATGTAATATATCACTTAAAATGATTTCTAACACATCATTTGAAAGGTCTTTTATGATATTGTGAATGTGTGTATATCTCTTATGTAACATAAATCTTTAAAAATCCAAGTGTTAGGTGTTAGATATGCTTAAAGGGGTGATGTATAATATAAATTATACATGTGCTTGAAGAATTACATGGCCACGATGACATGTGAGGTAGAAAATATGCATAGGAAAAAAACACAAAGCATTTGGAATATGTGCAGTGTATGGAAAGTCATTGTAAAAAGGATCTATATGCATAGGGACAAGACACAAAGCATTTGGGATACATGCAAAGTGTATGGAAAGTCAATGTAGTTCGATTGTCAAGTTTTAACTCCACAAAACAACTAGATGCCACATGATAATTTCATCACACAATGAAGCACAAGGTTTTTTGGAAAGTGGGAGACCATGAAATGTTGTAGTGTTGAAATGGATAAGGCTAAGGTGAATGGGTAAGGTCGATGATTACCACGTAATGATTTGTACATTCCAAAAGATGGAAGATAAGGTTGTACAAAACTAATGTGCCACTAAAGACTATGCTACATTTTACGTGAGTTTAAAATTGAGGGAAATACTAGTCAAATGTCTTAACATGGATTTGCAAATTCCATGAGAAGGTGAAATAGAAAAGGGTGCACAAGAAAATGCAACAAGATAATGTTAGTGTAGAAAGATAAGGATCTACATGAAATATTATAAAATGAGTCTAGGCACAAATTTATATTACCTTTAAAAAGGCCCAAGGGTTCTATGATTTGGGGTGATCGGTCCCTAATTTTTTGAAGAATAATCTAGTGCTAAGATTGAATTTGGTCCCTACACTAAAGAGGATTAGGGATCTCAATCCATGGAACCACACTATAAAAAATGGATCTAGTATTTAAAATGTGATACCCTATGTAAAATAAAAGGGAATGCATATGCTTATACCCCCTCCATGCATTATATGAGGTTCCAATGTATATAGAATGTGTGTAGCTTGATATTGGATTTGAAATTGTAATCGTGCCCCTCGCATGTTGTAATGAAATGCAAGGAATTATCATTGAATATATGTATCTATCCTTGAACCTATATCAGAAAATTCTCTATCCCATAAAATTTTGAAAATAGGTGTCAAATGTTGTCAAGATGAAATCATCTATTTAGGATCGTAATGTCCTGACAATTCCATCCCTATTGGACAATTTTATATAGATTAAGATTATACCACTTATTTATTTATTTATGTTCCTATATTAATATACCATGTTCCATTATATTATGTATTTTTATTATTCTTGTGTGCACTGAATTACATAGATATTTGTGTAATAACCTCACTAAATTCCCCCTCTTTCTAGGTGAGTGAGATGCCTTGTAGATTTTGCGACTCAAAATAAGTGAAGTGTGTCCATGTCATATGTAAAATATAGTCAACATTGGATCACATAGAAGATAGTTGTAGGTGGCCACCATAAATATCATGTTCCTACAAAAGAGTGCATGGTAGAAACCATGGAGTAAAGAGATGGAAACAAAACATACAAACATAGAAGTAAATAAGCATGCAAGTACATAAATCAATGTCACATAAACAATCATAAAAATAGCCAAGGATTGCGTATAAGGTACATAATAGTTTCATACACAAAAATAAGGGCCTCGTGTCCACGTAAGTAGAATAAACAAATGCATCAATCAAGGGACACATAAATGCCGCACATATATAGATAATACCAAAGGATGAAAACATAAGGCAACATACAAGCAAGTGCATGAAAAGTAAACAATATCTTGGAGGCACATAAAACAATATCTATTAGTCATTTACAAGCCACATATGTTAGTTACATTAGTCCAAATAAATAACATGTATCATAATATACAAGATAAGCATAGTGAGGATGTGAAAAATTAATGTGTAATGAAATAATAAAACTTGATAGTAAAGAAGATGCCCCTAGATTAGCAAGGTGCTAGAAAGGGATTAGGCTAGCACCTACCACCATGTAGAGTCTTGTGTATCTTACATTATGCTTAAATTCCTCATGAATACATGTGCATAAAAATTATATAGAATATGTTATCTATATATCCATTTGAAAAATGGCATATGTAAAGTAAAAAACTAGCAAATCAAGTCATGTTTATGTCCTAATTTAATATTTTCATAATATTAGAATGTTTTTATTTTTTTATATTTTTGTGTGCACCTTCTTAAGAGTGAATTATTAATCCACTATATCTTCGTCAATGTTAAGTGGAACCAATATAGGGTCAGCTAAGTGAAAAAACCTATGAAGGAAAGGAGCATTAAGATTACCAACTTGTCGAGGGTGAAAGAGATTAGTTATGCATTCCTCATCGAATAAGGTTATCACACGGTGTCAAGATATTTTTCCAATGTGTGGAGTTTTTGGGTTATAGAAAATAAGAGTCACATATAATTTATATAGGTTCCCATCATAAGGTAATAAAAGATAATGTTTATTAGTATTGATAATCGCCCATGTGTTCAACCATCGAGTGCCTAAATAAGTCATGTCCAGTTGTTTGTGCTTGTTTATCTATAGAGTTGTTTGTAGTATGTGTATACCACAAGAAAAAATACATGGATAGATCCATGATATTGAAGCAATCAAGGATAATTTGTAAAATAGGACAAAGTATAATCAAGTACCTATACTATCTAAATGCTACACATGGTGTGGGGCTCATTCTTATCAAGCAGGACATATTCCCAATTATTGCCATTATAAACTATAATTGTAGTAATGTAATATGTGGGGTTCACAAAAATATTTATCACAAAATAAATAGGTGTGAGTTCTTATTTAAATTTTAGATTGAGGTTATAAATAGGATGTATATTCATATTAAGTAATTCAATGTTAACATGTGGATCAAAATATAACTATATAAAAATGTGCAAGATAGATCAATCAAACAAGTGCTAAATAAAACAAGACATAAGAAGATGGATGCACTTATCTATTTTGTTTCTCGAGGAGATAATCTAGCTATGACAAAATTAAGACGACTATAAATTCTCTACAAATGTTTCCTTTTTATTCGGGAGTGCATAGTGAGCACCGACGAATGCGTTACTTAGGTACAAAATAGTTTGGTGGTTGTGTACTTGTTTGCAATTTTGTCTTGAGAGATGTTGTCATTCTATACCTTTATGTGCATATGCAATTAACTAGAATATGCATTCATGTGAAACCCTAGTTCTTGCAAATGTGTGAAACCATCTACTGATAACCTGACATGACCTCAAACCCTATTTATAAGTAAACACCCTACAAAATGGTTAATGTTAGGGTTGAAGTGTAATTTGTACACAACTAATGTTGGCATTACTCTAAATAGGCCTAAAACCACATGTACTTCTCTACCACTAAATGTTATACCTATATGATGTAACTATCTTTGACAACTATTTCAATTGATAATGCTTGTGGTGGCTTTCTTTCTTGTGTTTGACTTGGATTTGGTGGTTTTTGTCTTTAAAAATTTGACTCTAAAACCTAGTTTTTAGTCCTTTATACCTATGTATATGTTGAACCTAAAGTATATTGATTATTTAGGGATATTTAGGAGATATTTGAGTGCTTTTGAAATGATAATTTCAAGTTCCTTGTAAGTTCCAAGTGATTTCCAAATGAGTAAATGAGTGTATTTAACTTGCTTATATAGGATTTTGTAGCTTTAGTTTTACATTAAGGTTGACCTATAGTAAAATTACCAAACCGTAAAATATATCAAATTGAGAAAATGATAGTTGGATGGCTTGGGATAAAACCATAAGTTTTGGAACAAACTATTTTGTAGTCTTGTATGGGCAAGAAATGATTTTTGTAAATTTATAGGCATGACATCCTGGAGTAATAGACTATTATGGAGTGATGTAATAATTTTTGTGAGTAAATGAGGATCGTAAATGAGGAGATAAAGTTTTGAAATATGGATAAAGATATGAAATTAAACTTGGAATGTGGACATAACTCATGATTTAGGATTAATCCAGTGTTAATTTCTGAATTTGGTGTTTATACCTTCTACTTATGGATAATGGAAAAAAATAGCATTCATTCAATTAACGTACGCAACAAAGAAATTTAAAGACATCTATTATATTGAAAATAAATAGAAATAAAAATATGATAGCAAGGGTGAGGAGGGAGAAACCCATGCCTAACATATAAAGAAATCATAAGAAAACAAATTGTCTTGAATCCCAAGACAATTTCTCTAACCATGTATAGATCTCCTTACCATTTGAACCTCACCCCAACTACAATCTTTTGCATAGATGTTTTATAGTGGATTAAAAGTTGTACCAAATGAGGATCCATCTCAAAGAAGGTTTTCTAAAAATAACCATGATCTCATATTCTTATGTGTGCTATAGGAACCCAAAAGAAACCCCCACACAACCACCACTAGTTAAATTGACATGTTGATGAAAATTTTGGAGTTTCATTAAGATAACCATCTCGGCCCATAAATTTAACCCTAAAACGACAATAATCAATCCCATGGGAAAAGCTATAAGAAGAATCTTTGTCATTGAAGTATTTACTACCCTCCTCCTTAAATTGGCATGGTTGCATGCTAAGAAAAAAATGAAGATTAAATTGTTAGGATGTGTTCCATGAAGTTACGTCTCTTGAGGAATTTTGTTATTTAGTTCACATGCCTTGTGCATACTTCAAAAATTTGTATGAATATCTAATATGGTGCATGAAACTCGCATCTAACAAAATTTTCCTTCCATTATGCTTCAATGGATATCTATAACTTGTTCTAAATATCCCATCTTGGTGTGTCTCGGGAGGATGCTAACACGAGTTTTGGATTATGGGAGCACATCTACCTAGTGCATTTTCTTCAGAGTTTCAAAATCCTTTTCAACCCACATCATGCATACCCTACAATCATCGTTGTAAAGTGCAAATGTACATCTCATAACACAAGTAGTGTGGGTTAGATGGGAGCATGATAATAGGCACAAACCCCCAACTCACTAATCTATTTGTAAGAATAGATATTTCCCACATAGTTACATGCCCAACTCATTCTCCAAGGCTCCCATTGGAAGGAAAATCTAAGTAGATATGCTAATATGTTGTTTAACACAGAGCATAAAGGTAAGTAAGGATCATGCAAAGTTGATGTAATTTTTAAACATATTAGTTGAATCCAACTCTAAGCTCTTTATAGGTTATTTTGGTGACCACACTATGGACTTCCAATGGCTAGAGTCATCAAAAGGGTATCTTTTCCTATGGCTATAAGTGAAATTACCTATGAAAAATCCAATAAGGTGATAGTCGAATATCATGTTCATTTTTAAAACCAACAATATATTCACAAATCACATTCTTAAACCATAAAGGAGCTTCACTCACCACTATATTAGAATCCAATATATTGTTCCACGTAGCATAAGGTTAGGGAGGAGCATACAAAGGTACAATTTTTTTGAATTGTAATATCCTAATTCGAACATGAGCACCTTTTGGGATATAACAGAAAGTCTACAACATGGACCACCAAAAGGTAGAGTCATCCAAAGGGTAGCTTCCATCCATAAATGTTATGAGGGGGTCATGTGTTAGTTGTTAAGTCCATTGGGTGGGTGGCATTAAAGGAAAAATTCTTCCTTAATTAAATTTTTATGGTAAACAAGTGGTACATTTAACCAGACCATTCATGTAGATTCAATTATTTCATTAAAATTGCGGTAGATCCATATTTAATTGTGATCCATATTTACACCATTTCAATTATCACCATTTAATGTCAATGTCGTCCATCTCCAATATCACAACATTATGCAAAGAGATTCAACTAAAAGAGGTTTATATCTTATATTTATATATGTACACACACAAAAATCACTTGTCGTATATGGTGCAAGTGCGGCCTTATGTTTCCCAAATAGCATTTGTGCAGATTACTATATGATCTTATATCTTATTAACAAATCCATTTGATTAAATTTGATATTAAATATTCCAAGTGACACATATATTTCGAGATGAAAAGTAATAATATTACCACCACATGGAATTCAAATTTTAACCGTGTATGATAAAAGTCTACATGCAAACCCATTCTTTCATCGCTAGTGGGGAATAAATTGTGTTTCAGTAACATGTGCATCAACATGAATGTCAAACATGAAAGTTTGGTGGATGCTCATAAATATTTTGACAACATGATCATACAACCACATAAGATCTAAATGGCGTTTATCATTGATCTATTCTATATAGGTACATTGATTTCCCAACCCAATGACATATATCACATGGTATCTATTATAAAGATCTCAATCATGAAGATATACAACAATAAACAAATGCATTGATTGATAATCATGGAGTAATTATTTTGTGCACACAATGATAACTATTAGACATATTTCATTATCAATTTTTATGACTTATAGTAGTCCCTATAGTCATTTACTTATTAGCGAACCCGAGACAAGAGCAGTAACAATTGAACACACTTGTTACTTAATGGTGGTCACTATGTGTGTCATGATGGTGTTGTGGCATTACACTCTCTATCAAAGAGTATCGTTGCTCAATCTCTAGTAGATGTTGTTCTTCTACCTCCAACTCCTCAAGTTTTCTTGAATAGGGTCATTACAGAAACTAAATCACGCACTTTGGATACATTTCTAGGCTCTAGTCACGTACTACTATTCATATGATTCCTAGATAAGATAACTATCAATCGCAAACTATATTTTCCCTTTTGTTTGTGTTTCATGTCTTCTTTATGGTGTTTTACACCCTATAACCCAATCAATACTTTATTGCTTTATATTTTGTGACTTTGGACACCGGCGCTGAGCACCCTCGTCCCCTCCTGGGCACCCCGACCTCTCTTTACTTTACTCGCTCCTTTTGGGCATCTTTTATCTTTTGGGCATCTTGTTTTCTTATGGGTCGGCCTTCTAGTTGTTAATTGCAAAATTCAATCAAGGGAATTATATACATATAAAATTATGTGACCAAAATAAACAACCAAAGCTCTAAGCATTTATTATCGCCACCTAAGGTTGCATCCAAAGGCACTTCAAGAGCATCGAAGCATCCATCTAACACTCATTTAAGGGACAAGGGACTACACTTTCTACATACACATATAGGAGGGGAAATTCATTTTGTCATCCACACATCTACTTACATTGCTACATCTAGCTATTGCTCATTGTTCAAGTGCATCTTGCATAAGAGCCACCTAGGGCTATTTCTCACACACACACGAGAACTACATGGAGTCTGAAATGTAGTGTAGTGTTTGGTTGTAAGCTCACTATGTGGGTGACCGTTGGGGTCATTCGACTCCCCATTTGCATCTTTTTCTTTTTAGGATTTGATGTGTTTTGGGGTTTTCAAGAGATCATTTGTTTTGTAGGTTATAGGAGAATTTGTGGGCATAGTGCAACAAAATGGCATCAAACATCAAAGGTGAGCAACCATCTGGTGACACAGAAGAAATCAATTTCTGACCATTTCCACAATCATGGGCACCCAATAGAGGTCTTCAAAGACTAGGCACCCCGACCTGATCCAAGCACCCGGTCCAGAATATCCAGGTAGTCGCACAATTTCTTGAGCGTAATTACGAAAATTTCCTCCTCCTGTTCATCAATTTTCCAATCGGCATACTTCAAGATTAATTATGAAATCAACTAAGTATTTTGTTCCCTCTCTTACACTTAGGGTTTCAAATTCATTTAGCTTATTGCTTAGGGAAAATACGTAATTTAGTGTTTTATCCATCGTGCATGTGACTATGAAATATCTATGGTTTTACAAATTCCAATATTTGTTAAATCATTTGGTGAACATCTTATTGAATGCTCTGTGGGTCTTCATTCCATTTTTCTAGGGTCCCCTCATCATGGATATTTCCATTCATGATTTCTTATTAGCCAATCCTGAGTGTAGAGCTAAAATCATTTCTCTCTTGGCTAATACTCGCATTCCTTCTACTACTCATCCGACATAGTTTATCAGACATTTGTAGATGCATTTTCTCAACAACTTACTTTTCCATCTAACATAGCTGCCAATATTTCTGTTTATGACAATGATCCTCCCTATATATACAAGTATGCATCAATAACTTGGGTATTAAGTGAACTTTAGTCGATAATGGATCTAAGCTCAATCTTTGTACTTTATCATTCATTCATAATATCGACCTTTCCATGACTAATGTTAACCCAACATCCATTTCTCTTCGTGCATATGATTCTTCTACACATCCATGCATAGGCACTATCACCTTTCCACTCACAGTTGGGCCAAAAACTATTCCTATTGTATTTTTTTTCATCGATTTCCTAGTCCAATACAATTACTTACTCGGTAGGCCATGGCTTCACGCTATGCAAGTAGTGCCTTCTACAGTTCACCGGTGCATAAAATTCTTACACAAAGGCTTTGAATATATAATTGTCATCGATTATAACCCATTCAAATATTGTCACCTAGATCCAACTACTACATTACATATTCCTAGTTTTGCTATTGTGCATCTTATTGTTTATTCCATGACCAACCACGAATTAACCAAAAACTTAGCTCCACTCGAAGGAATTGTTTGTGCATTAGACATTGTTCCATCCGCTTCAGTATCACCCCCTCCTTCTACTAATGCTATGGTACTTTATTAGGGGTTTTCCATACATTGGACGTCATACCACCTTCCTTATCTTCTCATGAGAAACTCACATCTACATTTCCTCCTTTCACATGCACTCTTTTCATGAATAACTCTTATTGGCATCACATTCCATTCGATCCTACTTACTCTAAAACTATTTGTACACATGATGGCTTGACTTGGTTAGGGTTTACACTTGATGATATCTTACCTCCACCTCATTCACCTCATCTCTATCATGGATATGTTTGTATTATTGTTGCTTATGGTCTTCATGTTTTCCATCTATTAGTCTTTGTTGCACACACTTCTCACACTTCCTCACTTACCTGGGCAAGTATTGGCTTGACTATATTAGTGGCACTTTAGATCCTGATCATATCAACATTTCATTCCCCATGCCCTTCGACCACGTTTTTATTTGCAATGATTCATTTCTCAATTATTCCCAAAATCTTACTCGATGGTATGCACATGGATTTCCACTACCACCTTTCATTGATGAAGAATATGCAATGGGCATGTACAATCTACATCATAATGGATCTTTACGTGATCAACCTCATACTATTACTTACCAGGTCTCGACGATTCTCCATTTAGCTCCGACCATGACCATGATGATCTTTTAGACGATGTTACTTGATCATTCTCATCATCATATGCTTGGGGAGCATCATGCTTACTTCCCTTCTTAAGCATTATCGGGCGTGTCACAATTTTACTATCATGCTTTGTGCTTCACATTTAGTCTTCCTCATACATCATACACACATTCATACACATAACTTGTATCATCATTACCCTATGATGCACTCTTGTGCTAAGGTTCACACTTGATTGTTGAGGGAATACTACATTCATGAACCTCACACATACACACGATGCATTTCACACTCTGCGCATTTACATGACACATCTTTCTAGCATCACATTCTCGCACACCACACTACCCAATGACGCACTAGTTCCACATTTCATACTTGACTCTCGAGGGTCTAAATATAAAATGAACTTCACCTCTTCTACACTTCACATTATATGTTTCATTAATCTATTTTTCTAGCACACAATTCAAACCATTTCCGATGACACAATCTTGTTCTATGGTTCATTCTGACTGTCGAGGGGTCTTTTATAAATGAACCTCCTCTCATACTCATACACATTCACTCGGGGGGCACGATGCTCCCATAATTCACTTTGCATTTCATTCCATTCACACTCACAACATACTACATATCTTGGTTACACATATTCTTGATTGCGTATACTTACATGTACACTTTGTTTCACATGCGAAACAAGATACTTCAAGTATGTCATTATCTTTTCTATATACACATGCGCGTTCACTTGCCTTCTAGTTGTGAATGCAGACTTTCTCAGATCTTTACACACAACATGGATGCTTGGAACTATACCTCTTACCAATCCCACAACAACTCCTAGGGGCATCTACTTTCGTACACACTACATGTGTTATTGTTTCATTTTAGTACTACTTCATATTCTTCATAGCACACTACTCTATATCAAACCATATATGCTTTGACATACTTTTTATCTTTCTAACATGCTAACGGGTGCTTCATGTGCATCATTTGCTTTACAGGAACTATTTACCACCATGGTTGGTTGATTACTTTACTTGTTATTGTTTTTCATTGTTTGTCATTATTTGCGGGCTTTGCTCTTTGTCTTATGTGCACACTGTATGATTTTTTCTGCTTTGGCCATGATTGTCTTACGACATTGTGTGCGATGTCCCATGTTTAAAACTCACTTTTCACATGGTTTACATTGTTTTCTTGCATCTTATATACTTACACATTGTCTTCTATATGTGTATTTATCTTAATTGCACTAACACATGTTTCCAACCACTTTGTTTACATGTGCCTTGGTTTCTACCATGCACATTCCCCCCCCTGCAAGGAATCAATTTCATATCAGTGTTCGGTCCTTTCCTTTGGGCCATATCCTCCTAGCGACATTGAATGCACCCCAAGTGAGGGGGCATACATTGGGTGAATCAGTTACCCCATTTAGCGATTACACATTCATAATTTAGACTTGCACAGTATAGGAACAACGTAGTCTATAGATTACATAGAAAGGGCATAAAATCGACTTGGGTCCAAGCATAACATAGATGCCAACGCCGAGATCCAGACATGACCACCGGGTCCTCCTGACCTTTCTTGAGTGCCTATGACCAAGGGGAAGTTACATATTTTTTCTCAGATTGGCACAATTTTCAGTATTTTACAGCGGTTTACACAAAACAAGCACATTCCTCCAACAATCAGCATGCATGACATCTCCTTTTTTTCTTTTTGCATTGGATCGAACTAGATCAAAATGGATTGAACTTGAACAAAGTAGGATCACACCATCTGTAGTGGTGTATAAATCATCAAGAAGCAGTCAGGGTTGGAGAATAACACTAGACCTTTCTCCCCAACACTTCTTTTGTCGTGGCGTGAGATCCCCAAAAACTCACACTTGGTGTGAGATCGCCCAAAAAACTCGTTCTTGGCATGAGATCACCCAAAATAATTCATTCTTCTACAACGTTTGGACGCTTTCTATTTTTTTCACTCGTCACAGATCAAGTGTGCATGTTCCTTTTTGCATTTTTACATACTTGGATCAAATTTTCACATATACACAACTTTGACTACTTTTTTGCTCTTTTTTTGTAGGTCTATCCTTAATACGCAACAAGAAGTCAAGCCCCACATCAAGCATGACAATGAAAAAAGGTACAATGTGACATAACACACATTTTCACCCCTAGGGTCACTTCCTCTTTCTTATCTTAGCTTCCACACTTCATTTTTATCACTCCACACTTTTCATGTCTCCTCGAGCACACTTTCGTCATTAATCTACATGGTTATCAAGCACACACCTCTTATATAATTTATGTTATCGATTATTCACTCAACAACATAAAGTGGGGAAAATGTAGACACTAAATCATGCACTTTGGGTACATTTATAGGTCCTAGTCACATACTACTATTCATATGATTCCTAAGTGAGAAAACTAGCAATTGACAATTATCTTTGGCCTTTTTTATGTGTTTCATGTCTTCTTTCTAGCCTCTTACACCCTACAACCCAGTTGATACTTTATTGCTTTATCTTTTATGACTTTAGACATCAACGCGTCCGGCCTAGGATGTCATCGCCCAAGCACCCTCGCCCCCTCAGGTGCCCGACCTCTCTTTACTTTACTCACTCCTTTTGGGCATCTTTTATCTTTTAGGCATCTTGTTTTCTTATGGGTCGACCTTCCAATTGTTAATTACAAAATTCAATCAAGGGAATCATATAAATATAAAGTTATGTGACCAAAATAAAGGACCAAAGCTCTAAGCATCTACTATCACCACCTAAGGTTGCATCTAAAGGCATTTCAAGAGCATCAAAACATCCATCTAGCACTCATTCAAGGGACAAGGGACTACATTTTCTACATACATTGATAGGAGGGGAAGTTCATTTTGATCCACACATCTACTTACATTGCTACATCTAGCTATTGCTCGATATTCAAGTGCATCTTGCATAACGACCACCTAGGGCACGATTTTACACACACACATGAGAACTACATGGAGTTTGAAATGTAGTGCAACACTCGGTTGTAAGCTCACTCTGTCGGGTGACCATCGGGATCAGTCGACTCCCCATTTGCATCTTTTTTTCTTTTTAGGATTTAATGTGTTTTGGGGTTTTGTAGGAGATCATTTGTTTTTCAAGTTATAGGTGAATTACAGTAGGCATAGTGTGACACACGGGTGACAAATAAGCAAAGGTGAGAACCCATCCAGTGACACAAAAGAAATCAATTTTTAACCATTTCCTTGATCGTCACAGGTCGCGCGCTTGTGCAAGACACACATACACACACATATATGTGTGTGTGTGTATACTATATATAAATATGTACATATATGTGTATATGTATATGTAGTATATATACATATACGTACATATACATATATATTTACATATGTATATGTGTGTGTGTGTACATATATGTATATACAACTTTGGTGTTGTTAGATTTTAGTGTTACACAACTAACACCATTGTTGTTGAATGACAAATTGGTGTTTTATGTCAAAATTTCAGTGTTTTTAGTGTTATATTAATGTAGTCACAAAATCACACACTTTAGTAATTTTTAGTCTCGGTCTCATACTACTATTCATATGGTTTTTGAGTGAATATAGTACTTAATTAACTCTTGCCTTTGGGCATTTTACTTTGATTTTTGTTGTCACTTCCGACCTCTCATACACACTTGCCCAATCTATTTTCTTCATTTTCCGTCATTTTAGCCTTGATTGGGGCACCCATGCTTATACTGAGGGCACCCACGGGCACCCTGATCCCAATTAGGGCGCCTAATCCTTTTCCCACTTTCCCACCACTTTTTGGGCACTTTCTAGCCGTTTGAGCATTTCATATTTCTTGTGGTCGGCCTCTTCGGGGTTAATTACAAAATTAGATCAAGAGAACCATATAAATATAAAGTTATGAAACCATAATGAAGGACCAAGCACTTGAGCACTATTATTATCACCTAAGGTTGCATCTATCTAAAGCTCATTTGCATTCATCTAGCTCCATCACAAGACACAAGGTTGGTTCATCCGCATCACACTTTGCATAGGAGGGAAGTTTATTCTATTACATTTTCTACACATAGTTATTGCTCGTTATTTTCACAAAGTGCGGGCGTCTACAAGAGCATCTAGGGCATGATTACACACACTTGCACATAGAACTACATCGGGTTTGAGATGTAGTGCAATGCTCAATTAGTAAGTCCACCATTATGGCAGTTGAGGTCATTCGACCCCTTCATATGTGTCTTTATTTTTAGGGTTTGATGTTTGTCTTGGGGTTTTGCAGGTATTTTTTATCACGTGATTACTAGTGACATCCACCGCAATTCAGATACATTAGTGTGACAGACAACGAAGGCTTCAGATCATCTAACGACCCTACAAATCTAGTTTTGGACCTCCTGCCTGAGACCAGGTGCTTAAAACGTAGACTAGAGGCGGAACACAAGCACCCGATCCTCTCTCAAGGCACCCTAGTCCACTCAAAATGCCTGGATCTACAAGTTTCTAGACCTTGGTATAGTCGTTTCCTCCTCCTTTTCTCTGGTCATCTCTCGTGGCATGATCCGGCAAGTTCTCCGAATTAGCTAAGCTCCTTCCAACCCTTCTTTACATATTAGGGTTTCTATTTTCATTAGCCTAGTTCTTGGGTCACTTTCTATATTTATTTACCGCTTTTATTTACTATTATTCCTAGTTAGATTAACTACCATTTTACCACATTTTAGTTAATAAATTAACTAAAATTCTTGTAGTGATGGTGAAACCTTCAACATAGAGTGTAGTTAATGTCAATGATAGAAATTGAACTATAACTCAAAATATAGATAATAATTATAAATTTGAACTTGAAAAAACTAAGTAAAGAAGATGCAAAACATGGAAGGAATACACCTTTTCATTTTGTAAAGATCATATCTCCCATTCTTGTTGTGTTCTTGGAGATTCGTAATTGTTATTGATATATTAGAGGATCGGGGTGATCACCCTAGATTTGCATCGAAGGATATACTAAAGTGTTGATTGCAACCCAACACTAGAGAGAGAAACTAAAGTACCCTTTTTGAGACTTCATAAAAGAGGAAGGAAAGCTTATGAATAATTTATCCACTTCAATACCTTCCACATTTTAGAATCTTGAGAGAGAAGAGGAAGGATAGACTACAAATATCCTAAACTCTTCGATGCCTTCCATAAAACCCATAAACCACATAATTATATAAAAATTTTGGTCCAATTTTGTAATGTTGTAATTGTTGAATAAAATAGAACTATAAAGAGAAATGGATACACCATACTCCCACAAAGTGTTGTCTTGTTGAAACTTAGTGTATAGATTTTAATATATCATAGGGAGAATAAGGCCTATGCCCTTAAACCCTATGCTTGTGATCGTATATGAGTAGTGTAGAGGAGAAGGAATAAATTAATCACGCCCCTATATCATGCTCTAAACTAAGTAATTTGTATTTGAAGCTATATAAAAATCCTATAGATAAGCTGGTAGAATCTAGGAAAACTAAAAAATCATAAGAATATGCCCCCTGTTTGGGAACATCCAACTTAGTCAAGACTTTACTATGGTCATGATCATTTATATGATTTTGACCTTAGTCAGATTTAGCCACATTTTAGTTATTGTGTTTGTTTATGAGGATTTGGAACATGAAAAAAAAATCATATGTTTGTAGACGCATTATATATCTTGATGAACTCCCCCTCTTTTGAGGCATGTGTGATAAAGCATTCAAGCATGTAGCTCAAAAGAATAGATGATGTGTATTCATGTGTAATAAGTATGATAATCTACATAGCATCACACAAAAGGTTGAAATGGTGGACATCAATGGTAAACTCTACTCTACAAAAGGGGTTGTGCATGGTGGAAACCATGGTGTGCAAATAAAGTAACATTCAACACACAACAAACAATAATACATGTATATAGAAGTAAGAACAACAATGTAAACAATGTTGATCATGTCATAAGACAATAATAATATCATAGAAATATCATAGTATAAATCAAGTGTGTCATAAACTAGAGAAGTAATTAAAACATTAGTGTAGAAATAAGTATTCATTAGTATAGTGACATAGTCACATAGATGCATAGATCCAAAAACATGGGACAACCACAATGTCACAAGATAATCACATTAAAAATCATTATGTCCATCATATAGAGAAATATGTGCATAGGCATACGATAGACATAGAGCCACAAACATGGGGCACCCGTAGTGTCACAAGACAACAAAGGAACTCAAGTTGTATACAAGAAGCAATCATATAATTGGAAGCACAAAAAAATTAACCATAGATAATGAGTCAATAACACAATATCCAAACAAGGAAATAATTTGCAATATAAGAAAGTAGTGACAATAATGCATCAAACAAGTATAGAAAATAGTGATAGTAAAAATAGAGAGAGTAAGATAGGTTAGCCTTGCACAAGACACGTGTTAGTATTGTTATCTCAAAAGATAACATAGACATTATGTATATAATCAAGCATAATAAAGTAATTGCACTAAAAAAACCATGTAATGTAGGAGATGCCCCCAAAGAGTAGCGTCAATGGGAAGGAACCAAATCAATATCTATCATTGTGTCAACCTGTGTGTGTTCTACATCACTCCCAATATACCTCATGAACACATGTGTGTAAAGAGTATATAGAAAAGGTATGTTATCCATCAAACAAACATGAAAAATAACATGTATAAAGTAATAAGCTAGCGAATCAAGCCATAATCATGTAGTGATTTTGAATTTTTGCAAATATGTCAATGTTTTTTTTTTTTTTTGAAATAGCTATATACAAGAAAGGTGGGGTGGCACAAGTGTCATCTCTCATTAAGGAGATCATACGTGTTAAGGTCAAATTTGATAATGTTATATGGATTAAGATCCAAAGCATGCAATGTGTCTTAAGTACATATAGTCTTCGGAGGAGCCATAGTGATTGGGTCATATTACTAATGCTTTTCATGCATGGAAGATATGCTAATAGAGTTATCATGACATGAACACTTACTAGCAAAATAAATAGGTCAAGTGAGTGTGAGAGTTTCATTGTAGGGAAGCTTCGGACATATGGTGATATAATACCTTTAGCTTTTAGTGTAGTAATGTTAGAACGAGAGCTTAACAATTATTAGTACCATGTGTAGATACATGGTGATAGTCACAAAAGGGGTTACTTGATTGCTAAGATAGCTTTTTTTTAGAGGCAGATTCTATATAGATGATAATGTAAGTAATTCAAAATAAAACAAGATGGATAATAACTCTTGTGGGGTGTCAAGGTGCACTAGAATGGTGATGGAACTAACAATAAAGATAATGTTATATGGATTAAGATCCAAAGTATGCAATGTGTCTTAAGTACATATAGTCTTCGGAGGAGCCATAGTGATTGGGTCATATTACTAATGCTTTTCATGCATGGAAGATATGCTAATAGAGTTATCATGACATGAACACTTACTAGTAGTAAATAGGTCAAGTGAGTGTGAGAGTTTCATTGTAGGGAAGCTTCGGACATATGGTGATATAATACCTTTAGCTTTTAGTGTAGTAATGTTAGAACGAGAGCTTAACAATGATTAGTACCATGTGTAGATACATGGTGATAGTCACAAAAGGGGTTACTTGATTGCTAAGATAGCTTTTTTAGGAGACAGATTCTATATAGATGAGAATGTAAGTAATTCAAAATAAAACAAGATGGATAATAACTCTTGTGGGGTGTCAAGGTGCACTAGAATGGTGATGGAACTAACAATAAAGATAATATATGGTGTATTAATAACATGTCGTAATAGGTCGATCCAACAACAATGGATGTGTCGTGACTAGCCATGGTAGTAGGGATAGAGGTGTCATATGTATTGGATTTAAGTGGATAATACCTGGAATAGTAGACACAAAAAAGAATGGAACATATATTCGTCTTTGTCAATGGGATTAAAATTTAGTTTGCCTGACAAGCATCAATAAGTTCAATAGTCTTGACATCACTATTCGTGGAATAATCAATGACATTATCGTGCAATATGGCATTAGTGAATATGTTAGGAATATCATATGGAGCATTATTAATAGAAGTAGTGGTAGGATTTAGATTTTTATTGCATTTAAGAAATGAGGGTAAATGACTAGTAATATTAAATCCATGACTAGATTCTCCTATGACATTGGTGGGTAATTTATTAACATTTATGGGTTGTTGGGGAGGAATAATAACATGTACTTGAGAGGTAAAGGTGTAGAATTCATAATATTTGAAAGACTTTGGGTCAAAAACACAATATGCTCACACCCATTATATATGAACTTGAGACATTACTTATTGCCAAACATGATTGAGATGTTACCTCTAACCCTCTTGTGGGTTCCTCCTCGACTCATGTGGCCTCCACGCAACCCCTTAACATTCATACTTCCATTGCTACCACTACCACTCCCCTCATTACTCCCAATACCTCCAATATATAACATGGTTCCTTTTCGGGAAGACATGATCTAGCTTCTTTATACCAGGATATCCAAGTTCAAATCTATCATTTAAAACATGTTACTTCGTGTTCCTCTCCATTTCTTGATTCCTCATTACTCCTTCACACCCCTTTTGCACCCGCCATATTTGTTTATCCACTTCCTCCTAACTTTGTTACACCTAAGTTTCCCACCTTTAATGGCCATGGTGACCCTCAGGAGCATCTTCAATCTTTCCATGTGGCATGTCTTGACTATATGGATGGCCATACATTACTAACTAAGTTATTTCCTAGAATTTTTCAAGACTACGCTATGCATTGGCTCTATGGTCTACCTATTCATTCAAGTAACTTCTTTTACACATTTATCCGATGTTTTCCTTATACACTTTTTTTTTTTTATCAATATCAACACTAAAATATCCTATGCATAATTAGCTCAAATCAAACAAGGATCCAATGAGTATCTCGCAGACTATGTTTTACGGTATAAAAACAACCTTGCCAAGATGACCAATGAACTACCTAATTCATAATCGCAATATATTTTTGTTCAAAGTCTATTACGTCCACTTCAAGAGAGTGTCATCTTTGAGACCTCTCCATCATTTGATCAATTATGTCATACACTTAAGATGCACGAAGGAAAAAATTTATCTATGGGAAAATTAAAATATCATGATGCTTTACCTCATCCTCTTCTAATAGATTTCAAGCTAAATATGCATTCAAGCCATCTCCTAAGCCTATTGAAGCTAAAGCCACTGTCAATGTTGTTTCTCCATCTACCACACTTCAAGTGCAAGCTTCACGTCATACATTTACTAAGTTACCTTACACTCCTCGATTCCTACTACTGTAGCTTATCAAAAGCAATATTTTATTACTCTTCAACCACCACTCACTCTAGATATTTCTCGCTCGCGTGGCCGCAACTACGATGAAAACAAATTTTATGATTGCCATTAATGCATTGGGCATCCCACTGATTGTTGCTTCAAACTTAGACATATAATTCAAGATCTTATTGATAACAACTCCATCGAGCTTCCTACGCCATCTACTTCTAAGTCGGTCAATGATAATCAAAAGATCGAAATCTTTTAGGACCCTCTACCAAACCATGACAAACAACCTACAGATTCCTCTGTAAATCATACTTATCGTGTTGTGCCTCCTCCTTCATCGAGACTTCTTGACTTCCTTGTTTCTTTTGTTGATGTGCCACTGCCAGTCATTACATTTTTAGATCATGATTATCACACTAAATTTTCTTTCGATTCATTGTACATCCAATAATACTATGGTCTATCCATCAACTTCTACTAATACATGCTCGTTACACTTCTTGTATGTAGCTATTAAATGTCTAACATCGTTCATTACATTTCTAGGTCCTAATTCTTATGGTCGTGTCATTCTTCCCATCACAGTTGGGTCTCTTACCGTGTTTACACCATTCCTTGTTACCTCTGAAATTATCGGTTGTGACATGTTCTTAGGTCTTCCTTGGCTGCGTGCCACATAGGTTATCCCTTCTACCTCAAGTTCCTCCATAATAAACAAGTTATCACCATCAAAGTAAATCCACCTCACACATTGTTGCCTCGACCCATTCTTGACTATATTTCTACATCAGCCAAGACATTTCACCCTCCTACATGGCTCACATTCTGGTTCACTCCTACACCTACTTCTCCTATTCATACACAGCCTCATATGCCTCCTAAGTCCAAAAATCTTTACATACCTAGCTCTCATATTCGTGCACAACCTACATCTCAACCTTGTCATCCTCATCGGTCCATTAGTCCACCTCCTCGGCCTAAGTCCCCTACTCAAGAAACCCTTCCTCATAGGTATTCACCGCCTCCTTATTCACATCAGTCTCATTTCCATGCACATATTTACTCTCCTAAATCGCCAACCTTATCCCCTTGTCATATGCTTTGGTCTCCTCGAACATCAGGTGGAGGTTCCTCGCCCTTCATTATCATTGGATGGTCTCCACTCCTCGCACACTTGGGGGCATTGCACATTCTCCCCCTCTAGCATTATCAATTGTCTCTAGTCTCTAGTACTACACTATATGCTCCTTGTTCCATATTCCAGTTCTCTATGCAATCACACCTTTTGGTACACACACCTTGCACCGTCATTACCCTATGACACACTCTCGTGCTACAATTCACACTTGATTGAGGGCACACTACATCATGAACCTCACATTACACACTTCACGTTATGTGTTTCATGACATATATTTTCTAGCATCTACTCGCATGTGTGATACTTATTTCCCAATGACACACTCTTGTTTTATGGTTCATTCTTGGTGGTGAGGGAGCATTTATAAATGAACATTATTTCATACACATACGTTGGGGCAACACAAATCCTCCCATCTTCATTGTTTGTATATCCCACCATCACATTCATAGCATTTTCATATCTTGGTTGCATTTACTCTTGCTCGCTTATACTACTCACATGTTGCACTTTTCTTACTATGTTATTTAGATATTTAGGATGTCATTATCTTTTTTTTTCTATATACACATGCATGTTCACTTGGTCTCTGGAAGTGAATGCATATCTCTTATAACTCCTTATATGATGCATGATACATGACACGACTCCCTCGCTAGTCCCGTCGAGTCTCCCAGGGGTATCTACTATTTCTACTCTCACATTTTACACATTATAGGTTCTATTGCTACATTTTTCACTACTTCTCATTACATTGGCTCTACTTTTTGTTGATTTGTACACGATTTGACATACTATATATCTTTCTAACATGTTAATGGGTGCTTCATGTGTAGCATTTACCTTACAGGACTATATGCAACCATGGTTATCTGATACATTTTGCTTGATATTGTTTGCTATTGTATGTTATTATTTGTGGGCTATGCCTATGTCTTGTATGATCATTGTATGTTTTTGGCCACTTCGGCCCTGATTGTCTTGTGATATTGTGAGTGATGTCCCATGTATGAAACCCACTTTTCATAGTCCATCTTGTTTGCACACTTGATTGTTACATTGTCTTCTTTTACATGCTAGCTACTTTTACTACTAACACTTGTATTAGCCTACTTTGTTTGCATGTGCCTTAGTTTCTACCATGCACATCCCCTACCCCCGTAGGTATCCACATTCAAATATGCATATTAGTCTCTAGTCCTCTCCTTTGGGTCACATTCTCCTACAATTGTTGCATGCACCCGAAACGAGGGGGGCATACATTGGGTGAACAAATCACCCCTCTACAATAGCTCAGAGCTACAATTCAGATTAGCACAATATAGAAACAACACAAGCATATAGTCAGCGAACAATCCAGAATCAGACTTGGACTTCATACACAGATGACAAACACTAGTATCCAGACCCAAACACTAACGCCTCAGGCGCTCCTATCCTTCGCTAGGCATTAATTTCTTGGAGGTAGAAACAAACATTTTCTAGGTACAACATAGTTTACAACAACTCTAAAATAACAAGCACTCGCCTCCAATTACAAAATACATTCTATCTCCTATAATAAGTTACAATACATAATAACACAGACATACCATCTGCAATGGTGCTCATTCGGGAAGTTGTCATGGAAGGAGAGTAAAACTAGACCTCTCTCCTAAACACTCCTTTCTCATGGCGTGAGATCACCCAAAAACTCGCTCTTGGCGTGAGATCACTCAAAATACTCACATTTGGCATGAGATCACCCAAAAACTCACTCTTGGCATGAGATTGCCCAAAAACTCGCCCTTTTACAACATTTCAAGACATCTTTCTATCTTTTACACTCTTATACATCAAGTGCACACTTTCCTTTTTACATACTTTCACACTTTTACATACTTATACATGTTTTACTTAGATTTTTCATATACAAGACTTTGATTACTCTTTCGCTCTTCTTTTGTAGGTCCATCCTTAAACATAACAAGAAGGAACCTACATCAATAAACAAAAGCACAATGACAGTTCAAGCTACGCACACGTTTCACCCATGGGGTCTACTTCCCTTTTCCTAGTATGCACATTTCACTTTGCAATCACTTCACGCTTCACTTGTCCACTCTAACATGCTATCAAAAATACTCCTCTACAGGATCATAAGGTACACATCTTCTATCTACTTTATGCTTTATCGCGTCTTCACTCAATGAATAAATTGGGGGAAAATGTAGACACAAAATCTATGCACTTAGGTACATTTATAGGTCTTAAAAGCATGCTAGTATTTAAATGATTCCTAAACAAGAAAACTAGTAATTGACAACTCCCTTTAGCCTTTTACCTAGTCTTATGTACTTTAATTGGCTTTATACATCTTGCACTCTTGCCGACATTTCTTGTTTTATCTTTCTATGGCCTCAAACACTAACACCAAATGCTCTTGTCCTCCGGGTGATCTTGTCACTCTTTATCCTTTTTTTCATCCGTTTAGACCCCTTTCGCTTCTTAATTACTTTTTACTACTTTGGGTCGGCCTTTGAGTTGTCAATTACGAAATTCAAGTAAGGGAATCATATAAATACATAGTTATGTTTTCAAAATGAGGGACTAAACACTAACCATTGCATACTATCACCTAAGCTTATATCCAAAGGCACAAGATCATCAAAGGAATCCATCTATCACACACTCAAGGGACAAGGGTCATGTCAATTTTGCATACACACTATAAGAGGGGTTATAGGTACGGTTGTAGATCGATAATGAATCAAAAGTGATAAACATATATCAACAATGAAGCTTGTTTGAAGCTGAAAGATCCATTCGTAACATCTACTTAGACACGGCACCCAGATCTAGACACCAACGCTGAGCGCTCTTGCCTTCCACGGGCATTCATATCCCGTGTAGTTTTAGAGTTCAAAACC
This sequence comes from Taxus wallichiana var. yunnanensis, assembly GCA_018340775.1. Taxonomy (NCBI): domain Eukaryota; kingdom Viridiplantae; phylum Streptophyta; class Pinopsida; order Cupressales; family Taxaceae; genus Taxus; species Taxus wallichiana. Next base: position 832,237,019 of record CM031237.1, on the reverse strand, counting down.
TCCATCGAGCCTCTGCAACACTCCTTTCAATATGTTCCAAGAATTCACCGCCCAAATCACTTCTTGTTTGCTCAAAAATCAGCTAAGTCCTCATATCTCTCCTCTTTGCTTAGGGTTTTACATAATTGCTTGCTTATTGTTTGGATCTCACCTTGTATATTATCATTTGCATATCATTAAGAACAATAATTACTGTGAAAATAAGATTTAATTAATTTAATTCACATTAAAGCGGTGGGTTTCCCCACTTAATATGGCATGGTATAGCATTAACTTCGGTTGTCACGGGTGAAGCACCAAATCACGGTGGATGTTGTTGAGTAGGAGGAAGATATTAAACTTGTATCTTGATGTAAGTAGGAGCCTTGTTAGTCATGAAAACAAGTAGAACCATCGTAGAGACCTCCTCTGTCAGAGGGGTATGAAGTTGTGGTTATAGTGATAATAAACCATACCATAATGAGGGAGTGGTCCCTTAGGTTTGAAATGAAGATCATAGAAGATTGAAGGAAGAGGCATGATGAAATATGATAATATCCACTAGGTTTTTAGCAATAACCTTAATTTAAGAGTTTGGCTCACCAAATGTTTACACCCTAATTAAATCTATGTTCTAGAAGTTCACAACAATAAAAATGATGTAAGGGTTTGTAATCAAGGGATTATTTTGATTTAATTGAATTACAATTAACTATTCATAGCTAGAATAATGTGTGATGCATGCATCAATTGATAAATGATACCTCAAATACCTCAAATATACAAGAGGAGACGATGAATTAATTGTATAAATCAAAATAGAGGATATTTGGATGTACGAGATGGGTGGAAAAGACAAATTGAAAATTGGAGATGCTTCGTTGTGAGTTTTGGAACTGGAAATTGAGAAAGGGTAGGATAATCTAACTTCTTAATGGTCTTGACTAGAAATGTATAATATTTTTAAAGGGGAAAAATTAAATATATTTTAATTTGTGTCATATTAGGAAGAATGTAATAAGACACATAGGAGATATGGAATATGTATAGTCACCGTTGTGGATAAATAAACAAGGAAGCCAAGATGGAAACATGGGCTATTTTTCATTGTTCTATTTTTAGTCATGATGACCTCTAGGAGTGAGGATTGTATTCTAGATTATCATTTAGTAAAAGTATCAATTTGAGTTACCTTTTTTTGTGCATGTGTTATATTGTTTATGTTGTTCGTGTTCTTCATTACCACATGAGCAATTCAACATGGATTCCTACCCATTAACAAGTCTTGATGAGAGATGTTAGGGACCTCTATTAACAATGGTGTGGATGAGCATGGATTCAACTTTATATAGTGAAATAACGGTGGTTGGGGATTTAAGATGCTAAAAATTGTTAATATATTTTTTGAATTTTACTCCTCACCGCATAAGACATATTTATTGATGTACAACATGGAGATGGGAAATCCATCAAATGGATGTCAAAATTAAACCTGCTTTTTTTTGCTTTGAGACTTGCAAGAAGAAATCTACATGTCCCAACCTTTGTGGTCTAACAATAGTAGGAAGCGTAGTTAATTTGTGTAGAGTAAAAATTCCTTGTATGAATTAAATTAATCTCCTCGATATTAGTATGAAAAGATCGACATGTTTCTAATTAATTTTTGGTTTTACACGAGTCCCTACAACCCTACATTCTACATGGAGAAAATAAATGGGAAACTTATGATATTGGTCCTTTATGCCAATGATTTAATCATTACGAAACTTCCACAAAGTAGATTCATGATTTGAAAACAATGCCAATGAAGTCTTTTGAGATGAGTGACACGAGTTTGTTACATTTTTTCCTTCATCTACATATTTCACAAGATGAGAAAGGTATTTTTATTTGTAATCTAAGAAAATATTAGTTGTGAAAATGTGAGAAAACAAACAAACTTGCTCCTCTAATCTAATATTTTCAAACAAAACCTCAGATAGAGCAATGGATGGAAAGAAGGAGAGAGACAAATACCTGCACTTACCTACAAGTTGCACAACTCCTTTGATGTGGTGGATTTTCTCTTGATGTTGGATTACAATTTGATTGCTTGATTATTGATTGCTTCAGATGTTGGTGGAGACACAAGCAACACCTCCCTTGATTGCCTTTGAATTGCTTGATTGATGAAACATTCTTGATTGTAGATGAATGGGTTGATTGAATGATTGAGTGGATGATAAAATGGATGCTTGTCTTAACAAAATAATAGAGGTTCGATATGGATTCTATGACTTGGATCTCATGGAGGAGGAGAGCTAAATTTATAGCTGAGGAGTGGAGGATTCAATGGCTAGGATGAAGCCATGTTGGATTTGGATCAAGGGTGGAGAATGCATGTGAGGATTAGAGGATTCTAGAGTGGAAGACTCTAGAAATTTGAATTCAAAATTCATGGAGGGAAGAAGCTTCTATTGAATTAAAAATTCAATAGAAGGAGAAAGTTAGAGAGGCTTCTAGAAGTAGATTCCTCTCGATTTGGAGGTGAGGATGTGATTAGGATTAGAATTAGATTAGGTTAATAAATGATGATTAGGCGTGAGGTTACATGGAAATGATAGGTGCATGGATGTGTAGATTAGGTGGTAGGTGAGATATAGGAATATTAAACTCCTAGAAAATGTTAATAAGGATTTGTTATCCTGTAAAATTGGCAAGGGAAATTTTACTGATAACCATACCGAAATTTTGTTCCGATCCCTCGTCAGGGATCCCTTGCGTTCGAACGTTGCAAATCCCTTCCCGGGAAATCCAGTTTTCCGAACTTAGCCGTTTTTGGTCTTTTTGGGCGGGCGCATATAATCACTATGCAACATCACATGTTCATGCGCCCCCTTTTTAATCCTTTGGCGCAGGTTTTCTTGTGTCAGCAGGCTTTTGGTGTGCCTCTCTATGTTGAGTCTTTCCTGCGTGCGCCAAGGCATGCGCGCCTTCTGTCCGCAGATCATTTATGCGCGCGCTTTTTGGTGCGCCAAAGGTGCACATATTCCTCTGTCAACACCACTTTCGGTGCGCAAAGGCGCACATATCTTCGTGTTGACAAGTGTTTTGGTGCGCCAAAGGGCGCATGTTTTCTCGTGTCGACAGCTCCTTTGGTGCGCCACTTGAAAAGGTTGGTGGCACATTTATTGCTACCTCACCTATAAATAGGCGCGTCTGCGCTGTCATTGTCACCAGAGCTATCACGTGATTACTTTTAAAAATATTGTTTTCTCTGAGCCTGTCAGCGCACCTGCCCTGTCGCTTTCGATCACATAGTGGACCCGTTTGCACGTTCTTTGCTATTTATCCGGGTAAGTGGCCTTCTTTCTTTTTGTGCGTTTTGTGGTTGTGGTTTTTGGCTGTTTGTGGGTATGATTGAAAAAAGAATGAAATCATGAATTTGCTCCCCTCTGCTTTTTCCACATTTCCTCCTCTTTCCAGATCTGCTGGTAGAGGAAGCTCTGTCCTAAAAATAATGATGGTTTGAACCCCCTTTGTTTAAGCCCCTTCATCACCCAAAAAGTAAACCCCTCGAAAAAGCAAACCTAAAAAAGGAAACTGTATTTTCCTTTGGCGCATTGGCACACCATGCAACATCAAGGACAGTTGCCCTTAGCGCATCTATCGTCCCTGTTACACAATGATAAGCTGCGCCCTCATGGCGCACTTCCCTCACTTGCTGTAAATGCTTTTCGTGCACCCCTTAGCGCATCAGACTTGAGTGCAACATCACAAATTCCTGCGCCCTTAGGCGCACCCAGCATCCATGTAGCAGCCTTTTCTATGCGCCAAGTGCAAAGCTATAAACGGCGCAGGCGCGTCCCTCATCGCAACAACATTGTGTCATGCAGACCTTCCATGCGCCGCGCCAAGTTCCCCTACGGCGCATGAACATATGATGTTACATGCATTAAGTGTGCACCCTTTGGCGCATCCTGTACCCATGTAACATGAAAGTAATCCGCGCCCTTTATAAAATAAATACACATGGCGCAGGCGCGCTTGTGCTTACAGCAACAAAGAATGCACTCTGCAGTGTCTATGCGCCATGCACCCTTTGGCGCTGATTTAACCCTTGCAACCTCCCTTTCCTGTGCGCCTTGCCTGTTTAGCTCTGTAGCCTGCAATATCCATGCGCCATGCGCCCTGAGGCCTAAAAATTGCTAACTCTTTCTTCATCCAGCATTTCAATGGAAAATCAAACAGCTGACATGGCTTTCTCCAATTGGGTTTCACTTCTTATTCTTGTAGATCAGCAGCTAAGTTCAGAAGAACATATGTCAACATCAAGCAAGAGACCTACCAAATCCAAAGGCAAGGCCAAGCTCACAGAAGAAGAAATGAAGTATAAGTATCAGAGGGTCAGAATGCCCGACTCCCAGGCCGAGTGTGACCTAGACATCAGAGACTCAGAGTTGGGTCATATTGATATGGAAGAGTTCTGGGTCAGGACTCAGAAGGTCACAAGAAGTCCATGGATGGACAAGCTGATGGGCAGTGCCCTGCACTTTGCTGGAGGAATCCCAGTCAGCGCCGTAAACAATGAATTTATGATGGTGGTTGCCCGGTGCTACAATAAAGACACAAGATGTGTCGTAAATGAGAAGGGCGAGGTCATAATTAACCTCACTGCCCGCCACTTTGAGATAATACTCGGCATTCCTCATCACCGGCACTTTGTGGCCGTCAGCCGAGAGGATTGTATCAAAGCCTGGGATGACAATGAAGATCAGTGCATGCAACTGATGAATGAAGTATATCTGAAGAACAAGAAGGTGGTGACCCGTTGGCCACAAGTCATTCACCGCAGTGATTTTTCAGAGGAGCTCAGTGACACCATCACGTTCTTGAGCAGGGTGTTTGGGCTTCCTGACGCCCACTATTTCCACAAATGGATGCTGCGGTATTTAGAAACAATGAACAAAAATATGCCCGATCAACGCTTTGAGTGGGCAGAAATCATAAGCAGCATGATATCAGAGTAGCTGCAACAATTCCCCACAATGGGGAGGTTCTACATGAATTCCTATGTTGTTTACGCTGCAGCTTCAGAAAGGGACTACCCAGCTCTGATGCGGAGTGGGGTTTGGCCCCAAGTTAGAATCTATGAATACTATCCAGAGCTGAAGTTGGAGAATAGCATCCCTCAATTTACAAAGATCAATGATGCATTTTTCTATTTCATCATCTGCCTGTTGAGGCCGAATATGACTTACGGTCGCACGACCAAGAGCATCGTGGCAGCCACTGAGAAATGGGGGGCCCTGTTCACTCAATTCCCCACGTTCACTTATCTAAGGGCGGCTAACTTCTTGGGAGAGCCAACTAGACTACCAAGGTATGCTGGGCCCAAGTTGATTCTGCTAGAGCTGTCAAGACAGCTAGTCACCTACCATGAGAAGTGCCTCAAGAGAAAGAAGGGTGGAACTCCTTTCCCCCTTACAGTGGGTAGATACACATGTCTCACTCACCACAAGGCAAAAGACATGTTTGCAGAGCTGGAGCTACTGAATCTGAAACATGACTTCCCGGTAAGGCCTACCTTCAACCCAAGAAATTGTCTGCCAAGGGCTAAGCTCGATCCGATCCACATCCCTCAGATCGAGGATATCTACATTGACCTATATCATGAGGTGGAGCTCAGGAGGAAAGACCATTCTCATTTGGCCTTGGCAGAAATCATCCAATATGGGGTGGCCATCGTCCCCAAAGGCTACCAAACTACCGAAGAGGAAGTGGATCAAGTATATCTTGACACAGGTGGGGATGATTGGCCTTTTGCGGCAATTGATAGGACTAAAGCACCTCAGACAATTGAGGAGAGGGTCAAAGAAACTCGAAAGGCAGTAACGAGCATTGGTGCCGAATGAACAGACTCATCTACCTCGGGGTTGATTTCACAACCTCTCCATTGGGTAACGCACCTCCTCGATCAAAACAGCAGCCTAAAGGCAAAGGAAAAAGCAAAGAGGGTGAATCCAGCACCACTCAAGAGGAAGCTCCTGCAAGTCCTCCTTCCGTTGCACCCGAACAAGTTGTAACTCTGGCTTCTCCAGAGAAAGAAGCGGAAGAAGATGTTCCAATAGGCCCATCCACTCAGGATGTCACCACTGCTACAACAACCAAAGTCCCTTCTGTCCCTTCTTCTTCTCCTCCTTCCCCTCCTTGAGTGACTCAAGCAACCATTCCTTTGGTCGTGTCCTCTCCCCCTTCTTCTACCATTCCTCCCGCTTCTTCGTCCATCTTCTCTTCTCTCGCGGACCTGTCCCCCTCCATTTCTTCTCTCATCTCTGAGCTCCCTTCCCTTCCTATGTCTTCCTCTTCTGCAGTATCTCTTCCTCCCGTGAACACTTCCTCGGCTTCCCTCTCGATGCCGCCTCCAAGTGTCTCCACATTTTTCCCTTCTACTACCGCAGCCTACCCCTTCTCTCGTTTCTTGGTCCTTCTCCCATAAGTCCACTGGATCTCCCAAAGACTTAAGTCGCAGAAAGGAAAGTTCCCATCGCACCGATGGACTTCTCCATGATCCCATCAAAAGGGGCAAAGAAGCGAAGCCCGTCACACGCTTCTCTCGAGTGCTTCGGGAGAAAGGGTAATGGAGATCGCATACCCCAATCCTCGAAGGATAAAAGGATATGTCTCCGATGACAGTTATATAGTGACCCCAAGTCACAATGGGGACATCTTTCAAAGCCTTCTGTGGGAGAGGCCCTATCTACGATTGACACCCTCTGCAAGAAGCTTCAAGAAAGAAAAAAAGAAGAAAAGGCTATTGAAAGAGCAAAATAAACATTTGCTCCAAGCCTTACGAGAAGATGGGCGGTGCACCTCCCACAATCGCCACCGAAACTCCCGAGCCTCGAGCCGAGGATAAAATTAATGAATATGCAAAAATCGGCGAGTAGGGCATGGCGGTTTCACTTGGAGGAGCCAAATCCTCAAAGACAGGTGAAAGAGTGATCGCCAAGTTCTCTCGATTTATATCCGAACATCAACAAGGTGAATAAGGAGCTCCAAGCGTTAGCAGGACCCATATCATAAGAGTGAACCATCCTAAAGTGCAAAGATGAGACCTTTCAACAAATGTTCGACTATTCAGTTGAAGATTTGGTCAAGTTCAACGTTTTCGGTCATCCCAGGGCCCTCAATAAAGTCATTTCCACTCTAGATTACTGGATGGATCAACTAGAATTCGTCCTTGAAAAGATCGATAAGGTAAAGGAAGAAGCCCTGGACACGATGCACCAAATGGAACAAATCGTTCTCAACATGTCACCAGGGTTGCTTACTCCTTCCTTCACCTTAAGAAAAGTTGATGAAACCATCCAGATCTTCAAGGAGATCGTTTCACAAGGGCTGGGGCCAGAGGTCACTTTTGACGCAGAGTCCATCAATAACCTGCTGGCCTGTCGGGACTTCATCGGGTTCCTCATAGAAGCAGAGAAAGAATATTCCAAACTCCCAGAGAAGCTCATAGACGAGCGGGAGACTTGCGAGGCGATCAGTGAGCGACACAAGGATCCTTCCCAGGATCAACTAGGGCCCATGATCAGCAAGTTCATGGAATACCGTGCCCAATTTCACATCTCGTCACCTGAGCAATAGCAGAAGCAGGCTACCCCCTTTCGGCCGCAGGATGACGACGATGAATAACTTCTCTTTCTTCTTCTCTCTCCTTCGGCGTTCTTTCCTTTTTGTAAATATCTAGAGTATGTTGGCACAAATGATGACATCATCCATGTTGCACCATGGGATGATGTCATCCATCAAGTTGTTAAAAGTCAACATGACTTTGAGATATTTTGTAAATAGGTGGTTGGCTCCTTTTTGCCTTCTTTTCTCTCCTTCTTCTATAAATACCCCAATACTTGTTGTATTGGGTATGAGTGAATATCTTTCAGATGAAAAATAGAAGTGAGGAGAAAAGACTTTGAGCTTTTTGTAACAGAAAGAATTATTAATACAATATTTAGACTTTGTGCTGAATACGTGTGTTATTTGCATTGGATCTTTCTTACGTTAGATCTGTGTGCTTGTTCTGTTGGATCTACTTCTATTTTATTGTCATTTATTCATCAATATTGCTTTGCTCGTTTATGCAAGTAGGTTTGGCTCTGTTTACTACCAATCCCAAAACATAAACCCTCTGACCTTTCTGCTTTGGAATTCATTTCTTTTCTTTCTTCGGATCGATCTTTCTCCATCCTCTCTTTCATTCCTTTCTTTTGCATTGAAACACCCTACCGGGATGAGATCCCAAACCCCGAAGGTAGAATATTGTGAGACTTGCATGCATTCTCACTTTGGTAGAATAGCAATAAACCGAGTTTCGCTTTTCGACTCAAAGAGGGGCTATGCCCCGCACACTGCTGGCTCGTCTATCCATAGATCGCCTGCGATGCGATTTTCGGACCAACAGATTATAATAGGATAATAATAATTAATCTTGTGATTAATTATATAGTTGAAAATGGATAAAATAAAGGATTAAAGGGATAAATGATGAAATGGGATATTTAGATAAATGATAAAGGGATTAATGATATGATTAGATAAATGACGAAATTAAGATGAAGGATAAAGGGATTAATGATGATATTAGGATTAAATAATAATAATTAATCTTGCGATTAATTATTATATGGATGATGTTGGGATACTTGTGGGACATGATTAATCGTAATTAATCATGTCGACATTTTAGATGTCTACATTATTCATCAATCCAAATATGTTCAAGATATTTTACGCCATTTCAACAAGGAAAACCACAAGTCTATAACAAATCCTTTTCAATATGGGGTCAAACCTTCTACCAAATGTTATTTTACTTCAATTAGTGGTAAATTTTATAGTATTATGTGGGAAATCTATTATACTTGACTCATGCGCATCTTGATATCTCTTTTGCAATAAAATTGTATCACTCTAAAGTCGGGACCACGGTGAAAGCCATTAGTAAGTTGTTAAACTCATTCTATGATATTTTCATGATACTACTAATTATGGGATTGAGTACAAGTTAGTTAGCAAAACCCTAATTTTTGGTTACACTTTAGGAGAAAAATAACAAAAAATCTTAGTCCTTTTTATGAGAAAATAATAGGTCAAGGCTACAAATATAGTGATTCGGTGGGAGATCTAAATGAATGTAAGTTAACTATATGATACATCTTCCATCTCAAGGAGGTCATGTGACTCTATTTTGTAAATAAATAAACTACCATTCTTTTATTCAATACGTACGTTGAGTACGGTGGAGTAGTTGTTACTCGAATGCGAGCTAATATGGATTTAACACATGCTTTCCGAGATGGAATTTCTACGGACCTAACCTACAACACTTTAGTATGATAGTCAAAGTGTTTGTCAACATCTCTCACAACTTAGTGGAGTTCCAATGCACATCAAAGTTCATGTGCATTATATTAGGAAACTAAAACATGACAAGGGCATTGATAATAAGTTTTGCTAAATATATGTAGGTTGTAGACATATTCACAAAGCCCTTACTTGAGACTAGTTTTTAATAACTTCAACAAATCTTGGGCACGAAAGAAAGTGTCCTCAAGGGGAATAGTTCAAAGTGATTCCTTCATCCTTATTTTTAATGAAGTTCATTTTAATGGGGATGTCAATGTATTTAATTAATAATACACCATTGTGTGTGATTAAGATACACTTGCAATATTTAATTGTAATGCGATATGTGGATAATTCACCCATTAATGCACACTTATCCACGTTTATTAATAAATTAAAGAAAATTTGTTCTTCAAACCACTTACTCTTCTAAACCCTAATAATAACCTCTACTTATTTTTATAAAATCATAAAGATCTAGTGTTAGAGATAATTCATTTTGGAGGAGAGTTATGAGTATACTAGCGACTTTGAATCGACACTTCTAATAAAAATGGTAGTAATGTTACCCAAATTATAAATGTATCTATGTCTTTATTTTAAGATTTCATTGATTTATAATATATGCATGTATACGAGAGAATGTCTTATGGTTATTACAACAATTATGGAGAATAAATATTCAAAAAAAAATAATGGAGTTAGATCTCACAAAAATCTTATATATACGAGAGGAGAGAGAATCGTAGGGTGAGAGGAGGTCTTACAAAGATAGTACATGCTTAATGTGGCTAGTGGAATGTTATATAAGAAAGAAAGTATTTTGGGAGTTAGTGGAGTCCACAAGTGTCAATTGTATTTAACATGTTTTATGGGAGAGAATAAAATACTCTATAATTCCTTGTAAGAGGGGTGAGTTTTCCTCTTTTGGAGATTTTCCTTCCTTGAAATCAAATCATGCTACTAGGTGTCTATCTTGTGCAACTTTAAAACTCTCTTGTTTACGCATTTGAGTAACTTAGAAGATCGATTCCCTCGAGTTGCTTTAAGTAGCTTTGTTTGGAGTTAGGATGATTGATGTTCCTTTTTAATGGTTAATCAATTAAAAGTTATAATGATGTCATGGTTATGTATAAAATTTTTACCCTTGGGAATATGTATTTTATGCTTTATGTAAACCTTCTAACATAGGAAGATTAACTTAATGCATTAGTCACATATTTAAACAAGCTAAGTTAGTTACTCTTTTGAGTTAAAAGTAGTGACATCATTCACTTTTCAAATGGAGTGGTGATGGTCGAAAAAATATCCAACCCATTTTTCATTTCTTGGCGAGAGAGGTGCTACATCTTTTTGTTCAAGGGATGTTTGATCTTCGCTCACATCTTGCTAAATACTTTGCTTCCATAAAGCTCTTCACTTAGATGATTGCATCTTTCAATCGCCTTGTTTCCTCTTCGAGATTGAGTAAGAGGTGAACTATTGACAAACTCATAAAAATAAAGACATTTATGACACACCAAATAATATGATTTCCTTTCACATATCAAGTAAGAGTTGCACTTACCCTCCATATTTTATCGAGTGGGCGATTTTAATCTTTTGATGGACATTAATATCACTAAAATTGTATTTATTATTTTTAAGGAAATACTTATACCGTAATATTTTTAAGTATATATAGGCTTCACCATTCTATTACTTTACTTTTAGTTAACCAACTCTACTTTAACATGTGGCATTCTTTATTTAACTATAAATTTTTTATAAAATAAACATTTTTCTCTATTTTATCATTGGCTTAAATAATACCTAAGCATTTTGAGAATTTTCAATTAATAAAAATGGCCATGTTTTTTGCGATTTTCCACCACTATTTGTGTTAGATTCCAAGGTTATAAGATAGATAAGGCACGTATATAGGACTGACTTTTGCATTATTAATTTTATATTATCCAATTACAACTAACCACATCCCACGTATAATTTATATCATAATGTTTATGCCAATAAACATGCATTTGAATTTCAATAAAAATATTTTTCTTATTTCTAGTTAGTTAGTAACATTTTCTTAATGGTTTATGAATTTTCTATTAATACAAATAAATATATGTTATGAGCAAGAAACTACCCATGAACTAATTATGTAAAACTCTTTCATGAATACTAGATATATTTCAAAAAAATTGTAATTTCCATCTTGATCATGTGGAATACGATACATTGCATATGCCAATAAACAAGCATTTGAATTTAAATAAAAAGTTTTTCTACCCATAAACTACTTAAGTAAATCTCTTTCCTATTTTCATAGATAATACTTGATGCTTAATAAATACTAGATTTATTTCATATTTCTAAAAATTATTAATTTCCATCTAGGTCCATTGTTTATGTTAATAAACAAGTATTTGAATTTAAGTAAAAATATATTCTTTATTTCTTGTTAGATTATAACATTTTCTTTAAAGGTTTGAAATAATTTCTATTAATAAAAATAAAAATATGTTATGAACAAGTATAAACTAGCGTAAACTACTTAAGCAAATATATTTCCTATTTTTATGGACATATACTAGTATTTAATGAATTATATATATATATATATATCGTATTTCTAAAATTACTTAAGAATATGACACATTTTAGAGAAGTTTTTAGATAACTATTAATGTCAAGCCATAAACATTTGTTGAATACCAAATTGCTCCCATCCGAAATGTTAGGTTGCATTATATGATATTGAACATTGCTTACATAACAAGGCAAGCTTACCATTTATGCTCATAATTATGACATCTACTAAGAAGTAATGTCTTCCTTCTTCAACTTTGGGTGAATATATATAATGGGGCAATGGCGGATATTGGATGCCACAATATTGGAACCCCTACTTACAAAAGCTTTGAAGAATTCACAATATCTTTGCAAAGAAAATGGTACACACGTGGAACATGGACACACACACGCACACACACACACACACAACAAAAGGAGAGGAACAAAGAAGGATGTGGACACATGGGGAGGGAAATAGTTAATAGAGTAAAGCGAGTAGGTGAGTAGGCCTATAAAGAGTTACTTTTTCCGCCTACGCTACTCGACACTCAATCTCGCAAGTACTGTTATTTTCTCTCATTTTATTTTCTCTAACGAGAGGATTAACTACAATTTCGTTATGTGCATGTGTCTATTTCTATATGTTTGTATATTGTCGAATTAATTGCTATCTTATTCATTATGTCTGCAACCACTCAACTAATGTCCACTCCTCGAATGCCTTTTGCAGAGATGGTAAATTTTATTTATTTATTTATTGTTACAAACTTATTTTCAATACCCTACAATTCAAGAGATCGCATCTCTTTTGGATATATCTTTAAAAAGATTTAAACCCTTCTCAAGAACACCATTTTGTGCATATTTTGTAATCGCAACATTCCATAAAATCTCATCTACATTATGCATTTTTTCAAATAGTTCATCTCGACTTGTGTATGCTTCCGCATTTTGCATGCACGCGTGCACACACACACACACACATTAGGGTACTCATCACAATAACATCACATTGATATCCATAATTAATGATTTTCACGCGGATCTACAAACCATACATGTTTTAAAGATTCCACATTGGAACTAATAACATTAGATAACTATTCCTTGTAATTAATAAAACAATGTAAATGCATTGAGGATACCCATGCCTTCTTTAAGCCGTAATCATCATATTCCATGACAAGATATCTCATTTATTTATCGATCGAAAACATTGCAAGCATTCACCAAACTTTTGCACTTGTTATAGATTTTGTCAATCAAATCATAGTCCATTTTTCATACGCGTCTATTAAGACATTTGCAATTAGAATTGGCAAAACTCTGTTTTTGAGTTTTTTTAATGGATTTCCATACCTGTTTCACATTACTAGTTTAGGACATGTTGGGAGAATCGGGAAACATGTATTTGTATTCTTTCACTCTTCTCCACCAATACTTTCCAATAATCATATTTCAACAAAATTCTAATAACTTGATGAAGTTATGGTCTAGTTTGATGCAAAATGCCCTTGGCATTCCATGATCATAAATGAGCTACATTCTTTTTTAGAACCAACCGAGATACCATCAAGTAGACAATATTATGGTGAGCAAACTCCTAGAGCATCTCCATCATTCATCTTTGTTTGTCTTTGAGCAGAGGGCCTTTCTTTATTACCAATCCTCGTAATTATTATGTATATCAAATACACAAGCATAGATTATGGTCTACAAGTGTGTGATAAAATACAAGGTAGACTGGGATGATAGAATTCTACAATTCCATAATATATTGATAGGGATCAACATGACAAAACAATATAGTTTGTCTACCAACTATCGAGAAACATGCATGAAACCAAATGAAATTACATTGGTTATTGTTAATAAAGCATATGAGCCTCTTGATCAATCCAATCAACTCTATGCACATGTCATCAAGTCTTTGTTTAAGGATAACCATTCTTTGGTTAATGTTGTTGTTACCATGTATGTAGATGTATTAAAGGATAAATGATGTATAACATTTGTTTCAAAAAAATTGAGCACTCCATTGGAAAATAATTAGATTTATTACATTGAGCTATTCCATTTTCTATTATTACATAGTTACGATAATCAAGGTCAGTGAATACAATCGACACAAACATTGGAATCAATCTTCTACAATAGTTATCTTTCTTACAAGTTCTCAACTTGTTTGTGTGTGGCCCCTTGAGTGTTACGGATACATGGAAAGAGCCAAATTATTTTCTTAGCACAATTTTTACATGTGTTGAAATTCATTTCCCATTACAATATGTATAGTAATCATATAGAGCAAACAATGCTTGAGTGCCCAACTTTTCTAAATTTGGGACTACACAAAGACTTCAAAGACTAGCTTTCTAATTATATTTGCTTTAAATTTTTTTAAGTCTCTTAAACAAACCCTTTCTCGCACATATTCTCCAATCATTACAAAGTGTGTCAATACACATACTTTTAAAACAAAACTTTTTCCTCGCTTATACTTCCATTTTTTTTTTGGTTGGAAACCATCGATTACATAGATGTTGACATCCTTGCCCATAATAAATGGAGATTCCATATAGCTGATTTACACTTGATGAGTAAGTGTATATTTATATTGAGGCCTTCCTTTAGCTAAACAACCACGACTGTGGGGCATCCAATCACAAAGTCACCCAGGAACGATCTTGGCCCTCTCTCGCTTGTTGATTCTCCGTGTCGGGTATCTCCGTGCCTGCACTCAACAAGTCTTGATTCCTAGTGGGCTCATTCTAAGCCATTATACTTAACATATTTTCTATACACGTGGGTCTACAATTTTAACAATTTGTAGAAGGATTAGCCATACAGGCCTTGTTTTTAAAGGAAAGTTAATAATAATAATAATTACGCCAAGGCGTTTCCCCTATGACAAAGGACCTCCAGACGTTTCGCCATCGTTTTAAAATTGACACTTACTTGACGGCCGTCTGGACGTTTTCACATTTTTGCTTTTTTTTTACTCGCATTTGTTTGCGGGAATACGCATCTAGATAAACTTTACGAAAATCCGTTCACAATATCCGTGAAATATATACGTCTTTAAACGAAGTACCCGCCTTCATACTTTTCACAATATTATGAGAAAAGCTTCACTTCCTTCTTGGCATGACAGAATTTACAGCGTAGCATATCATTTGACTTTCAAAGATTCTAGAATATTTGTGCAGTTAATGCATGGCGAGTTATGTATCTAATTTATATAAAAAATACTCCAGATCTAATTTACTGATTTAAAAATTACCCAAAATCTATTTTAGTGATTTAAAAGCGCCCAAAATACGAGGCATCAGAACCTGTGCACATGCAATTCGAAGGGGTTGCATATGCACTGCACAGCAATACTGAGAATACAAATAGATTATATTCAGAAGCTTATCCGCCATGGATAAGGGAGCAGGAAGCTTGATTGCAGTTTTCGTATTGTTTCTATCACTGAGAGAAGTATTGGGTATTAAACAGGCAAGTAGGAAGAGATTGGGTATTGGTGGAGGTGCAGTTTTCTTTGTATCATGCATATTCATGGTATAATTGGGTTTATCCTCTCTGGTTTTGAGTTTGGAATGGTAATTTTTTTTCATTTGGGTGGTTGCAGTCGTATGTGGTGTACTTGGGAGGGCAACATGAAGATTTCTTGGAGCCTGAATCGGTTACAAACTCTCATCATGAACTTCTTTTATCGACACTGGGAAGGTAATGGATGAAAAAATCATTTCATGTGATTGCAGGCAACGGATTCGGATGAAGTTTAAATAATAAGCTCAATAATCCTCTTCTAGATTTTCATTCGAGACTGCACGAATTTGTGGGATTATGAATTGCGACTCGAGAATCCATGGATTTACGTAACTATTGTGATATGATTTTGACATTTTATTTTCTTGACAGCAAGGAAGCAGCCACGGATTCAATCTTTTACTCATACAAAAGTTTTAATGGGTTTGCTGCTGATTTAGAAGAAGAACATGCCGCTGCTATTTCAAGTAATTTTCTATAACACCACTGTATTTCGAAGAATCACAAATTTATGGAATTTAGGAAATTCCTCTGATATATAACAAAACTTAATTGTGGAACTAATGCAGAGCTCCCAGGAGTAGTATCTGTATTTCTCAACAGAGAACACAAGTTGCACACAACTCGTTCATGGGGATTCCTTGGCTTAGAAGATGGAGATCCAAAATCAGAGACTGAAGAAATCCCTTCTTTTTCTCTTTGGAGAAAAGCAGGATTTGGAAAAGATGTCATCGTTGCCAACTTGGATACAGGTAAGAATTATCCTCTGCTCAATGTGGGTTTTATAGTACTCAATAGTGTTACAAGTTTTTCAGTCATCAAAAAAATATAATACAATATTAAACCATCAGCATGTTAACTCGTAAAATACAATACTCATTTATATTCATAAATGGACTATGAATTAAAAATTATGTAATGGAAGAATTTGGATTCGTGTTCTTATGATGATGGTTTTCTACTTTATAGTTTATATTGATCTTTAGAGAAGCAATGATTTGGTATGTTGTCTTATGGAATAGTAAACAGTCAATTATAGCTTCCTTGGAAAGTGACTGCTGGTAAGTATAATTGGTTATATTTAACTATAGCTATAGCAATGAATTTGGTTGTGTGCACCTTTAATTCTAATTTGGTTATATAATTCATTTTCCATCCACTTAATTATGTGTTTTATCCAGTTTCTCATCAACCCTCAACTACTCAATAATTCATTTTGATTTGGTGAAGCATAGGATTCAAACACTAACCCATGTTCATTAGGATGCTTGAGTTCAAGCTTGTCTACTAGAAAAATTCTCCAACATGGATATGCACCAGTTGTTGGAAGCCGGATAATCTGTATTACCCTCAATGGCAGAAGGAATCCCTGAGCTCTATGAGCAGTAAAAGCCCTATAGTTTCATCTTTTTGTACGTAGCAAGAAGGCTTGCCTTGCCCAAATGGAGGCTTTACCTTTTTGGGAAACTATAGTTTAATAGCTTATGTATCTGGTAAATATTTTTTCATTGCATTTTTGTGAGATGTCAATTCACCCCTGGAAGATGAAACTCCATGACATGAGCTTCGCATTATTCTCCATTAGATGAAACCCTTTTCATGGGCCTTAACAACCTTGTTTCACTATTTGATTCTGACCTACTCTCATTGGTTATATTTGACTATAGCTATAGCAATGAATTTGGTTGTGTGCACCTTTGATTCTAATTTGGTTATATAATCCATTTTCCATCCACTTAATTATGTGTTTTATCAATTTTCTCATTAGTCGTCAACTACTCAATAATTCATTTTGATTTGGTGAAGCATAGGATTCAAACACTGACCCATGTTCATTAGGATGCTTGAGTTCAAGCTTGTCTACTAGAAAAATTCTCCAGCATGGATATGCACCAGTTGTTAGAAGTCGGATGATCTGTATTACCCCCAATGGCTTATGTATCTGGTATATATTTTGTCATTCCATTTTCCATCCACTTAATTATGTGTTTTATCCAGTTTCTCATCAATCGTCAACTACTCAATAATTCATTTTGATTTGGTGAAGCATAGGATTCAAACACTGACCCATGTTCATTAGGATGCTTGAGTTCAAGCTTGTCTACTAGAAAAATTCTCCAGCATGGATATGCACCAGTTTTTGGAAGATGGATGATCTGTATTACCCCCAATGGCGATGGTGTTAAATTTGACAGTTTGACGGCCGTCTGGACGTTTTCACATTTTCGTACTATTTTTAACGGTTATTGATCCTTTCATACTCGGCTTCGTTCATGGTATGTTTGGCCTGGTTTGTTGCCTTATTTTGTTGTGAGGTGCATCGTTCAATGTGAAATTCCTTCTCACTCTGTCTCTACATGCAATCTCATTCTCATTCTCAATTCTCTTTTTTTTCCTTTACTAATTGGAATTCCTCTGTTTTGGTTTTTTGGGTTCTTGAATTTGTTTTGCAAATGGGCAACAAATCCAAATGGTAAGTAGCTTTGTCAAGCAATGGAGAAGCTGCTTAATCTTCTTCTGTGTCTCTTCTGCACTCTTTCCATTTTAGCTGTTGTTGCCAGTGACGAAGACGTGCCCAAAATAAACTGGAATCCATTGTCAAGAAACGCATTGACCATTATTTGAAGGAGGATATTACACAGGCCACAGGGTTGCTGCGTCTTCATTTCCATGATTGCTTCATTCAGGTTGTCTTTTAAAGTTATTTATTTACTCCATATTGAAATGAAGCGCAATCAAACTAATTTTTTTGCATTTAATGTGGAAACTTGTGTGCCGTGCAGGGATGCGATGCATCGGTTTTGCTGGATGGATCATCAAGCGGGCCAGGTGAGCAAGACGCCTCTCCAAATTTAACGTTGCGGCCCAAATATTTTCAAATGATAGATGACATCAAAAGCCACGTGGATAAGGCGTGCGGTCTCACTGTCTCCTGCACGGATAGCATTGCTCTCGCAGCTCACGATTTCGTTACAAGGGTAAGTTTTGTAACACAGACCTGCCTTGTTCTCTCCTGGTTTTTTTCTTTTTCATTACAATTTTCCTCCATGAGATGTTTATAGGGTTCTTTTTTCACAACAACCACAATAACATAGCTACTAAATAGATGCGTTGAGTACATATTATCTAAAGTAAAGAAAGTCGAAGTCCGTTTAGTTGTGATTTTTTTTCATATAAAACAAAATAAAGTTTTAAATACACTCCATGACAGACAGTAGAGTCTTGTCTGTCAGGTATATAGTTCGAAATATGTATATATGGACCCCTCCTTTCTTACCCACTCATGGGGGTGCCCACATGCAGTTAAAAAGCGTGCTACTTATATCCTGCTTTGGATTCTAAAATTTCAGCCACTATGAGCTTCGTTGTAGCCTTGAGCTCTTATACTTTCTTCATTTAAAATATGACAGAAACTAAATTTATATCCAATTACATTTTGAGTAATTTTTTTCTTAAGAGTGCCATACTTTCATTTTAACTTTTGTGTGTGAACAAGGTGAAAAAGCTCTCAAATCTCGTCTGTATAGAGTGTTTCAAACCCCACTTTTTTTTGTTGTCCTGGGTATGTTGTGATGATTAATCTCAGTAATTATGCACAATAATATTATTGAACTCAAACAGATGTAAACAAATGTTGTTTTTGACATAGATGTTATTCATTACATTGGTCCACAATTTTGTTACACAATATCATGCATATCCACGTTAGCCAATATTTTGATAACAATAGAAGAAAGTCTTACTAAAAATTTATTGTGTTCTCTGGTGTATGCTTTTCCTTGCAACTTACTAAAAATTTGGAATTTGAACAAGTACACTGGATTTCTTGGCATCTTTAATTGTGAAGGTGTTGGATGGTGTCGAGTTGACAAGAAGAATTTGATTCATGACTTCCAATCCAAAACTAATACCGCTACCATTCACCTGAAGGATGTGGATTATTTTAAAGTTATTTCAGACTCCCGAGTTTGTTTATTTCATTCTCAGCTAATGAAAAACATGAAGAACCTAGGCTACCTCAAAGACACTCCACGTGTTTTGTCTTTAAATTTTTTGCTTCCTAAGCTTGTTCTTGAGGTGCAACAAACTTAAAATATATCTTTGAACTCCTCTCAAATTTATTGTCTTCCCTACGAAGCGTGTCTCTCTTGTTCTTCCTCCCAGTTGATTCTATCAAGCTCCCCCTGCAAAGGCATCCAAAAACTAATTTCAAGGGATTGGTTTCCACCTTATAACATTTTTTACCTTAACGCCTTAACTCATCATTTGATCCATCTCTTCAACTTCCTGGTTGATTCAAATCCTATGGGATTGAACTTTCCATACAAGTGTCTCTCCTTTAGGGCCGGTGGGATGTTAAAATCATTTCCTGAAGAAGAAGGCCCAAATATTTTGGCTAGGGCAATAAAGAATATGTCCCCTAAATTTCATATTAGATAGGAAATATAAAAATAGAATGTTCCTCACTTTCAACTTCACAGAGTATTCATAGCCTACAAATCCAATCCTCATTGGGTATGTTGTGATGATTAGTCTCAATAATTATGCACAATAGTATTACTAAACCCAAATAGATGCAAACAATTTCCGGTTTTGATATAGATGTTGTTCATTGCATTGGTCCATAATTTTGTTACACAAAATCATACATATCCAAGTTAGCCAATATTTTGATAACAATAGAAGAAAGTCTTTGGAACCTGATCTATTTAAAAAACAACTATTGTTACTTGCATCGGTTAATTGTTGATATACGAAAACCATAAGAAACAAAATTGAATTGGCTTGCAAAGGCTACCCACATTCAACATCACGAAACATCTTTTTGTCAAAACAATTAGCGAAATAATGTCTTAGCAACCCTTTTGACATATTTGGCATGTACTTCTTTGTTTTTTGTGACTGTGGGCTCACGTATGTTTAACCATGTTTGTCATCGCTACAACGCCTTTTTTTTTAGTCTGTTTGAATATGATACGATCTATATATCATTTTAGATAAATACTTTGCATCTTAATTACTTCTTCTCAGCTAAATTTGATTCTTCCGAAGTCTATGGGTATTTCCATTACTCTTACACAAGTGGCTGGGGCAGGGTTTGATTTATGATCAAGTTGTGACAAATTTGAAATGTAGAGATACAACCTTTAAAGATAATGCTTCATATATATTCCTACACTTACAAAATCAATAACACCATTTATGAACATCAACTACAAAAATTATAACTATCCCTCTAAATCAAATAACATATATCGTTCGGCGTTCACATTGCATTGTACACATGCGGAAACAGGGAGGGTTTATAGGCTCTCTGTATAGCTTTGCTGTATTAATTTTCATCTCGAGACAGTGGAGCAGCTGTAGCCAAAGGACAAAAAAAAGATAAAAGTGATAGCCATGGACCCATTTTCATCTCCTTCCCCAGGCTCATCTTCAGCCCCTTCAAATGATCAGCTTATGGACCAGCTAAAGACACAGCTCGCTCAGGCATACGCTGAAGAATTTCTCGAGGTATTTTTTTATTAAAAACACACTAAATACTCATAAAATTTGCCCAGGAATTTTGTTGTAATGTCAATTCTTTCGATTTCCTTAATTTTTGGGCAATCATGCGTCACGAGATCAAACCCTTATGGTGTCACGATGTTCACAAGCAGCATTGACCCCAAATGTGAATATGGGTTACTAGAGTAAGGAGAACCGCGACCATTGTTTTCTGGAGTGCCATGGGTTACAATGCTCTTGTTTCTTAGGGTTTAGGGAATGCCTGGCTCATTTTAGTGTTTATATTTTAAAATTTGTTATAATGACAATTGTTTCGATTTCCTAATTGTTGTGGTTAATTGTGGGTCACGGGATCAAACCCTAATGGAGCCACAATGCGCACACAAAGTATTGACTCCAAATGTGAATATGGGTAACTAGAATATGAAGAACCGTGACCACTGTTATCTCGAGAGCTAGGGTTTGCAATGTTCTTGCTTATTAGGGTTTAGGGAAGAGCTCGGGTCGTTTTAGTGTTTATATTTCAAAGTACATGTAAGCAAGATTGTTAGCTGAACTTTATTTTCGTGGTGATTAAGAGTAACCTGCATCTTTTCCTCATACAAAGGGACGTCTTATATTGTTTAAATACCCAATCGGGTAGGACAATTCCACAATGTTCGTGTTTTACTGGGTGCAGCGCTGGGGTGATTCCTCCTGTGATTAGGTGTAATCTAAGTCACTGCATTCGAATTCGTGTTCGAATTCGCCGAGTATAAAATTCGTAAGAAATTCGTTGCTAAAAAATAGAGATAAAATTCGTGATTAAATTCGGCTAATAGAAATCCAGTTATAATTTTACAAATGTTGTTTTAATAAAATAATTATTTACATAAATATGTTAAAATTTTTAACCTATAAACTATTAACTTATTAACTTTTAAATTAATAGTTTATAGGTTAAAAACTTATTAACTTATTAACGTGAATAGTTTATTAACTTATTAGTTTATAGGTTAAAAAATTATTAACTTATTAACTTGAATAGTTGATTAACTTATTGACTTATTAACCTAAAACACAAAATAAACAGTTATAAATCAAATTACAAACTAAAACTTAATAAAATCAAAACCTAAAAAATACTATAGCTTTTGCGGAAACGTGGAGTCCAACAGTGGTCGCAGAAGTCTCGGAAGGCTCGTGAAAGCTCGCAGAAGGCTCGTGGAAGACTTACACGACTCGCAGAAGGCTTGCATGATTCAATGAAGGCTTACACGATTCGACGGCACTGGCATTTACATTCGCGGCTCCCTTTTTTATAGTTTTTTAACAGAAACCCTAACGAATTTAAACGAAAATTTTAAATATATCTGCCCTCACGATTCGCGTTTTGAAGCAGTTTATTAAATTCGGCGAATAACAACGAATTTGAAATGCTCGGAAAACATTCGGCGAATTTTGGGGTTTTTTCATTAAATCCGCCGAATGCGGTGACATAGGGTGTAATGCCTGCGTGATTATTATTCCTTGGTTTGTGGTAACAGACCCCATTCCCCTGCTGCGGACTTGGGCTTTAGTAAGTGTGAGTTAGCATATGTACCAAGTACCACAACTACTCAAAATCAAATTCTTCCCTGATATTATGCTTTAAACAGTGTACTACAAGGGGTTTAGTAAGTGTGGGTTAGTATTTGAGTTGGCATCTCAACCACTGAAAATCAATTTCTGCTACAAAGGCTAATTCCCGATAATGCACTACACAGGCTAATGGGCTTGAGCCGTTGATGTTCTACATTCACTAATCAGCTATAACCATTGATGTATTACATAGTCTAGTGGGATGTCTTACACTGTTTAAATACTCTATTGGGTAGGAAAACCCACATGCCTGTTTGTGTTTTACTGATTGCATCGCTGGGGCGATTCTTCCCGTGATTAGGTGTAATGCCTGAGTGATTATTCTTCCTTGGTTTCTAGCAACAGGCACCATTCCCATGCTGTGGACTTGGGCTTTAGTAAGTCCAAGTTAGCATATGTACCAGGCACCTCAACTGCTCAAAATTAATTTCTTCCCTGATATTATGCTTTAAACGGTTACTACATGGGCTTTAGTAAGTGTGGGTTAGCATTTGAGTAGGCATCTTAACCACATAAAATCAATTTCTGCTACAGAGACTAATGATGCACTGCATAGGCTAATGGGCTTTAGCTGTTGATGTTCTATATTCACTAATGGGCAGCCATTGATGTGCTACATAGGCTAATGTGATTTTGCTACCATCTGTGTACTACATAGGTTAATGCATGTTTTCCATTGGCTGGGTTAAAGAAGTCAGAAAATGTAGTAGTAGCAAAGTAACTTGTGATAAGTCCATGTACAATATGCAAGATGGGTTTTTGGCTTAAAAGCTCTATTAGACAATGCACGGAATTGGAAGTCTGCGGAGAAAATGATACCTGTTTTTCCCCCTTGTTGAATATAATGTTTGTATTTTTGTACTAACTGCAACATACAATAAGCATGTAAGATGTTTAGATTAAAATCTTGACTAGACATTGTGCACAATTGGGACTTGGGAGAATATAATAATTGTTATTTTTCCATTCATGAATGTAATGCTTGTATTAGCATAATAACTAAGATGGGTCAGAATATGTACAATAAATCTGGTGGGTTTTTGGCGTAAATACTTAATTAGACAGCGCAGACAATTGGGACTTGGAGCAGAATATGATGTCTGTTGTTTTTCCCTTGACGTATGCAATGCTTGTATCATAATGGTACTAGAATAGGTCAGAAAATGTACAATAAACACGGCGGTTTTTGGTTTAAATGCTTAATTAGACATTGCACATAGTTGGAACTTGGAGGAGAATACGATATCTGTTGTTTTCCCCTCAATGAATGCAATATTTGTATTAGCATAGTAGCCACAATAAGTCAGATAACAATAAGCATTGGTGGGTTTTGGATTAAAACTTGATGTTTCACACATTTGGGACCTGGAGGAGTACATGATATCTGTTATTTTTCGTTGATCAATGCAGTGTTTGTATTATTGACTGACATCAATCTATATAGATGCGAGTCAAAATATTTTGGGCAGGTAAGAG
Source organism: Taxus wallichiana var. yunnanensis (assembly GCA_018340775.1). Lineage (NCBI taxonomy): Eukaryota > Viridiplantae > Streptophyta > Pinopsida > Cupressales > Taxaceae > Taxus > Taxus wallichiana. The sequence goes on along the minus strand of CM031237.1, from coordinate 832,212,935 downwards.
AAGGTGACAGATTCACCTATACATCCATAATTTTCATTGAACCTAGAAAGATTTGGAAGACACAGAGAATATAAAGTTATATAAAAATTTGTATTTATGAAATTCTTTGAATTCAACGAAATACGTGAAAAGAAACAAGGCTTTCAAAATTTTAAATATCACTTTACATGAAACATATTTGGAAACAATTCTTCAAATTCAAATGCATTTATGATACCTAGAGGAGCTTAATAATTATGTGTAGGACAAAGCTAAATAAGTTCATTGTCTTGAAAACCGTTGATGGCCCTAATGCCTAGTTTAAGCTCTTATTTCTATTACCTGATTCATCCTCAACGCATCTTGGGAGATCACGAAGCCTAAGGACGCTATTTTTCTTCTTAAAGTTGGAATTTTTTCAAGTTGATCTGCAACTTTACTTCTCCCAATCTTTACAAAACAAGGCGTAGATGCATTGAGTGTTACACTTTGCTCTACTAAAATCAGAATATCCTCCAAGTACGAAATAATAAACATACCATGAAACGGTTCAACACTTTGTTCATGAGTCTAATGATGGTGCTAGGTGCATTTGTCAATCCGAATAGCATAAGAAGCCACTCATTCGACCCTTTATTTGTCTTGAATGTGGTTTTCCATTCATCCCCTTCTAATTGCAATTTGATGATATTCACTCTTCAAATATATTTTCGTAAAGAAATTGGGTCCGCTCAAACAATCCTTCAATTCATCCGTATGTGGTAATGGAATTATGTACTTGGTACTAATCTTGTTGATGGCTTTTGAATCCACAGCTACGCCTAGTGAGGTTGGAATCACACACAACTCAAACTTCTGCATTCTTTATAGGTGTTAACCTATATGTTGCCTTCTTTGGTAAAATTGATACTGGAATCAAGTCAATGGGATGACTAATGCTTCTTATGGGTGGTAACCTATCCGACAAATCCTTGGAGAAGATGTTGTTAGGATTTAGTATTTACTACGGTAAGTTAGTTAATAATATAATATATATTAGAAGTTTGTTGTACACAAGTTTGTATTAGATTGTTGATATTATATTGTTAGGGATATGGGGAAATATTGTTGGAGATATGAGTTCCATAAATATAGGAATGTATTTTCTATATAATCACCTATCCCGAATGAATAAAATATCTGGTTTTATTTGTGTGTAAACCTGTTGCTACCATTTAATCAACTATGGTGTTTTGACTTAACACGTGGGGCAACCTCGTGTTTCTATGTTGGCCCAGTTTATGGAGAGATCATTTTTTTAAAATTATTAGATTCTTGTGTGTTGCCTTACACTTCTATGTTGTCCATTTGCACCTGATACGACTTTGCATCTGTAATGTGACTTTGCCATTTTAAGTTGTCTCAACGCAGTTACTGTCACATTATCTTTGGTGTTGTAGAGATAATAGAGTGGGATCTATATAAAAGGCGTGCATCTCTATATGCTTGTTGCAGTCAAGTGCATTCAAACAACCTTGCATTTTTATAGCTAAGAGTTTAGTGCATTGAAACGGTGTTGCATGGACGTCTCTTTACCTAGCTCTCAGATTGCACCACTCAATCTTCATTTTTCATTGCTTGGATCTTAGTTTGATCTTTGTTGTGGTAGCATCAAACTCTTTGGCTTTTTGCTCGATCACCTCTTGGATCCCGAACCGACATGCAATTTCTCTCCTCTCAAATCTAGCGCGACATTTGGCTTTCCTTTGAGGCATTGGACGTGCTAAACACCATTGACCCACATCATTCACTGCTGATTATTCTAAGTGCATTTCCAATGGAAAAACATCCAGTTTGGAGGTGGGATCCTTGAGAGAAGCGCTTGTAATTTTCCAAGTTGCATCTAATTTGCTGTGCGGATAAGGTTTCACTTGTTTAGTCAAAGAGCTTGCATACTTGCCTTGAATTTCTCCCTCAGCTGGTGGCGAATAATGAAAAGGTAAAAGTAAACTTGTTTTATGCAAATAAGTATCAATAGAAGTGGCAAAATAAAGGCGTTATAGGTCATCATTGGTGTATACCTATATCGATGGTTTGCCCGCTTGCAGTGTAGGAAAAACAATAACACCATTGTTTTGTTCAAGTTCTTTGGAACTTCAAGAGGCACCTATAATCAATTTGTGCAAGAAACTTTATATTTGAACGAAGAAAGTGTCGTTTTAAGTGTATATTGTCAAGAAATGTCATAATTCAAATTGTCCAACACAATTTACAAGAAGTTTACAGAGAAAATAAATTTAGAAATTCTTACTAATACAATTTTCCTCAAGTAGTGATGTGTGCAAGAAGGAATGGGGAAGCTCGTACTACGGTTAGGAGGTTAAAGCATTTTTCATTGGTTTCATGTTTTTTAAATATCCTAAGGCATACATAGGTGCATCTAGTAACCTAATTTAATTTGAAACTTTTATCTCCCCAAATTGTTTTTTACTCTTGTATTTCTAAAACATACATCACACATTTGGTAAACATTGTGTGTTTACCGCTTTGCACGCATATAGTGTTTATATAGCACTTTACGAAATGGCTCGTTGCAAAGTGGAGATTGTATTGGTTTGTGTGAAATTTAATTTTAAATTAGAGTCTATGCTTTAAACAATCAAAATTTTCATTTTTTCTTGTCTCGATGGTGAATATATGGTTAAATACTAAACATCTGAAGTATAAGAGTCACCATAGGAAAAAAACCACTACTTACAAGTATTGGCATTGTACATGCAAACCTACGTGTGGCTAGAGGAATTTATGTTTATATATGCATTGGATATTTTATAATAGCAATCTTTTCATAAAACCCAAATCATGATTTTAAAATTTTAGTATCACAAATGAATATATTTAACTTTATTACCTATATTGACTGAATTGTTATTTGGGTTACTTTATGCATTGAAGCATAAGATTTGTAATACAATGACAATCAAGACAATAAGAAATGTGTAAGAAATATCAAATTCAATTGTTTAAAGGAGAGACTCTTAATCTCAAATGAATCATGGCAACTAGATGTATGTCTTCATATACATAGAAGTACATATGGCTAGAGGTGTTTATGTTTATATATGCAGTCGATCTTTTATAATAGCAATTTTTTCATAAACCCAAATCATGAGCTTAAAATTTGCAGTATCACAAATGAATATATTTAACTTTATTACTTATATTTGATTCAATTGTGATTTGGGTCATTTAATGCAATGAAGTATTGAATTTGTAACAAAGTCACAATCGAGACAATAAGAAATGTGTAAGAAATATCAAATTCAATTGTTTAAAGGATGGACTAATTTCAAATGAAATATGGCAACTAGATGAATTTCTTCATATACATAGAAGTACATAGCATGTATGCCATACCATCAAACAACTTCCAAGGTCCCAACGTAATCATCACATAGACCTCAACGCCTAAGTGCATGGGAGCTATATGAAAGAGATCGTATATAGTTTGTACAAAGGGTTACGGGTAAGTACCAAACATGTCAAGTATAGGAGTCACTATAAGCAACAAGTCTCCACTAACTTTAAGTATGGGCTCTAATATGAAATGAAATCTCACACAAATGCCTATCTTTCAAGCAAACATAACTTGAAGTACTGCACAAATATATTGTGTGTGCAGGTGGTAAACACACAATGTTTACAAGTTGTGTGGTGTGTTTCAGAAATACAAGTGCAAAACAATGTGTGGATCCTCATGAACACTATTAATTTTTTAATGGTATGCATCCTCACAAACAGTGGTACATGCCAAACAAATCCATTGTACTCATTAACTAAATTTTCAACGATTCCTTGATAAAACAACTTCCAAAATTGCATGTTTCATCATAAATTTCTTACTAGATTGATAAAACGGGTATATTTTACTCTTTTACTTGCAAGATTTAATTTTATTTAAATAGCATATACGTAGGCAAAGTTAAATTTCAAAGTTAAGGGGGTAAGTTTAAGTCAAATTCATTATTTATATAAAGCTAAATCAATTAAACTTTATTTGCCTACAAATATGCTATTTAACTTGATACCCATTTGATATTTGAATAGCAAATATGTGAGCAAAGTTAAATATATGTAGGAGTTAGCCTTGTACCCATTATAATTAAATACCAAAGCGATAACATTAAATTGTTACTATGTTACAAAGTCTAAACACAACATATCATTTAATTAATCCATTAACAAATATGTGACTTTAATTCTTATATTGTGTTTATGAAAATGGGTATATAAACTCTATACTTGAGCAACTTCAACCCCAAATTATGCGTGAGCTGTTTGAAGGAGTCAATATACTATATTTACAATGAGGTATGAGTATGTACTCAACATGTTTCCCAAATATAGGAGCCAATATAGGCAATCAAACATTAGTCTCTTGAAGTATAGATTTTAATTTTAAACAAAATCGTACACAGACCAATACACCCCACCTTGTAGTTAGGCGACATTTTTGAAGTACCACATAAACACAATGCACATATAGGTGGTAAATACTCAATGTTCACCAATTCTACGTAGAGTGTTTTACAAATTTAAGTGCACAAAACCATTTGAGGAGACAAAACTACTTGATTGTATGGATTGTCATGAACTCTAGTACATGTATACTCATTTCTTAATTGAAGTTTCAACCAATGTTTTAAAAATCGGAACCGGACTCGGAACCGGTCGAGGGTTGGACCGGACCGGAACCGGAACCGGACCGGAACCGGACCGGTTCAAACTCTATGAACCGGTTTACTAAAAAACACATAAAAATTACATTTTTAAAGAAAACAATATATTTGAAAAATTAGAAACCATGATTCCAACAATTACACACAAAATATGCAAAGTTTGCTCATGTATATAGTGATAGTTGGAATGCTCGCACTCGGCAAATACTCGGCAGACCCCCAAAAAAAAAACTCGGCAATATTTGGCCAGAATACTCGCCGAGTTTTGGAAAGCTATCCAGTATTTTTAATTACTAATTTGTCTACAGGCAATCAAAGCTCATGATTCTTTCAGAAGATTGCAAGAAGTTGTTTGGTCCAAAAAGGTGCAAAAATGGATTTTATGAAAATAAGAAAAATATTGCCATCAATGCGTAGAGCTCGAGAAAATATGCACTTTTAGAGAAAACGACACCTGAAACGGAGCCACAAAATGAAAGTTATGGCACATGCAAGTTTTTGCTGCTACATCTTCCTAGGACCCTTTCCAAAAATGGCAAATTTTATTCTATTCTTGTGTTTTTTTCACCAAAAATCCAAAAAAGGAAAGAAATGCTATCTTTACATGACTCGGCCGGTTCAGGATGAAACCGGACCGGTTTGACCGGTTTTAGCCCAAACTGGTCAACCGATCCGGTTTACTAAACGGTTCGTGCTTTAAAATGTTAAACCGGTCAAACCGGCCGGTTCCGGTTCCGGTTTGACCGGTTTTTAAAACACTTGGTTTCAACCATTCCTTGATAAAACAAGATTCAAAATTTTGCACGTTTCATTACAAATTTCTTACTTGATTCATCGAATGAGTATATTTTACTTTATTGCTTACATGATTGAATTTCATTTAAATAGAAAATCTGTAGGCAAATTTAAATATCTTAGTTTCCACATAAAAGTTTGAGCCAAGAATTTTTCTTTTCATATAAAGATAAATCCTTCAAACATTATTTGCATATATATGTGATAATAACTTTATACTTGTTTGATATTTAAATGACAAATCTACTAGCAAAAATAACTATTTGTAGGATTTAATTTTATATCTAGTATAGTTAAGTATCAAAGCAAGAAAGTTTAATTTTCATTGTGTTACGGAGTCTATACATAGTTTATAATTTGATTAATCTAGTAACAAATTTGTCACTTAAATGCCTATATTATTTTTACGGAAATGGGTATACAAGATTATACTTCAGCTTTACTGTTTACATCTATACCGTATTATAATAGAGAGTCTTTAAATTGCTAATCCAAGAGCAACAAGAGAGTCAACTAAAGCACCCCCTCTACTTGGATTGCTAGTAAAATTACACAACAAATTTATCATTTGATCAAATCCAATAACAAACACGCTATTTATCCTACATGTCCATTATTCTATGTTATGAGCGAAGAATAATATTTGTAGGATTTAATTTTATACCTAGTATAATTAAATATCAAAGCGTTAAAGTTCAATTTTCTTTGTGTTCAAAGTCTATGCTTTAGGTTTACTGTTTAGTTCTATATTATATTATAATAGAAAGTCTTTAAATTGTTAATCCAAGAGCAACAAGAGAGTCAACTAGACTCCTCCTCCTCTATTGGATTGATAGTTAAATTAGAAAACAAATCTATCATTTGATCAATCCAATAACAAACACACTATCTATCTTTCACATCCATTAGTCTTTATCATGAACAAAATTGTATGAATCAAACATGATTTCTCAATTTATTGCATAATGTCCATTTCCATAAACTTTGAATAAAAAGTGCATTAGCCATTTTTTCTATAAGCATTGTTATATTAGAAATGGTACATAGAAAACCCTAAAATAATTTTATGCCTCAAGCCATTTAATAGAAAACCCTCAAATAATGCCAACTTCCAATTCCATAATGACTTCGACTAACCATGAAATATACATATGTATAGACTTTGTAAGGTCATATATGATGGCAACTCAATGTGCCAAACACAAAATGCTAAATTTAACAAGGGGCATGCAAGAGGGGACAAAGTACTTCCTTAAGGCTTATTAATTAAATGGAATGGAAGAAATTATAGACTCTATATAACCATTTCCTCTTGCATACCCAATGGCTGATTTGGCGACTATATGCACCTTCGTATGTTTTAAGATACATATCTCGAGGGTTTTACTTGTTTCTTCATTCTCCTTTATGTCTCTCCATTGTCTCTCCACCGCTCTATCAATATGCCTTTGCCTCTTCTATCGGTGGCTACCTTTCATCCTGCACCTACATCTCTTAAGCTTAAGATTAATGGGTAGATATACCCCCTTTTCCAGATGTGTAGTATTAATAACTAACTCAATCCCCTTAACTTCAATAAGTTACGAGTGCTCCATCCCTTGTAATCATGGATTACTTGCATGATACCTATAATCATTGTATGTAATAGACAATGTATACTGGAAGCCAACAACTAATGCTTTGTGTCACTTGGATCTCTATTTTGCAAAATGCAATGGGATGTATTAAGTGAAAATGAAAACGGTGCAAAATGGAAGCTCGTGTATGGGGATAATAAGGTGGTTTAGAAGATCACAACGGGAAAATATTTGTTGATGTGATGGGGATGCCTGCTAGCAAAAATACCATATACTTTGGCGGTGGCGTCTACAAGGATAGATGGGGCCTAAACTCTACGTGGAAAGGGAGTGGTGGGACAATGTTTATCATTCAATGACATATCTATATACCATGTGTTTGTATCTATCTCATTACATACATAGGTGCATCTGTTACCATATTATTTGTTGCCATAATTCATGACCCATCCAAAGTATACTGAACTTGATGGATGTATTTAAAGGCCTTAATGACTTGTGGGTTTAACAAAGGATCATTTATTGCTTTTTTAGAGGGAATTGATGGGTGGAAAAGAGAGAATAAAAGGTCACATAATGAACATTGTGTTTACCCACGAAATCTTTGTAAGAGAGAAGAAGTAGAGCTGGAAGCACAAGCTTGAGTCTTGCTCACTGTAACTCTTGAGAACATAAACTGGGTCATACTTTGTGTGTATTCTTTCATGAGTATCATCATGTATTGCCTTCCTATTAAATTGTCAAAGCCTTCTCAACAATAAATGACAAACATCCATGGGCATTATATCACACAACATTTGATCCTTGTATGCATCAATTTGTAAACTAACCAAGCATTGTTCACTTACCAAGATTTCATGTCCTTTTTGGAACCAAGAGACTTTTTGGGGGTTAAGATGCAAAATATTTTTCAATCCAAGCTTTTCAATTATCTCACTAGATATTAATTGTCCATGCTATCACTATACAAAAACCTTGCAGCACTAATCTCTGCATTTGCATATGGTTTTTGAATAGTGTCTTCATTTGCATTGGTTCATTATCTTCCTTGGCTGGTTTCAGCGCTACTCCTTTCATCATAAGAGCTTCTCCATGTTGCGGATCTTCCGCATGATGGGGAAAAACAAGACTCTACTCATTCGCTTGTGCAATGTGGTTGCTTGCTTCATTTCTCCCATTGTCGTGTTGCTGCGCTTGTGGACATTCACATGCTCTATGCTCCGACATCTACACATTTATAACACATATCCATGAATCTTGTGCCTCTTTCTCTACAAAAGAACTTCTTCCTCTAGAAGACTACCCTCTTCCTCTCATGTTTTGGCTGAAATTATTGTTTTGAAAAGTGCTTGCTTCTTTGTCATGGAAATGTTGTCTTCTTCCACTATTTGTTTGTCCTCAACCTTGTGGGAGTTTGTCGTTTCCTTTTGATGTATTTTGTTCTCCTAAGCAAATTCTTTTCAACTTTCAATGCAAATTGACAAAATCTTTCCACCGATTTCAATCTTATCATATCAAATTCATCTCAAATAATGTAAAAACCATTTACATACCTTAAGGCCTTCTCATTACCATCTTCCATGTGACTAATCCAACTGGCCACTCTATAGAACTCGTCCCTATAGTCCTTCATACTTAACTCCTTTTGTCTCAAGTTTTGCAGCTTCTTGAATATATTCAACTAGAAGTTTGAGGGAAAAAAATACCATTAAGTTTTGCAACCATCCTATCCCAAGATTTGATTTGCAACTTCTTGAATAGATACAACTAGTAGTTTGATGGGGAAAAACTTACCCTTTGAATTTGTAACCATCCTATCCTAAGATTTGATTCTTTCTTTGTTCTTTTTAGCCTCAACATATGCACACGGTCCCACCTCAAGGATGCGTGGCCCCATAATGTTGTGCAAGAAATTTTAACTTTGTTGGGGTCCTCTATTGTTTCATAGTCAAAATACTTCTCCAACTCAAGACTTTCTCGGTAATTAGGGGTGTCTAATTGTGGCTTGCCTTCTATCTTGGTAATAACATTTAAGAACCCATCGTTTGGTTCCTCTACTAGCTCTTCAAGTTGAACCTCAAGTGCTTCATCTTCATCTTCAATTAAACGGAGAACTCTTCTTTGAGCAATCTCCATAGCTTTTAACCTTGTTTGGATGCCTTTCACATCTCTCGCTAAGTCTCGCCACTCTTGATGGTTTTCCACTTGCTAGAGGAATTCATTAGCGAGTCTTGTCTCTCTCTTAAACTCTTATGTAATTACAAGACTCTTTCACAACTACAACATGCTCACCAGAGCGTCACAAAACTCAACCCAATGATGCAGATGGGAATAAGGTGGCCAAGTTAATGGGTTCCTTACCACCCAAACCTAGACACTCATATGTAGCCAATTAGAGATTTACGGAATGATTTAGGAGTGTCCATTATTTTAGACACTCCTAAATCCTTCCAATTAGATATTTTTGAAAGATGCGTGAAACAAACCCCTAGTCCACATTGTTGCATAAATGCCCTAAAGGGGTTGTGTTCTTGAAAGGTGTTGATTGTAAGGGTGAAGTGAAAAATGCAAAATCCATTGCAAACACTTTGATTGAGGCTATTGGGTTGGTGGGCCCCTAATCCATTGTTTAAGGCATCATGGACAATGCAAAAATTTGCATGGCAAGAATGTTGATTATAAAGGGAGATACAAGCACATATTTTGGACGCCTTGTGCAATACACTCCTTGATTTGATGCAAAAATTGGGAAAATCCCACGGATAGAGAAAATTTACGTGGAGGCAAAACGAAATTCAGATGTTTGTCACAAATTATCTTGTCGTATTGGGAGATTTTGAGGTTGGAGTTGTTGAAAGTAAGAGGTCAATTCATTAATATTTAATTTATATAATCTAAGCTATCTAATTTTCAATAATTTGAATTTATTTAAATTTTGTACTTCATTAATTTCTTTTAACGGTGCATGCCTCAAGCAATGTGGTGATTGAAAGCATTTGGATTGTGTGGAGGTAATCAAATAGAGAAAGAGCCCATAAGAAAAAATCCTTGATCCTTGATAGTGTTTGATCGGCCAAGGTTGGGTATTTATTAGTTTCACGAGCCTGTTCTTCCTATGATCGAGATATGTAGACACAATTAATGCTTGCATATGAAAAGTTTATGATGGAATTGACTCCATGCTTGAAAAAATAAGAGAGATCATACAAAACAAAGAGCAAGACCCTAAAAAAAATTTTTATAATGAAATTAAGAGTGTGGTCATGAGGAGGTGGAATAAAATGACCACCCCATTGCATCTCCTTGCCTATGCCCTAAATCCCAAATATTATAACAATGAAATAGTTGGGTTACCTAGTAGGCAACCACCATATGATGACCAAAAAGTTGCAAATGGAATTACGGTAGCATTTAGGAGGTTGTTTCTTAATCCATTTGTAGATAGTGTAGTTTGGAATGAAAGGAGAATATTTGTATATTCAAAAGGTAGCATGGGAGAGATAGAGGCTTTGTGACAAGTACAACATGATTTCAATGAAGTGGCGGTATGTACACGACCTTGATGCCATGTATTTATGACTTGTTGCCATTAAACTTCTCTCATAGGTATAAAACTTACAGAAAATGTTGTTCAATGTTTATTAATTAAAATTGAAGTTATTAACACACATTTTTGTACAATATTAACACTTTTTTTGGAATAGGTTGGTAGTAATTCTTCAGTAGAGCGAAATTGGAATACATATGCCTTCATTCACTCAACTAAATGGAACAAGTTGACATCTAAGAAGGCTAAGGATTTGGTATATGTACATTTCAATTTGCGCCTCCCAATGCACTCAACTGAAGACTACACTAAAGGTCCTAACAAGCTTTGGGATATTCATCCTAAGACTATTAACTTGATGTTTCCTACTACTTTTTCCCAACTTCACTACTTGGTGTCGATGATGACAACGAGTTCTTCACAAGGGTTGGATAGTGGAGCTAGTGCTAAGGGAGTGGAGCTGCTAGTAACATTCATGGAGTCGATTTTGTGGAAAATTTTGATGATGTATTCTATAATCTAGATTGTAATCATGTACATGTAAAAATTAAAGCAAGTTGAATGTTTTGAACTTTCATGAAAACAAAGTGTTTTATTCTACGTATGAACTAAAAATGAGTAGTATGCATTTTATATTTGTATATATATTATTATTATTATTATTTTATTACTGTTAATAATTTATTATACGGATGTATCGTGTTGTTTTGTACCCAAAGTTTTTTTAAAAGTTGGTGTTTCAAGATATTTCGAACTAGTACTCGTACTTATTTCTTGGCAACATAGCTAAAATCTTAAGAGGGAAGTGTAGCCTAGGGAAATGTTATAATTGTGGAAATAGGGAGGGTTTATGTGGAAAAATTATAATTGTAGTAAATAGGGGAGATGAGCAACAATTGGCAATAAGAGATAAAGCGATAAGCTTGCTAGCCCATTTTTGTTCAATAGGCTTGTCTTCAAAACAACTAATAGACCCAACTTGCTCGACCCAACTTGCTCAGGCATAAGCTAAGGGATTTCTTAAGGTATTTTCTCAAGAAATCCATAAAATTCTCATAAAAGTTACCATTGTTTATGATCAATCCATTGCTGAAGTATTTTTGTCTTAATGATAGTTTTGTTTGATTTCCTAAATTTTTGCCCATGACAGGTCATGAAATCAAACCATAATGGAGCCATGATGTGCACACACAACATTGACCCTAGACCCAAATATGGGTTACTAGAGCATGAAGAACTAGGACCATTGTTACGGAGAGCTACCGCTTACAATGTTCTTGTTCCATAAGGTTCAGGAAATGTTCCACAACATTGTTTACATTTCAAAATACATCCAAGCAAGATGTTGAATCAAACTTGATTAAGTGTAGCACTGTAGCTAATCCTCAAGTCAAACTTGATTAAGTGTAGCTTGTAGCTAATCCTCATTTTAATTGTAATTTTAATTTTGAATATATGCTTCACATGTTAACTAAAAAACAAAGCTAATCCTCATTTAAAGGGATCTCTTATTCTAAATAAACACCCGATTGGGTAGTGGGCAAGCCCACTTGGCTGCGATTAGTCATTGTAGTACTTGCGTGATTTGTATACTTTGGTTTCTAGTGACTAGTGCGATTCCCTATTGTGGACTTGGTGTTTTAGTAAGTGTCGGTTAGCATCCGAGCCGGGGACTGATTTAACAAATATTGAAATTTGTGGAATCCTAATTGTAGAGTCACATGTGATAAATAAGACATCAAGTGCAAATTTGACCTAAGCAATAAGCTAGGTAAAATGAAACCCTAGGTTCAAGAGAGAGGATAGAAGACTTAGTTGATTTCATAATTAATCCCAAAGTATGTTGGGTTGGAAAACTGATGAATCGGAGGAATGCATTGTTGCAGCCGCACATAGAAAATTGTGGAATTGTCAGAATAAGCCGGACTAGGGCGTCGAGCTAGGTCGGGGCGCTGGGCACCTGGAGAGCTGTCAGGCGCCCGTGACTGCGAAAAACATTAGAAATTGATTTTTGTTGTGTTGCAAGATGTTCGCTAACCTTCGTTGTTTATCGCTTGTATGTCACCTTTGGAAAATCACAGAGTTCTCCTGTAACCTGCAAAACAAAATGGCCTCTTAAAAACCCCAAAACACATCAAATTCTAAAAAGAAAAAGATGCAAATGGGAGTCGGCCCGACTTCAGCGGTCACATAGGACAAAGTGAACTTACGGCCGAAGCGCTGCACTACATCTCAGACTCCATGTAGTTTTGTGTGCGTGTGTAGAATCATGCCCTAGGAAGCTCTTATGCAAGATGCACCGAATAACGAGCAATAATAGATGTAGCAATGTAAATAGATGTGTGGATATCAAAATGAACTTCCCCTCCTATGCGTGTATGCTAGAAAATACAATCCCTTGTCCCTTGAGTGATAGCTAGATGGATGCTTTGATGCTCTTAGAATGCCTTTGGATGCAACCTTAGGTGGTGATAATAGATGCTTAGAGCTTGGTCCTTTATTATGGTCACATAGCTTTGTATTTATATGATTCCCTTGTTTGAATTTTGTAATTGACAACTAAAAGGCCGACCCATAAGAAAACAAGATGCCCAAAAGATAAAAGAGGCCCAAAAGGGGTGAGTAAGATACAAAGAGGTCAAGGGCGCCCAGAGGGGACGAGGGCGCTGAGTGTCAAGCGTCCTGGTCGGGCGTTGGTGTCTAGAGTTAAAGCAATGAATATCAGATTGGGTTGTTGGGTGTGCAAGACCAAAGAGGAAACTAGAAAGACAAAAAGGCCAAAGATAGATGTCAATTACTAGTTTTCTCGCTTAGGAATCATATGAATAGTGGTATGTGATTAGGACCTAGAAATGTACCCAAGTGCGTGATTTTGTGTCTACAACATCTCAACTACTCAAAATCAAATTACCGCCTCGCTATTAATCATTAAAAAGTGCACTACAAAGGTTAATGTGTTTACTGTTGATGTACTACATAGGCCAATGGGCTACCCATTGATGTACTACTCGGGGTAATTGGTTAGACATTGATGTCCGCATAGGCTAATGGGCTTTTGTCATTGATGTATCACATACATAAGCTAGTGTCTTTTAGCATTGATGTACTACATAGGCTAGTGTTTTTTTCGCCATTGATGTCTCGCATAGGCTAGTGGGCTTTTGCCATTGATGTACTACATACATAAGCCATTGCGCTTTTTACATTGATGTACTACATACGTAAGCCAATGCGCTTTTTCCATTGATGTACTACATGGGCTAATGCTTTTCCCATTGATGTCTTGCATAGGCTAATGTGCTTTTGCAATTCTTGTACCACATAGGCTAATGGGATTTCTTCATTTGTATACCGCATAGGCTAATTGGTCTTTTCCATTTGTGTATTATGTAGGCTAATGGGCTTTTTCCATTTGCATACTTTATAGGCTATAATACTTTTGCCATCTTTGTTTTAGTTAAATAGGTCGGAAAATGTGCAATAAGCATATTTGGGTTTCTAGATTTAAACCTTATCTAGACATGGCACACAATAGGGCGTTGGAGGAGAATATAATACCCGTTGATGAAAGTAATGTTTGCGGTAGCATAGTAACTTGTGATAAGTCAATCTACAATAAGGAAGGCAAGTTTGTTGGCTGAATAGTCTAATTAAACATGGGACAAAATTGGAATTCGGAGGAGAATATGATGTCTTATCCCCTTGATAAATGTAATGTTTGTATTAGTTAACTATGTGTTGGTGAGAAAATTTGTCGATATGGCAAATTAGGTGTTTCCACCAATGCTCACAGGGCTACGCCCCTATGCATTGAATGGTGCAGCTCCCATTATTGAATGTAAACTAATCCTAATGCTATCTAACTGTTGTGGGTTGGCCAAATAGGCCGGGATCACACAGGAACACTCCACTGAACTTGTGGCAAAGTGCTTGTATGGGGTACAAGGGAGGAAATTGCAGCGTTGAGGGGTGAAGAAGAGAATTTAGACAAGGGAGGTTATTGTCATGAGTATGCCACTTACGAGTTCACACCCAATAACCAGAGTAGTTCAACATTCAATATAGAGGAAAGCAACAATGAAGCTATTAGTGAGACAAACAAAACCCACATGACACAGTTCTCTGAGGCCTATTCATCAAAGATACAAAGCTCTTTTTGATCACTATGCTTGCAAAGTGCATAAAAGAGAGAAATAGAGGAACACATAGGAAAATGGGAATGGAAGAAATGTAGCTTTTATTCCTTGTGTAGTGATGAAATACAAAGCATCAATCAATCTACCACAATTCACAATTGCTACCAAGAACTAAAATTTTCAAGCTCCTTTGAAATGGAGAAGCCATTTCAATTTATAGCAATGTGAATTCATCTTTCCCCCACATAACTTTTGACATTCTTATTCCACTTGTGACTTTTCAATTGCCCCTAGAAGAGACAAATTAAGTATTTCTCTTATAATTTTGAGAAAATACTTTTACAATTTACAATTTATGTCACTTAAGTGAATAGGACAAAATACAATGATTATGCTCAACGAAGAATTAGAAAGGAGATAGAGAAGAGGAGAATGAGGAGGGGGAGAAGGAATGCTCCAAAACATGGATTTCAATGAAGATCAACTTTTTGAATTTTGCCACGAAGTCTCTCATGGACTCTTGCGGCTCTTTCTTCATCTGAGTGAGTTGAGTAATGAGGGCATGAGCATCTTCGGCGGTCTGAACCTCTCTTCGAACTTCTTCTTGATATCACCCCAATTGGAGATTGAGTGTGATGGCAAGTAGTGGAACCAATCTGCCGCCACATCTTGCAATGTTTCCACGAACAACCACACAACAACATCTTCGTGTTGCACTCCAAGGATGTCGTAGGCTGTGATAAAGGCTGCGATGTGATCGTTAGGACGTTGTTTGTTGTCTCCACAGAACTTCAGAAAATTCTTTCTTGATCCTTGTAGAAGCTCATGAAGTGGAGTCAAAGCCAATGGACCAATGTTTTGTCCCCATGGTACAAGTGCTTGTGCCACCATTTTCTTCCTCCTCTCTTTCTTCTTCCATTTCTTCCTCTTTTTTCTTCTTCTCTTGGAATTTCAAAATTCAAAGGTGGGTGAAAGATAGGAGAATTTGTAGGAGTGTCGATAGGAGTTTGAATAGGGTTACTAGGGGTACTGCTCGATGAATCAGATGGGGATGAAGCTTGAGAGAAGTAGTATGGGTTATCTCTTACTTGCTCTTGATTTTGCAAAGCTTCAAAAGCAGGATCAATGATTCCTCTCAACCTATTCAATCTTGTATATCTTCTTTCAGCCAGGTTTTCTCAAGAGGCTTGGAAAAAGGCTTTTGATCATTCAAGTATATACATATATATATTTGATTTTTGATTTTTTTGTATACATATATATTTTTTTGTATTTTCCAGAAATCTTTTTGGGTGCACGAGGGCAGATCTCTCCCCAGCGGAGTCGCCAAAAACTGTTGGTGGAAACACCTAATTTTCCATATCGACATTTTTTCTCACCAACACTATGACGTACAAGTAAAGCATAGTGGGTTTTGTGTATTAAAATCTTAACTAGACATTGCGCACAATTGGGACTCAAGGAAAAATATAATAGTTGTTGTTTTTCCATTTATGAATGTAATGCTTGTAATAACACAGTGACTGAAATAGGTCAGAATATGTACATTAAACTTCGTGGTTTTTGGCTTAAATACTTAATTAGACATTGCACACAATTGTGACCTGAAGCAGAATATGATATCAGTTGTTTTCCGCTCGATGTATGCAATGCTCATATCAACATTGTAACTAGGGCAGGTCAACACATGTACATGGGTTTTGCAGGTTTTTGGTTAAAAATGCTTAATTAGACATTGCACACAATTGGGACTTGGAGGAGAATCGGGTATCTGCTGTTTTCCTCTCAATGAATGTAATATCTGTACCAGCATAGTAACCACAATTAGTAAGACAATGCACAATAAGCATTTGTGGGTTTTTGACCTACAAGCTTAAGTAGACATTGCAGACAGTTGTGACCTTGTGGACGACACGATAGCTGTTGTTTTCCCATTGATGAATGTAATGTTTGCATTATTTCCCCAACATCGATAAATATAGATGCCGAGTTCAAATGTTCTGAGCAGGTGAGAGAGGGTACAGATTCACCAATCTCCAGATTTTTTATAAAACTTAGAAAGATTTGGAAGATATGGAGAATATACAATTATATAAAATATACATATTAATGAAACTCTTTGAACTCGATGCAATATTTGAAAAGAAACAGTTCTCTCATTTTTTTGAAATATTGGTTGTGTGTAATGCCATCATGACATGCAAGAAACATATTTGGCAACAATTTTTCAAACTCAAAACTTAAAAGCATTAAGATGCCTAGAGGTAGCTTAATAAGTATGTGCAGGAGAAAGCTAAATAAGTACATTGTCTTGGAAAAGTGCTAGATCGTCGTAATGCCTAGTTTGGACTCGTATATCTATTACCCGAGAGGTGTAAGAACTACCTGAATAGACAAACGTGTAGTGCCATAGTATTAATGGTAAGCATGGAAGTTTTGAGTACAGTCTAAGAAAAGCAAAATGTTCAACCTTACAGGCTATCAAACCATAAGATTTTACATTGAATAGTCACCTTAACTAAAGGATGATCTGGATTTTGTTTAATCACATTTATTAGATGTTGACAATTGAATGTACCAGCCAAAACTCATCCACAGTTGGTGTTGTAAAATCTGATGATGCACTTTAGAGTTGGCATGTGTCTTCCTAATGTGCCAATTTTGATGTTGTACCTGTTTGTCAAAATAATTTTTCCATATTAGTGCGAGGAAGGGGAGTTTGCTGTGTGTTGGAGTGTTCGCGTTCACACTTGTGGCTTGTTTGGGTTATTTGCACTCCGGCATCGTGGACTGTGCAGTCAGACTTTGTTGAAATGTGTATATTTTAAAAGTTTTTTTGATAAATAATTTAGGCTCAACCCAAATTCAACTTAAATGAATGTCATGTTTTATGGTGCATTTCCTCATGGATGTGTCCTACCTTGCTTACAGTCTGGAGACAATAACAAAACTAAGATTCTTTTCCTTCCAATAATTTGGCAATTTTGCCACTCTCATTGGAATCATTTTTAAAAGCTTCACCTTTTCATGCAGTGGTTAGAATTGATTTCTAACAGCTGAAAATGCATACTGAATTTCTTATTGGTGCTATACTTGGACATTAACAAGCACTTATTTAAATAATGACTGCATTATTCTTCTGTTCTCTTTGTCTGCTCCATGTTCATCTCCAAACCAAATGTAATTATTTATAGACTTTCTGTTTCGGGAAAACTTCAGGAGATACACACAAAACTCTTAATAAGATTTCAAGAGCATAGAAAAGTCCCCACAGTTGGATTCACAAAAGCATTAATACATGAACAATGCTGTAGATGCCATTGAAAAATGACCGGAAACTGAACAAAAGCATGCACTCTACACCCATAAACAATTTTGTAGATATGAGTAGCATAATAACTCTTTTTGCATTTTTCTTTAAATGTTGCAACTTAAGTTAAAAAGAAGAAGATAATTTGTACCAATGTTTTAGAAGTCAGAAGCAGGACTGGAACTGGCTGAGGGTCCAACTGGACTCGAACCATAACCGGACTGGAATCAAACCAGTTTAAAATTTATGAACCGGTTTACTAAAAATACATAATCTGCCCTCTCCCAGAAGATAGAGAGAGGGGTCATCTCTCTATCTAGACTAGGCATCTATCTATCTATAGTTCAGGGTCGGGGCCCTATCTATATGGCTCGGCCTCTATATCGAGATCGGAATCTATATGGAGGGGGCCCCCATAGATAAAGAAATAGAGGGGGCTCCCTCCCTCAATTGAGTGCCGTCCTCCCCACCCCCAAAAAAAAAAATAAAAATAAAAAAAAAAAAAATATTGTATTTTAATGAAAACAATATATCTTAAAGATACCAAACCATGATTCTATACAACTAGAGACAAAATATACAAAGTTTTCTCATGTGTATGCTATGTAAGGGTAAATATAGCAAAATACATAAACAAGTACAATGCAATTCCAAAACAAAATACATAAACAATGAGGCTCTAAATGACCTTCGGACTCCTAGAGTCCAAAAAACAATATGCTGTTTGATATCAATGATCAAACCATGAATAAAGCCAACTGGAAAATTGGATTAAAAAAAAGTGTTTTGAAAGTCAAATTGCTGTTTGTTTTGGCACAGACTGGATCGGACTGGTTTGGGGACATAACTGGTTGTTTTAGACCGGTTACGAACTGAACCGGCTGTTTTGGTACGGCTCAGTACGAAACCAGTCCCCGAGCTGGTTTTTTTACTGGTTTGTTCCCTTTAGTATTGAACCACCCAAACTGGTTGGTTTCAGTTCTAGTTCGCCAAACCAACTTTTTTAGACCGGGAAATAAATGTGATTAGATGCCATTGAAAAGTGACTTGAAAGTGAACAAAAGCATGCACTTGTACGAAACCAGTCCCCGAGCTGGTTTTTTTACTGGTTTGTTCCCTTTAGTATTGAACTGCCCAAACTGGCTGGTTTCAGTTCTAGTTCGGCCCAAACCAACTTTTTTAGACCGGGAAATAAATGTGATTAGATGCCATTGAAAAGTGACTTGAAAGTGAACAAAAGCATGCACTTGTGCACCCATAAACAATTTTGTAGATATGAGTAGCATAATAACTCTTTGGTGCATTTATCTTTATGTTGCTACTTCTCAAGTTAAAAATGAAGGATAATTTGAACATCGTTACCAGATCAGGTCCTGTCCAACTTTTTCAGATAGGGAAAAAAATTCGATCTGGATGTTTTTCTAATTTATTTTATTCAAAACAATATTTTGTTTTTCATTTTGTTCTCATGGAAACCGTGTGTTAGTTTTTGTATTTAGAGAAGCCCGAAGTCTTTTCAGAGGATTTTATTGACAACTTCTTTGACAGAAACTAACAGATTTCCATTTGATTCTACCATTTTGCTGTGGAAATTTATATTCTGCTCTAAAAGTCCACAATTTTGCTCTAGACATCCTTTTTCCGCACTAAAATCCATCATTTCGCCTAGGGGCTTGCAGTCAATGGTGCAGTCTCAATCATATTAGTCACATGTTGCACGATTATGCTTCAAATAGATGTAAGTTAGAAGTTAGAACATTAGATTTTGAGTTTGAGTTTGTACATTAGGCTAAAGATAATAATATGATTAGGTGTATATCTGAGGTTAGATTTTAGTATTTTAAATTTTATTCATGCTTTATTTTTAATGTTTTGTAGTTATATCTTTTTATTTTTAGTGTTGTATCTTATTAGATAATACACGACATCATTCATCTGGGAGTTGTGGTATAACAACAATGCTTTGTGCCATGTGTTTGTTTCACCAACTTTAGGATCACTCTGAGCACACATGGTTATACTGTGAAGTCCTAACTATTTTTGTTGATACACACACAACTTTGATAGTGTCAGTACTGTTCTCTGCTGCTACATGATGTTGTTAATGCGAGATCATAACACAATGATTAGGAACAGTTACAAAGAAATTTTCTTTGCTCTTGTAATGGTACAACTAGATGCGTCATCCTCTACACGTACATTAGTGTATTCTTCCATCCTTTGAAAAATGTAAGGAAAATAAGGAAGTATAGTATAGTTAGACATCCTTGTAACATTTGACTTCTTGGATCTTGTACAAAACTATTGCAGTTTACAACTCTACCATGGTGTCCGTTGGTTCTCCTTTGTGTCTCCTTGTCTTATAAGCACTATGGTATATCCTTTGGCCTTTATCATTTCATATGTGCTTCTACAACAACCCATTTAATCTGTTAAGTAGGGTTTGCCACCAGATCTCTTTTGGGCTCTAGATTGGTGGTATTAGAGCATCTTCTCTTCACATCATATCCTAGCGGTAATAAAGGTCCATTTGAAATCCTTCTTTGTTTGTGTGCCCACTCATATGAGGTTTGTTTACACGAAGTTAGGACGCAAAACTTTTGACCCTTCATCATACCTTCATTCACATCCTTAGATGGCAGATAAATCATGTTTAGATTTGTCTCCTTTATAATGTTTCAAAAAATGATTAGAGGGGATTGCTTTTTAGAGGCAACAGGAAGATTTGGAAGAATGGCACGCTTATGAAAGAGTGGGTATTGCTGATCACTTTGCTCAATTTCTTAGCGTGTTCATACTCCTTCCCATAGGTTGAAAACTTGCACTCTGTAATCACTCGACAATCCAAAATTTTGTCATGGGCTCGAGACTTGGCAATTTCTTGGCAATTATGTGGCAACTTTAACACTACTTAAAATATATAACTTCATAAAATAAGATTAATATTTTTATTGAAACACCTAAATCCATGGGTTGTAGGACTGTGGGGATTTTTGCCAACCACAATCAATCTTTTGAACTCTCAAGACTTGCCTCCTTTCTTATTTTAATTTCTGGTACCATGGTTATTTTTGCGTCTTCAACAAGCCACTAGTTTTACTATTTATTTTTATTTTGTTTATGTTTTTTCTGTCTTCCTCGCATATACATTCCCTCTTTTAATTTTCTTTTATGTGTTTCTTTTTCCCTCTCTGCAAGTTCTATCCCTAGCTACCTCCCATTCATTCCAACCACCACGATCCCCTTCCCATGTTCACCCTACCCATGCCCTTCGTCTGTTTTAAATCTTATCTTTCTTTATTTTTATTTCCTTCTTGACCTCATAGACCATCCCTATGCCTTTTTATCTGTTGTGCCCTTTCCTCCCTCCTGTTTTTCCTCACACTTTTCCAACTCCACCCTTCATGATGCCTTTTGCCTCTGCTCAAACCAACATATTGCACACTTACTACAAACAATAGTGCGCAGATGGAGGATTTTGTCCTGTAGGCGCCGGCAAACACATCAATATTAGATTGCAAACAATGCTCTTAACTGGTTTTGTTCTGCATCTTCTTCCACTTATCGACAACCCTCAAAGTCGTGCCTTCTCACAATGCTAAAAGCCCTTTGACCTTTCCCTATGAAACTTTGACCAAAACAACAAGAATGAGTCAATGTTTTAGCTGCTGGCTCCTCAATCACCCTCTTGTGGAAATTGCAACGCTTCTAGCAGATTTAATCTTTTCAAAGAAAATCAATACACAGTACATCCATTAAATAAATATGAGTTTTTACATAAAAAATTATGTTTTTTTCGACGGGACAGTCCTATGCAGAAGTAGTCGAGTTTTTTAACTAATTTACCAAGTTTTGGCGAGTTTTTGGGGATAAAACTTGAGAGTTTCAGGGACTGACTCAGCATGTGAGTTTTGAGGTGAGATCTTGTTTCACAGATGAATGACGAGTACTTGTTGAGTTTCACGGAGTTGTAGAACTATGCCCTTTCCTACACAACTCATTCACAATGACCTTTCAATCGTCAAACTCTATACAAGGTACAAGTCAATCTAAACGTCCCTATGTTTGAAGGAAAAATAAATGGAGATGCTTTAGATAACTAGCGTAATCTAATCTATTCATACTTCGCAACAAATCAATTCTTTGACTCAAAAAAGATTACCTTTGCTCTTCTGAAAGGGTCATTATCTATAACGAAAATAGTGGGATAACTGTTGCATTGCACATTTGTGCTAAGGGTGCAATCAATTGTCCAAAAATATACACACTTTTCATACTTTGGTATCCAAATTGAATGTTCAAGAATGTGAACAAAATCTTATCTTGAAGTATAGGCCAAGCTTAAGACCATACATCCAATTTCACACAGATTTCTTCATACCTCCTCTTTGGGAGCAGCCTATAGATTTGCTTGCAATTTCAAAGAAAAGTTTAAGAAAGAAGATTTCTAGTCTTAGGGCAAAGCATAGTCTAAACAATCCAAGCCCAAAATTATGCAGCACAAGGAAATGATGATCCTCAGAGAAATATATTGTCAAATGATTGGAGTAAGCAGTTTAAGATTTTCAAGTGGTGTTCACTTCATAACACTAACAGTCACTCCAACGATGAGTGTCGTGCTAAGAAAACTCTACTTGCACAACTCGAAGCAACAAGTACTAACATTGTGACACTTGACAAAGGGAAACAAATAATTGACTTTGAGCCTAGTTTTCTGGTAGGTACCACAAACATAGCTTTTTCTTCCAATTCAGATTTTAGAGAATGACAAAAGATTGTTCCATTCTCAAATGTTGATTGATGGATAACCATTACACTTCATCGCTGACAGTTGAAGTCAGAAGACCCATAAATCTCCTTAAGTATTTCGTAGATTGACTTGTCATTGAGAACTCACCCACATCCATAGTCCAATCAGATGGTTTAGTTCAGGATCTGAGAAATGCATCACTCAACAATGTCACTAGGTATACAAAATGAAGCCTTTTCATGACGCAGTCCTTTGTG
Source organism: Taxus wallichiana var. yunnanensis (assembly GCA_018340775.1). Lineage (NCBI taxonomy): Eukaryota > Viridiplantae > Streptophyta > Pinopsida > Cupressales > Taxaceae > Taxus > Taxus wallichiana. The sequence continues at coordinate 832,189,866 of CM031237.1, read as the reverse complement.
ATGTTGCGTCATTAGAGTTTTGTGATGTTTTACTTGGGTAACTATATCTTTATCATTGCCATGCAATCTATGAAGCAAATCTAAGAAATTTGTCATAGATGTTGATGATATGTGATACTACATATCAAAAGTAGTTCCCAAGCTTTGTGTTAGGAGTTAGTCAGTTCTAGGAAGAAGTTTGCATTCTTGATGGCGAGACATGAATGTAAGAACATCCTTGCAGATCAAAACTCATATCGTGGTTCCTTCAATAGACTATGTAGCAGTTGCACTACGGGTTAGACGAATACAAGGATGTCTTTCAGTCACCTAAAGAAGTGCTTACATGCTGCATGGTAAAGCATGCTATTGATTTGATATCAAGACTACCTCTACCTAATGCAACTATATCTTTGTACTGCAGATCATTTCTTGAGAATGAAGAGATCGAATGGCTTATCCATGAACTCGTAGATAAAGTATGCATTAGGCTTAGCTCATCACTTTATGACAACCCTATTGTGTTCACGTCAAAGAAGAATGACACATGGAGGTTGTGCATCTGCAAATCATTTATCGAGAATGAAGAGATCAAGTGGCATATCCATGAACTCATATATAAAGGAATCATTAGGCATAGCCCATCACATTGCAACAACCCTATTGTGTTTGCGTCAAAGAAGAATGGTACGTGGAGGTTGTGCATCGATTACAGAGCTCTCAACAAGATTATTGTGAAGAACTACTACCCTTTTCCCATGATAGAGGACCTTTTGGAAGAACTCCACAATGCCAAACTCTTCACCAAATCGAATCGTAAGTTTGGGTAATCATCAAATTCCTGTTCAACTATTAGACATCTAGAAGATAACCTTTAAAGCCAATGATGGTTTGCTTGAATGGTTGGTTATGACCTTTGTCTTAACAAATGCACCTACTACATTCATGGAGATGATGAATGGTATCCTCTGGTCATTCGCTATTTTGTTTGAGGTGGTCTACCTTGATGACATCCTTATCTTATTCAAAACAAGGGATAAACATTTCTGCCATATTCAACAAGTGCTTCACTTTTCATGACTAAAGGACTATATGTTAACATGGAGAAATGTTCATTTGCCATGTGGTAGATACATTATCTGAGAGACATTGTGGATGCACAAAGAGTACATATGGACTTGATCAAGATTTGTGTTATCCAACAATGGCCTACACCAAAGAATATCATAAAGCTTTGCAGCATTTTGGGATTAACAATTTTTTCCAGGAGATTTGCACAAGGAATTCGTCTGGACTTGACCAAGATCCGTGTTATCCAAGAATGGCCTACATGAAGGAGTAATACGTAGCTTTGCAGTGTTTTGGGATTAACAATTTTTGCAGGAGATTTGTACTTGGTTTCTCACATAGCTTGACCTTCGAATCAAGTTACCTGAGGTGGCACTAAAACAACCTTCCTCTGAGCAGTTGCACAACAAAAATAATTTGAAGAGTGAAATGTAGACTTTGTTTTGTGGCAGTACTTGTGTTACATGATCTTCAACAACCATTTGAGATATAGTCTGATGCATCTAAATTGTACATTTGGATTATAGTCCTCACTCAACATGGGCAACCACTCGCTTACCACAAGGAAACCTTCAGTGTTATGTGATCTTCAACAATCATTTGAGATAGAGTCTGATGCATCTAAATTGTACATTTGGACTATAGTCCTCTCTCAACATGGTCAACCACTTGTTTACCACAAGGAAACCTTCAGTGTTACGATAAGAAAATACCCAACCTAAGATTGAGAGCTTTATGCCATTGTAAGGCATTCAAACATTGCAAATACTACATATTGGGAAAGGCTTCAAAGCCAATGATGGTTTGTTCAAGTTGTTGGTTATGCTCTTCAGATTAGCAATTGCAATTGCGACATTCATGCTGATGATGAATCATCCTTTGGCTTTTCATGGTAAGAAAATACCCCACACATCACATCACAAGCTGCTGCAGACAGAACAGTTTGCAACAAGAATGACATCAAAGATGGTTTTCATATCTGCAACGGTTCCATTTGAATATCAAGTATAAGAAGGGAAGCACTTATCCAGTAGCAAATTGTTCTAGTTGACTTTTGGTTCAAGCTCTCCTCACTGTACTTGACACGTGGACATGGGAATAACACTTGGTCACGATTTATACTTTGTAGAAATCTATCAAAATTTGCATAGAGATAAATTGGTTCCAAATTTCTACTGCATGACGGATTCCTATATCATTTTGGACACTTGTGTCTACATGCAGACCTTGTTTGTGTTAGTACTTGTGATATGTGATCTTCAACAACCATTTAAGAGAGAGATTGATGCATTTGGAGCAGTCCTCACTCAACATGGTCACCCAGTTGCTCATCACAGTGAAACCTTCATTGTCACGGTAAGAAAATACTCCACATAAGATTTGAGAGCTTTATGCCATTGTTTGGCATGTAAGCATTGGAAACACTACATATTGAGAAAGGCAAACTTCAAAGCCAATGATGGTGTGTTTGAGTGGTTGGTTATGCCCTTCTGCTGAACTATTACAACTGCAACATTCATGTTGATGATGAATGACATGCTCTCCTTTTCACGGGAAGAAAATACCCCCTACATATCACAAGCTGCTACAGTTCATACAGACATAGAACAATTTGCAACTAGAATGACATCAAAAATAGTTTTCATATCTTCAACAATTCCATTTGGACAATTCAACAATTCTCTCCTTGCAAATTGTTGAAGATAGTAGGTGCATTTGTTTCCTAGCTTAGTAAGTGCAAATTGTTTCCTAGATAGTAAGTACAATTCTCTCCTTGCATTTGTTTTCATATCTTCAACAATTCCATTTGAACAAATTCAATCTTCTTTCCTAGCTTGGTTTACATACAAACTTTGATGCAGAATCCTTGTGCCATTGTTTCCCATCTCTATTAGATACTTGATCATTCAAACGAAGTAGATATACTCCAACAGACAAAGATCAGTCCCGATTGTTGCGCTCTAGTAGATTTGAGCTTAATCAATAATGCTGGGGTCAGACAGACAAGACAATAAGAGATTCCTCATAGATTGTCTTGCAGTGTTGGATCAACATTGGACACCGCACACCTATCATGTTGGTGATCGAATATGGCTTCATTTGTAGAAGGAAATATTGACATGACCTTACTGCAAGCTTCGCTTGGTTCGGGCCCTATACCATCACCGAGCAAATAGAAGATACATTCTAGTTCAATCTTCCTTGTACATTGGTTTACATACAAAATTTAATGCAGAACTCTTGCGCCATTATTTCCCATCTATACTGCCGCTTGATCATTCAAACGTTGTAGAGATACTCCAAGAAACAAAGATCAATCTTGATTGTAGAGCTCTAGTAAATTCGAGCTTAATCAATAATGTTGGTGTCAGACAAACAAGACAACAAGAGATTCCTAGTAGACTGTCAAAGCAGGTCAAGTTCCTTCCCAAGAAAAATGGTTAATTAAAGTGCAAGTTGCCAAAAAAATTCTTTCCACAACTGCATGTAATGGTTGTTCAAGGAGTGACTGATCCAAGAGGATTTGAGCCTTTGACCGACTTTCGGTTTAAGGACAGTTCTCAGTGCCATGTGTTGTCTTCATTAACAACATCAGGACCATCCAAGGCACATGTGGTCATACTTGAAGTTAAGTAACCACATTTGGCAAATTTGATGTAAAAACTTCGAAATTTGCCAAATACTAAATATAACTAAAAAAATTGTTAAAATTCGTTAAAATTTGTTAAAACTTCATTAGAGTTTGTTAAAATTCATTAGATTTCATTCTTTCTTTTTTGAATATTTAATCTAAAATACAAGCATAATACTTGTAGTTGAATTTAATCACAAATTCAATGGCTGATTTTTGTAGTGACTATTTTTTAACAAATTTTATCGTCCACAAATTCGAATGTAGCAACTTAGCTCTGAAGTCCTAACTCTTCTTCATTGATGTCACACAATTCTTTGATAGTGTCAGTATTGTTTTGAGCAGCTGCATAGTGGCCTTAACACAAGATGATAAAGTAATGATTAGAAATAGTTTTAAAGCAGTTGTACCTCACTTTTGGTAACGGTCCAACACACACTTTGCCCCGTACACTTGTATATCAGTGTTTTCGTCCATTCTGTGAAAAAAACAAGGAATGTAAGGAAATACAATAGAGCTAGACATCGTTGTAACATTCAATTTCTCGAATTTCGTACAAAACTATTGTGTAATATTACTTTGTAGTTTACAATTCTAGCAGCGTTTCCAATGGTTTTCCTTCGTGGTTCCCTGTCTCATAATCAGTCTGGCATATCTTTTGGCCTCTATCATTTCATATACGCTTCCATAACATGGCCTCTTTGGCTCCCGGATCAATAATGGTAAAAATATTGCTTATTTGCCTTGAATAGCTATTTTAAGTGATCATATTGTGTAAGTAATACTGTAATGCACACAATTGGTTTTTCTGTTTTTGTTTTAGTTACATCTCTGGAAAGGTTCCAGGATTTTTTTACTAACCTTGAGATTAACACCCACATATATGCATACACTTGTGAAACATAAAAGCAATATAAACACATATGTCAAGGTAGAATATCTACCATGATATTAAGCGCAAATACGAAGGAGGGCCAATGACCCTCCTCACACACACACACTACAACAAACCTCTCTGCGATAATTAATTACCTCTAGCACTAGCTCTCTATGCTTTTATAAAATTAAGTAGAGGCTATTATAAGGGTTGGAAAGTAGTTGCTTGCAAAACAAGTCTTCTTAAAGATAGACTTTAATGTTTTTTTATTAATAGTCCAAGTCTCCTCTCTATTAATAGTCCAAGTCAACTAAGTCAATTTCTTAATTGATACTCCTTTCTATTAATAGGATATGAATAAATGTGCACACCCATGTTCCAATCCATGTTTACAATTAAACAATAGGTGCATCTTAAACTATACAATATTATACGAGTTATTAGATACACAAACAGTTTTGAACTGTTATATTTTCTTTCAAATATGGCAAAAAGGAAAGCCTTATTATTTTATGAAAGATACGTATTGTAATGATCCATCCATAGAAATTTCATATTACTTTATGAGATGTCTACTACACAGATGCCAAAATTTCAAACCAAAAACATCCTTGTAGCCACACTAATTAGCATATCATAGTCTAGATCTATATCCACGTTGACATAGTACATATCTAGCATGAAATTCATAGCAATAACAGGCATATTGCCACTAATTGTGATCATAGTTGGCATACTAGTGAGGACTCACCACTTCTTAACCTAGGTGAGTAAATTGCCCAAAATTTGCCGACCCTTGACGGGTTTTCCTCTGAACTCACCAGATGCATTTGGGACATGGAAAAAACACTCAAAAGACACTATTTTGTCTTTTAAAAGCTCCAAATGTCCACACTTTGTAAGCAATACACACGACTATTGAGCATACTTTGACTGATTTGAAGGGATTTTAAAGCAAATTCAAGAATTTCATTTGGAGAATAGTTTTTAAAATTTTTTTCCCTTTCTTTTGAAGCATGTAAAGTTTTTATATTGTTAAAGTTAAGTTTCCAATCATGATTGGCAAAGTTGCATGTATTCCATTCAATAGACCCTTTGTCCAATATTTCACTAGAACAAGGATAAGAAAATGTAAATTATTGTAATCTGTAACTAACATAGATATGCAATTTATTATGATAATTTTTAATGAAAATCGTCATAAATTCATAAGACTTATCAGTTGGCTGTTATTCTTACGATGATGCGAATATGTACTATATGTCTTTTCAAATCTATTAGAAAACACTTCTCCAATGTTTTTCAGACTCATATGATACATTTTGTAACTATATTTTGCATAAAAATTATGTTTTTATAAGAAATTTAAGTATTTTAAGCTGCCTAGTATTCCTGAGTTTTTGCTGACTCATTTGTTTTTGGTTTCCCAAGTATTTGGTCGCAGACGAGCATGCTAACTATGGTTGTGATGGTAACCCACAAGTTCACAGCGTATAACAACAAAACAATAGTCACCGTAAGTCTTAATCTGTCATTTAGTCATGAGAAACCAATCAAGAAAATAATAGAAAAACAAAGATTGGTAGATCAGCTTTGTGCTCAATTCTTTCCAGCTTTATTAGCAGCATTATTGTGCCACCGCCACCCCCTTCCCCCATATTACCAGGAGGAGAGACAGAATTGGGATTGTGCCCACCTACCTGAAAGGAACTGGAGTGTAGTATCCCATTTGGCCATGGGTTCTTATATGGAAGATATGGTTTGATTAGGGAGGCTCCTGCAAGAGTTTCTTGACAATGAAAATGGGTCTTTGGCCATCTCCTCCGTTATCCGTGATATCAGTTGTGCATTGAATAATCTGGGGACTGAGATGAGCAGAACCATGTCCTTAGCCTCAACGAATTCTGCAAATTCCTTCCTTGGGCTCTAAACCATTCATGCCTTGCAGATCATCACACTTCTCTTTGTATAAGATGTGCTGCTCCTGGTTCTCAACTAGCTCCCAAAGGTTATTGAACATTTGTCTGAACTTTTAAATAGAGTGCTTGCTGACCATGATATCACTGTACTTCAGTCCACCTTCTTGCTCTGTTTTTCACAAGCAGCCTTCTTGTCAGACATCACCATAGCAGAGGAGCTGCAAGGGTCCAGGATCTTCCCCTTCTATTATTGAACATCTGTCTGCACGTTTTATACTGTAAGGGCCCAGTATCTTCCCCATGTATTATTGAAATTTTTTTAAGGACCCAGGATCTTCCCCTTGTATTATTGAACATTTGTCTGCACTTTTAATAGAGTGCCCATCGACCATGATATCACTCCACTCCACTCTTACCTTCTTACTCTGATTTGCATCAGTAGCCTTCTTTTCGGACTTCACCGTAGCAGAGGAGCTATAAGGGCTCAGATTCTGCCCCTCCTATTATTATTTCAGCTGGTATGTTACCAGATCCAATTTTTAAATTGTTGCCCTGTTACATTAAGCATCACCTCGCTTCCTTGACCTTTATAGGGGCAGTGTTCTCCAAAGTCCAACAGGATGCGGGGTGGGGGGTTAGGCATGGGCAAAAGTTTGTTCTTAATTAAGAGGTTTGCATCAGACACCTTTGACTTTGGCCCTCGTTCTATTGGGAGTGGTGGGGGAACGAAAATAAGATATCCCCAGGTTTGATTTCTGTCCGCCTCTGTTACCAGGAAACGCTTAGGCCCCCATTCGCCCTCGGAACGTTTCCGAAACGGAAACTCCTTCGAAACGTCCTAGAGATAAGTATACATGATAATAATGTATTATTTCAATGAATACAAAATATTTTGAGTGTTTTATCAGTTATACTTATCTCTTATGGTCTATGGAGTACAATTTTAAAATGAGTACTATGCATATATATATATATATTGTACAGACGTTTCCCGTAACATTTCGTACCCAAGGTTTTTTGAAAATTGGCGTTTCCGCGTTTCGTACCCGTTTCCGTTTCCTGGCAACATAGCTGTTGACCTATATTAAATTTTCAAGGCTCAGCAGCTATGGAAAATCAGACAAAAGGAGCATTGAGAACTTGAAGTCCCAAAAATTAAAGGAGTGCAGCCACAGAGAAATTGAAGTCCCAATTTGTGCAGTGATGCCCAAATCATGCCCAAAAAGCACCATTACATTCACCGGAGTCATTAAAAAACTAGCCACTTAGCAGGTTGTAATTAGGAGTGAAGAAAATCATAACTGGTCCAATTGTTACTGCCACCAATCGATAAGACAGAAGGAAGATAAATAGATTTTGAAGGAGCGAGGATTGCCAACCACATCCTTTCTTGTCTCCACACTGGTTAATATGTACCATCCACCACTCCCAATGAGACTCTGAAGTGCTGGTTTTTTTGTTTGGTTAGCTTAAGTGATATTGTTTTAGTCATATGCATAGGATAATGTATTTCATGAAGAATTTCCCAGGATTAGTGCATTTCATGAAGAATTTTTATGTTATAACTCATGTTCGTCTGGTGATACACCCATAAGTAATATTGGTTGAACCATGTGGCTGATAACATCTTAAGTAAACCAATAACTGCAATTCATTCTGAAGTCATAGTGTTCTACCTCGTGCTCAGGATATGTTTATAATATCTCTGTGCAAATATGCTTTAGGAGTTTTTATTCTGATTGAATAACTGGGCATAAAAGCCAAGAAAAATACATTTACAGCCTTACAGGCATAGCCAGTCATCTGAGCTTATCTTTTGAGGTGAAATATATGACGAGACATATGATATGAGTATAATGATACAAAAGTTACATATTCGCACTGAATAAATGTGCATTCAAGAAATTGTAAAGGAACAGCCTTGCCGATGGTACCATACCCTCAGAGCTCTCTGGCAACTTGTTCTAGATAAGCAGTATCCTCTGCAATATCTTGCAATCTCTCGAGACTCGAGTCATAGTCAGTGATATTTATTTAAACACTCAGCCTCTAATATTCTTGTTCTGCAAAATGTGCTTTTTCTGTAGGCTGAAAACACAGAATCCTACTTGAAGGATCATGTGGACTTTGATGGCATATTGTGGTGTCTAATATTTTGACATTATACATTATAAGGTAATAGCCATGTGTATTCTGGACAATCTAACAAATCATTCAAGGAGTTGGAGGTCATGCTCATAGATTGAACTTTGAAGCCAAATTTCATCTTATTGGATAAACAACTAGCTGCTTTCCAAATATTATAAGGTAATAACCATGTTTATTCTGGAGCTCTAATGAATCATTGAAGGAATTCGAGGCCATGCATTCACAGTAGCTCATAAATTGAAGCTAAGTTTTATCTTATTTGATAAACAGCTAGCCACTTTGCCAATATTATATGTTGGACAAATATTAACTCAGTTGAGAATTATTTCTTTATATTCCAGTTTACACTCTGCAAATATGACAGCGATCAACTCACTTGAGAATTATTTCTCTGTATTCCAGTTCACACAGCAAATATAACAGTTCATAACTTAATGTTGTGTTTTATTTTTGATACATTTTCCCTTCCCCAAGATTTGGTATCATCTAATAAAATAATATTAAACAATCTGAAGAGAAAATGTGCTTATTTTCACTACTGAATAATCTTAAATGAAAGTTCAAAAATTATTCGTTGTAGCCCACACTTTTCATCAACTGCTTTTTCTGATGTTATTTATTATTTTGCAGACTCTGCGTGGCAAATGCTTTGCCAAGTGTGTTACGAAACCTGGTACAAGTTTGAGTGGAAGTGAAAGCAGTTGCATTTCCAGGTGTGTGGAGCGTTATATTGAGGCAACTGGTATTATAAGCCGTGCAATCTTCAGTGCATCTCCTCGCTGATTGGGAGTCCATATTGACTAAGATGTCCATAACAGGAGCCCAATCTTCAGTGAGATAATCCATTTTTTTTTCTGAAATTTAAACTTCAGGGAACAGAGGATAAGAATTTTGCATCTTGGTTCCCGATTTTGAGAAAATGAGTAATTATTTGCTTAAATTATTTATCATCTATTTAATCTGCAGATTGGTGTTCTAGCACATAGTCTGTGGAATTCCTAGTTTGAAAACATCAAAGATCTCTCGGATTTAGTCCTTTTCATGCATTTGTAGGTTCTGCATCATTTTTGTTTGCTATTATATTTCTGCATGCAAACCATCATGTCTGGTTGACTAGATCTTCCTGCGAGATGATCAGGGTAGAAGGTTAATGGGTTGCCATCTTTTGAGATGGCATTGTAGCCGATATCAGAGTAAAATGTTACTGGGTTGCTATCCTTTTTTAAGATGCATTCTAGATGATACCCAATTTGTTTCTACCAACTTTATAGAAAAATATTTTTATAGCTTTATAGTTAATAAGTATTATTTTGTGCTGCTTTACAATAAGATGAGTATAATCTATTTAACCGATGCATGCAATATGATGTTGGCATTTGGATTTAAACCTTAAATCTTTCACTTAGTAATTTAGTCTTGAAAATTCAGCCAATATGGTGCCATGCTGTTTTTAAGAAGGGTGATAGTGGCATTGTATATTTGCAGTATGGCCCCCAACATTTCTGGAAGATTTGAAGCGATTCTTCCAATCTAATTGTTTCTTTTGTTCCTCTGTTGGATGTGATAGGCTGAGTCCTCAACAAGAGTTGTAGCTGTATGTGGTATGCCCCAGCTTCTTTGGAGGCCTTTGAAGGAATTCTTTCAAACTAATCTTCTGTTGTAATTCTTTGCTGAATGTGCTGCACTGACTGATTAGAAAATAGTAAAGACTTCTTGATCTGCTAGCAGAAATGATTCAGATGGGAATGAGGGGGCAAATTAAATGGCTGCTAAAATCTCCAGCTTTGGACCCACAATCCACACTAAATGGACAGATGCGTCAAATAGCATATTTTTGGAATCAACAATACCTTTATTGATATTCAGCAGTGTTAGAGATTCAGACACTCACCGACTCCCTACTACAAATTATGAAGAATTCACACAATGCAATGAACAATAACAATGAATGAACATGTCACACTCGGCTCAGATTTCATTCCTTTGAGCTAAATTTTCTGGATTCTCTCTTCTGCCCCCTTGTTTGGTGTTCTTTGAAAGCTAAAGTTTTTAGTTCAGCTCTTCTTTTGCACATCTGCCTCCAACTCATCTCCCTCTTGATGTTGAATCTCTAGTCTAGCATTGATTATATGTGCCTCTTGGAGTTCCAAAGGTCTTCAATAAAATGGCTGTGTTACTGTTTTTCCTACACCATGGGCGAAACTATCAGTGTAGGCATACCAATGGTTGCAAAATGGACGTGGTAGTTACATAACGGCGTAGGTGGAAATTGATAACTTTTGCAATTATCACGATGGTTGTGAAGTTGACGCTTTGCACAAAGTGATTTTTAGCTGTTCTAGAAAATGATCGCTTTTGGGAAATGGCTAAAACTGTCTCATTACCCCTACCTTAGTTTTGACATCCTTATGAGCTTTTTGTTGGTGACGTTTTAAGACTTTGTTTCAGCCTCCCCATGTGCACAATTTTGTCATTAAAACTCACAAATCATATAAACTCAAATACATGTGCATAAGCGTGCACACAAAAGCTGAACAGGTTTTTGGTTGATTCAAGATTGTTAGTGAACTCACATGCTTTTACATTAAAAAAGGGTGTGCACAACCCTTTTCGGTTGATTCAAGTTTGTTAGTGAATCCAAATGCCATTATGAAAAGGGAAATGTGATCGATCCAAGGTAATTTCAGCAAAATGATATTTTCCTTTGTGGGTGTTTTACTTTGTTGTCTTCGTCTCTTTGTCAAAGACACTACTTTATATTTGTATTAGAAGTTAATATGAAATATGTTTGGGTCGATTCACATGAGAATGCATATTCAATTGTTCTTAATTAGTTATTTGTGGAGTATCAATGTGAACTGCCCACATAAAATGCAGATAATGTCGTTTTTGTTCACTTGATTATAATGTTAAGTCTATGACAATGTTGATCTTTAAAGTAGTCATTGCTATAGACAAAACTGTTTGTAGTGCTCATTAAAAGTTTTAATATCATGCTGTCTTGAACTAAATTTGTAATTGTCACCAACTCGTGATATAAAATATTCAAATTGTAGATTGAAAATAGGCAAATTGTATCAATATATACCAGCATTGTTTGCATATGAAAATTTGAATATAAAAATTTGAATATATTCATGGATTTTATAAGGCCATTTAAAGTAGGGTAATATGATATTGAAAATTAGAGGGGTTCAAGATTTTTTCACAATGTCGAGAACATTTTACCCTATAATAATTAACTACTTTTTTATACCAACATTGTTTGCATATGCCATTTTGAATATATTCATGGATTTTATAAGCCATTTTAAGTAGGGTAATATGATATTGAAAATTAAGAGGGTTTCAAGAGTTTTCCACAATGTTGAGAACATTTTACCGTCTAATAATTACATACTATTCTTTTAATTTAGACACTTATCAATACGGTATTATGGAATATTATTATTGCCACGGTATCAATATTGTCGTTGCTAGAAATTTTTGTAAATATGGAGTAAACCAATGATTTTTGAAAATAATTGCCATGTTTATTTTAAATTTTATATGGTGTAATATTCTCATGTTTATTTATCTATGCTCTATTGAATTTTATGATTATGATAAGGTTTGCATCCAATGGAACATGAAGTAAAAAAACATGAGAATAATACATCATAGAAAATTCAAAATAAACAGGACAAATCTTTGTAAAAACCATTGACAACATTTTCTAACAAAAGTTGGGACAACATTGGATACATTGGCTATGTTAATATTCCATTTAACGTAGTGAAGATAAAAGTGTCAAAACATGAGAATATGAATGAATTATTATAGGGTAAAATGTTCTCCTATTGTGGAAATTTTTGTAACCCCTTTATTTTCAATATCATATTACCATAACTAAAATGGCTTATAAAATTCATGAATAAAATTTTCAAAATGACACATGCAAATAACATTGGTATATAATTATGTAATTTGTTTATTTTTGATCTACAATGTAAATGTTCTATACCATAAGTTTGGGGGCAATTACAAATTTAATTCAAGACATGATAATATTAAAACTTTTAGCGAGCACTACAAATAGCTATGTTTATGTTGATGCCTATTTTCAAGATCAATATTGTTAAAGATTTGACATTATAATAAAGTGAGCAAAAAATGATGTCATTTGTATTTGATATGGACAATTTCGCATTCATACCGTACAAATAACTAATGACAATTAAAGATATGCATTATCATGTGAATTGAAGCCAAACATAATATGCGGTAGCTTCTAATACAAATATAAAGTAGTGCCTTTGATAGAAAGATGTGGACAATAAAGTAAAATATCTACAAAGAAAAATATCATTTTTTTGAAATAACCTTTGGATCAATCGCATATCCCTTTTTTGATGTAGGAGCATTTTGATTAACTAACAATCTCGCATCAACCAACAACATGGGTTCGATTTGTGCGTAAGCTTATGCACATGTATTTGTGTTTATGCGATTTGTTGGTTTTAACGAAACGAAAAGGTTTCGCTATGGAGGAAGACCAAATAGTCTTAAAATGTCACCAAAAAGCTCGAAGGATGTCAAAGCTAAAGGGAATGAGACAATTTTAGCCATTCCCCAAATGTCAAGTGACCCTTTTTTTGGGACGGTGGCAAAGAAGTTGCCTTCGCAAAGCATCATTTGACAACCATCACAATAATTGCAAAAACAATTAGTTTCCATATATGTTTTTATGCAACTACCACGACCATTTTGCAACCAATTTTATACATATATCGACGGTTTCGCCTGTAGTGTAGGAAAAATAATAACACAATTGTTTTGTTCAAGATCTTCAGAACTCCAAGAGCCACCTATAATCAATTTATGCAAGAAACATTGTATTTGAACAAAGAAAATGTTGTTTTAAGTGTATATTGTCAAGAAATGTCATAACCTTGTCCAACACAATTTACAAGAAGTAGACAAAGAATAAATTCAATAATTCTTACTAATACAATTTTTCTCAAATTAGGGATGTGTGCAAGAAGGAATGAGGAAGTTTTATGCTACGATTAGTAGGTTAAAGCATTTGCCATTGGTTTCATGTGTTATTAAATATCGTTAGGCATACATAGGTGCATCTAGTAACCTAATTTAATTTGAAACTTTAATCTCCCCAATTTTTTTACTCTCATATTTCTAAAGCATACATCACACATTTGATAAACATTGTGTGTTTATCGCCTACACACACAATGTTTATATAATACTTTAAGAAATGGCTCATTGCAAATTGGAGATTGTATTGGTTTGTGTGAAATTCCATTTTAATTAGACTCTATACTCTAAACAATCAAAAATTACATTTTTCTCGTCTCGATGGTGAATGTATGTTTAAATACTCAACATGTGAAGTATAAGAGTCACCATAGGCAAAAACTACTACTTACAAGTCTTGGTATTGCACACGCAAACCTACATATGGCTAGAGGCATTTATATTTATATATGCATTGAATATTTTATAATAGCAATCTTTTCATAAAGCCCAAATCATGATTTTAAAATTTTAGTATCACAAATGAATATATTTAACTTTATTACCTATATTGACTAAATTGTTATTTGGGTTACTTTACTGCGTTGAAGCATAAGATTTGTAACATAGTCACAATCAAGACAATAAGAAATGTGTAAGACTCTTAATTTCAAATGAATTATGGCAACTAGATGTATGTCTTCATATACATAGGAGGACATATGGCTAAAGGTGTTTATGTTTATATATGCAATCAATCTTTTATAATAGCAATTTTTCATAAACCCAAATCATGAGCTTAAAATTTGCAAAGATATCACAAATGAATATATTTAACTTTATGACATATATTTGTTTCAATTGTGATTTGGGTCATTTAATTCAATTAAGTATAGAATTTGTAACATAGTCACAATCGAGACAATAAGAAATATCAAATTCAATTGTTTAAATGATGGACTAATTTCAAATGAAATATGACGATTTGATGAATTTCTTCATATACATAGAAATACATAACATGTATGCCATGCCATCCAACAACTTCTAAGGTCCCAACGTAATCATCACATAGACCTCGATGCCTAAGTACATGGGAGCTATATGAAAGAGATTGTATATAGTTTGTACAATGGGTTATGGGTAAGTACTAGACATGTTAAGTATAGGAGTCACTATAAGCAACAAGTCTCCACTTCCTTAAAGCGTAGACTCTAATATGAAATAAAATCTCACACAAATCCCTGTCTTTCAACCAAACATTTCTTGAAGTATTGCACAAACATAGTGTGTGTGCAGGTGATAAACACACAATGTTTACAAGTTGTGAGGTGTGTTTCAGAAATACAAGTGCAAAAAACAATGTGGGGATTCTCATGAACACTAGTATTTTTTTAATGGTATGCATCGTCATGAACACCAAGTACATGCCAAACAAATACATTGCACTCATTAACTAAAGTTTCAATGATTCCTTGATAAAACAATATCCAAAATTGCATGTTTCCTCATAAATTTCTTACTAAATTGATAAAAAAGTAGGTATATTTTACTCTTTTACTTACAAAATTTAATTTAATTTAAATAACATATTTGTAGGCAACGTTAAATTTCAAAGTTGCAAGGGGTGAGTTTAAGTCAACAAATTCACTATTTATATAAAGCTAAATCACTTAAATTTTATTTGCCTACAAAAATGCTATTTAACTTTATACCGATTTGATATTTGAATAACAAATATGTGAGCAAAATTAAATATATGTTGGAGTTAACCTTGTACCCATTATAATTAAATACAAAACAATAACATTAAATTGTTATTATGTTACAAAGTCTAAATACAATGTACATTTAATTATTTTATTAATGAATTTGTGACTTTAATTCCTATATTGTTTTTACGAAAATGGGTATATAAACTCTATACTTCAACAACTTCAACCCCAAAATACGTGTAAGTTGTTTGAAGGAGTCAATATCTTGTATATACAAAGTGAGGTATGAGTATGTACTCAACATGTTTCCTAAATATAGGAGTCAATATAGGATCAATCATTATTGGCTTGAAGAATATATTTTAATTTGAAACAAAATCGTACACAAACCAATACACCCCACCTTGTAACTAGGCATTTCTTGAAGTACCACATAAACACAATGTACATATAGGTGGTAAACACACAATGTTCACTCGATTCTATGTAGAGTGTTTTACAAATTTAAGTGCATAAAACAATACGAGGAGACAAAATTACTTGATGGTATGGATCCTCATGAACTCTAGTGCAAGTATACTCATTTGGTAATTGAAGTTTCAACCCATTCCTTGATAAAACAAAATTCAAAATTACACGCTTCATTACAAATTCCTTACTTGATTCATCGAATGAGTATATTTTACTTTATTGCATACATGATTGAACATTATTTAAATAGAAATTACGTAGGCAAATTTAAATATATAAAGGCGAATGCTTTAAACATTATTTGCCTATAAATGCGCTAATAACTTTATACTTGTGCGAGGCAAATGAGCCCATCCATCTTCAAGATGAGGTTGGGAACCTCTAATTCCACACCGTGAACATGGAGAAGAGTGGTGAATCACCAACAAGTTAGAGGTCCCATATAACTCAAATCTGTAAGAGGTGACGAGAGAGACTTCTATGGTGGTTGCTTCCCCTTGGAGTGCTATCAAAATGGTGAAGAGGGTGGAACACTAGAAAAAGCAAGGAGAACCACCTTAATGGTTCAAAATGGTTTGCAAATGGGAAACCTCCAAACACCAAATTTGATAATATAAGCGATAAATGGTTTTGGTTAAGACATGTCATATTGATAGTGGGGTTTACTCATGCTTTTCATATAAAGTGTAAATGAGAATGGACTAAATATTTTCCTAGGTTCTATTTGAGCACGATAAACGAATGATATTAGGGATTCGCACTTATTATGTGATGATTGACAATTCACTTTTGGAAACAACTCTAACGTTTCGTTAGCATTGTACTTGTTAGTGAGAGGACTTAAATTTGATCATATTGCTATGTAGTATTTAGAACATATAGAGGTCTAGTTTTTATTCGTCATTTGATAGAGCTCACATGACTCATAATAGTAAGGTTTGAATTTAAGAGCTTACTTTGGATCTTGATAACCATATCCGTGGACTTGGCCTAAATGAGTGTGCTTTATTGCCATGTTTTATACCAATGTGATTAGTATTAAAACACACAAATTTTCCATAGGTTGTCATTAGCATTGCACTTGTTGGTGAGAGGACTTAAATTTGATCATATTGCTATGTAGTATTGAACATATAGAGGTCTAGTTTTTATTTGTCATTTGATAGAGCTCATGAGACTCATAATAGTAAGGTTTGAATTTAAGAGCTTACTAGATCTTGATAACCATATTTGTGGACTTGGCCTAAATGAGTGTGCTTTATTGCCATGTTTTATACCATTGTGATTAGTATTAACACACACAAATTTTCCATAGGTTGTGTTGTAAAGCATATTGAGAAGATCTTAAAACTTATGAGAGGTATCTAATAAAGGCCAATCTAGCTAGAATAGATTAGAAAGATTTTTGTTTAAAAATTTATAGCGAAGAAGAACCTTCCATTTAATTTCATTACTTTTTTATTGATTTAGTAAAAGTTATCAAATATGTTCTTGATCGTAAGGAGTAATTGGATTGAGATTGGGATGTTTGAATATGCATTGTACAAGCCATGATTAATGTTAAATGATAAAGCTCATATAATACATACATGGGTGGTTTAGTTAACATGATTTATAATACTATTGCAAATGCTTGATTGTGTATGCATGTTAGGAAATTTAGACTAATTAATAAAGAACTTAACACCGAGTAAATCCTAGCCTAATTCCTTAAACAAATACATCAAGAAAAAACATGAAAAGAAGCCAAGTAACTTGCACAAACATTAAAAACAAGAATGCAAACCTCCATTCGCTGAGTGGATGTGATTTTGATATGTGACTATTTCCTTTCAAGCCGAACGCAAGCTAGGAGCGATCAAGGAGTTTGATAAACATGAGAGATCTTCTCAAAATGGCACAAAAGCCATGTTTGAATCTTCTCTTACTACTTTTAGCAAATGAGGGGTTTTCTCAATTTGGAAAGCCTTCCAATAATAGAAATGCTCTCTTGAGTAATGAGTATCAATGTCTTACAAGGACATGGTGTAGTTTGGTAAGAAGGTACTAGGTTGCTTATATAGCTTTCCATTTTGAGAAAAACACAACTTCTAGTGAATGTGGGATAATGGAGATGTAGAATTAAGAGTGGATAAACATGTTTAAAAGAGATTAATTAGGAATTAATGACCCATGGGAGTTAGGGAAGGTTTAATTAATCAATTGGGATTAATTAATAGGCCAAGATTATCTTGTAGAAGCTATTTGGAAATGATGTAGAGGGAAATTAGTAGAATTAGAGGGGTTTGAGAGTGGGATTTAATTAATAAGAGGGTTTATTAATTAAATACAAGATTGTGAAAGGGATATTAATTAATTAATGGGATTTTAACTAACGAAGCGACATTAATTGGCATCCAAGATGGGGAAAATTAGCTAATTAGTAGAAGGTTGCTAATTATAGTGTGATGACGAGAGGAAGAACAATTAGTGCAATTTTAGTATTAAAATTGTGCGGTGGAAATTATGTGTCTAAATTTTACTCTCTTTGATATGGTGTAGTGCGAGCAACAACATTTCAAAGATAATAGAAATATTTATTTTGCATGGGTAGAAGAAAAATTAGTAGGATGGACGATGCCCCCTCAAGCGTCGATGGGGTGATAGAAGAAGGCGATGGACACTCGAAAAAAAGAATAAAAAATGGATCAAGGCAGAAAAGAATCCCATTGTGGCGATTGGTAAGCCATCGCGATAGTTGGAACCATCATGGTGAGGGCTATATATAGGGAGGGAGGGGTAAAAAAACCATTTTCATCCTCTCAGTTAGTATAAAATATCCCTCGATGATCGCAATGTGTAGAGATGACGACGAAAAAGTTTCTACATCGTGTATAGTGAGTTCGGGAGTACTGACGGACACACTGAAATGAGGCACAAGTAGGTGACGTTTTGTAGTTTATTTTTTTGATTTGGCCACAATAAATGCCCAAAAACCCTTGGTGCACAAGTTATGTCAATTTTAGCAGTTTCGTGCTAGGTTGCAGTGATTTTGTGGCAATATTGGCGGCTTTGATTGTGCAATGGCAACGCTATTGCAAGTAGTAGCAGCCTTGCTAGAAATGGAGGTCACTACAAATAATGGAGGTTTCATATTTTTGGAGGCCTTTATGCATTAGCGTATTTTCCCCAAGTAGTGCTGGCCTTGTCGAAAAATGGCGGTCTTGTGCTAGATAATGGTAGCCTTGTCAAAAACAATAATTTTTCCTTAAGTAGTAGCGGTTTTTTTGTACTTGTAGCGGATTTTCCAAAATATAGCTTGAGTTAACATTTTTGAGGAATTTCAAAAATTTTACAAAATGGGCTGAGTCTAAACATGTTTTTCTATGATTGTAGGAGTAATTAGATGTGATACAGTTCCATGAGGCTGATCCCACGCGCTGCAGATATTAGAGACACTACATCCTCATGATTGGATGATTTTGGGAGATTTAAATTTATACTATGTAGCATTAATGCAAACATTACAAGAAGACAAACCACTATTGAATACATTGGCAAAGAGATGACATCTAGATACGAACACATTCTAGTTCCCCAAAGGGGAGATGACTGTCACTTTGGAGGACAATATAGGATATTACGATTGTCGATTCTTGGGGACCAGATCTATTATGATATGACCACCATATATTACGAGATGATCCGAGACACAAGACGGTATGACCTTGCCCGGATGATAGAGGATTGACATAATATTAGGTGACATTTTTGATCGAGATATGATTGAGGATATAAATCTCATTTTGATGGCTCTTTTTAGTGGCATATTCTTTCTGACAAGAGAGGACGATATCTATCAACTGGTTACTATGGGAGTCATTGCAAATATAGTATATTGGAACTTAGTTTTTACATGGGGATACCACGTATTGGGCCAAATTTTCAGGGATCTACACTTGGTAGTACATAGATAGGACCAAAGCATTGGGAACACCACTTTGTTAAAATCTCGGGCCTAAGAGCACATAGTAGTGGGACAAACAATAGGACCATTTGAACCTTTATAGGATGATAATCCACGAGATATGGGTTGATCTAATCAGGTAGCGATTGTGAGGTTACATGGATCTATTGGTATACAAATGAGAGATCGATGAGATCATTCCTATAAATATTACATGGAGGATGTATATGGTATGTGAGCCTAGCACGAGACTTATACATAGTTAGCCTACATCATGACATAATGCTATCTTGTTAGGTGAAAAGATTTTATAGTGGAGAGATATAAGCCGAAGAGGGTCCTCGGGTAGTTTGGGTACATATAGGGGTTCTTACAACACCACGTGTATTTGCACATGTGACTCGTAAGAATGTGGTGACACCCTACTATTGATGTAATGATATGCAACAATAGATTGGGTCTCATTGGCCATTACACTTTGTGATATAGGTGAGAGGGTCATCGATCTTGGGACCATTGGTGAGTACTGGGTGTGGTATCAATAGTTTTAGACGATTAAGATAACTACCATGAGGTAGATACCCGTTAGTGTGACCAACTTGAAGGTAGTGATAATAAGGCGCCACTTGAAATCCATATGTAGCATAAGTTATAACTTAGTGCCATCCTATAATGGGGGTCGTCAGGAGTGCCGGGGAGAGGAAGCAACCGAGGGTCAACATTATAGAGCCACCACGGTTAGCAGAGACTTAACATCAATTGATACGTGGAGCAAAGTAGGGGCAATGAATAAGACTACCTCGAGTGGAGCATCTAGGAGTAGAGGTTGTTGGAGTGGGGGTGGAGGAGTGGGGCTATAGTGATAGTAAGTGAAACCCCATTAGGTGGATGGGATGGATGGGGGGATAACCTCCAAGGGGAGATGGAATAGATAAAGGAGCTAGATGGGGGATTCAAGTGACGATAACACATCTAGCCCTAGGTACCATGAGTAGCACATAGAGTTTCTAGCATAGGGTAGGGCCATAAGGTACAATATAGGTTTCCCTACGAGTAGAATAGGTAGTGGCTAAAAAGTTATTAGCCTAAGAGGTTGAGACAATATGTCTAGTTGGTTGGACACCAAACATGGATAGAGATATGGAGATTGCTCGATACATGACTCAAGTGAGTGACTTAGTCTGAAGGCCGAATCGCGAGATGATCCGAGTGAGACTAAACTATATATGAGTGATATTCAAAACGTAAGGAGAGAGACATACAAACTACAAGAGCATGATGCATACACAATAAGAGAGATGGGCTCATAGTCAAGTAAAGTGTGAAACATCTTGCATAGAGAGAGATACTACCGGTGGTTGAGCAATAACGATGATAGAGAGTGAGATGTATCTCAAGCAATGCCCGAGATCTTAGGGTCACGATGGACATGTTAGATCACATCAAATGAATATAGGGAGAATCCACATATTATAGGACCTTGTATGAGATGGCTATTCTAGTAGACCATAGGTGCTTTGAGCTATTCACAAAGATCAAGAGTGAATTGGTCACAACGACCATTAGTCTCTTTAGATCATGAGCTTCAATGGGTACATCATCATTGATGGGATCACCAAGGTCATTTGCTTAGGCACCAACAGGAGAGTCTTGAGGTGATTCTCACCATCTCCAAGATCACTTGGTAGTCAGATTCAGAGAGAGAGTAATGCCAAGAGTTTACTTATCTAGAGCTAATTTTTTGATTGTATCATGATGAGACATATCATACAATTTTGAGACCATGTTTTGTAAACTCGAGTGTTATTTGACATCCCCACATATATAGAGATGACAATTTTTGTATTTTGTCGATGTGTGTGTTAGTTTGAATTTGATTAGACACTTTATTTTGATTATCTCATTAAAGATGTATATCATTTTAAATATTATATTTGGATATATGATTGTAGATGAATGTATGATTAGATTATATGTGATGAGTATATGATAATGCTATATTTGTTTTGTCATTTCCTAGATATACTCTATCTACATTAATGTTTTTTGTGTTTCAGATGTATAAATTAGCTATCGCGTTTCTAATTATGACTCCTATATTTTCCTAGTAGAGTAGAGGAAATGAATGGGTTAGCTAGAGAAAATATTAGATAGGATGGGGAGTTATTTAGATATCGTGTAGGATGGGTGGGTGTGACGAGGATGAAAAGATTGTATTGTAGATTACATACATTATAGCTGTAAATATCTCTTATTTGATGTAATAATACAACAAAAAGGTAGAATGACATGAGAAGTCATAATAACAATATTTTTAGATGCTACAAAATTGACTCAAAGCAAAATACATAAACAATGAAATACGATGAAGTAAAGTAAACAAGCAACCAAACAAACAAACAAGTACAAGTAAATACACTCAAACAAAATGATTAAGAAAAATGTACCAATGTTTTATTATTTGAATTTAGTTCCCAAATATTATAGTTATATGAAAGGGGTAAATGACATCCTAAGAAAGGATACACGCAAGGGAAAGGGATGAAGGACGTAGAAGTCCTAATATAAGCAAATGTGCACTATGATTATGACCTAAGAAATATATATATGCATAGAAAGATGAACTTTTGATGAAGAAGATCACAAGATGATACATGTTGTGTACTAGAACTAGTGAGTGCTAAAGTAGGATGTTTTGTAGATAGTTTCCAATTTTTAGTGTTTTTGCATTAGACATTGTTTTTAGGTTTTGTGCTACATTTTGCAATGTTTTTGGATTTTTGGATTGTGTGAATGTTTTGGGATTTTCTAATTTTTTTGAATGTTTTGGATTTTCTAGGTTTTCCACATGTTTAGGATTTTCTAGGGTTTTTGAATGTTTAGGATTTTCTAGGATTTCTACTTTTTTTGGATTTTATAGGTTTTCTAAATATTTAGAATTTTTAGATTTTCAAAAAATATGTACAAAAGAAAAATGCACCAAGACCCCCAATGAGAGGTGAGAATATATGAGGGAAGAGTTCATATGTGAATATACAAGAATAGGAAAACCAAATCAAGGCCAAAAGGGACAAGCTCAACAACATTACAAACTCAAGCCATGAAAAAGCTAGGAAGGAATGGTCATGCCCCCAAGTATGAGGTGCTTGTGAACAAACAAATCCTCCCATGGCAGAAAACTGGTTTCAACCAAAGGATTTGCCCAAGGTGCCATACATTGTGTGGTTTTTACCATTGGGTGAATTTATTTGTCTTTAATACTTTAAATTATATTTTTTTTTTTTTGGATTTTTGATGCATCTAAGCTCATGTGTAAAAATGTTTGAGGTGCATGAAATTCATGGGATCCAAAATTTTTGTACCATTAGGGTGAGCGAGCTTATAAGCTCCTGAGACAAATTTAGCCACCACAATATATGGCCCTAACTAGTTAGGCTCAAATTTTCCTTTCTTCTCTTGTTCCTTGGTAGTATTGAACTGGTTTTATTTAAGAACAAGATCTCCGACCTCAAATTCTTGAGAGATAATGCATTTTTTTAGCTAGTACAAATTTGATTTTGATACACTTTGAGGTGATCCAAGGCATGAAGGCCTTTTTCATCAAGTAACTCGAGCTCTACAAGTCTAACACTATATAATCATCTTCTTCATTATCCATATATTTCTTCAAAGGGATATACACAAAGAGGGAATCTTGATCTCTAAGGGGATAATAGATTCAATTCCAAAGACAAGTGAGTATGGTGTGGCTCCTATAGGTGTGTGAATGGAAGTATGGTAAGCCCATAAGGCAAGGATGGATCTAGAGGTGAAATTATGACTTGTTTTACTTACCAGCTTCTCCATGATGTGAACAAACATTTATTAATGGCCTTAACTTTCCCATTACCTTGAGGGTAATAGGGGTAGACCACTTTTGGCGTATTTTAAAGCATTGACGAAGGGTCTTCACTTTCTTGTTCTTAAAAGATTTACCATTATTAGAGATAATAGTAAGGGATTCCATAATGAAAAATGATGTGGTTCATGATGAATTTAGATATATGAGAACTAGTTACATAAGTGAGAGGGACAACCTCCACCCATTTGGTAAAGTATTCAATCATGTGTGATGATATGCTTATGGCCATCAGATGAAGTAGGTGTGAGATTTCCTATGAGATCGAGCCCCCATTTGGAAAATGGCCAAGGTGTAGTGATGGGCTACAAGGATTGAGACGATGTATGAATCAAGTTTCCATGTTTTTGACACAAGAATTTTTTTCATACATATTTAAAAATACTATTTCCATAGTAGGCCAATAATAACTCACACGTAGAAGTTTCATTTTCTAGAATCATGCCACTAATATGAGAACCAAAATTCCTTCATGCACCTCTTTGGTAGCTTGGATAGACTCTTCTGAATTTAGAAATAATAACAAGGCACCATAAGAACCTCAACGATAGAGAGCCCCCAGAGGAGGGTATAACACTCTATTCATTGGATAAAGGTTCATTTTTGGGTGTGAGAAATGTTAGGTGGGAAGGTACCATCTTGTAAGTAATTATAAATGCCCATGTACTAAGAGGGGAAAAGGACCAATAACTTCACATACCAAACAAGATTCATGCATGTTGTAAGTATGTATTGTAATATGTTCAACAAGGAACTAAACTTCACTACTATCTAGAGGTAAGTGTAAAAGAGATCCAATAGTTTCCATAAATCTACATACTTATTTTGTAGTCGTGAGATTTGTTGGAAGGTCATTTGAACAAAATATTCCTTTAGAATATCTACCATATGTTTATATGGAATAAGATTTTCATCCTTGACATTGTACTCATCATTAACCTATTTGATAATAAATTGTGAGTTTCTATAACATGAACTTGTTTGATATTCCATTTAATAGAAAATTTTAGACCAGAAATAAGGGCTTCATATTTCAGTAATATTATTGGTGCAAGGAAAACCAATTCTAAAAGATCATGGAATAAAATCCTAGTAGGGGTGATAAGAATGACTCCTACACCAAAGCCATGAAAAGTGAATGACCCATCGAAGTATATTTTCCAAGTAGTGGACTCTTCGACAAATAGGACAGATGCATTAGGTAAGTCAAGACTTAATGGATATGTTCCTAGTAATGGTGCTTCTACAAGTTTGATTGGCAAACACTTTCCTTTGACTACTTTATGATTGACATATTCAATGTCAAATTCATTGAGTAAAATGATCCAGTTGGCCATCCTCCTGGTAAGAGAGGGTTTATATAGGAGATACTTAAGTGGGTCAACTTTGGATATGAGTTTGGTATTATTATTCAACAGGTAATGGAGTGAATATTTTGGAAAGCAAAGACAATATATAAACATGTATTTTCGATCTATGGGTAATTTAAATAATAGGATATCAATGTTTGGCTAAGATAATAGACAAATATCTCCTTTATGTTGTGCATCATATTGTGTTAAGAGCTTGCCTAAAGAAATATGAGTAACTAGAAATGTATAGCAAAATGGGTTTACCTGGGGTAAATGATTAACATACGTGGATTGGAAAAGTATTGCTTCAATTGTGTAAAGGCTTGTTGGAATTTGGGACCCCATTATAAATCAACATAATTTTTAAGGAGATCGGTGGAGGAATGAAACTTATTAGCAAGTTGGGAAATGAATATGCAGATAATCTAGATTTTACCTGCAAGAATGCAAAGATGTTTAAGGTTTGTAGGAGGAGGCATTTCAGTGATAGCTATGTAATTTTTTGGATCCATTCAATTCCTCTTTAGAAATAATGAAGCCCAATAATTTTCCCGATATAACATCGAACACACATTTATTTGGGTTTAACTTGACTTTATACTCCCAAATCCACTCAAAAATACGATGAAGAATTATGGGTGTTTGTCTCATGTTTTGGACTTTCCTAGAATTTCATCCATGTAATATTCTATGATGTTGTATATCATATTGTGAAATAGGACAATCATGAAACATTGATATGTAACACCTATATTTTTAAGGCTAAAAGGCATAACTTGATAATATAAAGTTCCCCAAGGAGTGGTAAAAGTAGTTTTATGTTAGTCCTCTTCAACTATCTTGATTTGATTGTATCTAGAAAATCCATCCATGAGGGATAAAATTTCATGACTAGTGATAGAATCGACGATCATATCAATATTGGGAAGAGGGAAATCATCCATAGGACATGCCTTATTAATATCCCTAAAATATATGTAAATCCTGATTCCAATCGACTTCTTATAAACATGTACTATATTAGAGATCCACTATGAATAGTCAATAGGTTTGATAAATCATGTTGTCATCAATTTTTTATGCTCTTCTTTGACTAGGATAACTACATGTAGATGCCTTTTATGTAGATTTTATTTAATTGGCTTAGCGGATCCATAAACAACTAGATTGTGCACAACCAAAAATGGATCTAAGCCTGACATGTTCGCATAGGACCAAGCAAACACATCGACAAATTCTCTGAGGAGCATAGTAAATGTTTTATGTTCATGCAGATTAAGAGAAGCTTTTAAGTTGATAATTATAGGCCATTCCTCTATGCCGATGTTGACGTCAATGGTTTATTGAACTAAGAAATTATAACCATATTCCATATGTGTAGGATTGGGAGGGAAATTGAGTTCTTCCTCTATTGGTGTCTCAACAAGATTTTCACCAACAAAATGGTCACTTATATAATCCATTTTTGATTTTTCACATTATTTTTCTGCAAGTGCCTCAAAGAGGTTTTTACTATGGGATTTGAATTTTTTATTTTTTGTTTTTGAAGATACTTTTACATATTTTTCCTTTTTATGACCATAGAACTCAACCTCCTTCCCAAAATACATGTATATATATCAAAGTTGATGGAGAATCCCTTCTTATAATCCCAACAAGAATATCATCATCACATAAGCCCCATGAAAGCTCTGTGATTGCTTCTTCATTTTGAAATAGACCAATTGGTATGTGTTTTTTCTATTCCCAATCAATGAGGGATAGGTGTACACGATCCAGTTCATTGGTGGAAGGGGATAAGGTTAAAATGGTAATATTCTAAAAATAGATTCGTGGAGGAAATGTCTTTGTAGAGACTACAAGGGAACCTTGGTTCAGTTTCATACTCATAAGAGCTATCTTTGCTCTTAGAAGAGGTGGCGTCAACTTCTATATGTGGTGCAATATAAATCTTGATACCAAATCCATATCTATCCATCTTCTTGTGTGAAGAAGAGGTTCCCACACACCTTGTTCATGTAATCCACACCATAACCTTGGTATCCCATGACATACATCATTTTGTTAGGGATAACATATTATGGTGATTGATAGTAGGAGGCCATCTTCTCATCAGGTGATTGGGATGTGTAAGTGTTATCTAAATTTTCATCTACTAAGAATCCACGGTATAATTTGTTGAGGCTACTTTTCTCATGTGTTCTTTGTGGTGAAAAAAATGGCCATGCCACGTGTTTTTGGGGATAATGGGAGATTGGACATAAGGAGGTCCGGTTGGAGGTCATACTCTTCACAATCCAGTGTTAATGATTTTCAGTTTAGACTCCCATGTGGAAAATGGGGATGCGAAGGTGGATGCATCGATTGCATTAGGTTGAAGTGTATTGATGTGGACATGAGAGGTGAGGACCTTTGATTCAAGTTCAACAATGAGCTACGTAGAAGGAAACTCATAATATTTTTAGTAGTGGCGGCTAATGCTTTGTAATGAGTGAAGGGTTATGGGTCACTAGGAATTGTGAGATCATGTTCTTGATAATGCAATTTGATACATTGATGGAATGTGGAGGGAATAACCTACATGACATGAATCCATGGGTAACAAGGAGAATATTTTAAGGAAATTCCAAATCAATGACATGGAATCTAGTTTCGTGTGTGACACCCAACTTCCATGGGTAAAGTAATGGTTCCTACCAATTGTCTCTCTACATTATCATATGCCTTAATAGTGATCAAATTAGACTCAAGCTATGCATATGTATGTCCTAGTTTCTTAACAAGATCCAGAGTGCATATGTTTAAACTAGATATATTGTACACAAGCACTTGTTTGAACTTCTTGCAAATAATGATCAATTCTATGTATAAGGGTAAATTATGCATGTAACTATCCATTAGATTCTCATTTTGGCTAAAAACAATGTATTTGGATGGGATGATTTGCACAAACAAGGCTTGGAAGCATGAAGGGTCAATGTCTATTGGAAATATTGACTCTCGAAGGGCCTTATAGAGGATGCATTTATGAACAATAGATATCTTAAGATCCAAGATATAAATCTTGGCGGTTTTTTTCTCAAGATGCTCTAAGATATTGTAATGACCATCCAAAGGAGTAGATAGAGGGGGTCCTAGGACAACAATACAAGTGCATCATATTGTAATGAAACACTCTTAGGACTTGATTTTATGGTAGTAACATGGTTGGTGATGGGGTAGATATAGCCAATGAGAGATTCGAATGGATGTGATATTTGAGTGATAACATGGTTGGTATTTTTATCCTATGAGAATTGAGCTCGATCTGGATTCAATTATTCTTGTTTATGCTTAGGAAAAGGTTCCTTATATATACCCAAATTATTATTTGATGATTTATTGGGTTCTTGTGCATCAAGTTCTATATCTCCTTGATCTAGGAGATATTGAATATAGTTCTTTAGTTTCATATATTGATCAATCCCATGAAATTTTACATGATGATATTCACAATATTCGTGGTGCTTATACAATGATGGTTTAGGTGCATCATCCTCAAAAGGTTTTGTATTAGGGAATGTGACCATATTGGCCGAATCAAGTTGTTTAAGGATTGATGACAAGGACTCGCTAAGTGGAGTATAGTCCGTACATTTTTTTTTTTCTCGGTTTAGGTGGTCATTGAAAAGAGTTTGCAAGAATCGAATAAGAAATGAGGCACCACGAAGTAGTTGCACTCCAACGGAATCGTGAAAGCTCCAGAGCGATAGCAAGGAAAAAAGTGATCAGTAATGGAAGAACTTGCTCAACAAACAAAGCTTGCATAGAGGAAAGACAACAGAGTGTCTTGGCATTCTCATAAATGAATAGAAGAGGGGTACATATAGGGTCTTTGAGTAACCCTAGTGCATGACACACATGAAAACCTAAACCTAACCCATGTGAGATGACCCTCCAACATGAGAGGAGGACACATAGGATAACTCACACTAACACCCCCCCTTCATCGAAGTTGGGGTAGCGGTTGTGATGAGTCAGACGGAAGAGGAAGACACTCCTAAACAACTAAGAAAGATGTGTCAATGGGGCCCGACAACTAAATGCCTGATAAGGTGCCCATATAAAAACACAATCTTCCTAGAAGAAGAAGAAGAAAAGAAGGACTACATAGCCCTAAGAAGATGGGCAGATGCAGAAGACCTCACCCAAGAAGAGACCATAAGTGAAGAAACTTCATCTCAGTGAAGGGCTTGGTGAATAAATCTACAATCGATCAATTTGCTCATCGAATGTATCTTGAATGTTGACGATACCATCATGAATAAGCTCCAGTATGAAGTGCATATGGATCTCAATGTGCTTCGTTTGCTGATGTTGAACTAGATTTTTACAAATAGAGATTGTGCTTTTGTTGTCACAGTAGATAATGGTAGGCCGCCGAAAGTGGATGCCAAACTGCTGTCGAGAATACCTGTGAGCCAAATAGCCACGTGGCGGCGTTGACTACTCCTCTGTATTCTACCTCTGTAGATGATATTGCAATTACATTCTACTTCTTGCTAGACCAACTAATAGGACCCGAACCAAGAGAGAAACTCGTAGAAGTAGATTTCCGATGATCTAAGTCACCGGCCCAATAAGAATATGTGAACCTAATAAAGTCAATATCAACCCCTCCATGATAGTGTATGCCATTAGCATAAGTGCCACGAACATAATGAAGGATCCATTTAGCTACTTTCTAATGTAGCTCATGTGGCTCCTGCATGAATGCATGGTACATGATCCCAACAACATATGATAAATCCGGTTGAGTGTGAGTCAAGTAGATCAAGCTCCCAACTAACTGTCAGTAAAGAGTACCATCAACCAAGGGAGTAGAGAAATCTGAAACCAACTTAACCCCGGAAAGAAAAGGAGTAGGAGAAGACTTGCAATCGGACATTTGAAACCGAGCTAGCAAATCAAGAGCATACTTAGGTTACAAAATCAAGATTCCCGAGTCAGATTGTGAAATCTGGATCCCAAGGAAGTAATGAAGCAGACCTAAGTTAGTCATGGAAAACTTGTTGGCTAAGGCGATCTTCACATAATCAATAATAGAGGAAGAGTTGCATGTGATCAACAAGTCATCAACATATAGAACAAGAATGAGTATGGAGTCATCTTGCCGTAGAATATAAACATTTGGATCAGAGTGACACCTAGTAAACCTTGATGTAAGTAAGAAGGAGTCCATCTTGGCATACCAAGCCCAAGGGGCTTGTTTAAGGCCATAAAGAGACTTCTTTAACTTACAAATGAGGGAGGAATCTTGGACATAACCCGGAGGTTGTTCCATATAGATCTCTTCCTCTAGGTCACCATGAAGGAAGGCACTCTTAACGTCCATTTGATGGACTTTCCATCTGTTCGCTGCGGTAATGGCTAGGGTTAGTCGAATAGAAGTCATCTTCACAACCGGAGCAAAGGTTTTTGTATAATCAACCCCAGCTATCTGGGAGAAACCCTTAGCTACTAATCGTGCTTTAAAATTTTTGACGTCTCCATCTACTCCATACTTTGTTTAGAACACCCACTTACACCGAACGATTTTTATTCCTTTCGGAAGAGTGGTGAGATCCTGAGTATTGTTCTTCATGAGAGAGGAATACTCCTCATCCATGGAAGAATCCCACTTAGGAATACCAGATTCCTCCCAGAAAGATTGTAGATCAGAAGCAGAGGTGAAGAAAGAGTGGGATCCAATGAAATTTGAGCGAGTATGTCTCATATCCGAAGTATCTCCAACTAAATCTCCAGCACTTTGTAAAGTTTTCCTGGCCCAAAGGGGACCAGGAGGATCAGGCTCAGAGTCGGAAGATTCTTCACTTGAGTGAGAAGGGACATAGTCCTCATCATCACTATTGTCAGAATCAGAAGACTCAAAGATCTGATGGTTGGGAGGATCCGGAAGAGGAGCACGCTCAACAGTATCATCATCTGATGAGTCAGAATCTGAATCAGTGAGCTGAAGAACCTCTATAGGTGGAGAAGTAGAAGTCAAAGAAGACTCATCAAACTTAACACTTCTCTCAATATATAGCTCATGAGAAGTAGAATTCATTAATCGATATCCCTTCACGCCATCAGGATACCCTACAAAGATACAAGGTTTGGATTGTGGTTCCAAGGCCTTACGTTTCTTCTTGGGAATCCGAGCCATAGCGTTGGATCCAAGACTCGAAAGTGCTCAACATCAGGCTTGCATCCAAACCAGGCTTCAAAGGGTGTCATACCTCTTACTACCTTGTGTGGAACATGGTTCTGAATGTAATTTACACAATTCACTACTTCGCCCAATCTCATGCGGAGGAAGAGACTTGAGTGAATCATACAAGTGGCCATCTCCTTGAGTATGGTTCTTTCTTTTGCGACATTCTCGCGAAGGGCTATAAGCAACTATATATTGCAAAGAGATCCCTTCATAAGTACAAAAATCCATGAACCTATTGTTTACATATTCACCTCCATTGTCAGTTCGAAGAACCTTGATAGACCGTTCCGCCTGTTTCTCAGCAAGAGCCTTAAAGTCCTGAAAATGTTCAAAGACTTCAGACTTAAGCTTAAGAAAATATACCCAAGTATATCACAAATAGTCATCAATGAAGGTTAGCACATAAAGAGATCTAGTAAACGAAGGAGAAGGAAATGGACCAAAAACATCACTGTGAACAAGATCCAAGGGATGAGTGGCTCTCTAGGATTTTCCTTTGTCAAAGTTCTTTTCAGGATGCTTTCTAAGGGTACAACCCTCACAAAGACCCTTAGAAAACTTGATGCGAGGCAACCCGTTGACCATTTTGTTTTGACTCAATTGTTCAAGGTAGTGATAGTTTAGATGTCTAAAATGCTCATGCCATAGCTTACTAACCTCATTTGCATGAGTGAGCAAGGTAGTGGGCGTAGAATTAGAAGTAAAGTGGGAGAAGGTGTACAACCGTGAATGGTGATCTACCTTTCCCTCAGCCATTGTAGTGTCATTTTAAGCTCATGAATGATCACCGAGTTAGGACCAAATTCCACTCGCATTCCTTCACCAAGGTGAGTAATTTGGTAAACTGATAGGAGATTGGTAGAGAGATCAGGAACACTCAACACTTGGTTAAATGTTCCCCCATCCATCTCTACCGATCCACTACCGGAAATCGACACTCGCCGTGTCATTACCCATCGTGATTTGGGACATTCCACAAGGTTTGATGTTGGAAAACTCAACATGTGAAGAACCCATGTGGTGCGAGGCACCAAAATTTGAAATCCATGTCGATGAAGGAGCAACTTTGGCTACAAGGGCCTTTCCTTTATTCTTATCATTTTTAACACCTTTTGCAGCAGAAGACTCAGCCTTCGGAGCACTTTATTTTATGGATTCAGGAACACTTATTTTATTTTTCTCAAGTAAATGAGATAAGTGATCAATCTGTTTCTTAAAACAATGTTGCTTGTTGTGACCAGTCTTCTTGCAATAGGAACACAAATACTTGCTTTTCTCGTAGAAGTCGAAGTGTTTGTTTCATTTTTAGGTTTGATCTTGGTTTCTTTCTTAGGTTGATCCTTTGTTTCTTTCTTCTTTTCAATCTTCTTTCCTTTGCTAGTACTTGCTACAAGGGCATGTGACTTGGACTTGAGAGACCCCATTTGAATGAGTTTGTCCTATTCTCGAATGAGTTGGGACGAAAAATAGTCAAAGGAGGGCATTGTCCAAGTATCGCCCAAAGTAGCTTTTGTAGCGTAGAAAGTTGACACGAAGACAAAATATTCGGGACCTAGCTTAGAGAGAATCGACAAGATTAATTGAGAATATTTCTTTTCTACTTGACATCCTTTTAATAATAATTTAATGTGGACAAATTTCGAGAAGAAGGCTTGTAGGTTTTCAAAGTCACTAGGATTTAACCCTAGTAGTTTGTTTTCCAACTCATGTGCTCTCATGTCATCTAGTTGTCCAAACATCACATCTAAAGTTTTCCACGTAGATGTAGGTGTTTTGACGAACCTCAATGTGGAAGAGCAAGTCGGGAGAAATGGACATGCAAAGAAGACCTAAAGCTTCATCACTACGGTTTAACCACTTAGATTTTTCTGAGTTCACCGTCTGGTTCGATCTCGGTTCCCATGGTGATGTGGAATGTTAGAAAATAAGGGATAAAATATGCGGAATAATCCCTCACAGAATTGCAGTAGAAACTAATATGCAGAAATTATTACAGATCTCAAATAAAATTGTAGAATAAAATAACACAACACAAAGAGATAATATTTAACGTGGTTCACCCAATTTGGGCTACGTCCACCAAGAATCACTTGCTCAGATTTTATTACAAGCCACCGCTCTCTCAATACAATACCCAGATCCGTTTGGAGCTATGCTCAACAAACTCTACAGAATTCACAGCCGAATTCAAAACACATCTGCAATACATTTGCTTGTCCATCTATCATATGCATAAGACCATATAAATAGACAACTGCTTAAGTAGTTTTACAAAACCGTGGGTATCAAAACCATGGGCAAAACCGTCCCATAAACCTATGGGTCAAAAAAATCGCCCATATGAGAAAAGCACGTTTCCGATATGTCGGGTGCATTTTTGAGGCCAAAAATTTTACGCCAAATTTTTTAGGGCTGCGCCCTCGAACCCCTGCTATCGGGGCTGCCGGCCCCGGACCCAGCTGGGGCCCGGCCCGCCCCGAACTCAGCGAGGATACATGAAAAGTGTACAATACTCTTAGTGTATAGTCTTCAACACTTTCACACATGAAAATAGGGTCCATAACCTAACAATCTCCCACTGAGACTAGTTTTCCTCTCGAGCAAGCTTCTCAACCCTTCACTAGTTTCGTGAAGACCAACCAAAGCTGAACACAACTTTAGTTTTCCCCTGTGACCACCTTGGTCATGTGTCTGCAGGATTTTGATTGGTATGAATCTTCTCCAACTTTAACTTCTCTTCCTCCAAAGCTGTCCTGATGAAATGGTACCTTAACTGTATATGCTTTGTCCTAGAGTGGAAAGCAGAGTTCTTAGCTAGGTGTATAGCACTCTGACTATCACTATGCAGCTTACATTCCTCCTGCTTATGCCCCAACTCCTCAAGCAATTTTTGTAACCAAATCATCTCTTTGCTTGCCTCTGTGGCAGCAACATACTCAGCCTCTGTGGTTGACAAAGCCACTAGCTTCTGTAGTCGTGAAATCCAGCTCACTGCTGTCCCACCTACAGTGTAAATATAACCTGTCGTGCTCCTCCTGCTATCTACATCTCCAGCCATATCTGAATCTACATAACCACGTAAAGTGGTGTTTGATCCACTGTAGCACAAAACTGTCCCCATGGTCCCTCTCAAATACCGAAGGATCCACTTTACTGCTTGCCAATGCTCTTTACCTGGATCACTCATAAATCTACTCACAGCTCCCACTGCATGGGCAATATCAAGCCTAGTGCACACCATAGCATACATCAAACTGCCAACTATTGATGAGTAAGGTACCTTGGACATTTGGTTTCTTTCCTGCTCTGTCTTGGGACACTGCTCCTTTGATAACTTGAAATGGCCTGCCAAAGGAGTCCCAACCGGTTTAGCATCCTGCATATTAAACCTCTCCAAGACCTTCTTAATGTACTCTTCCTGAGATAAAGTCAGCTTCCGTTCCTTCCTATCCCGAGATATCCTCATACCAAGGATTTGTTTGGTTGCACCCAAATCCTTCATAGCAAATGATTCACTTAGCTGCTTCTTGAGTACTTTTATTTCCTACATGTTTTTACCTGCAACCAGCATGTCATCAACATACAAACACAGGATAATATAACTTCCATCCTCAAATTTCTTTGTATACACACAATGGTCAGAATGACATCTGATATAACCTTACTCCATCATGAAGCTATCAAATTTCTTATACCATTGACGTGGAGCTTGTTTGTGCCATATAAGCTCTTCTTCTTTACACACCATCTCCTCTTTACCTTTGACTTCATATCCTTCTCGGCTCGCGCGCATATATAGCTCCTCCTCCAAATCGCCATGGAGAAATGTAGTCTTTACATCTACTGTTCTAAGTGCAAGTCTTTGTTGCCACTATTCCAAGAACATTCGATAGAAGTCATTTTTACTACAGGGAGAAAAAATCTCATCAAAATCTATACCTTTTTTCCGTGCAAACCCTTGACCACCAACCGGGCCTCAGTATCTTTTCTTGCCTCCTTCTTCCTCTTTGACTCTAAACACCCACTTATTCTGTAATGCTCTTTTTCCTTCGGGTAGCTTTACCAAATCCCATGTCTGGTTCTCCATGAGAGCCTGATGCTCCTCATCCATGGCTTGCTCCCACTTCTTCCTGGCATCTACCTGCATTGCTTCATCAAAGCTCTTTGGTTCTCCACTATCAGTGAGTAATAAATAATAAAGAGAAGGAGAAAAACGTTCAGGTTCTCTTCTTACCCTAGAAGACCTCCTCAATATAGGAGTTTGGGGTTCTTGTTGAGGGGGTTCCTGAACTAATTCATGTGTCACTTTCCCATCTGGAAGATCCTCTACCGCTGCATATTCTTTCTTGGATTCTTCCATGTTTTCCTGCAACTGCTGCTTATACATGACTTTCTCATTAAAGACCACATCCCTAGATCGAATGATTTTCTTGTCCTTAATACTCCAACATTTATATCCAAAGTCATCACCACCATAACCAATGAAAGTATATTTTTCTGATTTAGCCTCTAGCTTAGTCCTATCATCCTTGTCTATGTGAACAAACACCTCACATCCAAAGACTCTAAGAAATGAATAATCAACTTTCTTACCATACCAAGCCTCCTCAGGTATGCCTCCATCCAAGGCACTTGAGGGTCCTCTGTTTATCAAGTACACAATTGCAGGTGTGCTCACCGCTTCGCCCAAAAAGAAAGAGCGATCCTGCATGTAACCTCATGCTCCTAAAGACGTTCCATTATTGTTCTGTTCATCCTTTTCGATACCCCATTCTCGCTTTGAATTTCTTGGAACTGTCTTTTGCCTACGGATTCCATTCTTAGAACAAGAATCATCAAATTCATTACTGCAATACTCCCTCCATTATCTCGACTCCGAGACATTTTAGCTTAAGACCTGTTTCATTCTCTACCAAGGCTTTCCATTTAACAAAAGTCTCAAATACATCGATTTATTTCTAATACAATAAACCCAAACTTTCCTTGTTGCATCATCAATAAAAGTAACATAATAACTTGAACCCCCAAGATATGATACCTGAGCTGGCCCCCACACATCAGAATGCACCAGCTCTAACCTACTCTCTTTCTTTGTAGGTCCAACCTTGAGAAACCTTACTCGCTTCTGCATTTCCCATATATGCAGTTCTCACGTAAATGAAACCTATTTCGTATATCCAGAAAATTCTTCTTTATGATGTTCATGCCCTTATGGCTCATATGACCGAGCCTATAGTGCCATAATGTTGTATCTCATCATCGAAGCCGAAGATTACAATCATTAGTACTATCGGTGGTTAAATACAAGGTTCCAACCTTCTTACCTCTTGCCACCACAAGAGCACCCTTGGTAACCTTCCAAGAGTCCATTGTAAATATCACAGTACAACCATCACTTCCCAATTGCCCCGCCGATATCAAATTTCATCTTAATGTAGGCACATGTCTGACATCCTTCAATAGCCAAGTATTCCCATTCTGCATCTTAACTCGAACAGTAACCTTTCCAACTATGCTGCAAGGCTCATCATCACCAAGAAAACATGCCCAAAATCTCCTTGAACATAATCAACAAAATAATGCCTATGTGGAGAAGCATGGAAAGAAGCCCCCGAATCTAAAACCCAAGATTCAGTAATATTGTGCAAAGAAAGAATCAAAGCATCCTGACATACATTACCCGTTGCCACATTTGCCTCCTTGTTTTCTTCTTGTTGTTTCTTCTTATCCCGAAGCTCCCAACAGTCCTTCTTTGCATGCCTAGGCTTTCCACAATTCCAAAGATACAATCTTGTTCTTGGATTTTGACCTTGCTCGATCTTTTGATTTTCCACGGTTTCCTCTATTCTTCTGTCTCCCTCTAGTTTCCACTGTCAAAGCATTCCCTGAAGTAGAAGATTCCCCAGAGCTTTTTCTTCGCATTTCCTTGCTTAGAATCACCCTTACAACATCCTCAAACTTCAATTTCGAGTTAGCTGGAACCGAGGTACTTACCGCCATTACTGTGCTATTCCAACTCTCGGAGTAAAGAGCACATGAATTAATAAAGCCCTAACTTCTTCATCAAATTCTATCAGAATCGAAGCTAGCATATTCACTCACCGTATTGAAATCATTTAAATGATCTCACATCAACTATTCTCGGACATCTTCATATTAAACAACTTTTTCATTAAAAATATCTTATTAGAGGCGAGGGTTTTTCATACAACTTCCCTAATGCATCCATTAGATCTTTTGTAGTCTTTTCCTTGGAAACATTAAATAATACCGAAGATGCAAGACTCACCCGGATCGCTCCAAGCGCCTTCCAATCCAACAAATCCCATTCCGCATCTGTCATACTCGAGGGTTTGTTCACCTTCTCGAACAACAGTATAAAGATCCTTCGATAAAGGTAATCTTCCATCCGCATCTTCCAAAGACTCGAAATTTCGCCCGTTTAATTTATCAACCCTAGATCTTCCTTCATCCGCCATAGCTCCCACTCAAGCTAAAAATTTCCCCGCGATTCAACACTTCACAAACCAAACCAAAGCTATGATACCAATTGTTAGAAAATAAGGGATAAAATATGCAGAATAATCCCTCACAGAATCGTAACAGTAGAAACTAATATGCATAAATTATTACAGATCTCAAATAAAATTGTAGAATAAAATAACACAACACAAAGAGACAATATTTAACGTGGTTCACCCAATTTGGGCTACATCTACCAAGAATCACTTGCTCAAATTTTATTACAAGCCACCGCTCTCTCAATACAATACCTAGATCCGTTTGGAGCTATGCTCAACAAACTCTACAGAATTCACACCCAATTCAAAACACATCTGCAATACATTTGCTTGTCCATCTATCATATGCATAAGACCATATAAATAGACAACTGCTTAAGCAGTTTTACAAAACCGTGGGTATCAAAACCATGGGCAAAACTCGTCCCATAAACCTATGGGTCAAAAACTCGCCCATATGAGAAAAGCACGTTTCCCGATATGTCGGGTGCATTTTTCGAGGCCAAAAAATTTAACGCCAAATTTTTTTTTTGGCTGCGCGCCCGAACCCTCTGAGGGGGTCGCGCCTTGACCCCGGCTGAGGCTCCGGCCCAACCCGAACCCGGTGAGGATACATGAAAAGTGTATGTGACTCTTAGTGTACGATCTTCAACACTTTCACACATGAAAACAAGCTCCATAACTTACACATGGAATAACCCTTTACCCCTTAGTTTCATTATTATTTTTGATCTCCATTCGAAAAATTTGAATGGCGTAAGAAAAGGAATTGAAAGTGCATCCATAGTGAGAGAGAGAGAGAGAAATGCAGAAAAGAAACACAACCACCAGGACAATAACAACCCCCCTGCTTTCGACACTTTATAGTTGAGTGCGTTGATTACAATTAGGTCCATGCGTGTGGTTTGAAACACTTGGTAACTTGTCTTGCAATTAGCGTAATAATGCGCAAGAGAGGAGACCACAACAGTGTTTCGTGGAGCGCAACAAAAGAGGAACACCGTAAACAAGCACAAGCAAAAATGTAAAGGAGGCGAAAGCCAACCCTGGTGGTGAGAAAAAGTGTCTCACGTCACACAAAATAATCCCTTTGTCGTAAAACCTGTGGTGGATGCGCCACAAGTCCACGAAAAAAGGAATAGAACAAAGCTAAAAATGAGTGAATTAAGCGAGCACAAAGACACCCCTTGAATGCGGCACTTTATAAACTTAGTTTGTTTACAAAGATAATAATCCCATCATCTAGAGTGCAAAAAAACATGCAACTTTGACTAAAGAAGTGCTCAAAACCGAGCAACGAGTCAAAAGTTATAAGAAAAACAATTCCCATGAATTGATGAGAAAAGCTAATAAGCATGCAAACGGATTAAAAAAGCACCCTAAACGCATGAAAAAGGTGTCATATGTATGCTCATTGGAAATGGCATAGAATTTTAGATAGGGTTTGTTTGTATTGCGATGGGGGATTAGCCACCGCCAATCCGGACTCACCCTTCGTCTTCGGCACTCGACGGAAGGTTAAAAATACAACAAGCAAAAAACCAAATTATAATGCCAAAGAAATATAGTTTAAATAATGTGAAATTAAATTAGATCTAATGTAATTAAATCTAATGAATTTTGAAAAAGGCTTTAATTAAGCAAATCACTGAAAAAAGCACTTTTTTTGAATATTTTCTAAAACAGAAGATTTTAGAAAGAAGGTGTTTAAAACAAGAATTTTAGATGAAGATTTTTTAAAAGATTGAATGCTTCTAATTAAAACAAATTTCTAAATTGGTTTATAGAAACTTTGATATATATAAAAAAACTCTAAAGTTAAGAATTTTAAAAACTTACTAAAAAAAAGGATTTGTTTTACCAAACAAAACAAAAACAACTGAGCATGAAAAAAGGCGGCCCGTTTTTGGAAAAAGTAGCGTTTTTTGTTTGTTTGAGTAAGATTTAAAAAAGAAAGAAATTGAAAAACTTACCAAAACAACTGTCCCAAAAAAATGACTGAAAAGAAAGGTGATTGTACCTGTACGAGGACCTTCCTTACGGCAGAAATAAGCGGCAGATGGCAGTAAGAACAGGTTTAGAGATAGAAGAATTGTTTGCAGGTGCGTGGACACCAAGTGAAAGAGGTGACAGTCCTTTATGCAGTGTGTGGACACCAAAAGAGGTGATAGTCCTTTGCAAGTGCGTTGACACCAAGTGAAAGAGGCGACAACTTTGCAAGTGCGTTGGAACAAAGTCTACAGTCCACGCAAATAATGTATAACCCCTTAAAAAAACGTGGCAGAGTTTGTTAAAACGTAGGTGAATGAAAAATTTGCAGGCTGCGCGTGATATTTGGTGTTAAAAAAGCTAAAAGTCGACAACAGTCCACGCAAGAGTTTGCATAGTCCACAAGGTGAATGATAAATTTGAAGTACCCACATAGACCAGTGCACACAACAATCCATCTACGAGCAACCACGATCAAGAACTCAAAGATCCTGCAACCACAGACAACATGCATATCCTGCAAAAACCAGAGAGCTTAAAAAAATTCACTTCCATTTTAATAAATGAAAAGAATCTCTATTTTGGATTTTGATACATCCAACTAAAAAAATAGTTAAAAAACTTGATTTCTCAAGGTATTTTGAAAAACCTACACATGCACAAGAAAAAAACACAAAAATCTTTCGAGAAAGCTTGTTAGAGATATTAGCAAGATAATTTCTAGAAAATAGTGATCAAAAGACTTGCATGCAGAGTAAAATAATGAAACTAAGGAGTAATAGAAACAAAAACAAATCGAGTGCACATTTACCCGATCTCAGCTCTGATACCATGAAAAGAGTTTGTGAGAATTGAATCGGAAACGAGGCACCACGAAGTAGTTGCACTCCAACGGAATCGTGAAAGCTCTAGCGATAAAGCAAGGAAAAAATGATCGGTAATGGAAGAACTTGCTCAACGAAACAAAGCTTACATAGAGGAAAGACAACAGAGTGCCTTGGCATTCTCATAAATGAATAGAAAAGGGGTACATATAGGGTGCCTTTGAGTAACCCTAGTGCATGACACACATGAAACCCTAAACCTAGCCCTAAACCTAACCCATGTGAGATGAACCTCCAACATGAGAGGAGGACACATAGGATAACTCACACTAACAAAGATCACTATGCAAGTTTTATATGTGTGTTGTTTTAGACCTCTTGAATGTGTTTGGAATCGGTAATTCAATCATCTATGACATTTTTGTTTTATTGAAAAAATTAGATTTGTCGATAAGGTTTAGGTTCATAATCTCGTTGGAAATTTTTTAAGACCCCTTTAACTAAAAAGGCCTTTTTTATTTGACCACCATTTTTAATGACCTCTTTAAAGGTACCTACACAATGCATTTGAAATTTGAAGGAAAAATCAAGATGAAAATTAGGTTCGAAAATGCTCACGAGTAATTTCTCTATAATTAAGCAAGGGAAACAACTAGTTAACCCTCACCATTGCAGTAAGAAAGCTGAAAAGTCTTTGTTGTTACATTGTTTATCATTTCAGAGGTCTAGCATTGTAATATCACTTTCCATATTGAACAAGAAATGGCAATCAAATCTTTTAGATAAGTCTACAAAAGTAGATATCGACCCTTTTGGGATATGGACAAACCATTAAAGTTCTTTGCCTCTAAGACTCTATGTGAATAAACAAATAAGATAATTATCGATGTATGCAAATTCTTAGCATGCCACGAAGAATTATTTTACGTGATCTCTAAGGTCATCTTTGCATTGATACTTTTCAAAATTTGGACAATCCAAACTATTTTGCAAGGGGGTACACGACATTTCTTGATCAAAGGGGTAGGGACAAAGTTCTTCAAACTGATATTTTTAGTGTGTCTACTAAAATTTCATCATAGGCTAGTAAGTGCATCTTTCATAGACTACCAATCCTGGTAAAATATTTTGTCTACTAAAATTTCATCATAGGCTAGTAAGTGCGTCTTTCATAGACTACCAATCCCGGTCAAATATTTTGCTATGTGATGACATGGAAGGTAAATGCATACGATTTGATTTAGAGGCTTCACCTCCATGGTTTTCCGTATAGTGTGTTTCTATGCCACTTTAGGATTCTCTGTATGAGTGAATATATGTTTGTTCATATGGACGTGGGAAGCTAAACTCACCAATTGATGGCTAAGTGATTGAAGTTATTGTTGAACCATCACATCTTTAGTGCATGGTGTAGGTAGGGCCTCCTCACCCTCTCGTTCTAGTTCTACAATATATTTTGACAAAAAGGTATGCGGTTTCTAGTTTTAGTTTTTTTGGAGGGTATGTGTGCAACATATTCATTATTAGGACCTTTGGGATGTGCCGATGTAGAGGTATGTGTAGACACTAAAATTAGGTCACACTCCCCCTTCACCCTTGACATATAAGCCCCCTTTATTACATTTACCTAGCCATGACCCCTTCACCCCACTAATATTAATTTAATTAATTTACTTAAATTAATACTTTAAGCTCACTATATTTATTATTTAAATATCTTATTTAAATAATATCTATACATACTGATTCACTTAGACACCTCACCAAGCTAACTCAACCTAAGACCTATTCTTAGCAAGTTAACATAACTAACTAAGACTTACCCAAACCCTAAAAATCAATGCCTACATTCCCTCTAACCACATTCCCACATGCTCACAAGAGGCTTTGAGTCTAATCCGTGGGATAACAACACAAGATTTGAGAAAATCAGGAGGATCTCCCTAAGTTTAGTAAACCTAGGAAATCCCGCTTCGACCGATGTCGGTTAGCCCTAATCTGTCACCGGTTAAGCCGGACCGCCGTTGGTTACCCCTAAGTCGCCGGTTAAGCCGGACCGCCATCGGTTACCCCTTTTTAACCCAAAACAATCTTATTCTCAAGGTTGGAACTTGGAATTTGGAAGCAAGAA
The DNA here is from genome assembly GCA_018340775.1 of Taxus wallichiana var. yunnanensis. Lineage (NCBI taxonomy): Eukaryota > Viridiplantae > Streptophyta > Pinopsida > Cupressales > Taxaceae > Taxus > Taxus wallichiana. Next base: position 832,147,145 of record CM031237.1, on the reverse strand, counting down.
AGTTGACGAGAAAGAACACATCTCAGAGAGATAACACATCTTCAGAGAGCAAATTCCAGCAAGAACTCACATCCAAGGAAGGAGATTGAGCATCTTCTCCTGCACATCTACCAGCCCAACCATGTTTTGATCTATCCAAGCAAAGAGGAGTGTGCATGTAGCCCATGTAGAAGCTTTTCTTCAGTTGGTGATCACTTGCAGCCTTCAAACCCATCATCAACACCTCCATCCTTCACACACAGACCACTAGGAACGAAATCCAAGTAAGTATAACATCATACTTTGTTGGCTTATTTCATTTCATCATTATTTTATCATCCATTGTTTATCTTGCTCCCTATTGACCTTCTCCAACATTTTCACCTTTGTAGACTCATTAAAACCTCACAAAAGCCTATTCCAGTCACCCAATACCTCATCCCGACCAACCAAAATCCTTTGTGTAATCACAAAGGAGACCAAAACCCCATTATGTGACATTTCGGATCTCACAATAACCGGCACCGGTTATTCCTAACCGCAGTCGGTCACCCTTGACCGACGCCGGTCTCTTTGTTTGCCCACACACTTTAAATAGAGACCTACCCAGCCTAATTTTACCTTACCCTCACTCACCTGTAACCTACCCGAGACCTTTATCATACCTGCAGAGACCCAGAACCAACCATTTGACCTTTGGATTCTATTCTAGCTTAGCATGTTAGATTAGATATGTTTTCTTATTGTGTTTTTAAGTGAGACATGTAAATCATTTTAAAATAACAATAGGATTTACTTTGTTTACATCATTAATTTGTTTAAAATAGTGGATCGATGACCATCTAGGAAGTACCATGCTTTCGGATCTAGCTCACGCTAGGCGCTTCACTGTCCATATTATTTAATTCTTTCGGTAGTCTTGCTTTCATTTCGTGTAGTTCCTCATAGCCAAAAGGAAGCTCTCACGATCATTTGTAAATTGAAGTCATACGCGCGCAAAACCCATCAACCGACATTTGAATAGGTATTCCTCCTACACCTGTTACCCTATCTGTTTCATCAACAATATAAGAAAAAGGTGAAACAAGATGTCCTAGGTCTAAGATGTTTTCATCATTTTGAAAGGTAGAGGCTCGGGTCGTTCCTCCATTCACATCATACTAGTTAAAAATTTCGAGATCAAAATTGGAGGAAGCTTAACACCTAATTTGACCAAGTGAAGTAGGACTTGATCTTTATTTTGATAAAGGAAATTATTGACTTGATCCGGGTTATGTTCGATGGTGTCATGTGGTCTTTCATCTTGTCTTCCACTATGATAAAAATTTCGTCATCGAAGACTATTCTAAAGGATCTTGAAGGAAAGGATTAGGTTCACGTCCTTTGTATCCTAACCGAGTTATAGGTGTCATGACTACTTGTAAAACTTGACTTTGTTTGTTGTATTTATATTTAGGGACACCCTAGGTTGATTTAAATAGCATAACAACTGTAAATTGAATGCTTTACAAAGATTTGGATGTTTATGTGAGTTCCCAAAGGGAATCTAAGATAAAATGGTTAGCATACCAACTAAAAATGAATATTTTCCAAGTTTAAGATGTTTGATGAGTGTTGCAAAGGAAATATAGGTAAATTTTGATAACGTAACAGATGCAAATGGTCATTTTCCTAGATTTTGGATGTTGAATTTTTTTAAAGGAAAAATAGGAAATTTCAGCAACGCAAGGAATGCATATGGTTGTTTTCCTAGATTTTGTATGTTCAATTTTTTTTAAGGTAAACTAGGAAATTTCGGTAGTGCAACAACTGCAAATGGCCATTTTTCTAGATTTTGGATGTTTGAAATTTTCTAAGGTAAGATATAAAATATCGGCAGATAATAAATGTAAATGGTCGTTTTTCCTAGATTTTAGTCTATGTTTGAAATTTTCTAAGGTATACTAGGAAATTTCAGCGAAGGTAAATGTATGCAAATGGTCATTTTCCTAGATTTTGGATGTTTGAATTTTTAAAAGTAAACTAGGATATTTCAACTACGTAACTACTACAAATGGTTGTTTTCCTAGATTTTGGATGTTGAAATTTTTGTTAAGGTAAACTAGGAAATTTTAATAAAGATAACAATGCCATTTTAACAATAAACCAAGTTTAAGTGTGAAGGTCAAAAATGGTTGGTCAAATTTTGGAAGAGTTTCGGAGTTTTTAATTTTGATAAATGAGGCCAAAATTTGGATGAAGAATATGTTTTTATGTGTAAAACACACCATTTAACTTAGATAAAGTTTCACCTTGTGAGTTTTTGTGTAAATAAACAAGTTTCAAGTTTGGAAGAATAATACGTTTTGTTGTTTTTTTACAAACATAGTTTTGGGGAAGAATTTAACCAAATAACAATCTATCCCTAATTTTGGCCATTTAGTTAGGATAAACAAGTTTCTAGGGGTGCCCTTGATATAAATTTTGTTATGTGACACACAAGTCCATAAAATTAGGAAATTCTATCTAAGACATGGTTCGAAGGGTCAAATCCCCCTCCCCTTCACTCCAACCATTTCAGTGGAGCTTGGTAAAAATGAAAGTTGTTTCCTGTGGGATCTAGTCTAGGGCCTAGGTATTAGAGGAAAATGCACCCCTCACTTCATAAGAGCCATGTAAAAGTGAACCCCTACTTAGCCAAAAATGACTGATCTTCCCACAAATTTATATAGCCCATCGACACATGGGCTTTATCCAAATGATTAGGTAATGATGTCCTAACCACCGAACCCTACTAAAATAGAAAATGCCTAAACTGTTTAATTTCCAAGGTCACCTTTCAAAGCATGTGGAAAGAGAATACAAAATTAAAATGTGGTACAATCAAGAAGCCAAAGATGTCGAAGGGAAAAAAACACTCTTGTACAATGGTTAAAGCAAGGTTAATATGATATATAACGTGTTTTCCAAGAAGCTTAGATGGTTAATGTAAACAATTAACCCAATATTATAAACATTTGTTAATCAATCTACATGCTTAAAAAGATGAAGAAATGGATGATTTTAAGCAAAAAGTAACCAAAATTTGAAGTAAAATAAAAAAATGATGTGCACACAACTTGGTATTTTTGTTAAATTTGTTTGTTTGTCTTAGTAATAGTCTTTGACAAGACAATATGATAACCTACACACCAAAAATTAGTAGTTTCATAATATGTTAGCTCAAAAATGAAATCTAAGCGATGAATAAGTGAGACAAAGTGAAAACTAATCTCTCGTCATGAGGCCACTGATATAGATAGCAAGGCCGCTAATGAACAAAGTGAAATATTTGAACATAGCAATAATTTTGTTGTTTAGTGAACTTACCTTTATTTTATGCTTTGAATACCATTTTTGATGAAAAATACTTTTTTCGTTCAATGACAAGCCATTTCCATCTCACTAAATGCTTGGAAATAGTACCTTCAAGCCGAAAATAAGTAATAAATACTCATAGTTTTATCAAAGTGTATATAAATGCATGTAAGTGTGAAATTTTGACAAAACAAAAGTGAAATACTAAGATTTAATTTGAAAAATAGTATCAAAAATACGTAAAAGGATAAAATAATAGAAAAATTAGGAAAATGATAAGTCCTTTTCAATATGTCAAGGTTGTTGCAATATGTGTCAAGGCTAATGTTTCAGGTCAAGAATGCCACATAACAACACAAAACTACTAATAAAATCAAAGCCACCATGGAAGATGACAAAACCATGCAACAGTCAAAAATGCCGCCAATCACGTCAAAACAACTAAATAGATTGGAAAATACACAGGGAGAGGCTACCATAGATCAAGTGAGGTTTCTAGCATACACAGTGAGGCCAATAAAAACTAGGGCGGAGCTATTGAAATCTTTAAAAATAAAAACGAGTTAAAAATGTGAAAAATCATGAATTTTTCTTAGTAAGATCAAATTTTGGTAGCACTTCACCTCTTCACTACCTGCAAACAACACTCAACACTACCAAATACCAACAAACATCAACAAGAACATGGAAATTTACAAAAAATTGAAATAACTTGAAGGAAAGAGGTATATAAAACTAAAAATGTGCATGAGACAAAGGGGTGTCCCACCGGGCATGCCATATGTATGCATGCTAAAAAATTTAGACTAATTAACAAAGGACTTAACACCAAGTAAATCCTAGCCTAATTCCTTAAATAAATACATCAAGATAAAACATGAAAAGAAGCTAAGTAACTTGCACAAACGTTAAAAACAAGAATGCAAACCTCCCTTTGTTGAGTGGATGTGATTTTGATATGTGGGTATTTCCTTTCAAGATGAACGCAAGCCACAAACAATCAAGGAGTTTGATAAAAGGAAGAGATCTCCTCAAAATGGCACAAAAGCCATGTTTGAATCTTCTCTTACTACTTTTAGCAAATGGGGGTTTTATTAAATTGGAAATCCTTTCGATAATAGAAATTCTATCTCGAGTAATCAGTATCAATGTCTTATAAGTACATGTTGTAATTTGGTAAAAGGTACTAGGTTGCTATATAGCTTTCCATTTTGAGAAAAGCACAACTTCTAGTGAATGTGGGATAATGAAGATGTAGAATTAGGAGTGGATAAACATGTTTATAAGATATTAATTAAAGATTAATGAACCATGGGAGTTAGGGAAGGTTTAATTAATCATTTGGGATTAATTAATAGGCCAAGTTTAGCTTGTAGAAGCTATTTGGAGATGATGTAGAGGAGAATTAGTAAAATTAGATGGGTTTGAGAGTTGGATTTAATTAATAAGAGGGTTTATTAATTAAATACAATATTGTGAAATGGGGATTAATTAATTAAAAGGGTAATTAATTAATTAAAATGTGATTTTAACTAATGAAGCGATGTTAATTGGCATCCAAGATGGGGTTAAAATTAGCTAATTAGCAGAAGGTTACTAATTATAGTGTGACGATAGGAGGAAGACAGATTAGTGTAATTTTAGTATTAAAATTGCACGGTGGAAATTAGGTGTCTATAGATTGTTTAGGAACAAGATTACTAATATATTTCGTTATGATGTTAGTAGAAATTTTGTATCATAAATGAGAATCTTCTTAAGCCAAAAGTTAAATTGAATACAAGTCATAGTGTGAAAAATTATTATTACTAACTTAAATTAGCTATAGAAGAGGATCAAATTATTGAATTTAGGGAATATTATGTCTTATGAGAGAGAGTATAGAGTTGGTTAGTGCAATGCATTTCTCCTTCTCTATGTTTTTTTGGAATAATTAATTCTTTTGATTATTGTTTAGTGCAATGCATTGTTCCTCCTCTATGGTTTGTTATAATGGTTCATCCTTGTGTGATTATTGTCTAGTGCAATGAATTTCTCCTTCTCTATGGTTTGTTGGAATGGTTCATCCTTGTGTGATTATTGTTAGTGCAATGTGTTTCTCTTTTTATATTGTTTGTCATAATGATTAATTCGTATAAAAATGACATTGAAAGAGCATTTTACATTAATTATGATTGGATACTTGCACTTATGAAATGACTATTTTTGAGTGGTATATGATTATAAACATGTTATTGTTATGGAGGTAAGAGAGTCTCTTGAAACATAAATATTATTAGGTGGAGATAACTTCATGTTTATTTGGAAATTTCTTGTGAAAATAGGATTCAAGTGGGTGATATAACCCATGTGATCTATTGTATCTAGATCAAAGTTATATTTGAATTTTTAGACAATGAATGTTAGAGCATTTATCCAAGGAAAATAACCTTGTAAGATGAGTCTCATGTGTGATGTTGATAGTATTCCATAATGACTTGTAGTAGTCTACCTTTGATTGAACATGAAAAAAATATGAATTAAGAACCAACTTATGCTCTTCAAATCTCTAAAATGCAAATCTAAAACTCCATGAGTTTAGTGATATGGGTCACTAGGGCTTGCTAAAGTATTTGGCCAAATAATTTTAAGAAACTATTGATATTAAATTATTTAGTATTTATGTTTATTTCTTAATTGTTGATTTAACCTAGAAAATATAAATAAGAGATGGAAATGTGATAGTTCATTTTAATTATTCAAATCCAAGTTGATATTGCAAAACAATGTATATTTGGATTATTAATTGATAATTAATATTCATATTCGAACATACATATATAGAGAATAAAAAAATAGATCAATTAAAACATTTGTAAAATATAGTAAGACATGAGAAGAGAGTGCACATACCCCTTTGATTGATCCGGAAGATGATCTAGGTGTGAAAGAGAGATGAAATTAATCAAATTGTCTTGTATATGCTTCATCTCGATTCTAGAACTGGATTATATATTGCGATGAAACCTTTATATTTGGACCAAACTATTTGGCATTTTTGTCTTATTGGGCAGTTTAATATGGGAAAAAATGGTACTTTGTAACTTTCTAAATCTCTATGAGTGGTTGAAATATGATTTACAGAAGTATTATGTCTTGAAAATGTGTTAAACCATATATAACCCACCAACTTGACCTAAAACCATAACCAAGGGTAAATTCCTAAAAAAGGTCAGTGGTTGCATTGAAGTGCAATTCATACATTGCCTACATTGAAACTATTCAAAAGAGGCCTTAAAATAGTTCTCCAACTAGAGACATGATATAATACTACATGGATGCATCTATATTTGATAGTTTGAACACTTGATAATGTTTTTTAATGACTTGGCTTGAGTGTGCTTGACTTGGATTTTGATTTGGGAAAATTTACTCTTGAACCTAGTTTGAAGTGCTTTAGAATTGTGTGGGGGTACTCTTAATGTTTGTTGCTTCTTTACATTAATTTAGGAAATATTTATATGCCTTTTGAGTGATTCTTACTAGAGTGTGTTGGATGAATGATAAGTATTTTTGGGTAAGTAAACGATTTCATTAGATTTGTTTATATAGGGTTTCATGGATATAAATTCACATTAAGACCGACCCATAGTGAAAGTACCGACCCATAAAAGTTATTGATTTGTGAAAATTGCCATTCAAAGTGGCCTTTAAAAATAACAATCTACTAAGGACCAAACCATTTGGTAGTTTGGTCTTATTGAACGATTTGGACTAGGAGGAAGATAAAACACTATAATTTTATGTACACAAGAATCATGAGAATTGGACTACTTGTGATTGATGTGAGAATTTATGTAAGTGACCGAAACATGTAATAAAGAGATAAAGTCTTGAAATATGAATAAGGATATATAAATTAGGCTCATAATAGGTGTACACATCACAATTTAATGGATTAATCCAATATCGATATTATCAAGTGATAAATTATTAAATTTAGGTGTCTACATTGCCCCCTTTAAGCTAGGAAATGAAATTTTCTTTCTTAAAGGAAATTATAATTGAGTGTGTAAAAACACTTTGTATTTTCTTGAGATGTTTAGTTGCTTGAGTTTTGAAAGACCCCAAAGTGAAACTTACAACATATTGTGTAGTTAATGTCTATGTAGAAGAATGAAATTTTAACTCAAAACTTAAATTGAGCTTAAAACTTGGAATTTGAACCTGAAAAATACTTGGGAGTACACATACTTTATTTATGAGTGTAGGAGATTCTTGATCGAAGCACTTAGAAATAGGTATTGAAATTATGCCAATAGAGGAGTGGGAATGATCACTCCATAGTTTGTAGAAGTAGTGTGAACTAAAAGGAGAACTGGGTGTCCCAACACCAAAGTAACCAAAATAAAATGGGGCTTACCCAATGCACCTTTGAATAGTAAAATAAAATTGGGATTAATTTTAACCCAACTAACTTTGAATTGAGAGAAGTGATTCCCTCAAGTGTTACTATAATTAGAGAGTAAAAATTTCAACCCATAAAATCATATCTATAGACGGATCTAGATTCCAAATGTGCAAACTTGTGGAAAATTGAAAGGGAATGAATTATACTCATGCCCTCCATTCACTATATGAGTGTTTAGGTTTAAAATATGTAAAATCGAAGGAAATGAAGTAAAATCATGCTCCCACTATGTATTTTACATACCAAAATGTAGTGAATTTCATATGAAACTATGTATCTATCCTTAATTCTACACCAGAGACCTATGAAAACCTAAATGTTTCTAAAACCTATAAAATTATATGTCAAAATCTTGTTAGGAAAATACCATCCATTAGGATAGTAAAGTTTTATGTGGGATGGTTATGTCTCTTTTGAAGATATGTGAATGATTTTATTTGCTCACATGTACCCGTGTTCCCGTAATATGTTCCTTGTATAATGTAATATGTTTATATACATGAATTGCATTGATATTATTGTGATAAAACCACTGAATTACCCCCTTTTTAGGTGGGTGAGATAGCCTATAGATCACTTGGCTCAAAATAGTTGAAGTGTGTTTATGTTAGATATAATATATAATCATAGTTGGATCATTTAGAGGATAATCGTAGGTGGCCACCTTATAAAATATGCCCTCACAAGGAAGTGCATGATGAAAGTCATGACATAAGGAGATAACATACACAACAAGAATAAAAGTAGAAAATAATATAAACACATCAACATATAAGTAAAATAATCAATGTCACATACAATGTCATATAAAGGTCAAGGGTAATGTGTTGTCCAAAATTATACCCCATGTAATTTTGAACAACTCATCAAAAGGACTTAACCATTTTTGTGATCAAGAAAATTTGTGGGAAACTAGTTTAGTTTATCGCATAATGCAGAACTTATTGTTCCACGGGTTAGGAGAACTTGAACAAAGAAATCAACAATATGGGGACTTAGGGTGGAAATTGGTAAAATTTATGTTTTACAACATCTTCTCAACTTTTGAAAACACTAAGAAGTTAAGTCCTCATGAGTATATTCAGAAGAGTACCACATAACTATATATTTACATAGTAATAAAATAAATTGGCTAAGTTCAAAACCACGAACATTATCTTGGTGTTCTCACGGTTTAATAAATTGTAACTTCCTGCGGGTTTTCTCAAACTTGTGAAATGAAGAAAAATAGTCACAAAGTAAACATATGTGGATCAAAGAGTTAAAACCTCATGGTTTGAGTGAAGTATTTCTGAAACCGAGGGAAGGTTGTGAAGGTCTCATTGAAGAAAGAAAGTGAAATATCGTGGTGAGAGCTATGAGACGTAGCATATTGAAATACATATGCACTTTATTTGGGAGAAAGTTCTAAATGGTGACATTGATCTCAAGTTTTGTTCTATTGAAGATCAAGTAACATATATTTTTACAAATCCATTGGGTGCTAAAAATTTCTATAAATTTCTTGCAATTTTAGGCCTTTCAAAATTTGTCTCAAATGATCATGTGGATGACTTTGATCTCCACCTCTGAATCAGATGATCATATGTTGTTTTAGAATTTGACTTAAATGATGATGTGGATGACGTTGATATTAACTTCTAAATCAAATGAGTGTATCACCTTTCAAATTTTCCTTGAGGGGAATGAGCATGTCAATGCCACCTCTTATCGGCCTGATTATGCTTGATGTAAACTCCCTAGACTATTTCCATCATTTTAAAGTAAAAATAACTTCATATAAGCTTACTTGTAAATTCCCAAACTATACCCAGTGAAACATTAGATATGGGAGATTATTATTTTCTAAAAGACTCCATAATCTTATGTAAGACTTCATACTTAATTACTTTATCTTGAGAATTTTGTTTGTTCTTATGTACCGTGGTTTTTTTGAAAATCGTGAAGCACTACAAATTTGTACCACAACATTTTTTTCTTACAACCCGTGGGACATTAAAAAGTTTTGTACCATGTTTTTATAAAAATCAGTGAAACACTATGCAATGTACTACGAAGTTTACAAAATTTTCATAGCACTACAACTTTGTACCACAACATGTTTTTCTTAAAACCCACGAGACATTAAAATCTCTCGTGTTGAGGTTTTTCAAAATCCGTGGAACACTAAGCCTTGAAACAAAAATTATTGAGAATCATGAAACACTAAAGTTTGGTACCACGACATGTTTTTTTCAGAACTCATGGAAGACTAAAGCAAAGTATTGTGGATTTTGTAAAATCCACAGTGTTTAATTGTTTTGTTTGCATGCTATTCTAAATCACCTTAATGGTTTATGGATTGTAATTCCTTTTGTATAAAAAGGTGACTTGACATGTGTTATGAGGAACAATTGTTATATGATTGCATGCTAACCTAAATCATTTTGATGATTTATGGATTGTAATGTGACTTGGCATGTTTTCTTACTAAACATTAATGGGGAGTGTTGGGGTTTATAATATTAAGTGGGAAACCATTTTATTAAAACCCTACAAAGACTAAAAGTCTTAGCTTGTAAAATTCTATTTAAAACATAAGGTGGTGGATCCCATAACACATCAGTGGATATTTAAATTTGAATTTTAAGAGTGACCAATGCAACATGACACCCACCTTGTACAAAACAAGTTGATCTCATTTGATATTGGTTATGGTATGTAACACACACAGCATAATATGTGGCAAATGCATGAAAAATGAGGCGGTAGATGTAAGATTGATCTTAGTACTTGAGAAAATGTTTTTGACAGTTTTAATTCCTTTTATAAGGTGTAACTATAGGGATCCACTAGAAATAGTGGGAGTGTTGGGTGAAATTCAATTCTCAATAAAGATAAGTGATATTTTTAGTGGGTTTTTTACCAAAAGGTTTTCCCACTTAAATCTTGTGTTCTGTGTTCATTTGTAATGTGTTATGGGATCTTTACATTAAACTATAATGCACTCTATAAATACACAATCTATGTTTAATTCATTATAATTTTTTGTACAATCATAAACTATAATACTTGGAAAATTCATGGTGGATATCTAATATGTATTTATTATTTATCCCCACATTTCTTAACATATTAAATTAGTATGAGATAGATGAAATGTAAGAAGATGATGCAAATATGGAGATCATATGTGGTGATGAAAGCAATTGAGATGGTATACAATGTGAAGGGAAATATGACTAGTAGTTAAGGTAATGTGGCTAATTGATCCTCTCACACCGAATTCACGAGAACATGAATTTTTTGTTCAAGGAAACAAAACTCCTACATGTCTCTTCATAAGAGATATTGTGATCAAGAATGATAGAATTGCCTAGTTCTTGTTTTATGTTAGCTAGGTATAGTAAATTGTGACTAAGTTGTAGGAACTTAAGAATGCGTTTGTTCCTTTCAAGATATTCCTCTCCAAAGAGGGTCATACAATAATGTGAATGAAATGGGATGATGAACTATAAATTTTCATGGTTAGTGTTGGAAGAAAAATAGAATAGGGGGTGAATCAGTCCTAAAAATTTCTTACTTCATTTACCATTATTTGCAGCATCCATTAACATCCATTCAATCATATACATTCAATAAGAGCTTATTAAGTGTGCATCATACATTCAAATGAACATAACACATGAGAGAGAACACATGTGCACAAGATGTAATAGGGAAATAATCATGGTAAATAAAACCCACTGAAAACCATTGATTATATTACACAAAACAAGGACTCAAGTGAATATTACACATCACAAGAGATTTCTTTAGTGAGGCACCAACCCCACAAGGAACACCAACCCCTAAACCCTTGTTGATATTACTCACAATAAGAGACTTATATGAATATGAATTATCATAAGATATTTTGTAGAATTATTATAAATGAAAGTATGCTGATCCCACAACTGATTGTGATCCCAAAATTCAGCTCCAAACTCCTTAAAGCCTTCTTCAAATGCTCTCTCCTTCAACTCGCTCTATCTTGATCTTTCATGGACTAATTGTTATTCAAACCATTACACACATGATCTTTAACCTTCTTAATTTTTTTCACTCATCCTTAGGTCCCTCTTGATTCCCTTGAATAGGTTTCACTCTCCTACCTTGGTCGCATTTTTCCCTCCATGCACAACTAGTTCAAAAATGAACCAAACAAACACTTTATATGCTTCTCAACTCTAAAACATAAGATAGGTTAGTATAGACCAAGGATATAGACAAATAAAAATTAAATTATACCACAAAACTCATAAAAATTCATAAAATGGACCCATGTAGGTTGGCCATGCACCAAGACATCTAAACAAGCTAAAAATGGCTCAAAACCCCATCACCTGAATCATCAAAGGCCTAAAAATTCATCATAATGATTTTTCAAGCCTCCATAGGCATAAAAAATGTAAAATACAACATAAAAACATCATCCATGGTCATAAATTAACTTTAATCAATTAAATTATTCATAACTCTAATAAGAAGGATAATTTCCTTCACAAAACAATCGCTTTACAGGAACTCGGCTTCACCAAACATGCTCAAGACCACATCATAAAGCACCTAAACTATGACATGTAGCCAATAATTGGAAAGATAATGACCTGTAAAAAATACTTTCTTTCTAGACCTCATGAAAAATCCATCAATGCAAACCACACATACTTTCCTCTTTACCAAACCGAAATGTCCAAGAAAGGCTTTGGAAACTCAACTAGTTTGCACCCTTTTTCCATTATCAAGACTTATATAAATGAATTAAATAGGGAAAAAATTCATCCCTATTCACTCTCCAATGGATATAAATCATAAAATAATCCAAAGCATGTGTCTTCTACCTCCATATTCGGTAAGAACAACCCCTGTCTTGAAATCAAGTAACCTTAGTCTTCACAAAATGAGTTGGTTCACCTATCAAAACTCATCATAAAGAGAAAAAACATATATAATTGGAAATATATCTAAATATAATTTCCATAACATCTTACATTTCCTTCCAAATCCAAGTGGAAGGCCTTTAACCAGTCAATCTCTGCAACTACTCATTTAGGCTTCTAGGGCTCAAGAACCAATCTTGAGACCAACTTTCTCCATCACCTCCAAATATACCTAAAAGTTCTACCAAAGCATGTAAAACCCTTAAAAATGTGGTATAATAACTCATAAAACTAAGAAAAACATGAAGAAACTTAGAACAATCACTAACCTCATGAAGCTACTTAAGACCATGTTTAACTAGGCATCTTCTAGATTTGACCTTCAAAAAATACATCATAAAATTCTCACCCCTTAGCAAAACCTCAATTTTGATATGTAATTGGAAATATCTTGGAACCATGATTACAAAAAAATTTAACCATGTATTAAATCCACCTATATCTCCTGTAATTTACCACATAATGCTCTAAACTACCCAAAAAATAGTCCTCATAAATAGGGCACACTTTGTAATTCCATGCATTCTACAATTATTTCAACCATGGGTGTCCCTCCTTGCTAAGTTGAGCTCATTTTTGACTCGGAATGGAAAGAGAACAAAAATTATGGAAGGTTCTAGAAGTGGATGGATTCACAGATTTTATACAAAGAATCAAAGGACATGATATCCAAATTTCTCCAAACTTTGATCAAAAGTGGAAGGCCGTTATTCTACGTTGCCTCTTCATCTCCTTATGTTGTTGAATAAATTTAGGTACTCTGCTAAGGTTAGCCTTTCTTACTACATCATGCATTCCTTTGAAAAATCTATTTTGGAAGTGCAAGCCCGTGTGCAGAGCCATTCTCCCGCATTAAGGAGTTATATTCATTTTACATCGGCATTTCCATAACGTATCACTCAATGACCCTACTCCCCTTATCCACCCAACATCCCAAAATTAGAACCAAAAACCCCAAATTTCCCTCCCACTCACCTCCCCCTACTAAAAGAGTGCTGCGTAGTATGGACAAGGGCAATCAAATTACGGTCGAAGGCCTCTTGAAAATAAGCCACTCTTTCCCTAAATCCAATCTTAGCATTGACATGCAAACCGAACTGCAACACCAGGTTGATGCCATAAAAACCATTGAAGATAATGTGGAATTTCTACTCAAATATGGTAGTTTGAATGACTTGAGGTCCATGACCATTGCTAAATTGGAGGAAAATATTGACAACCTTTCTAAGAGTAAATAAGACATGGAGAAGATGGTCAAAAATAAATCAACCAATTCACCATGCATAAGACTTTCTTTGATTTCATTCAAATTCATGTTAAATTTTTTTGTGAAGTTAGTAACATCTCGGAGGATATTTGAAAAGAGGATAAGGCCAAAAAGAAGGCCTTAGAAAAAGGCCACAAGGACCCATAAAATCAAGCGAAACTCAACCTGCTCAAGGCCCGAAAGAAGCCCAAAAGGTCTTTAACGAGTTTCTCAAATAGTTGTCTTTGGTATTTTGTCTCTCTATGTGTTTTACAAGTATTAAACCTGCTGTTGAGTTGTGTTCTAGTTTTTGTTTAGATCCTTATTAGTAGTCCGCCCTTGCCATGATTTTCAATGTTCATTCTACGTCTCTTAGGATCTTTTACAAGGTGTGGCCCTCACTTATAAAAAAACCACTGCTCTATCTCTGCTATTTTTGGGTTATGAGCCTTTTTTTCCATGGGGTATGGTCCGATTTAAAACAATTTATCATTAATAAAACTCCTCAACCATGATATGAAACTATCATGGACATGTAGTAAAAATCCTAGGCTAAAAATGATGTCAAATTATTCATTACCTTCTTTGGACAACATTGCCACAAACTAAACATTTTCAGAAACTTGCATATTTGAGTGGGGTCCACATACAATCAAAAGCTCTATCATACCTTTTTGGAAATATAGAGGAGTCCTATACAACCTCAAATCACAACTTTTTAAAAATGAATTAAAACATACTTTGTATGATCAATTTCTTCCAAGTCACTTTGAGCTAGGGTTTAACTAGGGTTTCAAAGCAACTTATCTTCTTAATGATCGTTCATAAAAATGTGACGATAAAACCACCTCATTATTTTTGTAAAATATTATTAGCTCAATGAAAAAAATCCCCCAAAACCTCTGGGTCCCATGTAAAGCACATAATCCACAACGAGCATTAGAAGGTCAACTTTTAGCACAAAACTCACTCTAGAAAACCCGATTTTACCAAAAACTTCATATATTGCAAAATATTCTTCATTATAACCTGAAACTTGTCATGAAGAATAATTAAAACATACTATAACTTTCCATAGTCACCATATAGCTCAAATATTCATGTAACTCTCCAACCATAACAAATTACCTGTGCTTTCCTAGCTTGTCTTCACTATTTTGCTCCTAAGGACCATAAAACACCACCAAATATCTCGAGAACTAACATGAAAATAATCATAAACCTGATATATCATGTCATATTACCTTTCCCATGATTTAATGGGGCTTATCACCTCCAAATATCAAGTCACCATACCAAACCGCATGCTCTAGAACTAGGAATATGCCTAGAATGCCCTGAATCAATCCATACATCCCATGAACTGACCATGATGACTCATTAACGAATCAATAACAATTATAACACACTTCTAAGACCATGAATTAAATTATTATACCATTAATTCAACTTGGGAGGACTCATATTGATCATGGGATCAATTTTAGTGTCAAATGTTCCCTAAACTTCCCTAAACCATACCAATGCAATAGTGCCTTTAGAGAGCTTTCTGATGACTGTAAGAACATGAAAAATGGACACTCTGAGCTCAAGATATGTCCAGTCAAAGTTTGGTCAACTAAAAGGTCAACATTGGTCAACATGTCCAAGGTGACGTGTACATGTGCACAATTGGCCAAGTGGCTTAGTCGGTAGTGGACAAGTGGCAAAAGGAGAAAGAGGACAAAAACAAAGTATTAGTTTGCAACCTCTGGTCTTCGTCAAGCGAAAAGTTGTTTGTTGAAATAAGAGGCTCAACTTTTGTTACGGAGGGGAGCCGACCGCCATGAGGATGATTATATCATTGCCGATGTGGTGGGTCCTCAAACCACCACAAGTATGATTTACCTATCGGGGATCAACAAGTGGTCTTTATTGCCATATTTAATTTGGAATGTCATTATATTACTTGCGTCGAATTTCATATTACTTTGTCATTATTTGGCACATAGTTACATTAAATTAATTACCACGCAATTGTATTTGCCATGCATTTGTTTTAACTACCTACCTTATCCCTCCAAACTTCCACGCATTACTCTTATCCACCAAATCCCCCTTATTTCTCCACGTGGCTATTAAGCCATGTATATAGCTCAACGCTCAAACTATACAATGCCCACCTTAGCCATTTTAATGGGCTAATCAATCACCGCCCCAAAAAAATGGCTCTTAAGCCAATTCACAATGTCCACCGCCCAAGTCTTAAAACTTCCTCCCTCTTTCCACACCAAAACTATGGAATTTTTACCCATTGGAGGAAAAGCCATGAAAACGGTAGGAGGCGTTATTTGATACCCCGACCTCACAGTCCTAAGAAAATCTGCTAGCCAACTCGCCCAAGGTGCTCACTTGATTATAAAATGGCTCGCTTCAACTTATATCTGCTGTGGTGTGTCAAGAGAATAAGGAGGCAATTTTGGAAAAGTGCAATTTTGAGGCACTTATGCTCACTTCCAGATCTTGAGTTATATATGAAAGTTGTTCAATTTTTTTGGCAATCCCGATGGTGTTATCATTTATCCAATTAGGAGCTTTTGTGATAGAGTTATTTTCTATTAAAGTCACATGAAGGCGTAGAACCAAAGAGAGACAACGCTGCAATTATACCTAGAAGGTGAAGGATAGAGGTTGAGCTCCATTATTGTCCTTTGAAGGTCTGAAAAACAATTTTGTAGGTTTTTATTTATTATTGGTTAATGTAAAGGTTATTGTATTTACATTTTTAACATTATTAATGGATCGGTTCACCACGAACCTGGGGATATATGAATTCCGAACCTCGTAAACAATCTGGTGTTGTGTTCTAATTTTTATTTTTAGTTTTTGATATTTGCAAGTAATTTAAATTTAGAATATGAATATGGATGCAACTATAATCAATAATTGATAAAATTGGGAAAATCAATTAAATCTGAAACATTTTATTTTTGGGGCTTTGATCAACCAATGAAATTTTGAGTAAAATTGCAAACTTAATTTCATTTTGAATTCAATCCTAAATGAGATTTTTAATCAATAATTTGGAGTATTAAGACCTCTTAAGTTAATTAGATTTAATAATCATTTGCAATGATTAAAAGTGTTAGACTCAAACATCCGTTTTCGGATCACATAGTATGACCGCACACACTAAACCATGCTCTAGAACACCATAGGACTTCACCAAACATGACACTACCAATCAACCTTCATGTTTTACCTTTGAATAACACCTCATGGAGACTCATATGACCTCTACATACCCTTTTCCATTAATGGAATTTACATCAATGAAAACATTAAGACAAAATGACCAATAATCTCCCCTTTTTCATTGATGGCAACCACCTTCAGAAACATTGATGGCAACCATAAGAAAAACACTCCTACATGACCTCATTTCCATGTTTCTAATGATTCTCTCCCCCTTTGAAATATATGAAAAATGATACAATGATGAAATCGTTATCCATATTTCACCCCCAAGGTAAAATATTGGATCGACCATGACCCTGTGCGAGAAGAAAAAGAAGAAACGACTATGTCAAGCTGTTTCGTGTCTTAAATCTATTTTACAAGCTTCAGGAAGATTCAATAATGGAATTTGGGGTCGAGAAGAAGGGGCAGTGCTGCAAAGAGGCTAGGAGCAAGAAGGGGAAAAATGACACTGATTCAAGGATTGAATAGATAAAGGGTTTTCAAACAAGCGTGGTGTCGCCACGTGTCCCAGGTCAAAGCGGGTCGTCAGGGAAAAGGTTAGTTTTTGCCCCTTACCCCAAAGGGTGTAAAAGTTACAAAATGGGCCGTGACTCCACCAAGAGGAAAAAGTCAGCGTTTGAGCCCGAGTCAAACCAAAGTGGGGAGTCGGAGGAAAAGGTGAAAATTTTCCTTTTGACAAAATGGCACAAAGGAAAATATTGGAGCGCACCTCCTAGCCAACAAAAGGGTGCCACGTGTCCAAGCGGAGCAAAGCAGGGCCGTAAGAGTTTTTTGGATTTTGTGATTCTCGCGGAAAAAGGGGAAAAGATAAATTCTAAACCCGCAAACCTGATTTTTCCCTAATCTGGCTACCACATGTCCCACATTATCAAAAGGGGACCCATTTTTCAAGTTGTTTTTTCACCCTCCTATACAGACTTGATACAAACTTTGAAGGGGCATATCTTTCGACTCAGGGCTCGAAATATTGCAAATCTGACACCATTGGAAAGATCTCGGCCTCACCTATGCCATGGAGGTCTGAGACTTTAATTTTGAGGAGGTTAGGTAAAGGAAAATGGAGGAAACATCTTCAGGCCTTTAATGCGGGATCCATCTATCTCAACAACCAGATCAAATTTGATCTGTCTCCACTGTTTCCTCTTCTTTCAAGGTGTCCAATCAAGGAATCATGTAGTAAAGATGGATTTGGGATATATTTTATCAGAAGCATTAACAAAAGTGGTTGATCTTCAACCCACTTTTCCTGCTTCTCTCTCTCTTTCTTCTCTTTGATCAAATCTATAAATACAGGGTCAGGATTCATTGTAAAGGGTTGTTCATTCTTCTTCCCTGGCCCCCTCTCGCTTTCTTCTCCAGGGTCAAATGTGGAGTTTAAGTCTCCTCCCTTGGATTTATAATGGAATTTTCCGCCTCTTTCCCGTTAATGGTGTACTTTGTGAACTCCTGGAGCAATAAAATCTATTTTTGTGATTTATTTTGTCCATCCTTTGCTCATTTTGTTGTCTCTTCTCGCCTTTCACCATTGCGTAGGTATATCTTGTGCATATCTCTGATGTCCATTACAGGTTTTGGGAGATATGTTTAAGGGGTTTGAAATGGTGTTTTGTGTGAACTTTATCCTTGGTATGTGATGCATCTGTCCATCCTCTCCATTGCTCACCTCTCTCCATTTCAGGCAGTTGGGTTTGTGATCAGTAGTTCCCTTTTCTCGGTGCTATCACCTCTGTAGTGTAGGATTTCTTTATTTTCATGCTCTCTCTCTCCCTTGGTCCCTTGGAATTGTTAGATTAGGAGTAGATAGTCACATTTCCTTCCTTAGAAGTATTTTAGTGCTAGGATTAGGAAGAGGAACCAACCTTCTCTAGAGGATCATTCCCATTTGCAAGTCCCACAACTTGGGGAATGATCCAATGTTATGCAAATCACACCAAATGACCCTGCCTTAGAAAAGTAGATCCATAACTCATTTGGGGGTGCTGTGATTTCACACTAACAGACACTACATGGAAAAAGAAAACATAAGAAAAGACATAATGGAAACAATTCTCACAACTTACGTGACTTGATCTCCCCTTGGTCTCCGCACTTTATCTTCCTTGTCTTCATCAACAAAAATAAATGATCCAATGTACCATTAATGACCATGCAAATGACTCCCTTGAATGTATATTCTTCACACTTTTTCTTCATTCATGTTTTATGCCTTCTTCTAGGTCTTTATCATGTTAAAAACCACATATTCTGTCTCCAATGCTGGAAAACCAACTTTATCAATCGATCAAGGAGAAAATTAGCCCCCTACCTTGATGGATCATATAAGAACTACAGGTCACTACATATTTTCTCTTCACATAAATTATTTTCTCTCTGTCATAGCTTTTAAGCCCTTCATCACATTATTTTGATCATATTTTCATACCTTGGTGCTCTTCCTCTTGAATTTATTCCTAATTTCTGTCACAAGACCTTAAGACACTCTTTATGCTTTGATGAAGATCAATCTCCTTTATTATCATGTTTCAAAATGTACCTCTACACACAACTCTTCGCAACTTTGGCTTCAGACCTTCATCTATCTTGCACAAGATATCACGGTGATAGTCAAGACTTCTCATTAGGTCATCACACTCGGACCACAAAAATTAATCTTAGCACATAAACTATAACATGTGCTTTAATCTCATTTAGCTAACTCAAACATTCTTCTCAATCACAATCAATATAGAATCTTTAAATCTTGTCAACTTACTCTCATAATCACAAATATGTCTCATCCAACTTAGCAAATGACAACAATAAATCCTGTAGTAGTATCTCTAAATGGATTTACAACTTTTTTTCACAAACAATATACCTCACTTTGACCTTGTGCATAAGAAAAAGAACTTTGATACACATATCAAAAGAAACATACTCTTTCAAAAACACTTAGGAATATACCTTTGTCTCTTGTGATCATGTTTGAAGCTCAACCATTTTCTATGTAGAATTATGATTACATATAATCCCATAATACTCTACTTTAAACCTCATTTAACCCTTCATAGAAATTTTCTTTCATGAAACCTTCCAACACTCTATACCATTATCCTATAGCTGGACTCCATGATGATCAACATTCTCATGACTAGGAATACCTTTTTTGATGTACCAACTCACTAAACACACCTCATATCCTATTAGGAGACCTTAACAAGTCCTTTCAATGCTCAGCTCTTCATCATCTATCAAGAGTGCTATCTCCTTGATCATAATACACCAACAAATCCTTGTGATTTAGCACATACCACTTTACATTAACTTAACTTAATCAAAGACTTAACATAGCCGGACCACAAACCTTTGACACATCTCAAGGCATACCACACCTTTAAAGACCTTTAAGCATACTTTCATGCTCTGATTGAAACCTTGAACTCTTAACATACTCTTGGTATCACTCAAACTATCTTATATAATTCCATTAACTTCAAGAATCATAATATGCAAACATCGTTCTAACTATGTATTTGCTAATTTAAGACCACAAACTAATAGAAAACAGGACTCAAAATTTCATTAGGATCAAACTAGAAATCATGATTTTAAATTTCTTATGATGAACTTATATACTTCTTACTCAGACCACTTGAAAAAACATGAAAAATATGACCACACGAACTTAGAATTTTTCTAGACCATTAGACTAAGATCTCATGACTACAAGACATAACATATTGAATCAAGACATTTTTCAACTTAGTACAAGTCTTTCTTAGACTCAAAGCATACACACTATCTTGAATAGTCATGATAAGGCCTTTTGACTAAGATTACACACTTTTCACAATATGAATGTGCTTGCACTCTTAACATAGACATTATAATAATTTCAAAGATTTAAGGAACTCTTCAAGACAGAAACCAACTATTGACATCACTTTTACTTCCACTAGAACCATAATCGACATCAAAATATCGAATTCCTCAACACAAACCTTGATCATGTTCATGTTTAAAAACTTAGAAACCTACAAATGACAAGATCTTAAAAAGCACATGGACAGATCATATATCATACCTTATCACTCTTGAAGTGTCCCCAAAACCTATCTTTTTCAACTTCTCATGTACTGGAGAATGGATTGCATTTAAGCACATATGATCTTCTTCAACCTTTGAACTTTCAACCAAAGCAAACATACTTCCTTGATTTGACATGGGATTGATGAACTTGTCTTCCATATTGATTGAACTATTCCCTTATTTGGAAAAATTCATTGGATTGGTCTTCACATCGAGCATTTCTAATTTAAACATCCTTCATAGCTTGCTTTGACTCCTCAACTTTCATACTCTGCATATAGGACTGAGAATCAATTCTCTTGGTATCATTTTTTTGAACAAACATATTCTTAGCCTTAGGATCTGACACGAGACTGATTTTCCTCTTGAACACTCTTCCATTTTGTCCAATAGTAGCTTGAAACCTATTCTTGACTTTTGGAGATTCACCTTAGTGAAAAAATCTAGCAATGTGTCCCTATTTGTGACACTTATGACATACAACACCTTTCCAACTTCTAATCTCATATTTACTAAGGTTCCAACCACAATCCTTTGCTCTGGTGACCATACTCAAAACATGATTAACATTCAAATTTGAAGAAGTTTTCACCATTCCTAGAAGACCTTATTTTGCAATCTCTAGTTCTCGTGACCAAAATCATGAAAAATATAGCAATAACCATTAAAAAAGAATTATACCTCATAGAATTAGGTTGTCCAATAGGGTTAGACCTTCTTTGATTTGTCCTCTTGTTGTCTCCTTCTTATCAAATTGAGTGTTTGGTCCAGCTCCATAATTCTCTTTTGATTTCCCTTGAAACCTAGGCCTGAATTATCATTTGCAGCTCTTTGACTAATTAAAATCCCATCAAAAGCTTCAGATCTCTTTTTGATTTCTCATAAATCTTCAACTCCGTTAGATGCACCTTCTAAACTAGATTTTAGAGGCTTAAATTTTTCTTCATACTTGAAAAAGCTTCTTCTTTGTCTTTTAGGGATTTAGAAACTTTCTCAACTAGTGATTCCAAACCCTTGATGAATTGACCATACACCATCTCCATGAAATTGATATGATATTGTATATTAAGAATCATGGACTTTGTAACTTCATCCTTAATGCAACATCACCATTTGAAGACTTACCCATTTCTTGTGCTCTAAGAGGATATTCTTCAAGTGATTAAATTTTCTTCTCAAAGACCTTCTCTGATACCAATTTTTGGAAGAAAAATGGAACGAGAGGGGTTGAATCAGTCTTACAAATTTCTTACTTCATTTACCATTATTTGCAACATCCATTAACATATATTCAATAAGAGATTATTAAGTGTGCACCATATATTCAAACAAACATAACACATGAGAGGGAACACATATACAACAGATGTAAGTGGGAAAGCATAATGAGGAAGAAAACCCACTGAAAAAATTACTTATATTACACAAAGAAAGGACTCAAGTGAATATTACACATCACAAGATATTTCTTTAGTGAGGCACCAACCCCACAAGGAGCACCAACCCCTAAACCATTTTTGATATTACTCACAACAAGATAATCCTATGAATATGAATCATCATAATATATTTTGCAGAAGTATGATCACTGAAAGTATTCTGATCCACAACTAATTGTGATCCAAAAATTCAGCTCCAAATTCCTTCAAACCCTCATCAAATTCTCTCTCCTTCAACTCACTCTATCTTGATCTTTCATGGACTGATTTTTCTTCAAAACCTTGCACACATGATCTCTAACCTTCTTCATATTTTTTCACTCATCCTATGGTCCCTCTTGATTCACTTGAACATGTTTCACTCTCCTTCCTTGGTCACATTTTTCCCTCCATGCATAATCGGTTCAAAAATGAACCAAACAAACATTTTTTATATGCTGCTCAACTCTAAAACATAAAATAGGTTGGTAAAGACCAATAATCTTGACCAATAAAAATTTAAAACATAACAAAACACTCATAAAAAATTCATAAAATGGTCCTATATAGCTTGGACATGCACCAAGACATCTAAACAAGCCAAAAACGGCTCAAAACACCATCACATGAATCATCAAAGACCTACAAACTCATCATAATGTTTTTTCTATCCTAAAAATGCCCCAAAATTGTAAAATATGACATAAAAACATCATCCATGGTTGCACATTAACTTGAACCAATAAAATTCTTCATAACTCTAATAAGAAAGACCATTTCCTTCACAAAATAACTGCTTCTAGGAACCAATCTTCACCAAACATGCTCAAAATCACACCATAGCACTTAAAATATGAAATATAACCACTCATTATAAATAAACTGACATTTAGAACATATTCATGCTTTTTAGACCCCATGAAACATCCATTAATGTAAACCACACCTACTTTCCTCTTCGCCAAACTGAGCTACCCAAAAATTAGTTTTGGACACTCAAATGGTTTTCACCCTTTCTGCCACTTTTAAGGCTTCTAAATGAATTAAATAGGGAAACAATTCATCCCACCTCACTCCCCAATCGATATAAATTATAAACTAATCCATAACATGTGTCTTCTACCTTCATCTTCTAGCCATAACAATCATGTCACGAAAACAAACAACCTTGGTCTTCACAAAATAAGATGGTTCAATCATAAAAATCATAATAAATAGACAAAACATATAGCATTAGAAATATACATAAATATAATTTCTATAAAATCTTACATTTCCTTCCAACTCCAAGTGGAAGGCCTTCAACAAGGTCAATCTTCGTGAATCGCCCATTTTAAGGTTTTAGGCTCAAGAACCATACTTGAGACCAACTTACTCCATCACCTAAAAAATCACTTCCAATATTAACCAAATAATGGAACACCATTAGAAATGTTTTTAAAGCACTCAAAACCTCCAACAAGCACAAACAAACTCATAACAATCACCAACCTCATGAAGCTATTCAAGATCAAGTTTAACTAGGCATCTTCTAGATTTGACCTTCAAAGAATAGATCATAAATTTATCATCCCTTATAAAAATAAAGTTTGATATGTCATTGGAAATGTCTTGGAAGTATAATTGCAAAAAAACTTGAACCAAGTCATAACTCCACATGTAGCTCCTACAAATCCACTTTTACCACAAACTACTCTAAACTTCCCCAAAAATAGTCCTCATAAATAGGGTACAATTTTCACTTTAACACCTCAAAAATGATCTTAAAATATCATGGAAATGTAGTATAAATCCTAGGCTAAAAACAATGTCAATTTATTCATTACCTTATTTGGACAATCTGTTCCAAAATCGAACATCTTCAAAACTTGCATATTTGAGTGGAGCCCACATATAATCACAAGCTCTATCATACCTTTCTGGAAATTTGGAGGATTCATTTACAACATTCAATCACCACTTTTGTAAAAGTAATTAAAAATACTATGTATGATCAATTTATTCTAAGTCACTTTGAGCTAGGGTTTCAATGCAACTTATCTTTTTAACAATCATTCATAAAAATGTGAGGATCAAACCACCTCATTATTTTTGTAAAATATTATTATTTAAATGGAAAAACACAGCTTACATTCATCCCATGCAAATCACACAATCCACAATGAGCATTAGAAGGTCAACTTTTAGCATAAAAACTCACTTTAGAAAACCCAGTTTTACCAAAAACTTCATATATTGAAAAATATTCTTCATTATGACCTAAAAATTGTCATGAATCATCATAAAAACATCATATAACTTCCCATACTAGCCATATATCTCAAATATACATACATGGAAATATCTAACCACAATGAATTATCTATGCTTTCCTAGCTTGTCTTTACTATTTTTTTCCCAAGGACCATGAAGCACCACCAAATCTCTGAGAAATAACTTGAAACTCATCATAAAACTACTATATCATGTTGAATTACCTTTACCATGCTTGAATAGGACTGATTAACTCTAAATCTCAAGTCACCATACCAAACCACATGCTCTAGGATTAGGAATAAGCCTAAAATGATCTGACTCAAGCCATAAATCCCATGAACTGACCGTGATGACTCATTACAGACTCATTAAAACCTTTTACACACCTCTAGGACCATGAATGAAATTATGAAACCATTCATTCAACTTGGGAGGACTTGTTATATGCATGCTCCAAAACACCATAGGACTTCACCAAACATGACACTACTAATCAACCTTCATGTTTGACCTTTGAATAACACCTCATGGAGACTCATATGACCTCTACATACCATTTTCCATCAATTGAATTGATATCAATGACAACACTTAGAAATAATGGCCAACACTTAAGAGGGTACAATAGATCAAAACAATTTTTTTTGGCAATAGAGAGATGTTCAAATAATTCTTCAAGTTGTTGATGATCTAATGTGGTAAAGGAGTAGAGCTAAAGAATTATGTGCGTAATCCCAAGTTGATGTTCCTTGATATAGGTCAATACTAGGTGGATTGACTACGTGTTTGAAATTATACTATGAGGTTGGTTCAGACTTGAAATGGTCATATGCATATACCAATTCACAAGGGGAGGACAAACAAAGAGCTAAAGGAGAATCACGTGCTAATAATGGGTAAAGCGTGAGCTCATAATAATTATATTTTTGTTTTGCTTGCTTATTAGATTAATTAAATGCTAACAATAAATGAATAATGAAAATTAAATTATTTAAATCGAAATATTAATGTCAATTATTTTAATTATTTTAATTCACTTCTAATTATTCATTAATAAAGTAAAATAACAATTTACTCTTTCTTTTGGTATTTTCTTAAAAACACACCTTTAAATAAATGAAATGGAATAAACAACTATCTAATATTTTTGGGATTTTGAAATATTTAGAAATGATTAGAACAACTAGTGAACTAGGAAGAAATAATTAAAAGGAATGTAAACTATTTCCTTTCCCAATAAAATAAACTAAACATGGAATAACTAGATGTAGTTATTCCTCTATTATACACTATTAGAATAAATAAAGATGAATTTTTTTGGAGTTTCATGTAAAATCAATATTTTATTAAATGAAATATTCTCAGAGACAAAAAGACTTTATTTAGTCCTGGTCTCATACTATTATTCATATGGTTTTTGAGTGAAGAAAGTACTAATTAACCCTCGTCTTTTGGCCATTTTACTTTGATTTTTTTCGTCATTGCCGACCTCTCGCATAAACTTTCCCAAAGTATATTTTCATCATTTTAGCCTTGACTGGGGTACCCATGATTATACTAGGGTGCCCACAGGTGCCCCGATCCTTTCCTTCTTTCCTGCCACTTTTTGGGCACTTTCTAGCCATTTGAACATTTTATCTTTCTTGTGGTCATCATATCTTAGGTTAATTATGAAATTAAAACAAGAGAGCCATATAAATATAAATTATGAAACCATAATGAGGGACCAAGCACTAGTCACTACTATCATCCACCTAGAGTTGCATCCATCTAAGGCATCTAGAGCTCATTTGCATCCATCTAGCTCCATCACAAGGCACAAGGATGGTTCATCTGCATCACATAAGCATAGGAGGGAAGTTTATTCTATTTCATCCACCATTCTATTACATTTTCTACATAGTTATTTCTCACTACTTTAACAAAGTGTGACTAGCACAAGAGCACCTAGGGCATGATTGCACACACTTGCACATAAAACTACATTGAGTTTGAGATGTAGTGCAACACTCAATTAGTAAGTCCACCATTTTGGTAGCTGAGGTTAGTCTTGGGGGTTTTCATGTCTCTTCTTCATCATTGATTATCAACAACACACAACGTAATACAATGAAGTTGGTGTGATAGACAATGAAGGCTTCAGATCAGCTAGCGACCCTACAAATCTAGTTTTTGGACCTCCTGCATAGACCAGGGTGCCCATAACACGACTAAGGCACCCATAGGCACCCTGATACTCTCCCAAGTGCCCCAATCCACTCAAATTTCCTAGATATGTAAGTTTCTAGACTTCGACATAGTCATTTCTCCTCCAGTTTCTCCAGTCAGCTCTATGACACAATCCAACAAGTTCATCGAATCAGTTAAGCTCCTTCCAACCCTTTTTTACATATTAGGGTTTCACATTGTTATTAGTTTAGTTGCTTGGGTCACTTTCTATATTTATTCATTGAATTTATTTACAGGTTATTTACTATTGTTCCTAGTTAGATTAACTACCATTTATTCCACATTTTAGTTAATCATTTTGGTGAACCCGACATTCAAGCATTCTTAGATCCTCTCTTCTTCTCCACCTCATTATCTTAGGGTCCTTTTACCATGAAGGTCTCTCTCCATACCTTTTTGCATGATAATCCTAATTTTCAAAATAAACTCAAATATTTTTTGGCTAACACTTATATTATTTCTCACACCTCTCACAAATATCTATACCACATGTTTACTACTAATTTATCTATCAATGAAGAACATATCACATTTACATCTATCTGAAATTGCATCTCAGCCTATCTTAAGAAATGATTCCCCCTTTTATATTGAATTTTGTATAAATAACATAGGAGTTAAGTGTGCTTTAGTTGACAATGGATATGGGCTTAACATATGTAATCTCACGTTTCTCATGCAACTTGGCCTATTTGAAGCCTCCTTAAACCTATCATCTATTTCCATTCATGGCTTTGATAATGTGCCTAAACAAGCCTTAGGTATAATCACACTTCCCATTACTCTAGGGCCATGTATTGTGTCTGTCCCATTCCATGTCATGCCTAACAATCTTAACTACAATCTTCTCCTCGACAACCTTGGATCCATGCCATGAACGTGGTCCCTTCAACCCTTCATACACGTATTAAATTTCTATATCAAAGTGTGGTTTATGAAGCATTAACAGATCCATCTCCATTTGTTTATTGCAACACTATTGATCATTCACCACAATCCCATACTTTGGCCACCTCTCCTCCTAACTTTGAACAGTATGGCCCTAGGTATCGGTACCTGCGCCATTATGGTTTCAATGGAAATGGATTAGGAAAACATGCAAAAGGAGTCAATGAACCTCTTTCCATTCCAACACAATCCACCAAGCTTAGCCTCGGATATCACCCCGAGCTTGTTTCTTTTGTTCCTTCCACATCTCCTCTTGAGGTATACACCATTTCACATACTCATTATCACAACAAGAAATTTCCATTTGTTCTTCCTACCACAAATTCCTTTGGTATGCTGCCTACTCCTAACCCATTGCCACATCCACACCATGGCATGATTTTTCTTCCATACCTAGATAGATCATTATCTTACATACTGGGGGCATAACATCCAACACATCCCCCTCTCATGTTAGCATTAGCGCATCTCTCCTCTTTGCATTATCATCCATCAATCTCCTCACATATGCATATTCATCACATGTTTTAGCATCGTTATTACCCGATGACACACTCTTGTGCTTTGGTTCACACTTGAATGTTGAGGGAATACTACACATGAACCCCACACACTACACTATAGGTATTACACACTGCATCTATTCATACATCTTGCATCATACATCATACATACTATATTTAATCTACATCATTTCGACCTTTGCACATCTATACATCTTACATCATGCATTTAGACTACATCATTTTGATTATTTGCACATTTGCATATCATACATACACATCATACTAGTCTTCATCATACATATACAACACTTTCATGGTCTACGACTCTATCATTTTACATACTACATCACACACATCTTACACTCATTAGTCTACATCATACATTACATCTTATACATCGTACATGAGTATCTCTCATTATATTTTATACATCATACATTACACATTATACTCATCACATGGTAATCTATTATCATCAGGCTTATTGCATTATCTTGTACGTGCTACACTCACTACCCTATGACACACTTTAGTTCCTCAGTCCATACTGATGTCAAGGGTTAAAAATCAAATGGACCTTATCATACTTACATGTTCATTATTCGACCTTCTATCATGATGCATTGCTAGGTTAGTGACATACGCTTTAGGCTAATGGTCACCTATCTATTTATCTTGTAGTGATATATGATTTAGGCTACATCATCACTCTTTCACTTATCTTGTTGTCATACAAGCTTCAACTATAGGGTTAATGACACAAAATTTCTAAGTCTCATATCATCAATACACATACACATTCATCACAACACATTAGACATAACAACACACATTTCAGCCATTTCTTGATGATGCACTCTCATTTATGGTTCATTCTCGATCGTTGAGGGGGAAAATCAAATGAAACTCACCGCATACATTTCCATTCACTCGAGGGCACGTGGATCCTATCATTCCATCTTGCATCTATTCCACCCATCGACAATATATTACATATCTTAGTTGCTTGTATTTTCCCGTATATGGTTGCTTCATTACACATGCTAGTAAGATCTCTTGTATGCCATTTATCTATACCATCCACACATGCACGTTAACATATTTTTTTAGTTGTGATCATAGATACATGTCTCTTACATACGTCACAGATGCTCACCTTCTAACCATCCTACATTGGTCACTAGGGGCATCCACATTCATCTCTAACAGGTGCTATTATTTCATTTTGTACTTAACACTATATATTACATGGTTATACATGATTTTGACATACTAGTTATCTTTCTAACATGCTAATGGGTGTTTCATGTGTAAAATGTTTTTGTAGGATTATTTAATTCCATGGCTATCTGTTATTTATACTTTCTTATTTTGTTTGCTATATCAGATGCAGGCCTTGCCCTTTGTTTGGTGTGCACACTTATTTTTGTATGTGGCCATTGATGGCCTTACATGTCTTACGATATCATGAGTGATGTCCTATGTTTGCAAACCACTTTGATTTGTCTTATTGTGTGTTTTAATACATTTATTGATAGCTTATACATTGTCTACATAAATTACACTACATGTTTATTCATACCAACACTTGTCTTTGGCTAGCCTCCTATTTCGCACGCCTTGGTTTCTACCAAGCACTTTCATTTCCCCATGCAGATTAGAGTTATAGAGTTCATGTGGTTGGTCCTCTTTGGGGCCAAATTATCCTATCGTGAAGTTGCATGCACCCCCAAAGAGGGGGCGTCATTTGGGTTTTTATATTCTACACAACACTTCTACATTGGTATAATTAGTTTAGTTTCTTCCCTTGGCATTGTGGGTACAAGAAATTCAATTTATACCCTTGGCATTGTGGGTATAGGTCAATTCAATTTCCACCCTTGGTATTGTGGGTACAGTCGTTCAGCTTCCGCCCTTGGCATTGTCGGCATAGTCAGTTTAGTTTTCACCCTTGGTATTGTGCATAAAATTTAGTTCATTTTCCGCCCGTAGTATTGTGGGATTATATAAAGTGAGTGGGTTCAGACTAGTCTACGAACTCTTGTACAAACATATTTTACAAGACATGGTTGTCTTTAGCATTCTGGGGAGTAGTTAGAGGCTTGGAGGTTACAGTGGGTGTGCCTCCCTACACTACTTCAGCCAGTGGCGTCGGATCGCCCCAAAAAACCAAGAAGTACAAAGATCTCTTCACACATATTCAGAGAAGTAGTTACATATTGGAGAATAATGCAGAATTCTCCATACACTTCTTTGGCCTATGGCATTGAATCACCCAAAAAACCCGTGACATGATATCCTTTTTCTACATCCTTTCTCTCATCATAGACCAGGTGCACATGTTCCTTTTACACTTTTCATACTTTCATTTTAGTCTTTTCATTACATATACATATGTTTTTACATGCATTTTTGACATATATACATGCGTATTTGACTTCTTGATCATATTCTCCTTACAGGTATGACCATATGAGAAACAAGTAGTCATCAACAACAACAACAACATTTGTTGGCAGCACACACCATACTAACCATGCATGTACACCACACACATCAACAAATACACATGCATCTCTCGCCCTAGGTTTTCTCTCATCACTTTTTTACACTTTTTCATCTTTAGTTTCCACGCTCTGTCATATTTTTGTCATTCCACACTTTTTCTAGTCCTTCGACACATTTTCTACTACAATCTTCATGGACATCAGTGCACGAATCTCTATCTACTTTATGTTACCAAGATTTTCGCTCACCAACGAAATTGGGGAAAATGTAGACACAAAATCATGCACTTTGGACATTATTTAGTCCCAATCTCATATTATTATTCATATAGTTTTTGAGTGAAGAAAGTACTAATTAACCCCCATCTTTTGGCCATTTTAATTTGATTTCGTCGTCATGCTAACCTCCCGTACACACTTGCCCAATATATTTTCATTATTTTCCATCATTCTAGCATTAATTGGGGCACCCATGCTTATACCGAGGTGCTCGCAGTGCCTTGGTCCTAGTTAGGGTGCTCTAATCCTTTCCCTATTTCCTACCACTTTTTGGGCACATTCTACCTGTTTGAACATTTTATCTTTCTTGTGTTCGGTCTTTTCGGGGTTAATTATGAAATTAGAACACGAGAACCATAATGAGTGACTAAGCACTAGTCAATACTATCATCACCTAGAGTTTCATCCATATAAGGCATATAGAGATCATTTGCATCCATCTAGCTCCATCACAAGGCACAAGACTGGTTCATCTGCATCACACAAGCATAAGAAGGAAGTTTATTCTATTTCATCCACCATTCTATTACATTTTCTACACATAGTTATTACTTACTACTTTCACAAAGTGTGACTAGTACAAGAGCACCTAGGGCATGATTGCACACACTTGCACATAGAACTACATCAGGTTTGAGATGTAGTGTAATGCTTAGTTAGTAAGTCCACCATTGTGGCAGCTGAGGTTAGTTTGACCCCTTCATATGCATCTTTATTTTTTAGGGTTTGATGCTTATCTTGGGGTTTTACAGGTCTCTTCTTCATCATTGATTACCAACGACACACAACGTAGTATAATGAAGTTAGTGCAATAGACAATGAGGGCTTTAGATCAGCTAGAGACCCTTCAAATATGATTTTTAGACCTCCTACACAGAGTAGGGTGCCCATAATGCAGACTGGGGTGCCCATAGGCACCCTGATACTCTCACAGAACTCCGTCCACTCAAATTGCATGGATATGTAAGTTTCTGGACTTTGGCATAGTCATTTCCTCCTCCAGTTTCTCCAATCATCTCTACGACACAATCCAACAAGTTCTCCAAATCAGCTAAGATCCTTCCAACCCTTCTTTGCATATTAGGGTTTCACATTTTCATTAGTTTAGTTACTTGGGTCACTTTCTATAATTTTTCATTGCATTTATTTAATGTTGTTCCTAGTTATATTAATTACCATTTATTCCACATTTTAGTTAATCATATTCCTAGAGCAAGGCCTTTAGCCTTGGTTTTGCTAGTAGGAAAATATTCTCGAAGCTTTTTCTCTTAACCTAAAATAAAATTTTGAGCAATGATTTCTTCTTAAAATGTAAGACAAGAGAAATCAAATTGGAATACTACTTTTATCTTCCCCACTTCCAATTTTTCCCCAAGAAAATCCATAAGGAATGAGCCAAAGATTGATTAGCAATATTAGTGACTTTCATACAAATATGGAGAGATAAAATGAGAAGGGAGGTGTTGAAAAATTCTTTCCAATGATTTCCAATTCAATTCTCCAAAAATGTAATTTTTAGATTTAAATATAATAACAAATCATTCCAAAACATTTCCAACATATACTCTAATTAAAAAAGAAAACCAAATACACCTCCAACCTAGTTATCAAGTCTTGTGGCATCTTGTTCCAAAATTGTTGGTGGTGATTTTGTGCCTCCTCAAATTTGCGATCCTTCCAAATGTAGAGTCCAATATGATCTAGGTAGAAAGAGATTGCTGAAGCAACATTTGGAAATGAAAAATCTCAAGAAAGATGCACACTATGATGTAAACATATAGTTTTTATATGGATGAACATATGACCTAAATAGTGTATTGGTTGTCTATAGAAAGATCTCTCGAGAAAATGGGAAGCATAACCTCTCTCAAAATAAGAAATTTAACCAACTCATGAACCATACGAAAGAAATTTATTTGTAAGGTGTTGGAAGTGAAGAAATAAAATTTAACTCTAACTTTAGAATGGATGATTCAACCCATGTGGAAGAAATCAATGAGTTAAAATTGGTAAAGATGAACATGTAGTCAAATAAGAAATCAAAAAGCTTATTCTTAGGAAGTTTGACCAAGTAAATATGGATGAAATCAAATCACAAGTAAATTGGACATTTTGAACATGTGTTTTCATTTGATTTGAATGGCAAAAAAATGCCATTATGGATTGGACGGTTTCGTAATGGTTAAATCGAAAATTTAACTAAAATGAAATGATCAAAATCTAGGTTTTAGGCTAATTTGGGGAGTGTTATAATTATTGCAAAGAGAAGTGGTAGGGATATGGAATCTACTCTTGTTTTAATGGGAATTTATCATTTTTAGAGACATGTTTTTTTGCATAGTGGACCGTGTAAATTTTGGGTGCGTATAGTGATCTAGTTGACTTTCACCCAAGCTTGAGGCTAAATACTTAGCTGTTTCACCAAAATGTGGGCCATGCAGAGCCTTTTCTCCAATATAATAACAAAGTTATATTATATTTAAACCCCATTGAGGCCATCTCCTTAGGAAAAGAGGGATTAATCCCCAAAGAAAAATACAAAGGTGAAATGTCTAAAATCAAAATGGCTATGCTCGAATTTATTCCAAATTGTCTTGTAAATGATTACAACCACTACCATATATAGTGTAAAAAATGTCACCATTTGTGTTGAATTTTCTTCAATCCCCATTTCATATTTTTAAATTTTTGATGGAGATTTCAACAAAAATATGACGTAACTTTGATGACACAAAAGTGATGAAAATATAACGCAAAGGTGACCAAAAATGATGTAAAAATTGAAGCTATGAGGCCATATGTGCATCACATTTACGTCACCACCACCCCTAAATTGAAAAATAAAAGGGCTGGACCCATCCGCACCCATTTTTTATTTTACCATAATATGAATTCACACAATATATAAAAAGTGAAGGTAGATGGAAGGAGAGAAGGGGCTGAGTGGAAGGAGAAAAAGTGACATGGAAGGGCATTTGACCATGCAAAAATCTTATAAGGGCATTTGGTGACCGAGAGAAGTGCTAGAAAGTTATAGAATATGTAGAAGATTTGTAGAAATTTGAGAAAAATATTGGAAGAGGTGGAGAATTTTTTTTGAAAGGAATTCATCTAGGGTTTAACCTAATCAGTAATGTTTTCTATCATTCATTATTAGTTATGAAATATGCATGGTTTTTAATTTTAAGATAAAATTTAGAAAAATTTAAAATAATATTTTCATGCCTAGGGTTTGTAGAGAAATGGAGCTAAATTTGGAAAAAAATTTCATATTTAGAGCCACTCTTTTAATCTTTGAAGGAAGAAAATTAGTAAGAAAATATGGTTTTTACATGTTCCATAACATTCACCCTCCTTTGGAAAATCTGGAAAAATATTTTTTTCTTCATATGGGTTAGTAAATTTTCTTTTAAAAGAGGAAAATTGTGAATTTTTGGTTGTTAAATGAGTGTAATCATTTTTAATTCATGTGCATACTTGAAAATTATTGTATCATCATTTCCATGGAATATCATAAGTCAAATTGTAGAAATAAGGATGTTTTCCAAGTGTTTGATGAAATGTGCAAACACTAAGATCTCTTTGGGTAACCATAGGATGGATTTTTCGAATGTTTTGTTCAAAAAGGAAGGGCTTATGGTGGATACATAGGCA
The DNA here is from genome assembly GCA_018340775.1 of Taxus wallichiana var. yunnanensis. Taxonomy (NCBI): domain Eukaryota; kingdom Viridiplantae; phylum Streptophyta; class Pinopsida; order Cupressales; family Taxaceae; genus Taxus; species Taxus wallichiana. Next base: position 832,112,068 of record CM031237.1, on the reverse strand, counting down.
CTCAAAGATGAAGAAGGGCATGGTAAGTGACGAAATGATTCATGGAATGGAAATTGAATATAAATCCAAAGTAGTAAAAGTATTATTATGATTATTAAATTGATGGAAAATGAGAGATAAAGTTTAAGTACATTAATTCAAAACATGATTAAAATGTATAAATATCCATTATTTAGCAAATATGATGTTTTTGGAAATCCATTCCCAAATAGCATTTTTAACATTGTCACACACCGATTAACCTCTTATGCCTCACTACACACTACTTCCATTTCCATAAAAATATGTCTCAATTCACTTTTACATGAATTTTAATATTTAAAAGTGTTTCAAACCTATGAATGCTAATAACCAATGACCTAACACATCAAGAATTTCACCGATGTGCTATCCTACTTGAAAATCATGGGGAAAAATAAAAAACTTATGAAGAATTTAATAATCAATGTTCATTACACTTTTCAACAAATAATATTTTTAAAGGATTTTGAGAAACTAAATATCACAAATTAGCATTTATTTTACATTTTCTCATCAAAGGGACTCAAGACGTTAGGTTATTGGTGAGTTACCAGTAGTTTGTAATCATTAACCCAAGTTCCATTCACATTTAGTCCATTATACACTTTCAATAAGTGGCCATGGAGACACCTTGAGGTAGGGGTCAAAATTCTCCATGTGGACCAAGTGGAACATAACATGACACTCAAAATGCAAATTTATTAATGGAATATTAAGGACCCAAGCCCACCCCCATTCCCCACTTTGAGAAAATACTCCTCCACCAATCTAGTTCATAGATATGGATTAATAACAACATTAATGATGGATGTGATGGAAAGTGTTTAGTTTTTATGGGCTTTTATGTTTTCAACCCAATTGTATGATGGTCTCTTTTGGGATAGGAGTTTCTCATCTTTCACGATTTGTAGATGTAGACACCTAAATTCAATATATATACCCTCATCACCTACGTGCACATATTTTATTCTATTCATCCCCCTTATTTAATCAAATGCCCTCTTAATTAATTTATCCCCTTAATTAATTAAATGCCCATCACCTTTAAGTCCTATTTAATTAATATCAATCAATTAATTAATTAATTAATCATGCCCTAACCAAATTTCCATTTTGGAATGCTTTTATTCTAAATCTACACTTATGCTTTTCCCTACACTTTTTCCAACATATCTCCACTTCCAACTCACCTACACCTCATCCCTAAACAACCCCTTTCTACTTAATGATTTAAAGCATTTAGAAAAATCCTAAAAATAAGAAATCACACAAAAATAGGAAAATATTCCCATTGAGGAAACTTTCCTCGAATGGCGGTGACTGAGCCCAGTCTCCATCGAATTCTATAAATCTATGTGCTTTATTTATATTCCCCATCGAATGCAAGCAAAATCCACAAGCTCTCTTACAACTTGCAGACAATCCTTCATGCCTGAACAATTCGAAGCCATTATAGACCTCCCAAACCTCCTTGCAACATGCATGCATCAATCGTGATCAGCCTTTTTGTGAGATTGTTGTCATTTTACATTGCTTTAATCAACTTTATCATATTATCTTGGTATTTCTCATATTTAACTTTTTACAGGTTTAGAACATCAGCAACATAGATTGTAAATTCGTCATCAAATTCTTTATACAAATATATACTTGCAGGTTGCTCATTTGGCTTGCCTTTCCTTGGCCTTATCCATTTCTCACATACCACCATCAACCCTGACAGTTGCCATTAACTCGACCTTTGTAGCATTTTCTTTCTATTTAGGGTGATAGAAAGAAAATGCTACAAAGGCCCTGATGTGCTTAGCCTCTGTTCTAGTTTTCTAAACTCTCATCCAATATATCTTTCACAATGAAATCAACTTGTTTACACCCCAAATCACCATCGACTAGGGTCCCGGCTTCAATCCCTCTTTAATCCCTATTTTATGTTATTTTCCTGGTTTCTATTCCTTCAGATCTCCTCTGCAGTTGAATCTAGCATCTCTAGACTTCTCGCATCTTTCAGATTGCATTCAGATCCTACATAGTCTACATATTTCTCTTATTTTCCGATCCAGTCTCCTAGGTTAACGACGACTGCTCTACACCTATCTGGGTTGTGGTTGACCCTGGACAAGTATATTTATCTTTTAGTTGTTTTAATTAGATTGGCGTCTAAATCAATCAATAGTGCTTTCATATTATGTATTATTTCAGTTTTTGCATATTCTCAATATATCTCTTTTTTGTGTACGTCTCTCTTTGTATAAACAATGGTGGATGACATCCATTGAAGAAGTTAACACTTCTCGGGTCCACCTTGTTGGGCAACCCCGCCTAGATCATCTAATCAAAATCATTTTCGGGTCTTACTTATGATTTCATCCGATTTACAACAATAAGGATCCAATAGCCATTGTGCGCCCGTATCATCGTACATTCAAGGTAATATAAACCTTCCATCATTTTTGAGTTGTGTAGCTTCTTTAGTAGCTAGCTCATTAATTTTTATAATGAATGAGAAAATATAACAACATTCTGGCATGCCGGTGAGACCACCCTTTAGGTGATCTCTTGCATCTCTTGCTTTTGTTTTTATTCTTTTCTTGTCTTCCACTAACATTGCAACGTAAGGCCCCACTTTATCACTTGTTCATGTTGGGTTTGTGGCTTGGATTTTTCATCACCCGAGAAGTGTAGATAAATAGGAAAAGCGTTATCCAGGTATTCCACTTTTTTTTCCATATTTTCTCCTTTTTATATCATAATTTCCCATTCCTTCTTGTGTCCTCATCAAATATCACACTTTGTTTTGGGCTTAAAATGAACATTCCTTTTGCATCCTACTTTCCCACATAGCTTAAATAGGGGTTTAATCTTCTGCATCCCACACTTTATTACACATAGCCTTAAACATCACAAATCAAAATTAGTACATCAAAACATTCCCCTACCTGGTTTTCTAATTGGGATTTTATCACCCAACTACAGACCACCTCAGACATTCCCCAACCATAATACACCTGAAACCAGACATAGTTTTCCTTCTCATAGGTACCTGGTTACCCATCCCATTTTTTTCATACTAACTTAAATAAGGTAAGAACATAAAAAGAACTGTCTTCTTTACTTGCTTGGGTAAAAATATTTTCATGCCCGTAGTCACTCATTTAACAACTAAGAGAATGGAACAAAACTTTGCTTCAAACGATTCCTTATCTCAAAAAATGTTCTCTACAACAGCCACCTCATCTATACCCTTGAGAACTCAACCACTTATCGACATCTCTCACCCATAACCCCTTGTTCACACTACAAATTTAGGTAGCTAGAGAACTCAACCACTTATCCCTGTCTAGTCTAGCTACCCCACCATCAATCCAATCGAATCCCTTGGACCACCTAAGGTCCCTCTCGGTGATACCATGTTTCAAGAGCTTCTAGATGCCAATCTAGTGGCACTTCAAGATTACCTCCTTAGGAGATCAACCTAGATTCCCCCAGATGGACCACCACTCCAACAACTTTATCCTTATCAAACCAATCCCCAAACTACCCAAAGCTTACAACTAATGAGCTTTCTATATCCCACCTTGATTCCTCTTCCACCAATCCCTCGACTCATCAAACTACCTAGATAGTCATGCCTATTCCTCACAACCTCCCACTAATCAACACAACAATCAACACTACTCTTCCCCTCACCTCTTGGTCGCTATTCCCACTAGTGTCCCTAGTCAATTCACCCAAACATCATATCCCCTATCCAAACAATATGATCTTATCACATCTAGCATGCATGTCAATACTTCCCAACCCCCTTTCATGGGTTCTTTACATTATGCAATATCTAACCCCTTTCAAAAATAGTTCCAATCTGTTCATACCCACATTCCTACTCAGCATTTGCCATAACAACCTACCCAATCCCAACAATCCTATCATGTTCCCATCACCCAAAAAAATTCTTTCAACAACCATCCTTTCAATCATAGCCCATGGTTTACCCCCAACAAATTCCTCAAACACCAACACATCCGCAAGTTCATCAACAAATTTATCCAACCACTTCTTACATGCAGCCACCACCTCTTATCCCCAGAGACTCTTTTGAATGATCCCATGCATAGCCTTATGAATATGTCAGCCCACCTTGAAGATGCTTATTTAGGAACCAAGGTCTCATGTTCCTTCTATGTCATCAACACAATCCCCTCAATCCCCACCTTCTATGGATCATCTCAAGAAAATGTTGTTTCTGTACCCAAACCAACCATGGCATTACCATCTAACTCCCTAGTTAAGGTCGTTGCTCCTCCTCTTGAGGGTGCATATTTACATATAAAATCTATAATCCTTCCTAGAGTTAAACCATCCAATTCAAAATTTCTTGTTTGAACCACAAAATTTTTAGCCCACCAATCAATATCAAAACTAAATCCAAATCATCAAAACATCAATACACTCAAGTTTTACCCAAAATTTCCCAAGTATCTCATAAGGAATATTCTAACACTTTAGTTAGAACATATATATAAATATTTCAACACTCATTGCAAAATTCTGCAATCACGCTTCCTCCTATTAGTGATTTTGACCCAAAAGAAAGAAGCCTATATGGTTCAATCCCAACCTTATGTGCGCCTTTCATCGTACCTATGGGAAAGATATCTTGAGCATTTTAGAGAAATCCATGCCATTATCCATTGAATCATAAAATAGGAAGACTTTTCCTTGGAATGAGTCAATTCATTCCTTCTAAAACCAAGTGGAAGGCATTGACTATTTTTCCTTCGGAGATGACTCACCCAATGATGGCCCTCCTTTGTTTATCAATGCAATTTGGGTGACCACTCAATCTAGCCCATGCAAGCCCAAATCAACCTCCAACCAAAACCAATACCTTCATCACCATCCCTCCTCCTAAGGAGTTGGTCACATCATCGAAACTAAAGGTTTATGCTTTAACGACTCCTAAGCCTATTGAAAAAAGCATCAAGCCCCAGTTAAAATATCACTCTACGAGCTCATCCAAAGCTCACTAGTTCATAGACATGCCCTTATCTAAGCCTTAAATCACATTGTGACATTTGATGATGAAGCTCAACCCTTCACATATTTTGTAGGAGCACTTACTGCTTTTACTACTACATCATTCAATAAAATGGAAATTCCTTACATTCCACCAGAAGAACACAACCTTCCACTCTTTATTACGGTTAGGATCAATGATATGTTCATTTGGCGGTCCATGATTGACAATGGGGCAAGGATTAATATTATTCCTTTATACACTTTTGACTAGCTTAAGATCCCAAAGGAATCTATCACTCAAACACCCATGCTTCTTCACACTTTTAACAATTCCATTGCTCCCGCCTTTAGGAATAGTCATCCTTCCTATCCGTGTTGGTGAGAAGCTCATCCATGAGATCTTCTACATCATTAAGGGAGAATTTTAATACAATGTTCTCCTTGTTATGGAAGAAACACAATGGAAAGTAAATGAGAAGAACGTATTTTCTTTCGAGTAAACGCAGAGCACCAAATAATCATACGAGCTTTAGATAACAAATGCAATGTAATGTTTGAAACAATTAAAATAATCAAGAATGCTAAACAAAGAATAGCTTAAGATCCTAAACATAAGAACAATATCTTAAGAGAGATGAATCTCACAACACAAAGTTTGCAAAAATAACATCTTCTTCTATTCCTCAAATGATTAAAAGAAAACACAAAGTTTTTCTTCTTCACAATAGTTCTCAATATTCCAAAAATCTCAACCCTTGGAATGCACGCACATCCCTTATTTATAATAAAAAGAGTTGAGAGAAAATAGGACAAACCCTATAAAAAAAGTGTTCTAACAAGAGTCCTATTTTACTTGGCCCTCACGCAGGAGACCAAGTCAAAACTTACTTCCTATGTGACGAAATAGAAATGAAAAAGACATGTCAATTTCAAGATTGAAATGACATGTTACATTGTGACTTAGTCTGAATCGTCATCTTTCTCTTCTTCATCTTTCCTTCTTCCAACAAAGCTGTTTGTTCGAAATTCTTGGAATTTCCGGATTATACCTTGCATCTCATTTTCATCAAAGTGCAGAGAATGATCACTCAGGACTTCACATGTTTCATGAGTGTCACTGACATTTCCGGGAAGCTTTCTCAATCTTTTGTTGAGTTTTCTCAGGGTTTCCAAAGAATGTTCAATCTTTACAAACCTGTCAATGATTTCAATGCCAAATCCATGAGTTGGTTCATGCTGAATTGATTCTTGGATTTGTTTGAAAAGACCATCAACTGGTAGGATACCCGAGTCTCCACCCGACACTTTTGCATAGATTTTGATCAGTTCCTCTTCCAGTCACTCTTGCCATCAATCAATTGATCTCTTGATTCTCTCAATTTTCCACAAGCTTCGTTGAGAATCTTTATTCTGAATCTGATGGCCTTGGTCAGCTGGAAATGCTTATCCGCATGTGGGATGATGCCCTCTTTGACCAAGATGCGTGATGGGATTTGCTTCATCACCTGGAGAGCTTCGAAAGTCAACTCCAGGTGCCCGACCTCTTGAGAGAAATCATCATCCATCTTTTCCCCATCACTCTGTATATTCTCCAAAGATCGATAGACTTCCACAGTGTCTTGGATTACTTCTTTCCCCTGTAGGAGCAGCCTTTGGGTCCATTCATCGACCACCCTCCCTTTTCATTAATCTTTTCAATTATAGGTACCGATGAGAAATCGAACCCGATAGGAATAGAGGATGATGGTATGGACTCAAGGGGTTTTGAGAGCTTAAGTAATACCTCAGTCAACTGCTCCACCTTTTCTTTAAGCTCATCCTTGTTGTCCTTTGTTTCCTTTAATTTCTGGCATAGCACGTTCATAGCATCTCGTGCATCCTATTGTGCTCCTTCTGTCATCACCTCTCCTAGAGAAACCCTGGTTATCTGATAGTCAGAGGCCACTATGTCCTCTTTGGTCTTTTCATCGGGAGTGGCGATCTCTGCAAACTTATGTCCCGAAGCATCCACTAAAACCCTTGAAACTATTTTGGGTTTTTTGGCTGATTTAGTAGTAGAAGCCTTGAGTGAACTAAAATCAAAGGCTGGTATGGGTACAACCACCTTCCTTTTCCTTGGAGTTTTCTCAAGTAACCATTGAGGCATGCAAGCAAAGGAGTTTCCACTGTTGTAGAAGTTGGTATCATACTTTTAGGTGGAGTGGGATTCACTGGTGGAGTGGGAACAATTATCAGTGTGGTAGTAGATTCGGTGAAAAGAGGATGTAGGAGGAGGCATATCTGTAGTTACTTTGGTCCCAACAGAGAGAGGTGAGAGTCCAGAGAAAATGCTGGCCATGGCTAATGAAGTGGATGGGGAAAGAGGAGGTAGAAGTGGTTGTGAAGTAGGAAGTGTAGATTCCAACACCAAAGCCTGGGATGCAAGGGATAGAGTTACTTTTGTTGGGCAGTCAGCAAATGGTGAAATTAGGGGCTGACTCACCTCTTTCCAAAGAAATTTCCCCTATTTCTGGTGGTGTTGGTGACTCTGGCATGTTCACCATTTCAACTGGAGTAGTAGTTGAAGGGGTTTCTTCTTCTCTTCTCTTCTTGACAAATTTGACCTTTATAGGTCCCTTGGAAGAGCTTTTGTCCTTTTCCTTTTTGGAGGGCCCCACCTCCAAAGCAACCAACTTTGAGAAACTATCTTCTTTGAAACTCATCCCCCAAGAGGTGAGCCATGCCTTGGTGTGTGTGAGAATCGGGGCTGATCTATTGGTGATAGAGGCTTTCTCACCGATAGACCAATCAATAGGTGGGAAAACATATTGATCTTCATTCAGTCCATCATAGGAGGATCCAACACACTTTCATTATCACCAGTACCTTCTGGAATGTCAGCGAGTTCGAGTGTCTGAATCTCTGCAAGTGTCAACCTGCTATGATCTTTCCTTCAGACAACAACTTCATCACGTAAATCAATCTAGATGTCTTCTATGCTTGGTATGTGCAAGTGCAGAGTTCCATATGCCTTGAGGACTCCTCAAAATCAAACCCATCTCTGGGCTTCATGTGCTTTTTAAATTTATCTTGAAGTTCATGTACAACGTTCTTGGCTTTTACCACCGTTGAGCAGGTATACCTTCCAATAGAAATTGGGAAGGATACGATGGCCTTGTGTTTACTCTGTTGGTACTTATGAAAATCCAACAATTGCCTAACCAACTCCATCAAGATTAGTTTATCCCTAGATATCTGGGCAAATGGAAAGGATCACCCGAGTACATGACCACCCGAAGGTAAGTGAACTTCTTGAATTGTAAGAAGACACAACCCCATTTCGAAACTTCAGCCCATGCCTCATCAGAGACTCTTGTTTTCCTCAGTTTGGGGTTTAACCTGCAGATGTTCTCGTAAAAGAAGGCATCATTTACCCTTCTGAATTGGTCTTCAGACCCTTTTCTTGTTAACTGAGGAAAATACCGATAAATATGTTCCACTGTCTTGTTCCCCTTTGTGTCCAATCTGGGGTAATTCCTCATGCCAGGCCGCTGCATAGGTGACATACGAGGACATATAAAACTTCCCAGTAGACAAGACTGTTGTCATCTGAGAATCTATCTCATTACTGATAAGGGTACCCCAATCAATCCCCTGTTGATTCTTCTTAATGATGATCATGAATTGGTACATCCATCCTTGGAAAACATTTGATTCGGGGAAACCAAAAACCCGACTCAACAGAGTAATGATATCATTGATTTCCTGAATGAAATCACTTCTAGGAACAAGTCTTGGGAACCTGGAAACAACTAGCTTGGCTTTGATTAGGAACTTCTTATTCACGTGTTTGATACAATCTTCCTGATCATTGTCCCAAGATTTTTGGGCTGACTTGAGATCTACACGTCCCCATACTCCTCAAAGTTAGGCAACTTGAGAAGATCATCAAAGTAACCTCCGTCTAACTTGATTATGACCTCTCCCGCTTGATTTTTCACAGAACGAGAAGTAGAGTCATAATTTGAAGCACAAGCTAAGATGAACTTAGGGCACTGAGCAGACATGGGGAAACCTGCTGCAAGAGGAAGACCACTGCCAACTATTGATTTCATCCATGGGGTCTGGGAAGAACTCTTGACTCTATTCCAAAAGTCTTCCATATCTATGTTTCGAGTTCTGTATCTCGGATGTCGTAATTACAATCAATGTAGGAAGGAGACTCCACCTTCCTAAATTTATACTTCATCCTCCCTGATTTTTCTATCTTTTCCTGTGATGGACCGGGATCCGACATGAGGAATTCCAAAGAAGGGGTGAACTGATTGCTTCTGATTTAGACACTTCGGGTTTGAAGACCTGCTTAGCAATCCCAGAGGCCCAAAACACTACAGAGAGTATCAGAGATTAGTGGGTGTCAAACACTCAGAAAGTCCCGACAATCAGTTGAACCTATTCGGAAGGTATGAGATGTCCACCACTCTGGAAAACCCACAACACTGGAAGATGTCGAAGGGTTTAGAAAACCCGCACTATTGTTAGATGCCGGGAGATTGAAATCCCGCTATACTTGGAGGATGCCGGAAGGTTTGAAGTGTCCGACACCTCGAGGATGCCTGGAAGGATTTTGAAGTGTCTCGACACCTTAGTTTTCCGACACCTTGGAAATCACACACATGGGTTTTGGAAACTGCAAAACACCCTGCGAAACCGAAAAGAGGGAATCGGGTTGTTGGTTAGGTCAAAACATGTAAATTCCTCTCCATTGTTAATATTCTTGATACATTTTTTTATTGTCATTACAATGGCATATTCCAAGGAATAAAACAAAGTGAGCATTCCAAGGGTGAACCCTAAAACAAACTTGATTGGAAAACAACCCAAAAAGGAAAAAGTAAACAAAAACCAAAAACCCTAACCAAGAAAGAAAGAGGAATTTAGAAGGATCATTACACAATCCTTCCACAAATTTCACAAACAAAGAACAAAGTGAAATACCTTCAATCAGATGAAAAATGATCAAAAATGAGCAACTCAATCGAGCACGAAGGTGAGTCGGGTTTGGGGTGAAGAAGCATGCACGAAAATCCACGAGGTAAAAAGTACATCTGGTAAAAATGACGTGGAAATCCAAGTATTTATAAAAAATTTACATTTAATACACTTCAGTTGACACGTGTGTCAACCACCCGACAACTCAGCATTAATGCCATGTCAGCATGTTTGGGATGTCCAAAACCCGACACAAAGGATTTCATATCAATTCGGGTTTCGGGTTATGGGAAGCAAGTGACATGAAGCATGATGCTTGATGGTTCCGAAAACCCGATACAAAGGGGCAAGTCAGGTTTGGGAATTGGAAGACATGCGACATGAAGCATGTTCTGACTAAGGCATGTTTCGATGCTCAGAGAACCCGAAAACCCGATACAAAGGAGCAAATCGGGTTTTGGGAATCGAAGACATGCGACATGAAGCATGTCCTGACTAAGGCATGTTCCGATGCTCAAGAACCCAAAAATACAAAGGATCAAATCGGGTTTCGGGAATCGGAAGACATGTGACATGAAGCATGTCCTGACTAAGGCATGTTCGATGCTCAGAGAACCCAAAACCGAAAGACTTACTTGATGTGGGTTTCGGTTTCGGGAACATACAACATGAAGCATCCAAAACTCATGTTGTCTTGCTATGGAAACCCAAAAACCCGATTATCTCTCTGAAAGGGCATTTTTAGGAAACCAGCTCAAAAATTCCTAGGGTTATCACTAAATTTTGGTGTAAACACAAAAATGAGATAACAACTGGCTCAGTTGGGGACTTTCTTTGTGACATCAAAGGAAGAGAACTTAGAATCTCTGGCTTTATCCATTGGGCTATGGAGTCAGAAAAGAAGAAAACCAAAAACAAAACAAAGAAAGAAAGAAGACCAAAAGCAAACACACGCATAAAAATAAAGTATGTACAATGCAAAAGAGAGCATCTTGCATTAATGATGGAACAACTTCAGATGTTGGCCACTGAAAGGCAAGGGGAGTGACTCTCCATCAAGATATGATAGATAGAAACTATTTTCACCATTCAGCTGATGAATCTTAAAAGGTCCTTTCCACAAAGAATCAAACTTTCCGTGCATTCCTTTCTGCTCCCTTCTCTTATCCCAAAGCAACACCAGATCTCCAATTTGGAAATTACGTTGCCTTGATTTCTTGTCAAAAATTTTCTTTACTTTTCTCTGATGACCCAATGTGATCAATCACCCCTCGCTTTCCTCTTCTAGCCTAGCTAGGTACATAACCCTTTTTTCAATAGAATCTTGAAAAGTCACATCTTCAACTGCTTTGGCCAACTGTAAGGTAGAAACTCTACTGAGATAGGGATCTCAGCATCAATCCCATAGTACTTGGAAAGGAGACATTCCTATAGCTCACTTTGGGGTAATCCGATCCACCCACAACGCATCATACAATGCTTTGTGCCATGTCCTCTGGTTTTCATCTACTAGCTTTCTAATTATGGTAACTAGGTTCTTGTTGTTGGACTCAGCTTGCCCATTGCCTTGGGGATAATAGTCAGATGAGTGAGCCAGGGTGATGCCGAATCCATAAAAAATTCTATCAACTCATGCGATGAGAAATTGGAGGCGTATTATCAGCCACAATCTTGTGAGGCACACCAAATCTGACAATTATATTTTCTTTAAGGAATTTACACACGGCTTCTGAGGTTGCTTGCTTGATTGGTGCAGCTTCCACCCACTTGGTAAAATAGTCTATAGCAGTAAGTACGTAATTGTGTCTCAGCACTGGAGGTAGGATTCAACATTCCAATGAAGTCAATTCCCCACTGATGGAAAGGTTCTTCAATCACTACGGGCTTCAAGGGAAGAGCTGCTAGCTTAGGGTGACCAACAAAATGTTGACAAGCTTCACACTTGGACACCCATTCTGCTGAGTCCCGAAAGAGAGTAGGCCAATAGTACCTAGCCCGTAGGATCTTATAAGTTATTACAGAGGATGAGAAATGTCCTCCGCATGCTAGACTATGGAAGGATTCTAGTAACTTTACCTGTTGTGACTTATCAACACAAGCGCAGAATACACCATCAATACCTTTCTTATATATTCCATTATCCCACAGGAGGTATCTTGCAGATCTTAACTTGACTGTCCTCTTCTCCTTTTGGCTTAAATGTGGGGGCATTCACCATAAGTTAGAAAGAAAGCAATATCTATGTACCATTCATCAGTTGTGCTCATGAAAAGCACCATGGGCAACTTTGAAGAGGTGTCTTTGGTCCTTTCACATTCTGTTTTTCAGCATGATTTTCCGCAATCAATTGGCACAGACCTCTTCCTCATACCAACTTGGTAGGTCTAATGTCTAAGTCATACTCCTAAACTTTAGCTATCCAGTTACCTCATTGACTACCCAGCTCTTGTTGAGTCAAAATGGATTTAACGGTGGTGTCGGGAATGAGAACGAGGGTATGAGAGTTCAACACATAGTACCTAAAATGTTTCACCACTCGTACCACTGCATAAGCATGCTTTTCAATTTGTGACATTTTTAGTTCATGTTCCTTTAATGGGAAGCTCATGAAAGTGATGGGAGCTTCAATGCCCTCGCCATTCTCCTGCATCAGGATGGCTGACACTGTGTGTGTGGAAGCGTAGCTGTACATGATGAAGTCTTTTTGAAATCTGGACATACTAGGATAGGAGCGCAAGCAATTTCCCTTTTGACTTCATCAAATGCAAGCTTCCCTTCAGTACTCCATCGAAATGGAATTTTTCCTTCATCATCCCAAGGATATCCTTGGTTTTATCAGTGAAATCAGGTACAAACCTTCTCAGGAAATTGACCTTTCCAAGAAGGAGTGAACTCCAGTTTTACTTGTGGGTAGGGTAAGGCTTTGAATGGCCTTCACCCTTTCTGGATCGATCTTGGTTCCTTCTCTAGTCACAATATGACCTAGCAACTTTCCTTCGGTCACTCCAAACATGGACTTCTTGGGATTTAATGAAATTCCGTGACGCCGACATCTCAAGAGTACTTGTTCTAGATGATCATAATGATCACTCCATTTTTTAGAGAAAATGGTCAAGTCATCCAAATATACCACTATGGATCTACCCATCAGGTCCCTGAATGCTAAGTCCATAGCTCTTTGAAAGGTAGCTCTGGTGTTGATTAAGCCGAAAGGCATCCTCCTGTAAGCAAAGGTCCCCCATGGGGTTGTGAAGGCCATCTTGTGTTGATCCTCAGCAGCTACCTCAACTTGATTATATCCTGAAAATCCATCGAGCATGGATAGCATTTCTGATCCAGTAATGGTCTGTAACACCTGATCCATGATAGGTAAGGGATAGTTGTCTTTTAATGAAGACTGATTTAGGTTTCAAAATCAACACAAATCTGGATTTCACCATTCTTCTTCCTGATAGGTATGATATTAGCAACCCAGGTGGAATGGTGGATTGGAAAGATAATCCTAGCATCTAAGCATCTTCTGGATTCTGCAAGAATGGTTCCTGAGATTTTGGGATTATAATGCCGCTTCTACCTGTAGGGTTTTACATCGGGCTTCAAAGGGATACTGTGTTGTACATCTTTGGGCTTGAAGGATTTTAAATCTGCATAGGACCAGGCTAAGACATCCATGTATCTCTTTAGGAGTGAAGTGAATTTTTCTTTCTCTTCAGGGGAACAACACTTCCCAATATTCACCATCCGAGGTTGATCAGATGAACCTAGATTGACTTGATCTACTTCCGAGGAAGAAGCTCCTTCAGTTTGTCTCTTGTTTTGAATGAAATGGTCATGCTTGTCAAACAAGCCCTCCAGAGAAACCAACCCTTTGGGAATCTTGTTGCCTTTAAGCTGAATAAACTCACCATCAACCTCTTGATATGGATCTGAAATAGATTCATGGAAAGCTGATTCCGAACCTTCAAAGTATAGCTCACTAAAATTGTCATTTTTTTCTAGAAAAGACAACACCTGTTGATCATCATTGAACACTTGCCAATGAGCCGCATTATCCGGGATACTGGGACGATACACAATCTCAATGGTGTATGTATCTTGTTTGAACTGGGGATGAGGGAGAAGGAGGGATGCAGACACGGCTAAAGAATCAGCCTTGTCATTATAATCTCTCAAAACGCTTGATGGAGAATGCGTCAAAGCATTCTATATTATCCCAAACTTTGTTCCTGTAATGTCTCAAGTGATCATTTTTTACTTGATAGATCCCTTGACCTGGTTGACAATCAGCTCTGCATCTCCTTGAACCTTGAGATTTGAATTCCCTTTTGTCTGGCCATTTCTAATCCTAGTAACAGAGCTTCATATTCAGCCATGTTATTAGTATTATCAAACTGCAACTTGAAGGCAGAGGGGAAGATCTCAGAATTAGGAGATATAAGAACTACACCAACACCCGATCCAGTGGTTGAACAACTACCATCGAATTCAAGGGTCCAAATAGCATTAGAATCTTCTTCCTTGACATCTACAGCTGGTATCTCTGATGTCATGAAATAATTTCCAAAACTAGCATCTTCGAAAAGAATTTGAGCCTTAGGGTCATCTGATTTAGTTACCAAATACTTTTCCTGAGGCTCAGGATGGAGAACATGATAAACCCCATTGACTGGAATTTTGGCCTTGGTCCAATCCATATTAATCTCTCCTCCGACATCTTTACAAAAACCTCTACCCAAGAGGATACCGTAAGCTACAGGAATGTCAGCGACTAGAATGGTCATTTTCACTCTCTTTTCTGGGAAGGCAACGAATGCAAACTGTGCATCTTTGATTTGACCAATCAAGGGAACTTGCTTGGTTTCCATGGAGTAACACCATCCATATGACTTAGTCAAAGTAAGCCCAAGGGCATGGGCTACTTTTGTGGGCATAACATTGTCGGAGGCCCCTGAGTCGATGATGCAATTGCTGAGTTTAAACCCATTTATAAGCAAAGACAAATAGAATGGTTCAATCTTTCCTGAAGAAGAAGCAGAGGTCAGATTGTTTTGAGGTGGGGATTGAGTAGGATTTGGAAAAAGACCTTTTGAAGGTGGGGGGAATGGATAGCTTTACTTCTAATGAATTTGGTGAGTTTTTCAAACTATTCAGGATTTGACTGAAGGTATTCTGCTTCTGACATTTGGATCTTGGTTCTTTTTGCATGGTCGATAATGTCAAAAGTAGTATATAAGGAGTGATAGTAGGTTTGGTTCTAATCACATGAGCTTGAGCTGAGGTATTGACCTTGGGAGAAGGAGAATGAGGGGAAGTTGTTACCTTTTTGGTGACTTCTCTTTCAGTTTGCGCTGAGATAGGAGTACCTCTCTTAACTATGGCTATGGGAGCTTCCTTGTTCTTCTCCTTGGGGCTTTCAAGAGGTTTTCTTGGATTTTGAGATTGGGATCGAGTGAAGATAGCAAATGACTGACCATCCAGTGCACATTCATCTTCCTCGTATTCCAAATACCCAATGCTGGAGTCGCCAGCCGAATCATCATAAGACTCATCAGCGTATCCTGAAGCTTCAAAAGCTTCAGAGGAATCTTGTTCTTCTAGTTCTTCCTCTTCTTCAACTATCTCTACTACTATGTTAATGGGAGGAGCTTCGATTTCCAGCCTCTGGTTGAGCAGGAGTTAACCACGGCCTGTCTCTTACAGTGCACCATTGGTGTTATTGAAATTCCATCTAGGGATATCCCGATATGGAACATTGCTCACCTATCGGGACATTTGCTTTTTCAAAGCAATCAAATCATTAGCCATCTTTTGAATTATAGGGTCAGTATTACTTTGGGAAGAACCTTGATTTTTAGGCTTGGGTGCATCTTTCCTGATTCTTCCTGCCAAAATGAGATCATCCTCTATTTCAATAGCCATTGACTGAGTGATAGCCAAATCAAGGGATAGCTGACCTTCTTAATAGGAAGCTCACATCAGGGGTTGAGCATTAATGAAGAAGCATTTCTGATTTTTCGGAGTAGGTACAACTATTTTCGGAATCTTTTTGATCAGCTTGTTGAATTTTTCCATGAAGTCCCGCATGGGTTCATGAGATTCCTTCTTCATATGGGTAAGTTGTGCTAACAAAGCATGAGAATCTTCAGCCTGGTTTGAATCATGCTTCAAATCTGGTCCTCATGGTAGCCTAGTTTGTGATGCATGCATTTGGAAGGTGGTAAAACCATTCGGCTGCTGCACCGTGCAATGTTTCAATGAAGAGTCGAACAGAGACATCTTCGTGAGCTACTCCAAGGACACCGCATGCTACAAAGAAAGATGCAATGTGTTCATCAGGATGCTGCTTCCCATCACCATTGAACTTGGGAATGTTTTTACGTGATCCATGTGGTAACTCGTGCAATGGTGGAGTTAAAGAAAGAGGACCAATAGCTGCGCCCTAGGGCACAAGTTGTGCTGCCATCCTTCTAAAAAGAGTGCGTATAGGGATCCAAGTGTCAGAAAAGAATAACGTGACAAGTTGCAGACACTTCTCATTCTATGGGATCCAGTTTCTCTGAACAGGTGAAGAACTTCTGGTTTGGTTAGAAATAATGTTGTTGGGGGAAAGACTGAAATTATGTTGTTGTAGCAACTCAAAGAGTGGATCAATTTCACCCCGGGCTCGGTGGGACCGAGTGAAGATCTTTCCGGCCAGCTTGAACCGGGAAAGAGATCTTGTTGAAAATAAGGAAAATACGGAGTCACCAGACACCAAGAGGATAAGCTTTATACTATTAATCCGTATTCCCCAGCAGAGTCACCAAAAATTGTTGGTTGGATATTTTGTCAAGAAAATATGAGGTTCAACCACAAGTACATGGGATTAAATCCCTCCTCAAAGACAGGTGAGGCTACCTATTTATTACTAATCTAAAACACAATAGAAATAATATATACAATATTCACACTAATCTAACCATTGGGGTTGGGATAGAATCCCAAAATCCATATCCACACTAGGTGAAGATGTTGTTTTTATAAATGGAATGGATTGGAAAGGAAATTATTATTATGGAAGAAACACAATGGAAAGGAAATGAGAGGAACGTATTTTCTTTCGAGTAAACACAGAGCACATGAAATAATCATACGAGCTTTAGATAACAAATGTAATGTAATGTTTGAAACAATTAAAATAATCAAGAATGCTAAACAAAGAATAGCTTAAGATCCTGAACATAAGAACAATATCTTAAGAGAGATGAATCTCACAACACAAAGTTTGCAAAAATAGCATCAATTTCTATTCCTCAAATGATTAAAAGAAAACACAAAGTTTTTCTTCTTCACAATAGTTCTCAATATTCCAAAAATCTCAACCCCTTGGAATGCACGCACATCCCTTATTTATAATAAAAAGAGTTGAGAGAAAATAGGACAAACCCTATAAAAAAGTGTTCTAACAAGAGTCCTATTTTACTTGGCCCTCACGCAGGAGACCAAGTCAAAACTTACTTCCTATGTGATGAAACAGAAATGAAAAAGACATGTCAATTTCAAGATTGAAATGACATGTTGCATTGTGACTTAGTCTGAATCATCATCTTTCTCTTCTTCATCTTTCCCTTCTTCCAACAAAGCCTGTTTGTTTATGAAATTCTTGGAATTTCCGGATTATACCTTGCATCTCATTTTCATCAGGTGTAGTGAGAATGATCACTCAGGACTTCACATGTTTCATGAGTGTCACTGACATTTCCGGGAAGCTTTCTCAATCTTTTGTTGAGTTTTCTCAGGGTTTCCAAAGAATGTTCAATCTTTACAAACCTGTCAATGATTTCAATGCCAAATCCGTGAGTTGGTTCATGCTGAATTGATTCTTGGATTTGTTTGAAAAGACCATCAACTGGTAGGATACCCGAGTCTCCACCAACACTTTTGCATAGATTTTGATCAGTTCCTCTTCCAGGTCACTCTTGCCATCAATCAATTGATCTCTTGATTCTCTCAATTTTCCACAAGCTTCGTTGAGAATCTTTATTCTGAATCTGATGGCCTTGGTCAGCTAGAAATGCTTATCCGCATGTGGGATGATGCCCTCTTCGACCAAGATGCGTGATGGGATTTTCTTCAGCACCTGGAGAGCTTCGAAAGTCAACTCCAGTGCCCGATCTCTTGAGAGAAATCATCATCCATCTTTTCCCCATCACTCTGTATATTCTCCAAAGATCGATAGACTTCCACAGTGTCTTGGATTACTTCTTTCCCCTATAGGAGCAGCCTTTGGGTCCATTCATCGACCACCCTCCCCTTTTCATTAATCTTTTCAATTATAGGTACCGATGAGAAATCAAACCCGATAGGAACAGAGGATGATGGTATGGACTCAAGGGGTTTTGAGAGCTTAAGTAATACCTCAGTCAACTGCTCCACCTTTTCTTTAAGCTCATCCCTGTTGTCCTTTGTTTCCTTTAATTTTTGGCATAGCACATTCATAGCATCTCATGCATCTTGTTGTGCTCCTTCTGTCATCACCTCTCCTAGAGCAACCCTAGTTATCTGATAGTCAGAGGCCACTATGTCCTCTTTGGTCTTGTTCATCGTGGGAGTGGCGATCTCTACAAACTTATGTCCCAAGCATCCACTAAAACCCTTGAAACTATTTTGGGTTTCTTGGCTGATTTAGCAGTAGAAGCCTTGAGTGAACTAAAATCAAAGGCTGGTATGGGTACAACCACCTTCCTTTTCCTTGGAGTTTTCTCAAGTAACCATTGAGGTGTGCCAGAAGGAGTAGCCACCATTGTTGTAGAAGTTGGTGTCATACTTTCAGGTGGAGTGGGATTCACTGGTGGAGTGGGAACAATTATCAGTGTGGTAGTAGATTCGGTGAAAAGAGGATGTAGGAGGAGGCATATCTGTAGTTACTTTGGTCCCAGAGAGAGAGGTGAGAGTCCGGAGAAAAATTGGCCATGCTAATAATGAAGTGGATGGGGAAAGAGGAGGTAGAAGTGGTTGTGAAGTAGGAAGTGCAGATCCCAACGCCAAAGCCTGGGATGCAAGGGATAGAGTTACTTTGTTTGGGTAGTCAAGCAAATGGTGAAATTAGGGGCTGACTCACCTCTCCTTCCAAAGAAATTTCCCCTATTTCTGGTGGTGTTGGTGACTCTGGCATGTTCACCATTTCAACTGAGAGTAGCAGTTGAAGGGGTTTCTTCTTCTCTTCTCTTCTTGACAAATTTGACCTTTATAGGTCCCTTGGAAGAGCTTTTGTCCTTTTCCTTTTTGGAGGGCCCCACCTCCAAAGCAACCAACTTTGAGAAACTATCTTCTTTGAAACTCATCCCCCAAGAGGTGAGCCATGCCTTGGTGTGTGAGAATCGGGGCTGATCTATCTGTAATAGAGGCTTTTTCACCGATAGACCAATCAATAGGTGGGAAAACATATTGATCTTCATTCAATCCATCATAGGAAGGATCCAAAACACTTTCATTATCACCAATACCCTCTGGAATGTCAGCGAGTTCGAGTGTCTGAATCTCTGCAAGTGTCAACCTGCTATGATCTTTCCTTCAGACAACAACTTCATCACGTAAATCAATCCAGATGTCTTCTATGCTTGGTATGTGCAAGTGCAGAGTTCCATATGTCTTGAGGACTCCTCGAAAATCAAACCCATCTCTGGGCTTCATGTGCTTTTTTAATTTATCTTGAAGTTCATGTACAAATGTTCTTGGCTTTTACCACCATTGAGTAGGTATACCTTCCAATAGAAATTGGGAAGGATACACGGCCTTGTGTTTACTCTATTGGAACTTATGAAAATCCAACAATTGCCTAACCAACTCCATCAAGATTAGTTTATCCCCTGGATATCTGGGAAAATGGAAAGGATCACCCGAGTACATGACCACCCGAAGGTAAGTGAACTTCTTGAATTGTAAGAAGACACAACCCCATTTTGAAACTTCAGCCCATGCCTCATCAGAGACTCTTGTTTTCCTCAGTTTGGGGTTTAACCTGCAGATGTTCTCGTAAAAGAAGGCATCATTTACCCTTTTGAATTGGTCTTCAGACCCTTTTCTTGTTAACTGAGGAAAATATCGATAAATATGTTCCACTGTCTTGTTCCCCTTTGTGTCCAATCCAGGTAATTCCTCATGCCGGCTGCCGCTGCATAGGTGACATACGAGGACATATAAAACTTCCCAGTAGACAAGACTATTGTTGTCATATCTGAGAATCTATCTCATTACTGATAAGGGTACCCCAATCAATCCCTTGTTGATTCTTCTTAATGATGATCATGAATTGGTACATCCATCCTTGGAAAACATTTGATTTGGGGAAACCAAAAACCCGGCTCAACAGAGTAATGATATCATTGATTTCCTGAATGAAATCACTTCTAGGAACAAGTCTTGGGAACCTGGAAACAACTGGCTTGGCTTTGATTAGGAACTTCTTATTCACGTGTTTGATACAATCTTCCTGATCATTGTCCCAAGATTTTTGGGCTGACTTGAGATCTATCCCCATACTCCTCAAAGTTAGGCAACTTGAGAAGATCATCAAAGTAACCTCCGTCTAACTTGATTACGACCTCTCCCGCTTGATTTTTCAGAAACAAGAAGAAGAAGAGTCATAATTTGAAGCACATGTGCTAAGATGAACTGGGGCACCGAGAGACATGGGGAAACCGCGCAGAGAGGAAGACCACTGCCAACTATTGATTTCATCCATGGGGTCTGGGAAGAACTCTTGACTCTATTCCAAAAGTCTTCCATATCTATGTTTCCAAGTTCTGTATCTCGGATGTCATAATTACAATCAATGTAGGAAGGAGACTCCACCTTCCTAAATTTTTACTTCATCCTCCCGATTTTTCATCTTATCCGTGATGGACCAGGATCCGACATGAGGAATTCCAAAGAGGGGTGAACTGATTGCTTCTGATTTAGACACTTCGGGTTTGAAGACCTGCTTAGCAATCCCAGAGGCCCAAAACACTACAGAGAGTATCGAAGATTAGTGGGTGTCGAACACTGGAAAGTCCCGACAATCAGTTGAACATGTTGGAAGGTATGAGATGTCACCACTCTAGAAAACCCACAACACTGGAAGATGTCGAAGGGTTCAGAAAACCCACACTATTGTTAGATGCTAGGAAGATTAGAAATCCCGCTATACTTGGAGGATGCGGAAGGTTTGAAGTGTCCGACACCTTGGAGGATGCCGGAAGATTTGAAGTGTCGACACCTTGGAGATTTCCTCGAAGGTTTTGAAGACACACCTTGATTTCGGGTTTTGGAAACTACAAAACACCCTGCGAAACCCGAAAAGAGGGAATCGGGTTGTTGTTAGGTCAAAACATGCAAATTCCTCTCCATTGTTATGATTTTTGATACATTTTTTATTGTCATTACAATGGCATATTCCAAGGAATAAAACAAATAGAGCATTCCAAGGGTGAACCCTAAAACACAAACTTGATTGGAAAACAACCAAAAAGGAATAAATAATCAAAAACCCCAAAACCCTAATCAAGAAAGAAAGAGGAATTTAGAAGGATCATTACACAATCCTTCCACAAATTTCACAAATGAAGAACAAAGTGAAATACCTTCAATCAGATCAAAAATGAAAAAAAAATGAGCAACTCAATCGAACACGAAGGTGAGTCAGGTTTTAGGGTTGAATAAGCATGCATGAAAATCCATGAGGTAAAAAAGTACATCTGGTAAAAATGACGTGGAAATCCAAGTATTTATAAAAATTTTACATTTAATACACTTCAGTTGACACGTGTGTCAACCACCCGACAACTCGGCATTAATGCCATGTCAACATGTTTGGGATGTCCAAAAACCCGACACAAAGGATTTCATATCAATTCGGGTTTCGGGTTGCGGGAAGCAAGCGACATGAAGCATGATGCTTGATGGTTCCAAAACCCGATACAAAGGGGAAAGTCAGGTTTGGGAATCGAAGACATGCGACATGAAGCATGTTTTGAATAAGGCATGTTTCGATGCTTAGAGAACCGAAAACCCGATACAAAGGAGAAAATCGGGTTTCGGGAATCGGAAGACATGCGACATGAAGCATGTTCTGACTAAGGCATGTTCTGATGCTCAGAGAACCCGAAAACCCGATACAAAGGAGCAAATCAGGTTTCGGGAATCGGAAGACATGCGACATGAAGCATGTTCTGACTAAGGCATGTTCCGATGCTCAGAGAACCGAAAACTTGAAAGACTTACTTGATGTGGGTTTTGGGCTTCGGGAACATACAACATGAAGCATCCAAAACTCATGTTGTCTTGCTATGGAAACCCGAAAACCCGATTATCTCTTTGAAAGGGCATTTTTAGGAAACCAGCTCATTGAAAAATTCCTAGGGTTATCACTAAATTTTGGTGTAAACACAAAAATGATGAATCCACGAAGACATGAACATACCTTCTCCATCTTTTTGACTCTTGAGGATATGGAATTGGATGACACCATTTCCATTACTTTTGAATTTTTTTTTAGTCTCCACCATAACTTTGGGACCGGTCACCTATCAGTGTGATAATCAAACTAGGTCAATTCATCTTTTTTATCCGGAGAGGATATAAGAAGATTATCCTACTATTGATGTCCTTCAGTGTGTTGATGATGACACCATCCTTTCCCACATGGGGTAGAAGATTCTTATCTTCAGAAGACCTTACCATCTGACTCACCTAATCTTCTTAATGAAGCCACCATTGATGTCAATATCAAGAATCTATAGGAGCCTCACATTCTCAAAGTGGGCCAATCTCTTGATCCACACAAGCTAGAATATTTCACCACATTCCTCTCCCATCATATTCAAGCATTTTCATGGTCATATTCAGACATGCCAGGTCTTGACCCCTCTATCATCATTCACAACATTGTCACCTATCCCAATTCTAAACCGGTGAAGTAGAAGCTTCACCGCAAACATCCTCGTGTCACCATCCTTGTTAAAGAGGAGTTATAATACCTTTTTCAACTAATTTCATCATCCCCATTGATTATCCTTAATGGGTTTCCAACATTTTCCCCATCGCTAAAGCATTGGGAAAACTATGCATATGCATCAATTTTCAAGATCTTAATCTCACTTTCCCTAAGGATGACTTCCCTCTCCCAAACATTGATCAAATTATGGATCTTACCGTAGGTCATGAGATGATTTCTCATGGATGGTTTCTTTGGTTATAATTAAATCCTCATTACACTGGAAGATCAACACAAGACATCCTTCATCACCCCTTGGGGGACATTTTGCTATCACATCATGCCCTTCGGTTTAAGTAATGTTGACACTACTTATCAATGAGCCATGACTTATATCTTTCATGACCTCATCCACAAAACCATAAAAGACTATGTTGATGATCTTTTGGGAAAATCTAAGCATCAATGCAACCATATTTCCATTCTTGAAGTCCTTTTTGAGCACCTTATTCGCTTTTGTCTTCATCTCAATCTAACCAAGTGTGTATTTGGAGTCTTAACAGGAAAAATCCTTAGCTTTATCTTATCTATGAAGGGTATTAAAGTTGGCCCCACAAAATTAGGGAAATTATCAAAATGCCTCCCCCTTCTAATCTTAAGCAACTTCGTAGCCTTAAAGGCCAGCTTCAATCTGTCCACCATTTCATCTCGCAACTTTCGATCATTGTCAACCTTTTCATCACCTCTTTCTCAAGGATATTAAATTTGATTTGGATCATGAATTTCAAAAATATTTTAATGATCTTGAACAGTTTCTCCTATATCCACCGAGTGCTCATTCCTCCACGCGAGGGGGAGCCATTTTATTTATACATCTCTTCCACCAATCATGATCTTGGAGTCATGCTAGCACATCACGATGACCAAGGTCATGAACATGATGTTTATTACATTATTTGTAATCTTCATGACTATGAGACCCACTACACTAAAGTTGAAAGGTTGTGTTACACCCTATTATTTACTACGTCCAAGCTTTGATATTATCTTCTCAATCACAAAACTTATGTCGTTACTAGCTTTCATCTTCTCAAGACATTGTATTCTAAACCTTATCACAATGATTGTGTTACTCGATGGCTCATGCTCATGAAATTTTTGACCTCAAGTTTATTTCTTGAAAATCCATTAAGGGACAAGCTATTGCTGACCAATTAGTGGAAGCCCCTCTTCCTAGTACACATTTACCTCATGAGTAATTTCTGGATGAATCCATTAATCAATTTCATCATGAATATGACACTCTCAAATTCACTCTCTTCTTTGATGGCTCAAAATGTCAGCAAGGGGGAGGTGTTGGTGTCATTATCATTCCTCCTTGGGAAACTCCTATTCCCATTGCATATAAACTCAATTTTGAGTGTACAAAAACATGGCAGAATATGAGGTCCTCATCTTGGGAATTAAATTCCCATCACCTTTAAGTCATATTTAATCAAAATTAATTAATTAATCATGCCCTAACCAAATTTCCATTTTGGAATGCTTTTATTCTAAATCTACACTTATGCTTTTCCCTATGCTTTTTCCAACCTATCTCCACTGCCAAACCACATACACCTCATCCCTAAACAACCCCTTCCTACCTAATGCTTTAAAGAATTCAACCAAATCCTAAAAACAAGAAATCATGCTAAAAATAGAAAAATATTCCCATTGAGGAAACTTCCCCATGAGAGCGGTGACCCAACCCGATTGCCATCGACCCTATAAAGCTATGTGTTTAATTTATATTCCCCATCAAATGCAAGCAAAATCAAATAACTCCCTTACAACTTGTAGACAATCTTTCATGCCGAACAATCCGAAGCTATTACTGAGACCTCCCGAGACCTCCTTCCTTACAATGTGCATGCATCAATCATGATTGGCCTTTTTATGAGATTATCACAATTTTACATTTCTT
This sequence comes from Taxus wallichiana var. yunnanensis, assembly GCA_018340775.1. Classification (NCBI taxonomy): domain Eukaryota; kingdom Viridiplantae; phylum Streptophyta; class Pinopsida; order Cupressales; family Taxaceae; genus Taxus; species Taxus wallichiana. Next base: position 832,087,139 of record CM031237.1, on the reverse strand, counting down.
TAATCAGTTTCATCGTATTATCTTGGTATTTATTGTATTTAACTTTTTACGGGTTTAGAACATTAGCAATGAGCTCGTAACTTCGTCATCAAATTATTTCGCAAATCTATACTTGCGGAGTTGCTCATATGGCTTGCCTTTCCTCAACCTTATCCATTTCTATCATAGTCACCGTCAACCCTAATAGGTCACCGTCGAATCAGCCTCAATAGCCCTTGATTTTTGTTCCAAATCCATCCTCATCCCCTGTATGTGCTTAGCCTCTATTCCAGTTTGCTAAACTCTCATCCAGTCTCTCTACCACAGTGAAATCAACTTGTTTACACCCCAGTCACCATTGACTAGGATCCCTCTTTGTAATCCTTGTATTACGTTGTTTTCCTAGTTTCTATTCCTTTAGATCTCCTCCGTAGGTTAAATCCAACATCTTGAGACTTCTATAGCTTCCATATTGCATTTAGATCATGCACAGTCTACATATTTATCTTATTTTCCGATCTAGTCTCTTAGGTCACCGTAGACCTACCTCTACATAGTCGGATCACTATCAACCCGGACGAGGTATATTTATCTTTCGGTTGTTTTAATCGAGATCTAAATCTAAATCAATCAATACTGATTTTAGATTCTCGTATCCTTTTAGTCTATGTATATTACCGGTATATCTCTTTTTGTGTACGTTTATTTTATTTAAACAATGGGGGTGACATCCATTTGAGGAAGTTAACGCTTCTCAGTCCGCCTTTTCAGTGCAACCCTTTGCCCCGATCATCTAATCAAAATCATTTTCAATCTTACTTGAAAATTTCATCTAATTTATAGTAACAAGGATCCAACAACCAATGTGCATCCATATCATTGTACATCTGAGGTAACATAAAGCCTCCATCATTTCTAAGTTTTGTAGCTGCTTTAGTAGCTAGATCATTAATTTTGATAACGAATGAGAAAATACAACAACAATAGCAGGTATCGGGACATTTCAAAAAAATTACCCATTTACTTAATCAAATAAAAAAATTATCATAAAAATATAGTGTATATTTGAAATTGAAAAATTAGATGTAAACCTCAACATTTATTGAAGGAATAACATAATCTTTAGGAAAATATTTTCACAAAAATAGTCCTATTGATTAGATTATCATGACAATCCAAAAATACAATTATAGTGGATATTGAATATATTTTTCTATTGTGTGGTATTCATCCTTGTGCCTTATTACCAATCGTTATTTAATTCGGGGCTCTCTTATTAAAAAAATATTTTTGAAATGAAGGCTGCAATTTTTGGGAAATGAATTCTATAACACCTCTATTGGTAGAAGCGTGAATATTTAGTGTAGTCATTACAACCATAAAAGACACCATAAAGGTAGAATAAGAAAAATATTAAAATTAATTTTTTTTATATTTTGGAAGTAAATTCGAGTGTAGTTGCAGAACCGATAATTGACAATTACATTTTGGGCTTTCATATCTCTCGGTGACATATGAAACCTTATATAAATGGTCTCATATGATAAAATGTATACATAGTTCAAACACTTTGAATTTAGATACCACACATGTGTGTTATCATATGGGGATAAATGTGGTGGTATTAGAACTATCAATGTTTTCCTTCATTGAGAAATGTCCCTTACACATAAATAAAATGTTTCACTATTTTAAAATATAGTATTACTGAAATTTGGGTACAATTTGTTATATAATTTCTCTTGCCATCTCACACCTCGTGCATTCATGTTTTTGCTGACAATAATTATTTCAATTTGTCACTTGTTTGTTATGAATTAGTGTGTTACTACTCACATGGTCGTTAATGCGTGTAATTATCTTTATATAAAAAGTTTTAACAACTTATATAAGTTAGGAGTTTGGGATAATAATGTTGTGAGATAATTGTACATGATTGTTGGGTTGTTCAACCAAATCAAAAATATATGAGAGAGATAAGAAGGTTGAGATATTCTATATGTGTTAGAGAGATGTTTCTCATCTAAGTTATACTCATAAATCTTAGCTTTACGTGTAAAAAGTACTCCATTATATGTGTCTTTGTGAGTTATTGCAACAATTTCAAACATAATAGATGTGGTAATCAATAATCTTGATAATTATACATAGAATTTTATATTGATAATTATGTGATGTAAAAATAAATAAATATAAATTTTATATTCATTTATAATTTCTCATATGGATGTGTGTGTGTGTGTGTGTGTAATATCTAGATTCTATTTTATTACAATTTAGTAGTAGTGGAATCATTGTTTACATGACATATTCGTTACTTACATGTATAATTTTTGAGGTTTGTGTGCGAAGTCAATTACCTCACATTGTGCCATGGATTTATGCTTGTATTCCTCTTTGAAAGAGAAGAATTATAATTCATGTTTTTATTTTGTGATAAAAATTCTTATTTACTCATTTGTAGAGCAAATTCAACATTCAAAAAAATATAAAGAGATCACTCGAAGAAGACTTAATTGTTGTGGTTTCCATAATGTATTCTATTAAATATTAATTTTATTTAAGTAAACTATTTTTTATCTTACTATTAAGGTGCATATAATTTCTTTGCCCCCTTATGGTTTTTTTGGTGTCATAGCTACTTGTCAATGGACACTATAAATTTCCTTTTTATCTTTCTATATTTCAAAAATTCTAATTTACAACCCTAAAATTGATTAACTATTAAATTGTTAACATTTGTTTCACAAAATTCTTTACGGTTTATATTTTTCTTTTGGTCGTGGGAAAGCCTTTTATTTGTTTGAGTAGTAAATTATATATTTTCTTCACATTATTTTGATACATCTTTTATGTCCATATAATTAATGTAGTACAAGTATGACCTAAAATATTTATTCCATGGAAGTAAGGAGGAGATTGTAAGTACATAAGGGATGGGGTAAGTAGTTATAATTTTTAGACCCACACCCATTCATTGAATTCCATTACTTAAGAAACACAATTTTTTTCTATTATGTTCTAATAACATATAAGATTGATAATAAATGGTAGCCTAACCAAGGGTATTTTTAATTGAAATTCAAGACTCTTTGTTTAGATCTTGTACAACTATACAACTTTCCCCCTTTACGATCTTACGAAATAGGTATAGTTGTCATCTTAAACCAAATTGAAAACAAATTATGTTTGTGCTTTGTTTATTACAATAATACATTTTAAGGACAAGAAAATTTATAATGTGTTATTTTTGTACTTATAAATGAGAACAAACATGAAAAAACATACTTTTTGAATTATTTAAAATATAAGAAACAAATGGAAATACTACTCTCGGTGAGAGATCTTTGTTCAAAGCAGTAGAAGTAGGTAGGACATGCCAATATCCTCTACAACCACTAATGATTAGCCTTACTAGAATAAAAAATAGGTTAAAAACTAAAATAAAGGAAGAAAATTCTAACATAAACCTACCCAAAAACTAGAGTCTTCGAGAGACAACCAAGACAATTGAGACTTGGTGAACCAACATAAGGACATACCCCGAGTAGACGAGCCACCAAAAAATAGGGAAACAAATAATGAAATGAAGATGTATTCAGGAATCTACATCATACTTCACTCCCTCCATACCATTATAATAATAAATACCAACCCATGTTGACTTGACCAAGGGACACCGGTGCAAACAAAGAACAAAGTCAAGAAGTGAAAGATAAGCAAATATAACACATAAAACCTTCCTCCAAGTTTATATTGCAAACATCAATGATAAGATTGTGGAAGTATTACACTTGTAAAATCCTTGAACCATTGGATTGTGGATGATCTTAAATTGATCTCCAAATGTAGAAATGGAAATGCTATGAGTACAATTGAACACGGGGAAGGATTTTCAATATGCAGATATTAAATAGCAAATTAGTAGATTTTTGTTGTAAAGGTTCTAGAGATCTCAAGAGAGGGTTTATGAAGGATAAGGCCTATTTTTTATAGAGGCTAAGGAATGGTCGCAATTTTTTTAATGAGATTATGAATTCATATTCTTAAAATAACATTAGAGGAAGTTCAAATGAATTCATTTTCCATTGAGGGGCAATGAATTTCTATTTTTTATTCAATGAGGTGGTTGTACATGCAACTTTGTTGCCCCCACCTTTGTAGGATTCTAGAAGTAGAGTTGAGTGGAGTGACTAGGATAGTGAAGTGGAGTCTAAGTGGAGGATGAATAGGAAAATATATTTATTTTCTATTTTAAATAACTAATTTAATTAGCTATGAAGTGTGAGTAAGATAATTAACCATTTAATTAAATAAATGTTTAATTAAATTAGCTAAAGGGTGTAGGAATTAAATTTAATTCATTCCAAGGGTATGATAGAATTAAATTAATTAATTCTAAAGGGTTATGATTTAAATGATAGAATTAATTTAATTAATTCTAAAGGGATGTACTCTAGTAGGATAAAATTAATTTAATTAATTCTAATGGGATGGAATTAACTTAGTTAACTCCGAAGGGATGTAAATATGATATGAATAATCCAAGAATAGGCTATAAATAAGCATGTATTTTTAGGGTTTTTACATTTTACCTCTTTTAAAGTGTTATTATGAAGTGATATCATTTTAAATATAGTAGGCACATGTATATCAATGAGTAGAAGACATGGAATCCGGTGGAAAATTGAGATGCCCCAACGAAGTGGAACATTGATATGCCCTAATGAGTGTGAATGCTAAGGGGATGCCCCCTCAAGCATATGGGAAACACAAAAAATTGGTGGAAAAACAATTTATAGGAAGAAGGGAAAGGCAAAGGAAAAGGGAGGTAAAGGAAGAGGGAAGGAATTTTGCTCGTAGCATGAGCTTTCATTTAGAGAGTGAAAGTTAGAGAAACCTTATTTTGTTGTTGCACAATAGAGTTGTCATCATGATTATGAAAGAATCATGATGTTTAACCCATTATGTGCATAAAAACACACACATAGCAAATAAAAGTGAAAAAGGAAAAACAAACCCAATATACATAGTAGATGTAGGCACCATGGTTATAAATGAACCAAGATGTTAACATACTACTTGTAATTGGTCCAAAGCAAAACAAGAGAAAACAAACCCAATATACACCATAAAATTAGGTGTCATGGCTATAAAGGGCCAAGACAATAATGAAATATGTGCAATTGGTCCGAAATAACAACAACAATGCAACACAACTTTGAAATAAAGACAATTTACTTTACCACTAATGTGTTCCATAGTGATAAGTGTCAGATATAAATGCCCCCAAGTGATTTATTAGAAACGTAAGGGGATTGGATTAGGCCAAATATTGGAGTAATATTAGATACTCCTCGTGAAACTCTGTCGGATCCCATTGAAGTTTGATTTGTATTGGATTAAATCATTTTTCTAGGAAAATATGTTGAGATGCGAGGAAAAACATGAAAACCAAGTGTGCCTCAAGCGAAGTTATATTGCGAAGGTTTAATTGATTGTTTTTACTCGAGCATAGATATATGCCATATGAAAAATTATTTTATTACCTTAATTGACCTAATTTCCACCTCACCTAGACACCTCATCCAACCACCTCACCCTAGACCTATTCTTGGCATGTTTCCATAACTAACAATAACTAAGTCTTACTTGCCTTAATGAGCTAAGATTTGGTCTAACCCTAAAATCAATGCCTAAGATTTCTCTAACCACATTCCCACTCATTAGAAGGGAAGCTTCCATTTCTGATCCGATGAGAAAAAACCAACTTGGCCCAAGAAATTAGAAAGATCTACCCATTTTAGTAAACCTAGGGAATCCCACCTTAACCGATGCCTCAGACCTAAACCGATGCCTTGGTCAAGATGGAACCATCATCGGTTACCATTTATTCACCTTAGCAACCTTGTTTGAGAGGTTGGCACATTCTGAGAGAAGAGAAGAGAAAGAGAGCTGCATGCAAGAAGAACCAAAGTCTTTTCATGCATCCAGACATCTCACAAACCATCATCCAGACAAGATCTAGAAGCATTGCACTCATGGTAAGCATTCCAGAATTCACGCTATGACACCAAACACCATTCCTCCGATCAACTATCACACCATCCAACCATCAAACCTGCATCACAAGTAAGTATTTTGTTAACCAACATTTGTTATTTCAGTTCTAGCTTTAGGCTTTGTTACTTGTTATTAGTTTACACTTTGAATCTCATTCTCCCACCATTTATCTCCATACAAGTTTGACCATTCCTTCACCCACACACCATAAAATCACCCATCCCTCACCTAGTTTCCACATCTCTGAGTATTTCCAACACCCGAGACTAGACTACAAACCTCCTCATCCATCCCCTAGTAATCTCTATCAAATCCAGATAAACCTTGTAATGAAATATTGAGTTAGTTTGAAAATCCTAACCTTATCATAATCGTTACCCATAACCATCGGTTATTACATAAACATCACACGGTCATACCAAGACCGATGTCGGTCTCTGTGTTTTATACCCTACCCAAGAACAGAGCCAAACAACCTCCTACCAATTGACCTAAACAACCTAGAATCAGACCCTGACAGTCCCAGTACCTTGATAGTTACCTCATCCTTTAGATCCAACTATAGCCTAGCCTGTTGTGATTGGATTTGCTTATTGTACTTGAATGAGATACCTAAATCATATCAACTACAATAGGAATTTACTTATTTCTCACATTAATTTGTTTTAAATAGTGGATTGACAACCATCTAGGAAGTATCACACTTCCTGGAACTAGCATACGCTAGGCAATCCACTGTCATATATCATTTAACTTCTCTTTTTGTGGTCTTGTTTTCTATTACAGTAGTTCCTCCTAGCCAAAAGGAAGCTCTCACAATCAACACTGGATCGAGAAGTCAAAATGCGAACACACAACAACCATCAACCAACCCATTTAACAGGTATTCCTCCTAGCCCATAACCCTATCTGTTTCATCATTCAAAAATGTAAAGAAAATGGTGAAACATTTTGGCATGCACTGGTGGGACCCATCAAGGGTTCTATTGCATTTTCTTCATTTCTAGGTGAAAAATTTGTGTGTTTTTTTCCTTTAAAAGGCTTACACAGTAATTTTCTTCCCTAGTAATCCTCTCTTCTTTCTAATTTCTCTAAAAGAAACATTTCTCTTGGTGCATTTAAAGAATCATTCTTCTTTCTTGCTTTTTGCATTTAGTGAAAGAGCATACCCTCTCCTATTCATCATTTGCTTCATCAAATGTAATATTTTGATTTGGGCTTAAAATTGGTTGCATTACATTCTGATTTTTTGCATTTAGCTCACATTAAAATGAGGGAAACCTATATGCTGGAAGTCATGCCCAACTGATGGTTGACACAAAGAATCGTAGAAAGCACATTCTCTCTCTCTCTCTCTCTCTGTGTCTTACCAAACTTGCACAAAATTGAAATATACACATCTTTCTTAAACAACATCTTACCTAGGAACACCTATCCATGATCACATGATCAGATTGGTAGGTACTCCCAACTCATTACTTTTGTTGAGTCATTATCTCAGAGGATGGCCCCCCCCGCCATAACATACCTAAAACCTCTCCTTTTAGATATCCTTCTTCGTAGGAAGCCTTCCTCACCAAAAACTCTATTCTAAATTCATGAGTCAGTCTTCTAAATAGCATAAGCTCAACACATTAAAAATCACTTGTTAGGTACGTGTTTTTAGTGTTTGATTGACGTGTGTTTTGAGGTGTGAGGATACGCTTCTCCATTTTTCCATTTTGTTTGCCTTACACACTCCACAATCACAGTTGGAGTATTTGACTTCTTTTGAGTGTGTCAAGACTTCATTGCATCATCTCCAGACCTTTGGGTTGATTATTTATCTCACTAAAATTCACAACAATCCATTTTTCTACATCTTTCCAATTTTCACAATAATCACATCGGTTACCCCTGACCGCATCGATTTTTCTTAACCGCATCGGTTTTTGTTCTTTTGGGTTAAATTGCCTAAAGAACCCTTATTTCATTTTTTTTTGTTGTTAGAGTTCCTGTGAGTCTCTGTACTCTCTCTTCTTTGATAAATAGTCATCATACAACTTGTTCATCTGACCATCACCAATCTTTTCCTCATTTGATAAAATTGTTCTATCTCACAAGAATCGACCTCGTTACCCTTAAACATCGTCATCCTTAACTGGCATCGGTTACCTGTATTGAACATCAACTGATATATTACCCAAATCTACCTATAGACACCTATTTTCTTCATTCTCACTTGCTCCCTGTGTCATCTGCGAGGATACAACATCACCTGATATACATTCATTCACATGGTGTTGACTCGCAATCAAGCTAATGCTCTTATATTTCATGCAAGTTGTCAACCACTCCCACCTAGTCCTTCACCACCCTCTATCCTATCACCCATGGATCAACCCTACCTACCACCATTTTCTACAGGTGATGAGGAATTTTACATGACTCCTTGATCAGAATCCCATGGCCTTATAGTTCTACCTTTCCCACTCTTCCACCCGGGACTCCTCAAGTCAGTTGATATATGGCATGCCTGTATCCATCTCTCCTGCCCTTATTCCCACTTCTGCATCAGCCCCTAATAATGTGGTGTTACCTTCACCTACTTCACCCCAGTGGTTTCACAGCTAGGACCCATACCCACCATGACCATTGCATCTGTAGTATCACTCACACTGTAGTATCTATTGTCCCCTCATCGACCACCCAAACCATAACCTCATCCGCACCCATTGTCTCACAAATACCCATTACAACACAACCACCCGTGGTGTCGGTGACCCCTACTCCATTCCAAAATCTTGTCCTCTCCATCCCACAAACACTACCCCCAATCACTACTAGAGTCACTATGACCATCCCACCTACATACACATACTATCAACAACCCCTATCTCATCTATCACCCATTCTGGATACATACCCTCTATATCGGTCCCCTATTCTCAACCTCCCTATTGGCATCACCATATAATGGAATGCCACCCACATCACAGGTTCAATACCAGCCCCCTTATGCCACAGGAGGAACCCTTCCACCACAACCTACCAATGACCTCATCAAATCAATGATGGAAAGGATGCAGACACTGGAAGCATGGTTTTGGGCTCACGTAATTCTCTCACCTATGATGAAATATGTAATGAGCCCATTCATCCATCCATCCCTATTTTCCCATACCATGTACATTGGGAAATGCCAAAATTCAACCATTTCAATAGTAAAGAAGACCCACAACAACATTTGTGGTCTTTCAAACATGGGTGTTACCTGATCACCCATGATGATGCTTTACTCCTATGGACCTTCCCGATGTCCCTGATAGGACCTGCATTGGACTGGTATAGTGGGCTACCAAGACACTCCATCTACTCATTTAATCAAGTAGCCCAAGCCTTCTTAGATCACTTCTCCATCAACATTGTTAAGAAGGTTACCATGACTGATCTTTATTCCACATGACAAGACAATATGATGATGAGTCTATCACTGACTTTTTCACTCATTGGCGCAACCTAATTAACCAACTCACATTTCAATTACCTCAAACTAAACTCATAGAGTTGTTTACTCTGGGCTTGTGCAAGACACATCTCACCAACCTGCAGTGTAAACCTTTCACACTTTTGATGAGGCATTCACCATGGCATGGAAATTGGAAATTCATGCTATCAAAGAGAAGAAAATTCAACTTCGTAACAAGAACATCACATTCAAATCAAATGATGCTTCTTCATCTTGAAACCCCAAAAAAACTATTCAAAACCCAAAGGATCTTCCAATGCCATAGTTCTCAAAAGGCCCCCTCATCAATCAAACCCAACCAAACCTCCTTCTAATCTCTCTCCCATCCAAGCTTTCTAGTTTAGATGAGAACAATGAAAGTACACTTCGATAGGAGAATCTTATTCTTCTATTTTGGAAAATCTTGTTAAGGTTGGTGCCATTACCCTTCCACCTATAAAACCACATACTAGTTTTGACCCTGAGCACCCCATGCCCACATGGTATAAGGAACATGAATTTTGCAACTATCATCATGTCAAAGGTCATAGTGATAATAACTACATCACCTTCAAGAATATCATCCAAGAAATGTTAGACAATGGAGATCTAGTCTTGGATAGCCCGAATGCACCCACTAACCAAAACCTACATATCTTCAAGAAGCCATTCCTAATCATGCCCCATCTTCCAACCAAGCTGGTGACACTTCAAACAATGATAGCAATGTCCATGAGGTCCATGCTATTTTTGATGACATACCTATTGCTTCCCAATTGCCTCATGTTCCTTCCATAGATGAAATCTTAGCCCAAGCTCCACTACCTACACAAGAACCTATTTCATCTACTCCTCCACCCATAGAGGAACCCCCTTCATTTTCTCCATCACCCATGGAAGAGCCTATAATTAGCATGCCACCTTTGACCCCTCAAATTTTTCGAGCAGTTTTAGTGACACCTCTCCTACTCATAGGAGATGCATGTCCACCACCTACACCATCACAAGGAGAGTCCACCTCATCTGGCCCATCCTCTCCTCTACCCATGGAGGATCCTATAGAATACCACTACCTTTAGATGACCATTCACCATCGGACCTTCAAGATCCCGCTGATCTACTTTGTCTCTCTTACCCACAGAGTCCGAGGCTAGCCATTTCCCTGTGTCTCAAACACATTTTATGGGAATTACAACTCGATCCACATCGGCCCCACTTACAACAACACCATTTTCATGCTTGGTCGATCACCTGGACTATGTCGATAGAGCCTTACTTTGGGGATGCCTTCTACTTCTGTTTCAACACAAATGCAAGTTGTCACTCACCGACACCTCCACTATCTATCCAAAAGTGTTTCGAGTGACCAAACCAAACACAACCATGACTATTGCAACACCTTCCATGTCACCACCCATGGCCCAACTCACACCTCTTCCCATAACCCAACATACATCTACACCCAAACACCTACCCACACCTATATCATCTCCCTTACCTAAACCTATCACTACCTTAGGGGTCATACCGATAACAACTAGCCTTACTCACCCACCCATCAAATTAGATTTAGCCACATCTTCCAAAACTAACACTAAACTTACCCCGAGCCCCTAAAAAGAAGATCCAACCTCCTAGGCCTCATACACCAACCTCACCTACCACACCATTATCACCTTCACCCCTTCCATCCATCCTAGGACCTCACCCCCCAACCCTAGCCAAGAAACCCCATCCAGTAAACCAAGAACCCAACAACCCATTTCCTCATCACATGGACCTCTAATATACCCAAGTGACCCACACAACTTCCACCACTCACCCGTAACCTTCTTACCACCCATACCTCCACTACCATCCATAACTTCTTCACTACCCATGACACTTTCTTCTCTTTCACTCACACCTTCTACCCAACCTCTACCACCCACCTCCACACAAACTCTAGTTACCCCCATGGGTAACCCATCCTCTTCCACCATCTACTTTTCCCTCCACATCTCATACACCCATGTCATCATTTCCCAAAAAGGTGCAACCTAAAGCTAAAAATCTGCTACCCTCCAATAAGGTAGTTAAACCAACCAAACCTTCCATCGCTAGCTCTTCTACCATGCCCATACCCAAGCAAGATGCAACCAAGACCTAAGACCACTCCACACACCAAACTAGTAAACCAACCCATTCCCCCTCCTGTAAAGCCTCTTCCTCCACAATCAACCATACCTACCCAAACCCACATTCACCTCCCATTGTGATCCACTAGCAGGATCCTATGCCAAAATCTTAACCAATCTCCTCAAAATTTTGTCATCACATTACCACCTCTTAGACCTTATGACCCACTCAAACCCAAACCAAAAGGGTTTGATGAAACCAAAATTTGTGCCTACCATCGTGTGCCAGGACATGATGTAGAGAACTGTAAGGCTTTAAAACCACTCTTGTCCAATTATGTCCTCCCGAAGAAAATTTTGATGATGATGATCTTCTTGATGAGGACCCCATTTCACCTTCCACCAATTTCCCATAGATCTCCTTCCATTACCTACTCAAGACCAAAATCTCCACCCCCACAACTCTTTGATCCACCCCAAGATTTGAGATTAACATGGTTCGTATAAGAGAGTTGGCCAAACCACCACCCAAATGCCAATGCACCCTACTCATTTCACAAGGATCATATCCCCACTAGGTTTTTTCCCTCATGCCACTATACCTTCCATGACACACCCTCTTCATCCACCTCCCCTCAGATTAACATGATCAACATTGCCACCCGTGCTCAAAAAGACAAGGGAAAGGAAAAAGCAACTAGCCCATCAACCAACCTTGTACCCAACATACCATCCGCACCCATACCCAAAGTCACCATTCGAGGTCCTGCATATCCTATTTTCGATGGGGTCACACATCACACAATGCTAAAACAACTACACCAATCCCCCTCAAAATGTCTTTATATGACCTCATCCAAACCTCGAGTCACATCATCAAGCCCTCATGGAGGTCCTTCAATCTATTGAAGTCTTACCAAATGACCCCACACCCATAGCCTCCATCATTACCCCTCACCACGTAGCCTCTCTCACTAGGTCATCACCTTCCTCTACCTCCACCTACTCGCCAAGTGGCCACCCTCAACTTTTTAGATGAAGAGATCACTCCCTTCCAGTCCGATGACCCCAACCCCACTCTTTTCATCTCATCTTTATCGATAATATACACATACGATGTTATGATCGATGGTGGTGCTAGCATTAACATCATCTCCTCCCATGCATATGACCAAATGTGAATACCTACCAATTACATGCATGGTAACCCGGTTATGCTATGTGCACTCCTTCAATGATGCCATGACCTCTACCCTAGGTACCATTGTTCTCCATGTCCGCATGGGTCCCCGCACTATCCCAAAACTTTTCTATGTCCTAGAAGGGGAGTTCCAGTATAAATTTGCTTACTCGGATGACCTTGGATCCATGCCATGGGTTGTGTCCCTTGACTTTACATCACTGCCTCAAATTTGAACATGAGGGACATAATTACACCATCCCTACCGACCCATCACCTTTCAAGACCTGTAACATGCTATATGGCCCAATGATGTGCTTGTACCGGTCAAGGCATCTGCCACTATCACTACTTCACCTTCACCTACAAGCCCATCCACCAAAACTAGCCACTACCTCTTGCATCTAACCTTGTTATCCCCACTATGCAGTTGTAGCCTCTACCACTGACGCACCTATTTCCCCATCATCTAGTGAGCCATCTATCCCCGCTACCCACATACCAACTACTGATCCCTTAGAAGGTGTTTTTCAATGCCTCACTCTGGGGGAATACCACCTATACAATATCGACACCTTCCTCACCCCACAAGAGTATGGGAATCTATGTCAACACCCCTAGCTATGACATCTACATCGGTGATGTTTTTCCTTATGGCCCTCCCCACCTTCGCACTAATCTAACATATATGGGGACTTGATATTGCCACCTATAAACCCGAACCTCCATCCCAAGCCCAACCATTTTTCATCGACCTACACTCCCTCACTAACCATTCGCTTCACTCACACTTTCCTCCACCGGTGTGCGTGGAAAGGATTTGGCTTTGGATTTTATGAACAAGGGCCATACCATATATCATTTCTGTACCTCTTGTAAACACAATGACCATAGTGGCATTGGTTTTGATGCTCCACCCTCCAAGAAGGTTCATGTCGACCTCATCCAGATGGGAAATCTTCCCCATCTCATTCACCCACATTACCATCTTCACCCATGGAGTCCATAGATCCCGAATCTATTCCTCCTAACTTTTTTTTTTTTGTAAACACCATTTCCTTGGGACCACTGACCTATCAACGTGATGGCAAAGCTCCCTCTTCTCTCCCATTCCTGTATCCTGACATGATCGATGATGATACACCTTCTATTAATGTTCATTCAATGTCAAGGATGATGAGTCCATCCTCACCTACCTTGGTGTGGAAGACTCTTATATTCATCGGTCGTTACCCTCTGAGATGTAAACCATGTTGAATGAATCAACCATCAAAATCAACATTAACACTCAAGATGACCCACACATTCTAAAGATCAGCCAATCCTTAGATGCTACTAAACAAGAAGCCTTCACCTCTTTCCTTTGGGACCATAAGCAACATGATTTTTCCTGGTCCTATGCCGATATGCCCGAGTATTGACCCAAAAATCATGGTCCACAATATTGTAACCATCCCTGATGCCAAACCCATCAAACAAAAGCTACGGAAAATGCATCCTCGCATTGCTCTTTTGGTCAAAGAAGAACTTCAATGCCTTCTCTCGTTTTTCCTTCATTCTACCCATTGATTATCCCCAATGGATTTCTAACATCATTCCTATCACAAAGGTGACAGGGGACTCCACATTTGCATGGACTTCCATGACCTCAACCTCGCCTATCCCAAAGATGATTTCCCCTACCAGGCATTGACCAACTAGTTGATCTCACCAGCTGGCCATGAAATGTTATCACTCATGGATGGTTTCTTGGGCTACAATCAAATATTACTAGCTCTAGAGGATCAACACAAGACTTCCTTCATCACCCCTTGGGGGACTTTCTGCTATCGAGTCATGCCTTTTGGCCTAAAAAAATGTCAATGGTGCTACATATCAGCGAGCCATGACTTACATCTTCCATGACATCATGCATCACATATTGGAAGATTATGTAGATGATCTTCTTGCCAAATCTAAACATCGAACTGAACACCTTCCATCCTTAAAGTCATCTTTGACCATCTCATCAAGTATTGTGTGCATCTTCAACCAAAGAAGTGTGTCTTTTGTAGTACTTTCTAGAAAACTCCTAGGTTTCATCATTTCTTTACGTGGCATAGAAGTTGATCCTGCTAAAGTCAAGGCTATTCTAGAAATGCCTCCACCCACTAATCTCCATCAACTTTGAAAGCCTACAAGGAAAGTTTGCAATCCATTCATCATTTTATCTCACACTTTCTCGACCATGTTGTCAACCATTTCATCATCTTCTCAAGAAAGATGTTTCATTCAAATGGGATGATGAATGCCATAAAGCCTTTGAGGCCTTAAAACAATACCTTCTTCAACCACCAGTACTCATTCCTCCTAAGGATGACCAGCCCTTTTACCTATATATTTCCACCACTGACCATTCTTTAGGTGCCATGCTCTCATCACGATGCAACAAACAGAGAGAAAGTGGTTTATTACATAATTCATACCCTTCTGGACTATGAAACTAGATATACCCATGCCAAAAAAACTCTGCTTAGCCTTATTTTTCATCACCACCAAACTCCGCCATTACCTACTCAATCAAAACCTTCATCATTACTAATATTGACCCATTACACTATATGTATGCCAAACCCTATCAACATCAACATGCCACACATTGGCTTATGCTTCTTTCCGACCTTGACCTCAAATTCATTCATCAAAAGTCCATTAAGGGCATCTTTATCATCTGATCAACTAGTGATGCACCTATTTTCAAAGGGATCAACCATCTAACTTTGACTTCCAGGGAGATGAGTCTATAGCTACCCTTTCCTAGATGAACCCACTTACCAAATGACACTCTTCATCGATGGCTCCAAGTGTCATGTGGGGTGGGGCTGGTGTTATCCTCATTCCTATCATTGATGGTGAAAGCATGCCTTTGTCTTTCAAAAAATGAATTTTTTGATTGCCTTAAAACAATATTACGGAATATGAAGCACTCGTATTGGTCTCCAAGGATGCTACATATGCCTTAGATGTTAAGACAATCAATAACTTCATTCTTTGGTGATTCTTCAGTTGGTCATAGAAACCAAGTAAATCATATATACTTATATAATGAGTCTATCAAAAGTATACACACCTTTCCTGAGATGAACCACCTTCACCAAATGACTCTCTTTGATTAGTTTTGTCACCAAAACTCGTGGGGGTTTGTTACTTCAATCCTCACCTCTTGATGGTGAACCTATGACTCCATTTTTCTTTCAAATCAATTTTGCCAAATCCATAACAATCAATATTGTAACCTTTGGAATATGAAGCACTCGTATTGGGTCTCATTCTTATGCATATGCCTTAGATGTTAAGACAATCAATATATTTGGTGATTCTATTAGTCATAAACCATCTAACTTGACTTCAGATGATTCTATATACCCTTTCCTCATAATGAGACCACTTACCAAATGACACTCTTCTTTATGGTGCTAAGTGCAAACATGGGGTAGTTATCCTCATTCCTCTTGATGGTGAACCTATGCCTTTGTCTTTCAAACTCAATTTTGATATAAACAATATTTGAATATGAAGCACTCGATATTGGGTCTCCATGATATATGCCTTAGATGTTTAACACAATCAATAATTTTGGTGATTCTCAATTGGTCATAAACCAAGTCAATGGTATATACCAATGTCGTAATGAGATACTTCAAAAGTATAAGCATCACGTAGACATAATTTTGACCACCTTTGACCCACTTCAAACCACCCCATGTTCTACCAATAATTTGTGGATACCTATGGCCTCTTGGCTCTGATACCTACTTCTTGACTCTAAAATATTTGTCACCATATATAAAGGAGCTACAATCACCCTCTTATTTACCTCATGAATTTTACTCCATTGGAACCATTTCCCCTGACCCATGTGACCTTTGGTATAAGAAATATGCAGACTATCTTTCCCTTTCCATTTTACCCATTGATCTCACTGTAATGGACAATGTGCCTTTCTTAAAAGTGTCTCCCATTATGTCATCATGGGTGGTCTTCTTTACAAGCATGGCTTTGATGACATTCTCTTACGATGCCTTACAAGTTTTGAAATTCCCTACACCATTAAGGAAGTCCATGATGGAATTTTTGGAGGTCACTTTAGTGGTTTAGCTATCACAAAACACATCCTTCACCTAGGCTATTATTGGCCAAACCTAAACCATGATTGTTGTGATTATGTCAAACATTGCATGAAATGCCAACAACATGCTAATCTCCACCACACACCTAGTCATGCCTTATAGGTCACATGAGACCTTTGGCCTTTCTCTCAATGGGGTTTGGATCTTGTTGGTGAGATCAACCCCCATTCTTCACAAATGCCACCAATGGATCATAACCGCTACCGAATATTACACTAAATGGGTAGAGGCCATTCCCTCATTTCTACAAAAAGCTGAGAAAATATGTGAATTCATCAACCATCACATCATTTGTCATTTTGGTGTTCCTCACCACCTCATCACTGATAATGGAAAAACAATTCAAAAACAAAACCCTACGCAAACTATGTGATGCTTTTGGCATCCAACTCAGTTTCTCATCACCTTATTACCCACAAACCAATGGTCAAGGTCAAATCAACCAATAAAACCTTGAACAAAATTCTTATGAAGGTAGTCAACGATACTGGGAAAGATTGGCATACACATTCCTTTCCTTGTGGGCTTATCATACTAGTATTCACACTTTGACTGCTGCCACACCCTTTTCTCTGGTCTATGGTACCGAGGTTGTCTTACCTCTGAAGTCTAGATTCCATCTCTCGCATCTCACTACAAGACATGCTCAATGATGATGAATTTCACCAAGATCATTTGGCACAACTTGAGTTATTAGATGAACATCATCTCAATGCTCTTGACCATCTCCAAATTTACCAAAAATGTATCAAACGTGCATATGAAAAATGTGTTCATGAATGAACCTTTCAAGTTGGTGACCTCATCCTAAAAGAAAATCAACATGTAACTAAAGAGGAGAAAAGTAAATGGGGAAAATTTTCTCCTAATTGGCTTGGACCCTATATCATTACCCATGCCTATGGATCAGGTGCTTATCATTTGTCTTCACTCGAAGGTAAACCCGAACCTGAGCCCCTTAATGCCTTGCATCTTGACCATTTTATTGTTGATATCAAGTCCTATATCACTTTTGTTAGTTGATCACTCATCCCTTGAGTTGTTCACCTTCCATATTACCCATTTTGAGGATCCATGACTAAACAAGAATCATGTGATTACCCATCACCATTTTAGCCTTATCTTCAATATGAGTACCACGGCTCTACTCATAGCATGATTCTCATGGATACTTTTTTTCTCTTCTCAAGATGGAATCCCATGGTCATTCATCACTCAAAACCACCCCCTTTCATAGTTAACTCTGTGTACTATGGTTTTGTCTCATCTAAACAAAACCTACCCTTCCTCTATAGTCTTGTCCATGACTTAAATGTCCAAAAAAAAAAAAAAAAAGGGATACAACTCCTTGAGTCAAACTTCCAAGAAAAAGATGACTCCCTCAAAAGGGACATCTCTTCACTCTAATTCCACCACTATAAATAGACTCTCCTTGAAGGACAACTATATCATAGTTATTTCAAAAATTAATAAAAATATCCAGAAGCTTCCCGCATCGATCAACTTCACGAAGACCTCAAGGAGATAATATACTCATCCCATATAGACTTCCCGCATCGATCAATCTATTAAAAACAAACAAATGAAGAAAAAGATGAAATTTTCATCATGGACTTGCCTATTCTTGATCCGGGTTTCTTGTTCCAAAAGACACGTTGTCATACACTAAGTTATGCTAAACCACCCATTCTCACCTCCTTTCCTTTTTAGCCTAATTCCTCTTTACTCAAGGGACTTGCCACAAATGTGACATTTTGTGATTATGTGACTTTCTTCACCCTTAGAATGGTCCATTATGCAACACCTTTAGGGTCTTATGTTCATGAGCCCCTCTTAGGTATGGTTGACTCATTAGGGTTCTTATCAATTAAGTGGCTCTTTTACCACCTCTTACCATTCACCTTCCTCATTACTTATTGATTATCCTATACAGACAGATCATCGACACTTATATTTAAAAACAACTCAACCATGCCTATGACCTAAACTCAACCATGCCTATGACCTACACTCAATCATGCCTATGACCTACATTCACCCATGCCTAAACACCTATCAATCCATTCCTTTACTTCATCACAATCTTCCCTAGCTTATGGGAGAACTACATCGGCCTGAGGTCCCTTTTCACCGGGACTATGTAGGCAGCACTCGAGGGCATGGGGCCCTTGGAGGTTAGCTCGGCCACTCTTTACCCTAACCAATTCCCCCCTTTCCCTTTTCTATTCACATTCTACCCTAGTTAGTTTCCATTTTATATCAATAGCTGGAAATTAAACCTAATAAACATCAACTCATACACATTTTATTACATCATCAAATTATCCATTTATCATTTTCACATTTCCATTATGGCACAAATTTGGAAATTAAAACCATACCTAATATATACATCAACATTTGTCTCTCATGTTACCAAAAACTTGGACATTAAATCAACCTAACTCAACCATGCCTAAATCAACCTAACTCAATCATGCCTAACATCAACCTGACTCAACCATGCCTAAATCAACCTAACTCAACCATGCCTAAATCAACTTGACTCCATCATGCCTAACTCAACCTAACTCCACCATGCCTAAACCAACCTGACTCCACCATGCCTAAAAACCTGACTCCACCATGCCTAAACCAACCTGACTCCACCATGCCTAAACAACCTTGACTCATCATGCCTAAATGCCTACATGACTATCATCATGCCTAATTACTTGATTTATATATATATATATATAACAATGAAAATTAAAACAAGTACACCATCCATACTATAAATACCATCATCTATAAATTCAAAAAGTCTGTGTAAAAATACATGTGAACATAGATACAAATAATAATCACAATCTCTCAAAAATCTCATATACAACCTCACCATCTTTAATAATATATGATCAAAAATAACAAAACTCTCATCTACATCCTCATCATCTTTGCACGTAGCCGGTATACATATCAAAAATATGTCAAAAACATGGATACACGATCATCAATGATGAATAATCATCACCCCACCTGATATCCATCCCTGTCTCATCAGTCTCCTCCATCTCCTCTAGTGGGGTGCCCCCAACCTCTCTCCACCTCACCCCGATATGTCCTTTGATGGTCCCTCACCTAGAGCTGGCCTCCGTGCACTGGTAGTCTCACCCTGACCCTATCCTGGGGCTCATTGGCCCCCTGTACTCTCTACACTATGGGTACATGACGTCCTCTCACTCGAGGCCTGTTGTGCTCTATACTCCCCATAGGATAGAAAATCTATCCCTGGCCATCCAAATGATCTGATAATACCTCACCTCACCTAAGGCATCCCTCAACCTACCTATAGGTATATCTGTGGTGGTGCCATGGCCTAGCCCCCCGTACTATCTCTCGAGACCCTATCCCACTGGTACCTATAAAGAGGGACCATGTCCCTATGCCCCTATCCTGGACCCTATCATGGGACCCTGTCTCCTCCCCCCCTATGTATCTCAGGGGCTCGAAGCCTAAAGGGCCACAATGCATGCCTGTGCAAAGTGGCCAAATGGCCCTAGCAAACCTATAATTTGTGCCTATAGGGTGGCCACCTGTACCCCATCCCCATCTCCACCTGTGTGGGTACCTGTCCCTACGCTACCTGGGCCTGTAGAGTGGCCACTGTGCTGCAAAATAACAACCTATGCCTCGAGCCTCGAGCCCCCGCACTATCCCCTGTACCTGTAATCAAGGTAGCCCTCCCCTGCACTATCCCTAACTATGTAATCAGGGTAGCCACCTAGCCCCTATAGGGCATCCCTCTGCACTATGATGGTGGCTAAATCTGGCTGCCCCGGCCTCGGTGGTACTACTCGTAAATGTGCGGCCCACCACCACTACCTATATCTATCTATCACCCGACATCATCAATCCACCGGTCTATCACCCTCCTCCCCCTGTTGGCACTGTCAGCTATGGTAGAGGTAGAGGCCTCTCCATGTCATCCCTCCTATACTGTGGGAAGGGTGGAGGTATATCCTGAAGTAGCCCAAACTACCATCTAACCCTCTCTATGGGTATCATCTCGTGCTCTCCTACACATCGCCCCTCTATCCATCGAGAGTAAATTTGTAGCTCTGTAGCTCCTCTTGCCATCCACCCATATGATGGAAAACCCACATAGGGCCTCCAAATGATGTCCACGCTAGAAAACCCTCTAGTAAATCACCTGTAATAGGCTACATCGTGTGCTCTCTAAGCAGCTCTGATGCTCCCCAATCATAGGCACCCATCACCTGAAGCCCACCCAAACAAAACCTCGACTCAAATGCATCATCACCTGGGCATACCAACTAGACACACACACACACAATGTGCTCATATGCCCAATAATGAAGTAGGAAAGTACAACACAGGCTAAACCTCCATAGCCACCCATAAGCCCATAGCTCTCTCTATATAACTATACCAGAATGTGGTGCCCAAAAAATGGGTCCTGTCCTCCACCATGTCATGTAAACCCCATCAATGATCATGGGAATCTCCCACCCTCTACATCCGGTAGTGAAAAGTAGTAGACTACCTCCATCAGCAACACTACTAGCCTCATCTCCTCCGGATGGGCCCGGTACATATCCCCGTAGCTCATACTGGCACTATGGAACCTCAACTCTACCAGCCCCTCACCAAACACGGTCAACATCAACTCCTTAGATGCCTCGAGGAGATAGAATACACTTGCATCCCCACTATCGCAGTAGCCACAGGATCTGTACACATCCTCCAGGGTGACTGTGATCTCACCCATCGGCAGATGGAAGGTATTGGTTGTTGAGTCCCATCTATCGATGAGAGTGACCATCAAACTTGGCTCCCTAGACTATGTGCCGATAGCATCTGACCCCAATCAAGCCAACCTCTGCAACATGGCACCAATCATCGTTGTCACACTCCTCATACCTCCACGAGCAAGGGAGGTACCCTATCTCTCATCCGTAGCTGGTCCCTGGCCTGCATTCAACCAATCACACACATTATTAAAACTTGATTTTACCCAACATTGACCTTCAACCCCTCCCTTCTTCTTCCCCTCACCCACTATCTATTTTACACTCTTTACCCTAACCACTTTCCCCTTACCCTTCCTAGACCTCTATCCCTTTCACCCTAATCGGCACCAGTTACGGTTACTCCTGACCATCACCGGTCCATTCTAACCAAGCATCGGTCGGTCCTCATCGATCGATGTGGTGTATAAAAACCGATGTTGCCATACCTTGACCACTGCATGGTCATCGTTATCTGCCCAAACCCAAAACCCCAATTTCCTTTACCTAATTTCTTTCCCATTTTCCCTATGAACCTACCCACACCTCACCTAAGTCCCTCCCCAACCCTCTTCCCCCTACCTTTGACCTTTCCCACCCCCTCTTTCATTCATTTAACCACAAATTTCAATTATTTTAACCTCCCTACCTCTACCCCTCTACATTTCCTTCTTCCTATATCAAATAACAATGAA
This sequence comes from Taxus wallichiana var. yunnanensis, assembly GCA_018340775.1. Lineage (NCBI taxonomy): Eukaryota > Viridiplantae > Streptophyta > Pinopsida > Cupressales > Taxaceae > Taxus > Taxus wallichiana. The sequence continues at coordinate 832,064,659 of CM031237.1, read as the reverse complement.
AGGATTAGATCTTACCTCATCGATGTCACCTCCATGGTGGCACATGTCTTGGCCACTATGTTGGTGGTCCACCCAAACCTTCTCCTACCTCCGCCATGTCAAATCTCTACCTCCAACCTCTCTACCAATCACCTCCCTCCACCTGATCTCGTGGACCCATCTACCTAGCTCTCCTCTCCAACCGGATCTCTCCACCTCATCTCAGTATAACCCCATGTACTTTCCTCTCGACAAGGCACAAAAGTCTCATGCTCTCATCATTTTCACAAAAGCCAAAATGTACAAATGAATCCATATTATATGGATTTTTCCTTTTTATATACCCACATCGACTTGATCGACGTCGGTTATACCTAGACCGACATCGGTCATGTGCCCTAGCACACCATGGTTGGTTGTACCTAAACCGACATCGGTCATGTGCCCTAGAAAACCATGGTCGGTTTACCTAGACCATCACTGGTTTAGTATGACCGCATCGGTTACCTGTCATACTCCTATCAATACCCTTTCCCCATTTCGACCAAAATTTACCCTTCCCCACCACCATTTGACCTTACCCACCCTTATCGCAACCTACCTCCAAGCCTACATTACCTATCCCTATCCTTAATTACATTTAGGGACTTGTTATTTTACCCATACCTCAGCCCTACCCATGTCATGTGACCTAGCTACCTAGACCCGGAAACATTGTTAGTGACCTGTGAACTCATGTGCTCGCTATACCTTACACTGTTACCCATGTGTTGTTTGACCTAATGACCTTACCTTGCCTATTGTCATGCCATTTATCCTGACCCAACCTTTGGTGTACCGAAACATACCTAAACGTTCCTACACCTGACCTACGTTGTGTTTCCACACCATATCCTATGCCTTGGATACCTAGAATCACTTCAACCTTGTTTGGATAAACCTATCGACCTTGGATGATGTAGAGTTTGCAAGCTCTTCAACCTGGAACCATGTCATAGTTTATAATGTGTGTGTGTGTTTGACTGCCACTACCTTTGACCCTAGCCCATTTACTTGTTTTCCTATTTTTGACCTCTACCCTTTCCCACATTCACCCACATCTACGCTCCTTTTCACCACATCCACCTTTTATCAAACCACTCACCACTTCCATCTTCCACCTCACCAGTTCCTGGTTTGAGGGGGATCACCTTCACCCACACATGGGGCACCCACTTCTTATTTTTGTTAGCATCACTTACCAATACAAGCTACGTGACAAAAAGGGGAAAATGTAGACACCTAAATTTGGTTACATTCCCCTTAGCCCCTGATCGGATAACCAACTTAAACATGGGCACCTAACCATGGCCCCCTTTCACCCCACATTAATAATTAATTTAATTATTTTAATTAAATTAAATACCCATCCTCACAATATCCATTATTTTATTACCTTAATTGACCTAATTTCCACCTCACCTAGACACCTCATCCAACCACCTCACCCTAGACCTATTCTTGGCATGTTTCCATAACTAACAATAACTAAGTCTTACTTGCCTTAATGAGCTAAGATTTGGTCTAACCCTAAAATCAATGCCTAAGATTTCTCTAACCACATTCCCGCTCATTAGAAGGGAAGCTTCCATTCTGATCCATGACAACAAACCAACTTGGCCCAAGAAATTAGAAAGATCTGCCCATTTTAGTAAACCTAGGGAATCCACCTTAACCGACATCGATTAGACCTAAACCGATGCCGGTCAAGACAAAACCATCATCGGTTACCATTTATTCACCTTAGCAACCTTGTTTGAGAGGTTGGCACATTCTGAGACAAGAAGAGAGAGACGAGAGATTTGCATGCAAGTAGAACCAAGGTCTTTTTCATGCACCCAAACATCCATAAACCCATCACCAGACAAATCTAGAAGCATTGCACCATGGAAGCATTTCCGGGAATTCACTGCCATGACACCAAACACCATTCCTTCCGATCAACCATCACCTCCATCCATCCAGCCATTAACCTGCATCATCAGTAATAAGTATCTTGTTAACCAACATTCTTCTATTTTCATTCTAGTAGGCTTTGTTACTCTCGTTATTAATTTCTACTTGAACATCTCACTTCTTCCACCATTATATCCATACAAGTTTGATCATTCCTTCACCCACACCATAAAATCACCCATCCTCACTACCTATTCAGACCCTCGAGTACACTCCGAGAATTCTATAAACCTCCTTATCCACCCTACCACCACCCCATCCTAAATCCTAGACAAATCCTAAACCATGAAATATTGAGTTTTATTAAACCCATAAAATGCCGGTTACCCATACCCATAACCATCATGGTTATTACATAAACCATCATCGGTCATACAAGACCGATGTCGGTCTCTGTGTTTTATACCCGCCCAAGAATAGAGCCAAACAACCTCCTACCAATTGACCTAAACAACCCAGAATCAAAGACCCTGACTAGTCCCAAGTACCTTGACAATTACCTCATCCTTTAGATCCAACTATAGCCTAGCCTGTTGTGATTGGATTTTCTTATTGTACTTGAATGAGATACCTAAATCATATCAACTATAGTAGGAATTTACTTATTTCTCACATTAATTTGTTTTAAACAATGGATTGACAACCATCTAGGAAGTATCACACTTCTCGGAACTAGCATACGCTAGGTAGTCCACTATCATATATCATTTAACTTTCTTTTGTGGTCTTGTTTTCTATTACAGGTAGTTCCTCCTAGCCAAAAGGAATCTCTCACAATTAGCATTGGATCAAGAAGTCAGAATGCATGCAACAACCATCAACCAACCCATTTAATAGGTATTCCTCCTAGCCCATAACCCTAATAGATGAATAGTGTGGAGAAGTGATGATGTTATGATTGAAATATCTTCCAATGGATGAAACAATTAAAATTGTTTGTTAGATGAATTTATAGTATAAGAGGTTTCTACTATTGCGGATAATACCTATGAATAAATAAATTTTTACTTCTACATTTTTATTTTCGTATAGTACATTGATGATGGGTTTGATATGGATTTTTATTCTCTTTTTACGCTTTTTGATTTTTCTAAGTTTGTGTGGATGAGGGTTTGTAATGAACTTATTGTGAGAGATGTCCATGTTTATGAATTGTGATTGGTCTTGATTTATGAGACTGGGGCATGTAAGGTCCAAGTCAACAGAGTATATAAAAATATTTTCAATAAATCATAGATTTGATGAGTCATAATATATGAGACTTGGGTGAACTGTCGACACTAAAATTTTCCTCCGTAATTTCTATTTCATTAATGTATGAATTAGGAATAGGATGTTGTTAAGTATAATTAGTAGTAGCGTCGATAGAAGATAACAACACCGTTAGTACGGTAATGCAGTCAAAGTACAATAGGAATGTTGTAAAAGTAAATATTTGTCGTAAGTGGTCCGGTAATGTTAAAATGTCAAAGTTTGGGTAATTAGAGAAGTAGGGTCTACATGATTAGGAATTATAAATATTATATTGGTAATAAGGACAAGGAGTGAGGTCATAAATATTTTGTGTATTTTATTTGTAAAAAGTCTAAAAATGTGGAACCCATGTAAAATGATAAGGTTTATCTTATCTTAAAAGATAAGCTTACATGTGAGATAAGAGTTAAGGTATGGAATATGATTCGTCGAGTGGATTTCTTATCCTATCTTAGAGATAAGATGGAGAAGCCTGGAAGTTCTATAAATAGAGAGGCCACCCCCTCATTTAGCATAGAAGGAAGTAGTGAAAATATTGTAGGAAGTGTGTGAAGGAAGCCATCAGTTTAAAGGTGTGTTGAAGAAGCCATTAAGAGGTGTAATTGTAAAGTTTCTCCCATAGTCTTGGTGAAAGGCAAGTGAAGTCAATAACACTTGAAGTACCTCATGGGTGAGATTGTAACAATTTCATCTTAATATTATAATTTACTTTGATATTTCAGATTTGTCATCATTTCGTCTTATCATAGTCGATGGTATTCTTGTGTTATGTTGTTGTTTTGTTTCCAGATTACATCCACCAAACTAAAGGCTGTGCATTAGTAAATAATCATAGCATGAGGAGTTCCCGGTGAAGAATTATCATAGTGCCAGATTGGTCATGACGAACGAAATCCAAGTCAATGGAGTGAATCGAAAGATTTGATCAGTAGACAAGATCCAAGTCAATGGGGTGAATCAAAAGATTTGATGAGTCATGATATAAGAGACTTGGGTGGAAGATATCCAATTTAATGGAGTGTACATAAATTTTGTTGATAAACTGCGATCCGATGAGTCCCGATTTACTAGACTTGGGTGGATGAGATCCAAGTCAACAAAAAGAAAATTTTACTAGTCTTGATGTATGAGACTTGGGTGGACAATGTCCAAGTCGATGGGTATGTGATTGGATAAGTGTTTGATAAGAAAAAACCTATATGATGTTAGAGGCAATTCATTGATGCGCAGAGAATATGGTAGAATTCATGTTCCCCAATGAGTGGAATGGTATGAGGAATGAAGGATTGTGTTATTTTAGGATTTATTTTTCTCTCTTTATTTGTATTATCCTACTCGGGATATTCCACCTCACTTGGAGTTTCCCTACACTTATGGGATATGCTTGCTTAGGTGTACACTTGACTACACTATTCTAGGTGTTGGTTACCACTTGACTACACTATTCTAGGTGTGAGTCACCACTTGAATACACCATTATAGCTATTGGTTACCACTATTATAGGTGGATATTTCCATGATTCTAAGAGGAGGTTACACATTTACCTCCTATAAGTACATCTCTTTCATTATTCTATTTGATGGTATTGAGGTGGAGCTATTTCTGTGTTATTGAAATTATCTCTCTTGAATTTTCATATTTTAACATTCTTGTATGCTTACATTGTGTTGTCTTGGAACAATTCACGTCTCCCATCATTCACCTGTGCAATCTTTGAACCCATAGATCTAGAGTGCTTCTTCGATAGATTGATCCCCGAGATGAGCATCATAGGAACCTTAGAGAATTTATAGGAAAATATTTGATGTTGTTGCTTTATTTATAAACATTCTTTTGATTGTATGATTATTGATGAATGATTTAATGTGTTGGAAATAGGTGTTGGGGATGTCAATAGTTAAAAGGTCCCATGTACCAAATGATAAAATTAGATTGTTTGATGACATATTTATGATTATAGCTAAAAAGGTTTTGTGAGGATACCCCTAGGACGTACCTCATGGAGTATACACATATGGGTATCTTGACACATAGATATCATCATTGATTATTTAATAATGTTTTGTAAAAAAAAAAGACTTTGCATCAAATAGTTGTTTCAAAAATTATTAAATTTAAGATTGATCATATGAGGTATTATGGGCATGAGAGGCTGCATTGTTGCAAGTATCCAAACTTATTGTGGTGTCTCTACAAAAGACTAGGGATTTTAGGCATAAGATATAACATTGAAAGGATAGAATCAATCTCAACGGTGCTTGATGATTGACCCTCTTCTTTAGAGTCTTCATTTATGTCATGGATTAGAAATAAATCTTGCATCATTTTAAAGTGCCCATTCAACGTTTGAAGATATTTGTCTGAAAAAAATTCAATTTATAATTACACTAATGGAAGAACATCCAGAGGGGAGATTGATTGGTTTTGGTTTATAGATACTTGACCCTTATCATCTTGATCTCATTGAGTTTTATCATGTAAATAATATTGGAAAACGTTCAACTCTTCACTAGAAGTTGTAGTAGTTGATGTGTTTTTTATTTCGATAGCTTCATTGTTGATGAATCCATCATCAATTAAGTCTTGGACGTAATAACAACAACTTGATGACAAACCGTTATATTTATCTTTTGCATAGCAAGACTTGACATGTGATTTTCTTGAATGAGGTGTGTTCCTTTGATTGTTGAAAATCATGCTTGCTAGGGATAAACCATTTCTACCCTTGGATTCGTTAGGCTGAAATGTTGTTGCTTACAAGAATCCATTTTCACTTCTGATAGGTGAGTTGTAATCTGGTTATAATGGTTGCAAACTTATCTCTTTTAACTAACTCATCCTTGGATCAATTACATTAATCACATGAATGTTTTAAATCTCCTTACCTAGTATGAATGGTAAACTGACATTTAGAGGTTGAGAGACGTAATAGACTAAAATTTTGTATGTTTACAAATTCTTTATTGTCTTGTAAGATCGTGCATGTATTCTGTTGTATGTTTTGTGCTTGGATCTTCTTGATTGATCTCAAGTGGGATGCTTATGGCATTAAGTAAAATGAGGTCTACTTCAGGACTATTGAGGAACAATCTAAGTCCTAGACCTAAGAGATCTATCCTAACGGGATTCTAAACTAAGGTAGATGTACCTATTTTTTTAGCTATGTCTATTGTATTCGGGACAACATCCTTTCCTAAGTTGCATGTTCTAAATTGAGGGAACCACCTAAGGTGATGCTAGGTATTTTTCTAATCTAATATCTAATGCTATATGGTTGTGAGTTATGACCTAACCTAAGGTGGCAATTACTTATTGAAATGTTTTTAAACCTAAGGTTATTACTTCTAAACTAACCTATGGACATAACCTAAACTAAGGGAATCGACCCTAAACTAATGAAATAAGGAAAGGGGACCTAAGGGTCGTATGGAAAATGGGAGGCTAGGCAGCGGTTCCTAAGCTATTTATGAGATTTGATTTTTGTATTAAATGCCAGTGAACTGCTAGATTAGGTGGAAGCATGAAAAGTTGGTAGAACCTACGTGGAGTCTTCACTAAAGTTATCAATGCATGTAAAAGTCAAATTAGGATTTCCAATTCTAGATGGTGGTGGCATGGAGAGATAGGTGGGAATGTGAGAGTAAATGGCATTAATGAATCTTGATTTTTGTGAGAAAACCATCTTGGAAACAATGTGGGTGGATTTTTGGGGGTTGTTTGGTCTTGCATGCTTTGTGATTTTTTCTCTACATGGAGCTATCTGGTTCTTCAAACCAGCAGTTTGATTTTCACTTTGTGGCTATTTTTGGTTTCCCTAGTCTATTTTCGATTCAAGGGAAAGTATATGAGGCATTGGGGAAAGAGATGTTTTTTGTTGATCTTTCTTGGAGGAGAAGAAGAGTTGGAAGCTAATTTGGAAGTCTCCTTTGAATTGGTAGAAGCACTATCAGGCATGATAGGCTCTACCCATTAAGATTTCTTTCTTTTCTCTAAATGTTTCATTAAAATAACTCTGCTCTCTTGAGATATATGGTTATCGTCTTGTTCTAGTTATTTACTTCATGTTGATGGAATCTCTGTGATTTTTGGATATGAATCCATTGCATGATAATATTGGTTTTGGTTGTTTTTCTCTGAGTAAGTTCAATGGTGAAATGCATATAGAACTTTTTGAGACTTTTGTGTTTTGATTAGAATTTACATTCGGGACTGTCTTCTGGAAAAGAGCTTGAGTAAATGGTTTTTGGTTTGAGTTTGAACTGGAAGTCTCTTTAGAAATCTTCTCTTTGATGCATCTTTGAGTTTGAAAAAGTTGTAGTACTTCTATCTTCTCAGACTATACTATTTACTTTGAACATGAACTTGCATGAAAACATGTAAGGATATCTTGTTTCCCTCTGGGTATTTTTATGTAACCAACATTATTTTTAACTAAAGTCTGCATGATTGTTTTGAAAGATAGGTGAATATCCTTTTATAAAAGTGTATCTTATTTTGGGAAGATATAATACTTTTGTTCCAGATTGTATTGTATACTTTGTTCTTCATTATGAACTCAAACTTTATGTTTTTTTTTGTATGGAGTTGTGTAAGTTTTGTAAGTTGGAATTATTGCTACAGTTTGAATTCATGAGGAATAAAGAAAAATGTTTGACTTTAAACTTAGTGTTTGGTTTTTGTATTCTTTATCAGATCCTTTTGAATGGATTTCTGGGTTTTTAAAAGAAAAAGGAGTTGAATACTCTTTTAACTATATCTTGTTTTGTTAAGATTTAGTACTTTTCTGGGGATGTATTGTATACTTTACTCTACAGTATGAACTCGAACTTGTGTTAAAACAAAGATGAATAGATGAATGTGGATTATGGCATTGTATGCATCCTAGATTTCTATTTGTATATGAATTGGGTTAGTGTTGGTATTTGATGTTACTGATAAGGTTTGAGTTCGTAAGGAAAATAGAAGTAATGTTTTCATTAAACTTCGTGTTTGGTTTTGTATTCTCTATTGGAACTTTCAAAAGAACTTATGGGTTTTAAATGGGATTTGGAATTCAATTGATAAAACAATGGTGAATGAATTCTAGGTTTGGATCCTTTCTATTGAGTTTCCTTTAACTTTTGGGAAGTTAAGTTCTATTTGCTCAAACTACTCTATAGATCGACTCTCTCCCATGTTGTTAGAGTGTTTACCATCCTAGGCCTATTCGACTTCTTGAGTTCGGCTCTCTACCCTTTTGATCTTGGATGAGGTAATGAGAAATCACTCTCAGAACCAGTTACTTCTTTGTGGTTGTTTAATTAAACTTGTTGCTAGTTGACTGTGGAAATTTCTTGGGAATAGTAGAATGTTCAGGAAACTTTTGGGACTGTCATTTTTGGTACAGGGAAAACCAAACCATCCCCATTTTTGATCTTTCTTGATCTCGGCTAATTTGTATAGAATCAATTGTCGTGTCGATTCGGGAAGTGTACTAGCTGAGTCTGTCTGTAGAAAGGAAAACGTAATCATTTCTAGTCTGATTGTTTTGAATGAATGAGTCATGCATCATTAGGATATTATTTTCGATGGACTCCTCTCTGTGCACTCAATAATAAATATGAACCTTCCCTGGATGGACATGAGTAAGAAATAATCCTTTGTAAGTCTTGCTTTGATTTATGGAATGTATGGTTTCAGATCACTGAATGATATCTCCAATAATGTAGAATAATACATAAGGCTTATAAGTAGGATGATGACTGTTTTGTTTCTCTCCCTTCTCGGATTGGTTTGGGATTCTTGTTATCATATGTTGTCTCTTAAATGGTGAATCCTTTTATTGGTTTCCTTGACTAATACAATTATATAGGTAATCGGTTATGTACTTTTTGAACCTGATTTCTATCTCTTAGATGAATGGTGAATTGTGGATAGTCTGTATTGATTCTTCTTCTTATTTATTTAAGTTGTAGGATGAATCATCCTAAATATGTACTATGCTGAAATGAACTGTATCATACATGATTTTTGGAAACTTGGTAAAATGACAATAAGGTCTTTGATTCTAAAAGTAACTCTTTTTATTACATAGTAAAGTTAAATTTTGTATTTCAAATTCAGAAAGAATTATGAAATGATTAAATGACAAGGGCTATTGTTTGATATAAATAAGTAATTGTTTGGGACAATACTTACCTGGTATAATGCAGTAGTTGCTTATTATATTATGATCTTTTCTTAAAAGTGAATTTGATTTATTATTTGTACTTCTTTTATGGTTGTTATTACTTATGCTTATTTGTATGATACATTAATTGTTTCATTAAAGTAGAGTTGTTTTAATGGAACAATTAGTGGAATGCACTTCATTTTAATGCTTAGTGCTTATCATGCTCAATTTAATGAACTGACCGTCTGCTAGCAATTTTTCAGATGGAATTTCGTAAGTGATAAAAGAAGGCAAATTTTTTTATGATGTATTGACTGATGTAAAGTTTGGCTCTTTTGTAAAGAATTCCGATTCATTCATGAGTTGTATTGAAAAAGAAAATTTGTATTCTTCTATGATCTTAATGTTGTTTGACATGCAGTATGCCTGAAATGCATAGTCTTGTAAAGTGTATATTTTTATCATGATGAATTGAAAGGTTTGGAGACTGACTCCAAATTGTTGTGTGAATTCTCTTGTACTTTTTATGAAGGAAATTGGAATTTATCTTGTTGATATTCTTCATAACTATTGTATACTTATTATTGTTATCATTTAATAAGTTGGATTAAGGGAATAGTTCAATCTCCCTTACTAAGCTGTAACTTGCTAAGTTGCATAAGATGTCATTCTCTATCTAAACAATTATAGTATAATTATGGAATGTGTATTGGACATATAATTAAACTATATGAATTGTGAAAGATAAAAAGGGTATGATAACCCTAACATTTAATCATGTAGAGGAAGACTCTTCCTCTTTCAAAAGAATGTAAAACAAAAGGAATGGTGTTTATGATCATTAATCATTGTACTTCATTTCCATGAAGTCTACTCTAGCTGAACCTATGTGGACGCTACACCATCTTGAATAGTAAAGATATATTAAACTAACCTTATGATGTTTGCTGCCCTATTTTTGGATAACTTGCTTGTTATGCCGAGTTAATGAACATAAAAGCAATCATGAGTTAATGAAGTTCTTAATATTAATCAGATTAAATATGGAAGAAGAACTTAATGAATGTTGGAATTAGGGTTTTGCAAGGTTGTTGTAATTTGAATCTTAATCCAAATTTAATTATGAGTTAATGACCACCAAGGGGTATGTACATCATGATGAAGCAGTTCTAACGGATGTTGGCACATGCCAACTATAGGATTATACCTTTGAGAAGACTAAGGGCTTCTCGAGGATACAATGTTGTAGTTGACATGTGGAAACACCCTTCCTTCCGTATTTGTTCATCTAGATCTACACATATGGACTTGAACTTAGTTTCTCTCTAGGTCAAGTTAGTAGCATGATTAGAATAGGAAGTAGCTTTCAATGACTCAGGTACCTAGGCACATTCGGTTGACTTAGGTGGTTGAGTATGCCCATATACCCTAAGTCATTGTGAGCATCTCCCTATAAAAATTATGTCGCTAACTTGGGTTAGGGTCAAACCTTGGGCAAGTGGACTGATAGAAGTCAAGTAAAGACCATTCTAGATAACAATAGAGTGAGGTGAAGGATGTATTCCAAATTGACAAGTATGTCATCTAGGAATAGTAACATGAACAATATGTTGGAAATCTTTGGCCAAAGTATCACAAGCTGCTAGTTGCATTGTCCTATGTCACCTAGTTTAAAGAAACATGATGTCAAATGAATATTGGTAACAAATATTTAGATAGGTTCTTTAAATAGATCACTCAAGTACTAGAATAGGGTAGGAAAACCAAGTATACGTAGTATACATAAATTATTCTATACTTAAAGACAAACATGAGAGATTGGTTAGAAACCGAGTCATGAAATGAGAGATCGGTAATTTACCGAGTCATTTATAAGCTACATATGGTTATCTGTTATGAGATTGATTGGCATGGAATGTGTGTTCTAAATGATGTTTTATTTAGAATAGATAACATTGTGTAAAAAAAAATTCCTTGTTTCTAAAGTCTAAAAATGGGAATGTTACATCTTGGTATCGAAGTGAAGGTTGTAGCTCTTGGACCTATTATGTCCATAATCTGATAAAACTTAAATTTTCTTGTTAATAGAAAATGGTTAGAACAAGAGGAAATGTTGCAAATAATCCTCCACCGAGGAAGGAGCAACAACTACCCAAAAACTCGATGAGATCCTTTTGCGCCCTGTTGGACACAAGGGATCATTTGGCTATACTTGAACAACAAGTAATGGGAAATGAGGAGGAAGAAGATGTTGGTAATAATAATCAGCCACCTCCTGAGGACAACGCCAATTTAGGTGTTGATAATAACAATGTGAACATACCTGATCAACTTGAAAATAAAAAGGCTAGGTTGGCAGATGAACTCACTAATGATATAAAAAGGATAAGTCCACCCAAGTTTGATGGCACCACATTAGGAGATGGAGCTGAGAATTGGCTCAAGAGAAATGGAGAAGTACTTTGCAATAAGGAATTTCTCGAGAAGAAACAAAGGCAATCTGGGGAGCATATCAGCTTTCCCATGAGGCATCTTCATGGTGGGACAACCGTAAGGATGAGTTGAATATTGATGAAACTAATATTACTTGGGATCAATTTAAAGGTTACTTTAGGAAATGTTGGCTACCAAAACTTTATTATGATCATAAAATGACTGAATTCCAGAACTTAGCTCAAGGAAAGCTAATTATAACTGAGTATTGGGAGTGGTTTACTAAACTCCTTAAGTATGTACCTCAATATCAAACTGATGAGAAGTTTAGGATACAAAATTCATCATGGGATTGAATCCCATTATAGGAGGAGAGGTGGATGTTCACAGCCCAACCACGATGGAAGGGGTTGTTGAAAATCCATAAGGCAGGAATAGAAATTAAAGGCAATTTTTGCTCATAAAGAGGAAGTAAGGAAGAAAGTCCCCAACTCCTCTTCATCATCTCTTACACCTAAGAAAGGACCATGGAAGAAATTTGGAATGAAAAGTAAGTTTTCAGCTGATAATAATAAGAAAACAACAACAAATAAGTCTATTGGTAATGCATGAAACAACTTTGTCAAGAATAATAATAACGGACAGAAGTCCTATGGAGGTCAAAATGATAACTCTAAGGCTGGAAATAAATCTGAGCCTAGAAAGGGACATGTAGGAGGCTGTTATAACTATGGAAAAGATCATTACACAAATCAATGTCCTTTAAAAAAGGATGATGTAATCAACAACACAAGATACATGCTGCAAAGTAGTTGACAAGAAGGTGAAAAATAGGCCACGCCCATAGAAGTTTCGGGTAAGTTATTTGGCATACCTATAACTATTATTTTTGATATCGAGCTACTTGAATGTTTTATTTCTAGTAAATTAGCATCAAAACTAAAAATAAAAGTTGGAAACATGGATAAAACATGGACTATACATTATGGAAACAATGTTGTTCATACAATTAGTATGTGTCTTTTTGGAGCAGTCCTTGACTTACCTAGTTTTTCCACTGAAGTTGATCTTTATGTTGCACCTTTGGGGTCTTATGATGTAATCATAGGTGTTAATTGGTTAGCTGAACATAAAGAAAAAGTGGACTATTTTGAAAAACATATTAGTTGTTTAGATGACTTGTAGAAAAAAAGAGATTCAGGGTGTGAAACGTGAGATTTTTGTTAGGAAACTATCAGCTATGCAACTTAAAAAGGCCAAAAATAAAGGTTGTACCTTATATGTAGTAAAGATTTAGAATCTGCTGAGGAGAATAGTGATGCCATGGAATGATATCCATTGTTATGAAACTACAATGATGTGTTTTGGAAGAGTTACTAGGTCTTCCACCCAAAAGGGAATTTGACTTCACAATTGAAATCAAGCCTAGAACCGAGCCTATTTCTAAGGCACCATATCAAATGACTACTATAGAATTAGTAGAGCTTAAGGCACAATTGCAAGAAATTTTTCTAAAGGTTTGATTAGACCGAGTGTTTCACCTTGGGGAGCACCGGTAATTTTTGTGAAAAAGAAGGATGGAACACTTAGATTATGCATTGATTACAAAATGTTAAACAAAGAAACAATCAAGAATAGATATCCACTCCCTAGAATTGATGATCTATTTGATCAGATGCATGGAGCATTGGTATATTCTAAGATAGATCTTCGATCTAGATATCATCAATTATGGATTAAGGATGAGGACATTCATAAAACAACTTTTAGAACAAGGTATGGACATTATGAGTTCACAGTTTTACCTTTTGGATTAACAAATGCACCTGCAACTTTTATGAATTTAATGAATAATATCTTTCAAGAATACTTGGACAAATTTGTGCTTGTATTCTTGGATGACATTCTCATATATTCTAAAAGTATTGAGGAACACCATGAGCATTTGAAGATAGTTTTAGAAATTTTGAGAAAGAGACAGTTATATGGTAAGCTATCTAAATGTTCTTTCTATGACACATAAGTGCACTATTTGGGTCATGTAATAAGTAAGAATGGAATTTTTGTAGATCCTTCTAAAATTGTAGCTATAATTGAGTGGCTTGCACTAAAGAATGTACATGAAGTTAGAAGCTTCATGGGTCTTGTTGGTTACTATAGAAAATTTGTAAAAGATTTTTCTAAAGTGGCTGCACCAATAACTTCATTGTAGAAAAAGGATAAGAAGTTTGTTTGGAATGAGAAATGTGAATCTACATTCAAAACTTTGAAGGATCAGTTAACATCAACACCTATTCTAGCGGTACCAGACCCTAATGGAGACTTTACTATTGTAATGGATGCATCTGGGGAAGGTCTAGGAGGTATTTTGTTACAAAATGATCATGTCATAGCTTACGAAAGTAGAAAACTAAAGTTACATGAGTTGAATTATGCTCCACATGATTTAGAGCTTACTTCCATTGTTCATGCACTACAAGTTTGGAGGCATTATCTGCTTGGTAAACCTTTTGAATTAAAAATTGATCATCTTGGGCTGAAGTATATTTTCACTCAGCCAAATCTAAATGCAAGACAACGAAGATGGTTAGATTTTTTGTCTCAATATGATTTTGACATAAATTACATCAAAGGTAAGGAAAATAGAGTAGTTGATGCTCTAAGTCGTAGGAAGCACATTTCTGCTCTTATAACATTGAGAACTTAGTTTAAGGATGAAGTAAAAAGTGTTATGGAATTTGATTCTTACTTTTCAACAAGTAAAAACAATGCTTTTTGCAGATCCAAATGATGTGAGATATAAAGGTTTTCACTTTGACAATGAAGGAATCTTAAGATTTGAAAACAAAGTATACATACCTTCACTAAATGATTTAAGAAAGAAATTGTTAGCAGAATTTCACAATTCACCTTTCTCTGGACACCTAGGTATTACAAAGATGCTTGTTGATATAAGACAACAATATTTCTAGAAAGGGATGAAAAAGGACGTTATTGATTTTGTGACACATTGTTTGGAATGTCAACATGTTAAAGCTGAACATATGCATCCAAGCTAGTTTATTGTATCCTCATAGCATACCAATACAAATGGCAAGTAATAAGCATGGATTTTGTACAAGGGTTGCCTATGTCAAGAAATAAACATGATGTTATTTTGGTAGTTGTTGATAAACTAAAAAGTAGCACATTTTATTGTTGGTAATCTGAAGGATGATTCTCCTATTTTGGAAAAGAGGTTTGTACATGAAATTTTCAGATTACATGGAGTACCTAAATTAATCATATCTGATAGAGATCCTAGAATGACTTCAAGGTTTTGGCAAACACTTAATGCAGCTCTAGGAACTAAGCTGAATTTCAGTTTTGTGTATCATCTGGAAATGGATGGACAAACTAAAAGAGTTAATCAAGTTTTAGAGGATATGTTATGAATGTATTGTATGGATCAACAATATAAGTGGGAAGAGTACCTTCCACTAGTTGAGTTTTCTTACAATAACACATATCATGCCTCTCTTAAGATGACACCTTTGAAGCACTATACGGAAGAAAATGTAGAACCCCCGTTAGTTGGGACAACATTGAGGATAGAGAGGTAATTGGACCTGAAATCCTTACGGAAATGGAACAACAAGTTAAAATGATTCGTGAATGCTTGAAAGAAGCAGCAGATAGGAAAAAGAGTTATGCTGATTTAAAGTGGGTTGATAGGAAATTTGAACTTGGTGAGAAGGTCTTTCTTGGGTTAAACCGAAAAAGAGTTCTATAACTTTTGGCAAGGCTACCAAGTTATCACCTCATTACGTGGGACCTTTTGAAATAGTTGAAGTAATCAACCCTGTAGCTTACCGTTTAGCATTACCTCCTACTTTGTCATGAATGCATGATGTTTTCCATATTTCTTTGCTTAAGAAATACGTTTCAGATTTATCACATGTGTTAAATTAGAATTCCTTGCAGGTCCAAGACCCAGGAATAATCGTGGTTAAACCCATATGAGTGTTGGAAACTCACCAGTTGCATTTAAGAAATCGTGAAATAAGTCAATGTAAGGTCCAGTGGGACCAGTTTTAATGAAGAAAGTACAACTAGGAAAATATGGAAGATATGAAAACTACTTTTCCATATTTATTTGAATAGAATTGATTCTGATGACTGATAAAAATTTGTGATTTTATCTTTATATGACAATAAGTCTGCCAGTTTTGGGTAGATATCTATTTATTTTAAATAAATAGCTATGTGAATGCTGATTTTAGAACTTTAAAATTCTGATATTGTTGCAAACATATGATAAGAAAGTGAATAAATTGATTGTCCTTAATGCAAATGGTCAAAATAAGATAATCATCGGGATGATGATTCTTTTTAGGAGGGAAGTATGTAACACCTTTGACAAACTGTTATATTTCTCTTTGCATTGCAAGTGTTGACATGTGATTTTTGATGTGGTGTGTTCCTTTGCTTGTTGAAAATCATGCTTGCCAGGGATAAACCATTTCTACCCTTGGATTCGTTAGGCTGAAATGTAGTGGTTTGCAAAGAATCCATTTTCACTTCAGATAGGTGAGTTGTAATCTGGTTATAATGGTTGCAAACTTATCTCTATTAACTGACTCATCCTTGGATCAATTCCATTGATCCAAGGAATGTTTTAAATCTCCTTACCTAGTCTGAATGGTAAACTGACATTCAGAGGTTGAGAGACATAATAAACTAAAATTTTGTATGTTTACAAATTCTTTATTGTCTTGTAAGATCATGCTGCATGTATTTTGTTGTATGTTTTGTGCTCGGATCTTCTTGATTGATCTCAGTGGGATGCTTATGGCATTAAGTGAAATGAGGCCTGCTTCAGGACTATTGAGGAACAATCTAAGTCCTAGACCTAAGAGATCTATCCTAACGGGATTCTAAACTAAGGTAGATGTACCTATTTTTCTAGCTATGTCTACTGTATTTGGGACAACATCCTTTCCTAAGTTGCATGTTCTAAATTGAGGGAACCACCTAAGGTGATGCTAGGTATTTTTCTAATCTAATACCTAATGCTATATGGTTGTGAGTTATGACCTAACCTAAGGTGGCAATTACTTATTGAAATGTTTTTAAACCTAAGGTTATTATTTCTAAACTAGCCTAAGGTCTTATCCTAAGCTAATGGTACCTATCCTAAACTAATGAAGTGTGGAAAGGGGACCTAAGGGTCATATGGAAAATGGGAGGCTAGGTGGTGGTTCCTAAGCTATTTATGAGATTTGATTTTTGTATTAAATCCAATGAAATTGCCAGATTAGGTGGAAGCATGAAAAGTTGGTAGAACCTACGTGGAGTCTTCACTAAAGTTATCAATGCATGCAAAATTTGAATTAGGATTCACCAATTCTAGATGGCGGTGGCATGGAGAGATAGGTGGGAATGTGAGAGTAAATGGCATTAATGAATCTTGATTTTTGTGAGAAAACCATCTTGGAAACAATGTGGGTGGATTTGTTGGGGGTTGTTTGGTCTTGCATGCTTTGTGAATTTTTTCTCTGCATGGAGCTATCTGGTTCTTCAAACCAGCAGTTTGATTTTCACTTTGTGGCTATTTTTGGTTTCCCTAGTCTATTTTTGATTCAAGGAAAGTATATGAGGCATTGGGGAAAGAGATGTTTTGTTGTTGATCTTTCTTGGAGGAGAAGAAGAGTTGGAAGCTCACTGGAAGTCTCCTTCGAATTGGTAGAAGCACTATCAGGCATGATAGGCTCTACCCATTAAGATTTCTTGCTTTTCTCTAAATGTTTCATTAAAATAACTCTGCTCTCTTGAGATATATGGTTATCTTGTTTTTTTGGTTATTTACTTTCATGTTGATGGAATCTCTGTGATTTTTGGATATGAATCCATTGCATGATAATATTGGTTTTGGTTGTTTTCTCTCTGAGTAAGTTCAATGGTGAAATGCATATAGAACTTTCGAGACTTTTGTGTTTTGATTAGAATTTGCATTCTGGACTGTCTTCTTGGAAAAGAGCTTGAGTAAATGTTTTTTTTTGGTTTGAGTTTGAATTGGAAGTCTCTTTAGAAATTGAAAAGGGGATACTTCTCTTTGATGCATCTTTGAGTTTGAAAAAGTTGATAGTATATTAAATCTATTCTAAGATATTATTTACTTTGAACATGAACTAGTGTGAAAACATGTAAGGATATCTTGTTTCCTCTGTTTTAACGGGTAACCCGCATTATTTTTAACTGAATGTCTTTGATTGTTTTGAAAGATAGGTGAATATCCTTTTATAAAACCATATACTTGTTTTGGGAAGATATAAGTACTTTTTTGGTTCGGATTGTATTGTATACTTTGTTCTTCATTATGAACTCAAACTTTATGTTTCTTTTTGTATGGAGTATGTGTAAGTTCTTGTAGTTGGAATCATTGCTACAGTTCAAATTCATGAGGAATAAAGAACAATGTTTGACTTTAAACTTAGTGTTGTGTTTTTGTATTCTCTCAGATCCTTTTGAATGGATTTTTGGGTTTTTAAAAGAAAAAGGAGTTGAATACTCTTTTAAACTATATCTTGTTTTGTTAAGATTTAGTACTTCTACTTCAGGATTGTATTATATACTTTACTCTACAGTATGAACTCGAACTTGTGTTAAAAAAAGATGAATAGATGAATGTGGATTATGGCATTGTATGCATCCTAGATTTCTATTTGTATATGAACTGGGTTAGTGTTGGTATTTGATGTTATTGATAAGGTTTGAGTTCGTAAGGAAAATAGAAGTAATGTTTTCTTTAAACTTCGTGTTTGGTTTTGTATTCTCTTTTGGAACTTTCAAAAGAACTTATAGGTTTTAAATGGGATTTGGAATTCAATTGATAAAAAAATGGTGAATGAATTCTAGGTTTGGATCCTTTCTATTGAGTTTCCTTTAACTTTTGGGAAGTTAAGTTCTATTTGCTCAAACTACTTGTAGATCGACTCTCTCCCATGTTGTTAGAGTGTTTACCATCCTAGGCTTGTTTGACTTCTTGAGTTTGCTCTACCCTTTTGATCTTGGATGAGGTAATGAGAACTCACTCTCTAGAACCGGTTACTTCTTTGTGGTTGTTTAATTAAACTTGTTACTAGTTGATTGTGGAAAGTTTTTGGGAATAGTAGAATGTTTAGGAAAATTTTGGGACTATCATTTTTGGTATAGGGAAAACCAAACCATCCCCATTTGATATTTCTTGATCTCGGCTAATTTGTATAGAATCAATTGTCGTGTCGATTCGGGAAGTGTACAATTGAGTCTGTCCTGTAGAAAGGAAAACGTAATCATTTCTAGTCTGATTGTTTTGAATGAATGAGTCATGCATCATTAGGATATTGTTTTCGGATGGACTCCTCTCTGTGCACTCAATAATAAATATGAACCTTCCCTAGATGGACACAAGTAAGAAATAATCCTTTTGTAAGTCTTGCTTTGATTTATGGAACATATGGTTTCAGATCACTGAATGATATCTCCAATAATGTAGAATAATACATAAGGCTTGCAAGTAGGATGATGACTATTTTGTTTCTCTCCCTTCTTGGATTGGTTTGGGATTCTTGTTATCAGATGTTGTCTCTTAAATGGTGAATCCTTTTATTGGTTTCCTTGACTGATACTGATTATATAGGTAATTGGTTATGTACTTTCTGAACTTGATTTCTATCTCTTAGATGAATGGTGAATTGTGGATAGTTTGTATTGATTCTTCTTCTTATTTATTTAAGTTGTAGGATGAATCATCCTAAATATGTACTATGCTGAAATGAACTTGTCTGTACATGATTTCTAGAAACTTGGTAAAACGAAAATAAGGTTTTTGATTCTGAAAGTAACTCTTTTTGTTACATAGTAAAGTTAAATTTTGTATTTCAAATTCAGAAAGAATTATGAAATAATTAAACGACAAGGGCTGTTGTTTGATATAAATAAGTAATTGTTTGGGACAATACTTACTTGGTATAATGTAGTAGTTGCTGATTATATTATGATATTTTCTTAAAAGTGAATTCTTGATTTATTATTTGTACTTCTTTTATGGTTGTTATTACTTATGCTTATTTGTATGATACATTAATTATTTCATTAAAGTAGAGTTGTTTTAATGGAACAATTAGTGGAATGCACTTCATTTTAATGCTTAGTGCTTATCATGCTCAGTTCAATGAATTGACCCATGCTAGAAATTTTTGTAGATGGACTTTGTAAGTGATAAAAGAAGGCAAAAATTTTTATGATGTATTGGCTGATGTAAAGTCTGGCTCTTTTGTAAAGAATTCGATTCATTCATGAGTTGTATTGAAAAAGAAAAGTTGTATTCTTCTATGATCTTAATGTTGTTTGACATGCAGTATGCCTGAAATGCATAGTCTTGTAAAGTGTATATTTTTATCATGATGAATTGAAAGGTTTGGAGACTGACTCCAAATTGTTGTGTGAATTCTCTTGTACTTTTTATGAAGGAAATTGGAATTTATCTTGTTGATATTCTTCATAACTGTTTGTATACTTATTACTATTATCATTTAATAAGTTGGATTAAGGGAATAGTTCAATCTCCCTTACTAAGATGCAACTTGCTAAGTTGCATAAGATGTCGTTCTCTATCTAAACAATTATAGTATAATTATGGAATGTGTATTGGACATACAATTAAACTATATGAATTGTGAAAGATAAAAAGGGTATGATAACCCTAACATTTAATCATGTAGAGGAAGACTCTTCCTCTTTCAAAAGAATGTAAAACAAAAGGAATGGTGTTTATGATCGTTAATCATTGTACTTCATTTCCATGAAGTCTACTCTAGTTGAACCTATGTGGACGCTACACCATCTTGAATAGTAAAGATATATTAAACTAACCTTATGATGTTTGCTGCCTTGTTTTTGGATAACTGCTTGTTATGCCAAGTTAATGAACATAAAATCAATCATGAGTTAATGAAGTTCTTAATATTAATAGATTAAATATGGAAGAAGAACTTAATGAATGTTGGAATTAGGGTTTTGCAAGGTTGTTGTAAATATAAATCTTAATCCAAATTTAATTATGAGTTAATGACCACCAAGGGGTATGTACATCATGATGAAGTAGTTCTAACGGATGTTGGCACACGCCAACTATAGGACTGTACCTTCGAGAAGACTAAGGGCTTCTCGAGGATACAATGTTGTAGTTGACATGTGGCAACACCCTTCCGTATTTGTTCATCTAGATCTACACACATATGGACTTGAACTTAGTTTCTCTCTAGGTCAAGTTAGTAGCATGATTAGAATAGGAAGTAGCTTTCAATGACTTAGGGTACCTAGGCACATTTAGTCAACTTAGGTCGGTTGAGTATGCCCATATACCCTAAGTCATCGTGAGCATCTCCCTATAAAAATTATGTCGCTAACTTGGGATAGGGTCAAACCTTGGGCAAGTGGACTGATAGAAGTCAAGTAAAGACCATTCTAGATAACAATAGAGTGAGGTGAAGGATGTATTCCAAATTGATGAGTATGCCATCTAGGAATAGTAACATGAACAATATGTTGGAAATATTTGGCCAAAGTATCGCAAGCTGTTGGTTGTGTTGTCCTATGTCACCTAGTTTAAAGAAACATGATGTCAGATGAATATTGGTAACAAATATTTAGATAGGTTCTTTAAACAAATCACTCAATACCTGAATAGGGTAGGAAAACCAAGTATATGTAGTATACATAAATTATTCTATACTTAAAGAAAAACATGAGAGATCGGTTAGAAACTGAGTCATGAAATGAGAGATCGGTAATTTACCGAGTCATTTACAGTTGCATATGGTTATCTGTTATGAGATTGATTGGCATGGAATGTGTGTTCTAAATGATGTTTTATTAGAACAGAGATAACATTGTGTAATTTTTTTTTTTTCGTTGTTTCTAAAGTCTTAGCCTTTACTAATTGATGAAAGACACTAGAGAGACTTTTTACGAGAGGTGTAAATTGACATTTGAATTTGTGCAGAGTAGTGTTTTCGCTAGGTTGTATGATTTGATTTTTGGTTGATTTCTCACTAAGTTGGGAAAGAAAATAATAGAGTTTTTTCATAATCCCATAATGTTTTTCGAGTAACTCCTCATTTTATGTCTTGTGTCAATCCAAAATTTTATATGAAAGAGGTGAGGAACAATGAAACTTGTTTTAATGTGCTTATATTTTGGCAAAGTGAATGCCAAAAATACAAGACTAGGAAATTAAATTTATTGACTACTCAACCCTTAACAAAGTGAATGTCAAGCTAGAAGAGTATAGGGAAGTTATGATTTATTACTCAACCCTTAAAAAATTGAATGTTAAGATGGAAGACTTTTAACAATGAAAATCAATGACTCGACCCTTAACAAAGTGAATGATGAGATCAAAGATTTTGGAAAAACTTCTAATTACTAAACCCTTAACAAAGTGAATATTAATATGGAAGAGTTTAGTGATGAAGACCAAATACTCAACCCTTAGCAAAGTGAATGCTAAGATGGAAGATACATATTATTGATTTCTTATTCCTTATAAACAAAAATATTAAGATGGAAAAGACATGTGATTTTTTTCTCAACCCTTAGCAAAGTGAATGCTAAGATGGAAGAGACTTGAGGTTAAAATCTATTTTACTCGAACCTTAACAAAGTCGGTACTAAGGTAGAATATATTTAAATGAAAGTGAATGTGCTTAGTATAGAATATGGGTGTCCCAAACTCAAGACTTAGATTCTAGATTACAATAAGAAATATAAATTGATAGATAGTGTGTAATAAGAGTGTGAAACAAAACTTAATAACACATAAAGTAGGCAAAAGTAATGTTGTTTAAGGAATTCCTCTAAGCTTAATTTGCTTGGTCAAGGTGTGGCTTCCTATAAAAATGGTTCTCTCCCTAAATACCAAAATATTACTTGAGCGAGCGTGGTATACTATTACTAGTTTTTGGCTTTACTTTACCCCTCTTGATACGATAAGCTAGATTTTACTCCACTCAAAGGATCAAACCGGGTCTGCCACTATGGATAGTTTTGACTCTAATAATCACAAAGGTATAATAGTCAAGTCGGTGGGGATCCCATTTCGTTGGCCAATTCATTCAACGTGCCAACTACTTTTGGGATCCTATGATACTCCTCAATAAAGAGTTTTTGGCTCCTGGCCACATACTTCCCATAGTTACTGATTAGAGGAGGAATAGACTCATCTCCAAAAAAATTAATTAAAGAGATTTTTATAACATTTAATAAAAGATGGTGATAAAAAGGTTTTCTTGATTATCACGAACAAAAGAAACCTACAGTTAGTAGTTTTGATTTAAAAAGAAACCTTCATAGAGATGATCCTACAAGTAATGAGTTAGAAGTTTTCTTGAGGTAAACACACGAGAGAAAACATAATAATAAAATCACATTTTTTATTTTCAAGATCACTTATAGAAGTGTGAAAAATAGCATACGCACAAGTTTATCTAGATTACATTCACAAAAACAACTTCCCGAAATGCAAGAAAAAGCCCACAAAAATCTTAACACTTTCACAATATCCTACAAAAATAAGTTAATGGAAAAGAAACATCCAATAAACCTTACACTAGGAAATAATTGCTAAAAACCTTAATTAAGTAAAAAGATGATTAATTTATTTAAACACGAAAATGAAATAAAAACTAGAGTAAACGAATTAACTAAATTTGACCTAATTTTAATGTGAATAAAAATTTAGGGCCTTTAAAGAGTGAAATCCCTACAAATATAATGATTAACAAATAAGAGATACAATGGCTCAGGCTCAACTCGTGAGTCGAGTTGTAGAATGAGTGGTAGGGTTTAAACAAAGTTTGGCTCATGAAAGGATCAATGTAGGGTTGAGTTAGACTTGGGATTAAATGAGAAGTAGGGATGGCCATGGTGAGGAGTAGCTCTTATGGCTCACTCGGGGTCCATAGGTTAGCTTGGGGCTGACTTAGATCCACAAGAGGTAGGTTAGATTAGAGGTAAGGCCGAGTCAAGTGACCGTGATGAGGAGGGATCGACAAGAAAGTTGAAGGGATTGGGTGAGTCGAGTAGGGTGTGAACATTAGCATAAGATTGTCTTGGAAAGATGAGGTAGGGTTAGGATATAGTAACTCAACTTGGTAGGGTAAGGTGAGTCGAGTCGAGGGGAGAAATGCAACTTAGTAGGGGTAGATCAAAGGTAGGGTGGTTTAGTGTTTTTTGTGAGGATCTTGGTTTGTGAACAATGAAACCAATGCACCAATCAAATAAATGAGATTGGTGGAACTATGCAAGTCATGCAATGTCATAAAATTCAAAACTCGGTGGTAATCTCGCTTCCCAACTCACTTGGATGGGAAAGAATAAAAACAATCTCACCCACTTGGCTCGATGTAGAGATTGATATCCAACTTGATTGCAATAATTAGCACAGACCTCCAAATATAGAAAACCTGATAAATGTGGTAGAGACTAAATATCCCTCTAAATTTAGAGGAAAAACCCCTACAACCTCCGCACAAATACAAAAAAACCTCCCACAAAGACAAATGTTAATCACATAATTCCAAATTTACATTGATAAATAATAACAAAAATTTGAAATTAAGAGTAATAGAGTATGGGTATGGTCCCACCATGCATGCTGGAATGTAAGCAGGGAAAAAGTTAATGAAGTGAAAGATGAGCAGATATAATACAATGTACATTCCTAAGTTTATCTTACAAACCTCAATAATAGGATTGTGGAAGTATTGCACTTGTAAAATACTTGAACAATTGGATTGTGGATGCTCTAAAATTGATCTCCAAATGCAGAAAAGAAAATGCTATGAGAAAAATTGGACACATGGAAGGATTTTCAATATTTAGATATCAAATAGAAAATTGGCGAGTTTTGTTGCAAAGCTTCTAAGGATCTCGGGAGAGGGTTTGTGAAGGATAAGGCCTATTTTTTTATAGAGGTTAAGGAGTGGTTGCAAATTGTTAATGAGATTTTGAATGCATATTTTTAAAATAAGATTATAAGAAATTTGAATAAATTTATTTTACATTGATGGGAAACGAAAATCTATTTTTAATTCGATGAGGTTGTTGTACGTGCAACTTTGTTTCCCCACCTTTGTAGGATTCCAAAAGTAGAGTTGAGCAGAGTGACTAGGATAGGGAAGTGGAGTCTAAGTCGAGGATGAATATGAAAATATATTTATTTTCTATTTTGAATAATTAATTTAATTATCTATGAAGTGTGAGTAATATAATTAACCACTTAATTAAATAAGTGTTTAATTAAATTAGCTAAAGGGTGTAGGAGTTAAATTTAATTCATTACAAGGGTGCGATAGAATTAAATTAAAAAATTCTAAAGGGTTATGATTTAAATGATAGAATCAATTTAATTAATTCTAAAGGGATGTACTCTAGAAAGATATAATTAATTTAATTTATTCTAATGGGATGGAATTAACTTAGTTAACTTCGAAGAGATGCGAGATAGGATATGAATAATCCAAGATCAAGCTAGAAATAAGCATGTATTTTTAGGGTGTCTACACCAAGTCCCCACACACAAAGATCAACTAAAAATCACAACAAAGCTAGTGTGGAATCCTCTATTTGAATATGTAAACCAAAAAATTCATAATGAGACATTTCCTCTAATTGAGTATTCTTACACTTAACCATAGGTTCTCTTCAATTCCTCCATGTAAATTGAATCTAGAAAAAAATCCTGCCCCACCTCCGGGGGAACCAAGAAAAGATAACCATGATAGACCTTAGATTTGATAGAGGATGAAATAAACTAGACACCAATAAAATGGGGATTTGGATTGATCAAGAGAGTGAAAACACTCTTTACTACATCTGTCCCCAATAGTCCAACCCATCTACTAGCCAACAAGTCACGTTTTGGAAAAAATGGAAAAAGATGGGAAATACACATCACATAAAGGAATATCTCTTGATAAAATTATTAAATAATAATAGGAATTTCTTTATGTCCATACTCGACCCCAACAAATGGTTATCCCCTCAACAAACTCATCGACATCACATAATGGGATTAAACCACAACTGTAATCCTCATAAGACACCAACAAAGGATATGTAATACATGAAATAAGAAAAATTCCATGTCATAAAATACCCATGCATCCATAACCCAAGATTAAAGCATAAAAACAACCAAAACTAGATCCCCATCTAGGTGGAGTCGAGGAGCTTAAAGTCACGACTTCTCTCCAACCCACCTCTGCACTTGCACCCACATCCACCACCACATTCTTTGTTCCCATAGTTTGGGTTAGGAAAGTAGAGACAAGGGTAGGAAATAAGATATTATTAGACTCAAATGGATCCATGGCCTTATACATTCCACTATCACCATCCCCCATATCATTTTTGTAGTGCATTGTAGAGTTTGACAGAGGAAAAACCCTTAATTCGGAAACCATTTTGTGTAGGAATTTATGTGGCTTCTCTATGAATATTTGAGAGTGATGGAATGATTGTGTAAGGAGAACCAAAAAAAACTTGAAGTGCTGATCAAACTTTGATAAAACCTAGAAAGAAGCTCTATATCATCTAAATAAGGCCCAAGAAAACTAGTGATTAAGCTAGTCTAATTGCTTGTGTATTTGATGATCAAATTATACATTATATGCACCGCTGAACTTCAAAATAAACTTTGTAATCTTTCTGGTTATTAAATTTGAATACCTGCGGTAAAAAAAGTTAATTTTTTTTACACGAATTGCAATAATGGAGTGCTATGGTGCCATGCTTTTATTAACACAAAAGGCTAAATTTGCCACTTACAACTTAACTTAAAATCAAAATAGAATTAGTAATAATAGTAAAATAATTCTAAACTAATTTTGGAATTCCAGTTAACTCAAAAATAGACTCATGTAATCCATGGACAAAGTCAACATGCAAGAAGCTTTTTCTGAAATAGAATTATGCAAGCTAGGCATACATTCAAATCCTAATTATAGATCTCTCCTAGAGAATTCACCCTAAGGTCCCTAAAATATAGGTATTGTCATAAAATTAGCATATTTTTAGTTATATTAACTTATAAAGTGTTTCCCACCTCTTTGGAATGACTACATAAGAATTTGTACTAATTCGAAACTAATTCTTTGATAGTCTTTTTTTTTTTTTTTTTTAAATTTCAGCTATTTTAGGAAATCAATGGAAATAGCTTATTTGGTCCTACTTGACTAAAGAAACACATGATTGAAATAAATAAGTCCTAAAAATAACTAAAAGTCTATTTTTAGAGTATTTATATAATTTTTTTAATCTAAATTTAGTAGACTTTTAAATGCCAAAATTGGCATACTTCCCAACAATATTTACTCCTCGAGGTCCATTCCGCCACCCATCCTACTTCGGGATTGATTACCACAACTATAGGAAACTAAAAATTCCATTGTTTCTATTTCCTTGCTCTTGCTCTTACTCTGGTGTTATTTCATTCCTTCTCCATCTCATGAAGAAAGCACAATAAATTATTTTTTAAAATATATATTTTTTCATTCGAATTCTATTATTTTTCTATATTGCCCATTTAAATCTTTTTTAAAATTGGTATTGAATATTGATTTAGTAAGTATATGTATTTCTAATTTAAAATATGTTAACACACACACACACACACACACACACACACACACACACACACACACACACACACACACACACACACACACACACACACACACACACACACACACACACACACACACACACACACACACACACACACAAATACATACATGTGTGTGGGTGTGTGTGTAATATTAATGTATATTTAATATTCAACATTAAGATAGTATAATTATTTGATATATCAAATAGTTATATTACATTTAATTTATCAAACAATTTTTGTGTCACTTTTGTGCCACTTGATATTAATTTATCAAACAAAATTACCAGTATAAATTTGGTGCAAATGTGACATAAAAGTGATGTAGAGGTGATGAAAATATGACATGATAAAAATGTCTAGTCACATTAAGTCCACGTCATGATTTGCGTCACATCCACGATGTAAATTCTTCAAAGAAACACAAATGAAAACGCTAAATAGGTCGATTTACGACACTAAATTGACCCAAATAATGGAGCTATTTGCATAAAATGTAGTAGCGAATACTTGGATTTGACCTCTAACACTATGGACAAATCTCAAAAGTGATCTCAAGTAGAATGCAATGAAGATAAAAGTTGGAAGATAATGCTCCAATGTTTTTAACTCCTCACAAAGCATGTGCATGCTGCTATAAACATCTACATATCAAACATATTCAAAAGAGAATTTTGGAAGCCTTAAATAATGTGATAAAATAGGGAAATATATTTTAGTTGATAAAATAAAGCAAGACACCCATTTTAGAAATATAATGCATGTAAGGAATATACTTATCCTTGGTGTATGCCATGATACAATAATTAAATAGGCTTAGGCTCCATAGGGAAATTATATCTAAAGAATTGATAATTGAACTTTAAACAAACATGTAGGGTGGATGGTATAACATGCATAACATCTATCCATGGTAATCAGAAAATAATATTATAATTGAGATAAATAGGCATAACTTGACATACGGTGTAAAGTGTTTGCTTTACTATAGGTAATATGTAATGTGATTTACCCAAGCACTTTTCAGGTATATTATCAAATCCACATACACTCATTGTGATGGGGTAAGGTAAACTGTTGATATACCCAAAACATCAAGGAAAATTATGTTAATAATATTGAGGCTCAATCCATCATCAACAAGCACTCGTTTAACAAATTAATTTTATTCTTCAACTTAAATAAAAAGGGGAGACAATAGTCTATAATATGTTGGGGAGGGAGATCCTTTGTATCAAATGATATGCTTTCTTGATTAAGTACATAGTATTTAGAATGGATGTCACATATTGTGGTTTTGTATAAGAATGAAGCATTATTTGTTGTAAGATGCCACAAAGGATATTTTTCTATAAATCAAGAAATTTTTAAGACCCCTTACCAAAATCCAACTTGAATTTTTTTGGTGAATTTGTAAAAATGGATTTTGTGTTGATGGTGAATATGAGAAAAATGTATATAGTGATGTAGGTGAATAATTTATCTAGGAAAAGGTATGTTGGGGATAATTGCGGGGAGTGACCACAAAAAGGAACAAACGCATCAAATGTATGGAAGTTCAAGAAGGTGCACTGCAATGTGTAAATTTCGGTCTACATATGCAATGAGTGGTTGTTCATGCAAACTCTTGTCAAAGCATATACTATAGGGCGACGATAGACACAAATAAATATGTAATTGAAACTTCCCAAATATGAATGGGGTAACATCCAATCACCATATCAAATGATATAAGACTTCACAAAGAAAATAAACATGAATCTAAACTATGCATGACAGATCTGACATTACATTAATTTCAGACTATAATGAAGACAACACAACTAAGATAAAGTGTTTTCATGAATGAAGAAAGAATGCTAACCATTTTTTTCAGACCCTATACTTCTTTTCTTGAATGTGCTACGTTGTAATAGAGAAATTTCCCTTGCCTTTTCACTTAACAAGTTAATGAGAAGTTTCAATATTCTAGCTCAAACCCTAATAAAAATGTAGTTAGGTGTCCGAAATTATATAGTTGGGTGTCATAACTATTCCTTCATGCATTTGGAGTATGTAGTTACATGTCTATAGGAATGCGTCTGGACTATGTGGCTGAGATCATCCGTCAAGCATCTGCGATCGGATGTCTAGACTATATAGTCGATCTCGTCTGTCAGTGCATCCTTTATGTAAGAGAATTCAAATTTTGCAGATGCTTAGATTTTTATTAGTATATATTAGTGAATGTAACAAATTGGTGTTTTGAGGTAGCAGCGATATACATGCATAAGTATGAAATTTATTTTAAACACTAGGAAAGATGACCCACAAAATTAACTTGTACCCTAACATTTTAAGCGAAATGCTACTCTATACGACTCCTTAAAATTACCAAATGAAAATTTCAAAAATGTAAATATTCTTGAATTAGCGAAGATTCACCACTAGAATTTACCCCGCTATAAAGGGGTTCTTTGAAGTAACTCAAGTAAGGACATTTTTGCATTGATACTTTGTAATTGGCCAAACAAGTCATAAGAAGATGCATGATTTGGAATTTTGGATCACTACCCATACCCTTATGGGTTGATACATCATGGATTATTGAATCAATTGTAGGCTTATGGAAAATAAAGAAATGAGATAATGGTTTTAATCATTAGGAGAAGTATGAGCCATGCATGTGAGTGTTACGGTAACTAGGGTTTGATAACAAAAGTACTAGTTATAATAGGAAACCTAGGCCAAACTAGGTTAAGGATTTGATCGAGTAATAGGTTCACCAAATGATTCAACCAAAAATTATGAATAAGATGTGGACATGTGATGTTTATCTTACTTATATAGATTCAAGTTAATATGAGAACAAGATGTATATTTAGATTATTAATTAAGCATTAATGTTTAGATTCTAATTATACATATATAACATTGGAAGATAAATCAATTAGAACACATGTAAAATATTGTAAGACATGATAACATGAGTGATATTTCAATGGTTTGAAATTATTTTGGGTGTGACAAAGGGATGAATTGGCTAGAATTATCCTCATGTATATGCTTCGTATTTGATTTTGAACTACACTATATATTGGGACGAAAGCTGTTATATTTGGAAAAATCATTTAGTTCTTTCATCTTGTACGATGGTTTTGTTTAGATAGTAGATGATGTTTTATAACTCTTTGAATCTGTGTGAATCATTGGAATATGATTCACTATGAATTAGTAGGTCTTGAAAATATGTGCAACCCTCTGTAATCCTTTAACTTGACCAAAAAAGCTGAAACATATGGTAAATCCCTACAAAAGGTCAATGGTTGGGTTGAAGTGCAATCGAAACACTACCTACATTAGCATTAATCCGAAAAGGACTCAAGATACATATAGGTCTCTACCTAGAGATGCGACATAATATTGCATGGAATAAAGCTGTCTTTGATAATTTTAATACTTGATACTACTTTGTAATGACTTGGATTATGTGTGCTTGAATTGGATTTTGATTTTGGAATATTAACTCTATGGTTTGGAGTGATTCATACTTATGTGGGGGATATTATAATGTTTGCTACTTCTTTAGGTAAATTTAGGAGAGATTTGTATTCTTTTTGAGTGAAATGTAATTGAGTGTGTTAGGTGAGTGCCAAATATTTCCACACAAGTAAATGAGTATATTAGACTTTCCTATTTAGGGTTTTTAGATATAATTTCAAATTAAGGAATCCTAAAGTGAAAGTACCAACCCATAAAACATATCAAATTAAGAAAATGGATGTTGGATGGCCTTAGATGAGACCATTTATCTGAAGAAAAAAACCCTTTGGCGGTTTGGTCCTATTGGGCCATTTGGTCTAAAATGAAGATACAATACGATAAAGATCTATGCATGAAAATCATGGGAAGTGGGCTGCTTATGATTGATGTGATCATTTATATAAGCGATTGAACACTATAAGGAGGAAAAAAATTCTTGTAACAGGACTAATAATATAACAATCAAGATCAAAACAAGTGCACAAGTCATGATTTAAAGGATTAAGTCAAAAATTAAATTATCAAGTGATAAATTAGAAAATTTAGGTGTCTATAGTTACATGCTTGTTTTTCATATCCATAATAGCTTTGTATCTCATGATTCACTTCTCTAATAACTCATCTTTCTAATACAAATATAGTAGAGGGTAGGCCTATATCCAAATGTATGAATGGTGAACATGAGATTCTATTAACTCTATGGTTAGAGGTAAAACAATCCTATGATGCTCTAGTTTTTAACTTATCATTATGTTGTATAATATCCACCATTATGTAATGCCCCCACTTCTGCCCCTCCATTCATAAAGGGTCATTTTCAAGCATTAATATTATAAAATAAAAATAAAAATTAGGACCATCGTAATGAGGAAAAGGTGGTGGAGTGTGTCACGTTATGGCAGCTTGTAGTAGGCATGTGTCTCTTCACGGGACAGTTGAACCATTTCTCCATATACAATAGACAAGTCTCCAATATGACCAGTTTACTGCACTAACATACTACCAACCTATACCAAAAATAGAGATTATAAACTGGGCATGGACATCTTTAAAAACATTAAAAGAAGGGATTTTTGGTAGATGGATAACTTGCAAGTGGTTGCAGAAATGTTTGCACAAAATAGATTTGTTGAAAATACTTTGGAAACTTTTAGGAAATGCAACTGACATGTGGGAGACCCAATTTTGCAACCATTTTCCCATGTTCACTTTGCATGTATTGAACCTCTAGACGTGTAGGCTATCTTTTGGACACCCTAAACTTTATCATTTTGATATTAGTTAAACATATGGTGGTTTGTGGTTGTGTATAAAACTATTACAGGCTATGTGCATATTTGAGATGTTGAAGGCTTCTAAAAATTCAATAAAATGCTTTTTATAGTGTTAAATATATAGTCTATAGCCTTTGCAAGCACCCCACATACCTACATCTCCATGGAGGCCCATTTAGGAAAGTCAATGTACCATGTATGATTTGTATTACACCCTAAATCTTCTCCTCAATGATTGGTGCATGGTGACTTAGAAAGTTATATGAGGCATTAATAGTTGGAAGAAAAATACGTGGGAATCCCCATGAATATTTTCTATTTTTTCACCAAAATGTAACCAACAGGTGTCCACATGGTGGGTTCACCTTCACTAGCATACCCTTATCCTTGTTAAAATGGGAGCTTTGAAATAGGGAAAGGTAGACACCAAAGCATAATGGAGATTTGGACGAGTCTTTTCTCGAGGTTGTAGCTATAAATTCCAAGAAAAATATATATGTGAAATGTCGAAACATGAACTTGGCACATGGAATGTTGGAGAAAAAGTTTTGAAGAAATGAAGCAAAAACATAAGGCATGTTAGTTGTTTGACAAAATGCCTCAAGAAAATGTGGTCATGAGGGCAACAAGGATTACAGGGAAGGAACAAAATGGTTTTCTTGAAATGGCTTTAGAAACTTTCAAGTAAATGCAAAGAGCAGGGTAAATATAACTTCACAACCTTTTTCAATGTCCTCCACAACCTACACCATCCCTTTTCCTACTGGTAAAGAATGACATGTACATTTTTTTAAATTTCTTGCTAGACCGTTAAATGGAGGAGAGTATAGGATAACACATGAATTGTTTGACAAAATGTCTTGAAGGAATGTGGCCTCACAAGGCACACGAACTGTTTGTCAGAATGCCTCAAACCAATGTAGTATCATGGGATGTGTGGAATGTAGGTGTGCATGAAATGGGTCTCGATGAAAAGGATTTGGATATTTTTATGAAAATACTATTAGAGGGTATAAAGTTAGACTCAATGACCATTAATTCTAAATGTGAAGGCTTTTGCAACACACACAAACTGTTTGAAAAAACGTTTGGGCATCCCACAAGTTAGCTAAACACCTCTCCTTCTCTACCTCATTAAAAACATGCATGGAATTATTCCTCTCCCTCTCTAGTTTTGTTTTCATGTAATGTTGTCATATTAGATTATAAGTGTTTTAATTAAAGGAATAAAACATTGATTTTTTTAATGTTGGTATGCATAAACCTTTACCCCTTGAGTATAGCCTTTTCCAACTTGATAACATTACCCAAGTCATGGATAAAATTGATTAAACGTAAAACAATATCCAATCCATGATATGGAGTCATTTTGTTATGCATTATCTCACATTAAGAAAGAGTTAGATAAAGATGATGCCACGTTATTATGCTTACAAACTCTATTTTGAATAACCCTGCAAAACTAAACCACATATCACGAAACAATGCTTATCACCTCATAACACTTCTTTGTTATACAGAGAATAGTGAGAAATAGTTGGTATTCATTGTGATGGTTGGGTATCATGATCTACATGCCCATTTCAGGGCCTACATAGCCACCTAGGTGTAGGCATAAACTGCTCAAACACAAATTTCTCCCTCTTGAATGACGCTCCCTAAATGACTTGTGTGACTTGGATATTAATTCTGTCAAGTCCCCAGAGATCTTAGTATATATAGGAATAGGTTTGACATATTTGGAATTTTGTTGTTCACTCGTATGAATTTTTTTACAAGGCCATTTTATGGATGTTGAACTACTTTGCAATGTATCACATATTTTAAACTAGGACGTTTCACCTTGGAGTTACACCTCCAAAATGTGCATCGTGGGTATATTATTGCCATCCTTAATTCCTGAGTATTCTTGGTTTATAGTAATATAGGTTAGGAGATACCTTTTCGAGAGGACATTTTGTAGCCTATTTTGGCTATTTGTGTTGTATTATATTTTTGATCTTGGGTCATCCCTTTGACCATCTAGTCACTTGATTCAAAATAGAAACTTGTGTTATTTTTGTAAAGACTCGTGTTTTCATATAATTGACCTCCGCATGTTAATGGTACTATTAAATAGGTGAACGTGAAAAATAATAATATACTATTGTATGTTTCTTTGTTTCCTTTCTCTCTCTAAGACTAAGTTGAAAACAAAATGAGGTATGACATGAAAAGTTATGGATTCTCTATCTCTCTCCTAAACTATGAGAAATAATGGTTATGTAACATTTTATGAATTTATGTTTTATCTCTCCTCATATTTTATTTAAATGGAACAAACATGACTAAGTATGTTTGGGGAAAAAAACAATTGTCAAATGTATGATTTCATAACTAGCTAGATGGGGGGTGATTCCATGCCAGCTTAGTGCTAACACTATGTGGATGCATGTGGCAGGACATGGCGAATGGACATTGTTCTATGTTTGTGACAATTACTTATACACCTCTCAAAATTATATTTCTATTTGTATTTGGGAAGATAAATTTCATATCAGTCCGAAAAGAATGTGTAGTTACATTATGATATATTGTTTTGATTCGAGGAATGAAGAAGGAAAATATTAATCTGAATTGTAAAATATATCACATGTTTAAATGGTATGAAATTTCATGTAAATCATTCAATGCTGAAAAAAACTAGATTTTAACATGTAATACTACTCCTAGGAAATAAACGAATTAACAACTTTTATTAAATGGATATTCGTGTCCTTGTACTTTTGGAAGAAATTGACTAAATTATGGTTGACATTTATCATAAGAAAAAAAGTTAGTTATTGAATTTCTATTGAATTGTAGTTAGTTACACTAACAAAAATCAATGGCCTTGATTAGGTTATTTCCCATTATGAATTTACATCATGTGTGGTAGAAAGGTTAGTTCTAAATATTTCAAAATTAGATTGCTTCTGAATCCCTCCCTATTATTGGAATCTGGTCCTATAGGTGTTATCATTGATGCAAAACCATATTATTGATAAAGTGGATGATGGATTATGGTCAAATGATGCCATGGATGGTGTTGGAATGATGATTCAGATGTGTACTTGATGATATAGTGAGATTAAGTGAGGATTGCTTGCTCTTGCAAGCCCATTCAGGTGCTCAGGTGATTCTGCATGATGGTATGATATTCTTTGGTTCTTGAGAAGCATGTTTTCATGATGGATATCAGGTTTAGAGAGTTCTTGGGCAATCACAACAATGGCATGATGCAGATACATGTGATTCACTATATTATAGATGCTCATTTGGAGCGGTATGGATGCTAGGAGGTATGAGGATGAGATTTGGAGATAAATGAGCTCATGGATGCATGTATTTAGGTTAATTATGGTATATCAGGTATGTTTGAGTCATTTTGAGTGATTTCATGATGAGTTATAGCATTCTTTCACTTGACCCTAACTTTTAGAACATGAAACCCTAAGGTGAAGCTATGCAAATGAGATAGGATGGAGATTTTAAGGTATGGTAATGAAATTATGATGATTGGAGATGTTATTTTTATGTTTCATGGTTCTTTGAGAAAAATATAAAGATGTTGTGATGTGAATTTTGCAGGATAGGTCATTTTTAGTGAGACAAGGTTAAGAACTAGTGCATTTCCAACTCGGGTGGAACTTCTGATGCTCACCCTAAATTGTGTGCTTTGCATGGGGACTTGTGGATTTCAAGGGTTTTTCTAAATTTATTCTATAAGGTTTCATAAAAATAATTATGTCATTTCATCATCAGCTTTTATGAACGAATGTTAAGAAGGTAAACAATTGTTTATGAGTTTGAAACCCTAGCTTGAAAGTGGTATGCAAGAAACTCTTCCTAAGTGGACAATTTTTCTTCCTAGTACATGGGTGATGATTTTAACATATAGAGGAATCCTTCATATTTCCATAAAGGTATGGTAGAGGTCATGATGATGAGTGGGCCCCACTCAAATATATCAGTTTCGAAGAAGAGTGTTTTGGGACAAGGTTGTCCAAAAAAGTAGCATGCTAAATTGACAGTGTGGAATGTATGTGAGTTTATATTGATTTAAAAAGAGGTTTTAAGAAATTTTCATGCAGGTACATGGTCAAATGAGCTTCATTCAGGTTGATTGGTCAAAGGGTAGTTTTGAGGCCTTAAAAAGCAATGTTCAGTAAAATGGTCATATCTGGAGCTACAAGTGGAATTTTGAGATGATTCAAAATGTTTTGGAAAGAGGATTAATATATATTTAAATTAATATGATTTTTTTATCTCATGATGACGATATTTGATGAGGTTTCCATTTCAATATTTTAACAAGAAGATGTTTTCCAAATAAAGATAGGATATGATCTTATTTAAGTTTTGAGTTGTTTGAAGAATGAGATAGATTAGGTGATGATTTATATCACCTGGAATGTGAATAGGAATTAATTTGTAATCCAATGAATCCATTTATAGGTATTTAATGTTCATAGAAATGTTTTTATGAGCTGATATTTGAAAACAACTTTTGGGTAGGTTGATTTGGTGAAGACAAAAGTGACTATGGTTTGAGAAGGTGAGTGTTTCAAGGATTATAAATTCCTTATAAGTGTTATACAGGTTTTTAAATTTACATAAATTGGTTATATGCATGGTTTGGTTTATTTGAAGTTATTTGGTGGCATAATGAAGTTTCCAGGGTCCTGAAGGGTGTAGGAAACAACAATTTTGAGATGAACAAAGAGTATTGGGCCCATTAAATGAAATAATTTGATTGGTTGAGATAAATT
Source organism: Taxus wallichiana var. yunnanensis (assembly GCA_018340775.1). NCBI lineage: Eukaryota > Viridiplantae > Streptophyta > Pinopsida > Cupressales > Taxaceae > Taxus > Taxus wallichiana. The sequence continues at coordinate 832,027,569 of CM031237.1, read as the reverse complement.
GAGACCATTTATGAATGTTAAATGTTATTTTAAGCATGTGTAATTATTTATGGGTCATGAATAAGTATGGTTTTTATGTAAGGGCATTTTTATCTTTGTGCCCATGGGGTTTTGAGCCATTTTGGCACATGTAATGAGGTTTTTAGCTAGGCCGACCTACTTGGGTCACTTGTGAATGTTGTAATTAAAATTTGGGATGTTATATGATGTATGGGTTGTTCCAAATGAGGTAAAATTTTTGTGTTTGAATTTGAAATCAAGAGGAGCTTATAAAAGCATTGTTTTGGGTGCTTTTGCAAGCTAGTTGTGTGTGTGCAAGGTGTGCGACCTAGGTGTGAGATATTTTAAGGTGTTGAATCATGAATTGAGGTTGGATAAAGTGTGTGATGGTTCAAGGAATATCAGAAAGCATGTGTGCATGATTTTTAAGGTTTGATAAGTGAAGAAAGTGGTTTCTTGTGAAGGATTGGACACCTATGGTTTGAGTGAAGGTTTGAAAAAGTGCGAGATGAATACTTGGTCTCAATCCATTGCGGAAGAAAAAAATCAAAGATAATAAAATCATAATGTGGTTGAGTGTGTGATTGGTCATCTTGGGGGTTGTATCCTCTTGTGGAGTTGGTGCTTTACAATATCGGGGTTGGTGCTCCTTGTAGGGTTGTAGCTCTACTAAACTAGGGGTTGGTGCTCCTTGTGGGATTGGTGCCTCACTAAATTTTGAAGCATATCAATATAAGATTTTTTTTCAGTGGGTTTTCTTTCTCTTGAGGTTTTCCCACTTATATCTTTTGTCCTGTGTTAATTATCTTGCTTATGGTTCTTACACATGTGACTATTTGTTGTATGCACACATTAATGGATGGTTGAATGTTGATGGGGTTTTGAATAATAAGATTTGAAATATAAATTGAAATTATTTTAATTTATGATTCACCCCCATCATTCCATTGTGCTTGTAACACCTATGAAAATTTCACCTTGATTGTGTTATGATCCATTAAATGAACCACTACACTGGACTAATGGGAAATACCCATATTGTGCCTTCATATATGCTTGAACTCACTTTGGACACAAGTACCTTATGTATATTTTCATGATTAAAATAATAAATCCTTGTACCATCACACATCACATTCATATGCTCCATCTGATTTGAGGTTCAATTTTAATGTGTAGCTTGATACTCAATCTCTACTTTAGTAATCCCCCTGTTTAGATACCTTGCGTATATCCTTGTTGCATCTTGAAAAGTTACAAATAAGTCAAGAGTTAATTGGAACTAAAATATCTCTCATCATGTTAATACGTGTGAGAATGGTACACCTCATCTGTACACTTTCCAAAGGGATCCTTGGTGTTTTAAAAGCATGATAATGTATTTATCACCCAAGTAGGAGACCCTATTGTAGAATATTTACCTTTGGAGTGTAGATAGGGTTAAGATATGAATAGTGGCCTATTCAAAGGTTGTATGTGGGTGAATAATGTATTCAAAAAGAAATCATGGAAATGATGTCGATTAAAATTCCATTTGGAATGTATAGATTAACCAAAACCTCTTCTTAAACTTAATGTCAGCCCTCTTTTTTTAGTAGATTAAAACAAAGAATTGGTTTGTGCAGAGCTTTAATTTTGGTAACATCAATTTTCATATGAAAGAGGAGTCCTTGACTAATTTTCAATCACCATGGGAAGCCTTCAAGTGATTTATAATATTTTTACTCGATCACTAACCTCTCATGTTTTTCCATAGGAGCCTTGTAGTATCATGTGGTATGTGTGTAAGTACACTTAATGTAAGCGGAATAAATGTGTTATTTTAACTATGATCTAAAGGTTGTGAAATTTCCCATTAAAGAATTACAGATAAAGTTTTACCTTATCAAGTGGAAATAAATATCTTTGGATTTGATGAAGTTATTGATAAATAAGGGTGTTTGGTTACTCGGTTTGAATTTAGTATGGTGTAGTTTCTTGAGTGCAATGAAATAATTAAATTATTGTACCTCTTCAAAGTTATTGGTGAGTGAAACCCTAAAATACATTACTCAAAGGTAAATATGGTGTCTCAAAGGCATTTGAATATGTGAGGGAGGAAGCCCTCACTTACTATAGGTGTTTGAGGGTTGTGTTAGTCATAAAAATGAACACAATGTTTTGAGAGAGATTCACTCCCTGGAGTCCCGTGTTCCCTAAAAGTTAAGCGAGAAATTTGTAACTCAGAATTGTTCTAAAAGAGTGATAATAAAAGACCAAAGTAACAATGTAAGTGTAATAAGAATGAGAGTATATGATATGTCGGGTTAGAAATAAAATGGTACTTGGAGTTCATCTTATAACCTAATTGGGAATTCTTATGTTGTTAAAAATGAATATAAATTTCTCCCGGTGAGATCAAACAATTAGACAAACATAAAAATCTTATTTAGGATACAAAAAAATTAAGGACATGAAAATGTTAAATTGACCCTTACCAATAATTAAATTATAAAAACTTGAAAAGGAAAAAAAAAAATGTAATATAATGGATGGAAGTTTTTTGAAGTGGAGAAATATGTAGCTTTGAGAATGAGCATATAATATTACATGCCTAATACCCTTCAAACATATAAATTTAAATAATGAAAGTTAACTATCAATAAGATGTAACCATGAAAATGATGTGTGGTGGATCTTTTCTATCCTTGAGTGCGTATTTTTGTTGGGTCTTTGATCTACATTTTTCATTTGAGGTAGTGTGACACCAATGTACACCTCATGTTATCCTATTATAATGTGGGTCGATGTTTGTTCAATCATCTCATGTGATGTCAAGTTATGCTAAGTGGGTTAAAGTGGTGTCGTGTAACAAACAAATAAAGACAAAAAATTATTCCGATAATTTTGCTATTGTATTTGGGTGTGTAAATTGGTGGGCATAACAATTGGTATTAGAGCAAAGGTTCATACTCTTGAACCTATAGGATAAATAGTGTTGTGATGGTTATTCATGATGGTGGAGGAGTTGGAAGAGTAATGTGTTAATTTGTTGTGATGTGACAACATGTAATTGTGATCATGTGAATGCACCTATTGTGCTTACCACTTGGTGTGGACTATTTGTGATGTTGATGTGTTTTGTGATGAGAGTTCTCTCTCCCTCTCTCTTGTGGATTCAACATGAGTTTTACGTGTGTTATCACTTTTTGCATGAAAATAATGTTTTTATGACCCACATAAGTTTTGTAGTGTTTATTTTATCATGGGATGTTGCATTACAAAGTGCTTCGTAGTGAAATATGTCGTATTATGTTAATTTTCATGGGTGTTGTGTTATACTATGGTGTTTTCTCACCATTTTGTGTCATATTTTGTATGTATGTTATGAAGTTAAACTGTTGTGTTCATTATATATATGTATTCATATGTTGTGTAATAAATTCTAATCATGAATTGGGGGCATATGAAGATTTATGACCCCTGATGTATTTTAATCTCACTCTTGGTGCATTATGTGGGAACATGATGTGTGGAAATTTGTGGAACATTATTATGTCATAATCCCTATTTTCAACAAGTGTAAGACACTATGGTTTTGTTCGTATACATCATTGCACTAGTAATGTAGTTATATGCTATGTTTTATACCTTACACTTACCGACCCTAAGGGAAGTAATTGATAAAAGTGTATGTGTGGAAATATAAGGCATGAGCAAGTGCCTATAACCTTGAGCCAAGTACAATTTTAGAAGTGGAGTCTCATGTAGACTAAAAACCTACTTCTATCTTTTTGGTATACTTCGAGCTTGCTTAGTATATTTTGCATGTGCACAACCTTAGGCTCAACTTATGCAAAATAGAGTCCCTTCTCTCTCCTATGTTGGTTATATATAAAAATCCTATGTGGATCTTCGTATGTGCAATTTAGATATATGTGGAGATATGCTTGTACTAGTTATGTGCATTTTACGAGTTGACACTCAACATCCGAGTGCCGACAACTCGATGAGTACCCCTTTGGTGGCTAGAGAAGGCCCGGTGATCGTAATGTGATTTTTATGTTCACATTTTATTTGTAAATTGATCATTTTATAATTTTTGTGAGAACCAAAAATTTTATTGATTGATATAGTCTTAAATTTTGGTCATTTAATTTCATTTTGTGCTAACAAGAGCCCTTTGCATTATGCATGCGGCTTTTTAGCCATTTATTTTTCTTAGTTTGAATTTTTTTTTCAAGTTTAAAATTTTTATAGCCTATCCAAAGGCTTGGGATTTGATGCCACTTGAAAATTGAAATTGATTGTTATGCTTGGTTCAATTTTTGTGATGTTATGGATTAGGGTCATGGGATTCACCACGAAGTGGTTAGACCTATGGAACCACTTCATTTTATGGGGTATGCCCCAAGGGCTCATGGGGTTGTGTAGCTTTAGAGATACATATTACTATGCCACTTGGGTAAATGCGATGGGGATCTATATTCCTAGGGCCATAAGGTGACTCGACCTCATTGAATGGAGAAATAAGGTGACGGGGATCTTGGTGAGTGACCCAACTTAGATTTGGTATTATGGTTCTTATATTTAGGTGACAAGGATCTTTGGTGAGTGACCTGACCTAGTTTTGGCACTATGGCTCTTATATTTAGGTGACAAGGCTCTTTGGTGAGTGACCACCTGGGTTTGGCACTATGATTCTTTTCTCTATTTGGAGGCATATGGAGTTATTTGGGGAGGCCTATGGTGATTTGGGAGGCACATGGAGTTGGTATGTAGGATTCATGAGTTACTCCTGTGAGTCTTGTTATGTATTGTGATGCTCCTCTTTGGTGACATATATTATTGGATCTTTCCTTGTTATTGCATGGTTAAAATCATGGTTTTGAGTCACGCAAAAACTTGTTGAATACATATTTTGTGATGATTTATTGTATGTTACGAACATGTTATGTATTTTGGATATATGCTTGGGGCACATGTGTTGAGTGATATGTTTTGTGGACGTTATTTTCATTCCCATGGTGGGGTTGGTGGTCTAGTTGTGATCGAGTCATGAAAATGTGTTAAAAAGTTGTTTGTGGGTAGCAAGTGTTGTGCTTTGGACCTTGTGTGACATTGTGTTGTCAAGTGTTTTGGGAAACCTGATGGAAATTTAAAAATTGAAATTATTAACAAGTGTCAAGCATTGTGAATATTGAACAAATAAATTTTGCAATCAATAAAACTAATAAATTGTGAATGTGCTTATGAGAGAACACAAACTAAAGTCTTACAAAATGTTTATCAAATTAAGATTTAAATTCACTATGGATTTTAACTATTGAACAATGAAATCTTATGAGCTTTGAAACTAAGAAAATTTAGTAAGGAAAAAATTGAGTAATAAAATCAAGAGAAATGCCAATCTACACTGAACATTAAGAAATTGAGAAAATTTTAAAATATGCTTAACTTTTACGGTGGTCACGTTTTAAGCGACATAACATCTTCCCTAGACAGAGTAGTTAGTTTTCCTAATATTTTTTTAATTCCTCTTACTACCCCGAGCATTATGTCACAAAGTGAGGATGATGATCTTATAAGGGGAGGATGATGTAATGCTCCCACTTTCCCTCTTCCATTCACAAAGGGTCATTTTCAATAATTGTTATTATAAAAATAAAAATAAAAATAAATTAGGATCCTTGTAATGAGGAAAAGGTAGTGGAGTGTGTCAAGGTTATGGAGGTCTACAAAAGGCATGGGTATCTTCATGGGATAGTTAGATCATTTCTCCACATGTAACAAAATTTTTTCTAATATGATGATTTCACCTTCGCTATCATACTACTAGTGTGTGCCAAAAATCACAAATTTAAAATTGGCGTGGACATTGTTATCTTAAATTCCCCATTCTTAAGGTGATTTTTATGAATTACATTCTTATCTTGGATTTGGGAAGGTAAAAATTGATAAAAGTGGAGAAGTTCAATGTTCTAAGGCTTCCCCTCTCCATCTGAAAGCTCTTCATTTTGATACTTGGTCAAAAAAATAAAAAAGAGTTCTTATGTAGTGTATTGTAGGTTTTTGGGTTAATAAAGGAACATTTCCTTGGATTTTTGGTTTTCTACATGATCCTTATATCCAAAGGAAAAATAATGTAGTGTATTGTGGGCGTGGAAGAGATTTTAGGAACAACAGAATGGTTACGCAAGGCCTTGGGTTCCTTGCATCGATGTTTAGCCCGAAAATGAAGGCATATAATGTTGTAGGAAGAAGTGTAGTGTAGAGAAAAAGTGGAGGAGGAACTACGAGTAGATGGAACAAGCTCCCCGGGAACTAAGGTTCTCTACACAAGCCTTTTTGGCTGCAATGAAGGAGAAAGGGATAAATGAGATAGAGAAATGCGGAGATGCGTATGGCGAGATGAAATGGTGGAATGGTTTCATAGAGGAATTGGTTCTCCACACATCCGGATCAGATGATTAACAAAGCATTGGGTGAACTAAGTGTTACGGGAGATAATGATATGGAAGAACAAGGACTTGCGGGAACAAAGTGGTTTGGTGGAACCGTTCCACAATTCCACCATGGAGCCGATTCACCGACCCAAGCACCATCCGATGACCAATAAGGGGAATGCGGGAACCGAGGGAACAAAAGGAACACTCTATCACTTCCTCTAGTTCTCTAAATACCCAATCCACTGCATCACAAGAAAAAGGGGAATTAATGAGGACTGTAGCAATGTCTTGGGACCCCATGTTCCTCCTCGACCCCTTGAAATCCTCATGGCCATAACTTTCACCTAGTTGCTCCAAATTTCAAAAAATTGGTACCATTGGAAAGGTCTCATCATCTTATACACCATGGAAAGCTGGATTTCTCAAATTAGATGAGGGTAATCTGGGTGAAATAGAGGAAAATATCTCCAACATTAAAAGATGCGGTCCTGTAGCTTAACAACTAGATTTGATGAAGTATGGTGCCCATTCCTTCTCCTACAAGAAAATATCATTATGGAATGGATTTGTAAGGGTGTCCATACCTATTTTCAGAAATTTAATGCATGTTGTTGGTGGTTTAAAGGGAAATCTGAGTTCTCTCTTTTATCTCTCTCTCTCTCTCTCTCTCTCATCTTCTATATAATGTAAAAACCTCTCATTTGTGAGGAAGGATGTTCTAAAATGTAAAAGAACTATGTCAAAATTTGTTTAAGAGTAGTTGTGAGTTATAGACCTTCATTTGATCTTGGAAATGTGTGCTTGTGATTTATTCTTCACTTATAATGGTTTGTTCAAACTTTGAAAGCAATTAAATCTTTGTTTTGTGGTGTTTCTTAACCCTAAATTGTGTTTTGTTGCATTTCCTTACCTCTCCATTTTGTTGTTGTATTTTTTGTATGTATTTATCACTTCCAGGTTCATATTGTTGTGTTTTATGGAGAATAGATGGTAAATGAAGTCTTGGGTATGTGTCACCTCTATCTGTCCTCTCCCTTATTCATTTTTCTTCTCCCTTTTCCCTCATTAGAGTGTCTTTACCCTTTTTTGGGGCTATCACCTCTGTTAAATTAGGATTTCCCATTTTATGCATTTCCCTCTCTCTTTGGTCCTTGGATTATTAGAATAGGATTATATAGTTGCATTTCCTTTTGAAGGAGTAGTTTAACATTAGGATTAGGTAGCAGAAATGTAGACACAAAATCACACACTTTGGGTAATTATCTAGCCCCGATTACATAATACTATTCATGTGATTTCTAAGTAAGAAAAATACTAATCAACCCATGTATCTCGACCACCTTGATTTTCCTTCTATTGCTACTTTCAGTCTTGCACCCTTATTTTCTTAGTCTTCCTTTTTACTCTTCGATATTTGTTATCTTGGACACTAGCACTAGCCTTCAGACACCAATGCTAGGTGCCCTTGTCCTCTTTGGGTGCTCATGTCCCCTTTGTACTTTACTCTCACTTTTTAGTCCTTTCTAGCCATTTGAGCATCTTATCTTTTTAGTAGTTGGAATTTTTAAGGTTAATTAAAAAATTTAAGCAAAGGAATCATATAAATATAAAGTTATGTGATCATAATAAGGGACCAAGCACTATCTATCACCACCTAAGGTTGCATCCATCAAGACATCTAAGAGCTCCATTGCATCCATATAGCTCCATCACAAGGGACATAAGGGCTAGTTTTCTACATCACACTTCATAGGAGGAAGTTCATTCTATTCCATGCACACATTTATTACATTCTACATCTAGCTACTTTCTCATTATCCACGTGTGATTGTCAACAAAAAACCTAGGGCACAATTTTGTAAACACCCATAAATATAAATTGGGTATGAGATGTAGTGCAACACTTAGTTGTAAGTCCACCATTGTGGCGGCTGAGGACAATTTGACCCTCATTTTGCATATTTATTTTTTAGTATTTGATGTCTATTTAAGGGTTTTGCAGGTCTATGTTTCATTGTAGGCTTCCGCTAACTCTAAAGATCATTGTGTGAATCAGTAGTAGTAACAAAAGGTAAGCATAAACAAACATCTTGTGACCATGAGAATTCGGGTTTGTGTGCATTTCCACAAACCCAAGTGCCCAAAAACATACCTAGGTCACCCACGAGTGTCCCCTGTCCCTATCCAAGTGACCCATTCCAACCTCCTTCTCCGGATATGCAATTTTCTCGAGCTCAAGTGCGACAATCGGTGCTTCATAGTTCTCTATTTTCCATCTCTATTCACTTTCAAGAACTTAGAGAATCATCTAAGGCATCTTACCTTTCTTTCACATTAGGGTTTTATTATTTATTGCTTAGTTTACTTGAGTGTAATAGCTATATTTCGAGTATTCATTTATTTACTATAATCTTGCATTGATTAGGCATATATTTCTTATTTTACATAATGATTTTGGTGAGCCAACGTTCTAATACTCTCGAGATCCTCATATTTCTTCTATCATGGGTCATAAAGTTCCTCAAATTCCTTTGTTTGATTTACTTAAAATGCATCCCAATTGCAGGTTGTTCTACAAAAATCCTTAGAATCCATGTGTCTTCCTAAAGATACGCCGCCACACGAAATAAGTCCTATTTTCCATTGTCTATTTGATGACCCTATCCTTCATGATCCTACATCCAATCAACCCATATTGGAGTCAATTCAAGATTTACATTATTTATTTTACAACAAATTTCAGGCTATGGAATCCATGATCATATCTCTTAAATATGAAATCCAACAACTTAAAGATGCTTCTCAGGCTCATGTTTTTTCTCCTTCTATATCTCATCTTCATTCTATGTCTTCTACATGTGCTCATATCAGTGAGCCTTAAGTCATACCATTACCGGATCCTCTCACCTTTGATCATAATACTAAGTAAAATTATATTATTACTAAGCTCTTGAGTCATCAATTGATCACTTTACCATCTGCTCAAGGCTATCCTCCTTACCGAATTGACAACTATCAAGGTTTTCATATTGTAATTATCATCAAATAAATGGACATAATGAAAATGATTGATATGCTTTACGACAAAGAATCAAGCATCTTGAGCATCAAGTATTTATCTCATTCACTACACAACATTCTATTGCATTCCCATCTATAATTGTTACATCTCAATGGGTTCCTAAAACTGATTCGTCTATATCTAATGAACATCATGCCATCATTTCTAAGGTTCCTTCTACAAAGAGTCAAGAAATTCCTAAGAAATCACCTCTAAAATTCACTATAACACCCCATCCTCTCAAGTCATCTATGAAATTACCAAGTCAAACTACATAACAACCTCTCAAAATCAATCCATCTTCTTCTCCTATCAAGTCATCTAAAGCATCATCAATCCCACCTAAGTTACCACCACTCAAGATTCCTCCCCATCTATCTCCACTTCCATTTTAAATTTTTTTCGTAAAAGAAACTAATCCTCTTGATAGCCAAGAAACATTTCTGCCACCATTGCATGGTCATGTTGTTTCTTTTTCCACACATACTTCCACTGCTTCATGTGAAATTGGTCTTTGGTAGGTGAATCTTACCCCTTGATGATACACTCATGTTCTTACGGTTCTTACATGACTGTTGAGGGACCTCTTACAATAATAACCACGCTTCATCTTCACATTACATGATTCATCTACATTGTAGTCATTTTGATGTGCCCTTATAACAATACTCTAATCCCATGCACGCTAGCCTATCACCTAGCGAGCATTGGGTGCTCACCCGAGGCGCGCGTAGGCGTTGAGCCCCTCCTTTATGTGAGCATTGTGAGAAGATATTTCCATTGACAAAAAATTAGATGCAGAAAGGTAAATGATCATGCATTCATTTCGAGAGCATATGATGAGCTATTACACCAATATACCTATTCAGGTAAAAAGAGAAACATCATCTAGTGAGCATATCGATCCATAACATAAGGAAATGACACTAGGGTTGTACCCATGAACAATATATTCAGAATAGAGACATATATTTATATTGATCATAGTTTTAGTAACGACATTACATTCACAAGGGTGATAGCGGACCAAATGTATCGATACTGAGATCTAACTCATGCATTAGAAATTATAGTTATGCTTCCCTTATTACAATTATTATTACCAACCCATCCCTCTAGATATACTACCATTTCTCTAGTCCTCTAAAGAGAACCCCAGCCCTTAGAACCTCCTAATATTCCTGAGAGCTTCACCTTCTATCCTCTCTATGATGATCCTGATGCTTCTCTCTATCCCCATCCATGTGTGTCTTTTCTTTGCTCCAGAGCATCTCTATAAATAGGCTTAACACCCACTGCCATGCCTTCCTCTAGGAGTAGATCGAATTCCAAGTGTCCTTGTGGTCCTCCAATGGAGCATGCTTGTTTTGATCCGAGCTCTCCACTTTCTACAATGATGTCTTCCTTGGAATATTCCATGCGTGGAATATTATTTCCTTGACCACCAAGTCACCAGGCTGGCACCTTATCCACTCCGCACACCTAGTCGGGTCACGTTTTCCTCAGTGTTTCTTGGAATGCCAAATATGGCTAAGTCCTGAGATCCTTTGTTCTACCTTATGTGTGCATCATGGTTTCTACTAAACCCTACTTAAACCCTTGTCCTACGCACTTTTACCCCACGTGCCCTTATCTTCACTTGGTCTCATGCGTGCATGCGCCTTTGACACTTAACCAATATTCGAGGCCCAACATCGCCTACACTAAGCTTGTTCTCTATCCTCAAAACATCCTCTCTTCAAAGAAATAAATAATATCGGGACTTTGAATGGTTGGAATAAAGAATGAAGGAATTAAGAATGAGAAATGGAAGGAAAAAAGAATAGAGGAATGAAGAAGAATCTATTTATTTGAAGAATGAGTGGGAAATCCTTCCTTATAGCTGCCTCAATCTTCTCCTAGGAATCCACTTTACCCTACGCATGTTGACAGAGATCACCTACTAGGGCACTTACCTCATAAAAATTAGTTCATCACCCTTAACATTCAACGTGCTCACAATATTTTCCAACCGCTTCGAGGGTCGTCTAATGCATCCATCCTGTGGGTGATCTAGGGATATAATTCTTTGAGCCGGTTTTTGATCAAGCCCTATAAGGTCTGTTAGTGTAGGTTATTATTTATCCTTTTATTTATTTATTAGGATAATTCTTACACTTGTGTTAGCCTTACACTTGTTGGGTTAACTTGCTTATGTGTACTAGTTGTGTGGAGTTAGCTTACTAGTTGTCTTTGAGTTAGCTTCTCAGTTATGTGGAGTTAGCTTACTAGTCATTTGGAGTTAACTTAATTGCCATTATCAGTTAGTGAGAGTTCTTCACCACTAATTTAGGTAGTAGTTACACTTCCCTCCTCATATATGTACATATTTCTTATTGAATAATTTAAGTCATTGTATTGTAATGTATTGAGCATTATGGATTATGATGGATTTCCATATATGGTATTTTAGCTCTTCTATTTTACAAATCTAATGTGGTGTGCTATTATCATCTAAGATCACGGCTTGGAACAATCTTCTTATCGTTCCTTTCATGGTATCAGAGCGATAGATGATGTAGACATCCATATGTAAGTTTTCTTTACAAATAAGGGTTTATTATTTTCATGTATTCATAATTTGTTAGCACTTTTCTGCAACATGAATTTTTATGCAGACCAAAGTGTGCCATTGGATTTAGAAGGTGCCAAAACCCTATAATCGACTGTAAACTCGACCATGTTTTGAGACAATCAAATCTGGACATTTTAAAGGGTTTTTTTGACACATTTCTAAAAAAATATGTACAATTATGTACAGACATATTTTTGACTTGAAAATTATATCAGATTTATGGATTTTTCAAGAAAATTTCTGGGTTTCTCTATTTTTTGATACAGGTGCTAGAAAAAGAGATATTTTGTATTGCAGACAACGTTTGTATTAACAATTGTACTTTTTGGGTGCATTATTTTATCCATTGGATATAAGTGTCTACCTTCCAAATGCATTATTTTTCCCTATGAATATTTCTATTTTGGATGCGAGTCTTTTATCCCTTTGGAGCGAGATATGTACCCTTTGGGTGCATTCTTCTAACCATTGGATATAAGCGTGTACCTTCAAAATGTATTTTTAACCCTCTGGATATTTCGGTTTTGGATGTAGTCCTTTATCCACTAGACGTAGATTTGTACCCTTTGGGTGCATTATTTTATCCATTGGATATAGCGTGTACCTTCCGGATGTATTCTTTTACCCTTTGGAAATTTTAGTTTTGGATGCGATCTTTTATCCTTTGGATGTAGATCTATACCCTCTGGGTGAATTCTTTTATCCATTGGATGTAAGCATGTACCTTCTCGGATGCATTCTTTAACCCTCTAGATATTTCTGTTTTGGATGCAATCTTTTATCCATTGGAAGCATATTTTTACCCTCTGGGTGCATTATTTTATTCATTGGATATTGATGTGTACCCTCTAGATGCAATGATTTACCCTTTGGACATTTTAGGTTTTGGGGACATGCTTTTTATCCTTTGGTCGCAAGCTTGTATCGTGTGGATGTACTCTTTTACCCTTTGGACATTTGGGTGTCACATGTAACTTTAAGAAAAAATCAGCACTAAAATATTATTTTAATAGCAAAACCTTCTAAAGCTCATAACTTTTGATCTGTAGCTCGGATTAAGGTGATCATTTTTTTGAAATTGTGTATTTTTTTGAGATCTACGCATTGGTGAAATTTTTAAACAAATATTTCAAATTTAAAAGGTAATTTTTCTCATTGTAATGTTTACACGCACTCAATTATAAAGTTCCAAATTTGGGAGGGTGTTGTAATCACTTGTGGACACAATTTCGGTTGAGCCTGACATCCTCAACTTTTGGGTGTTGTATTCTTGTATCTATGGGTGTATGCATTTATATCTCTCTTTTTTGTTGAGATATTCTGGATATGTATTTTCGACACTTTATTTTTGGCATTTGTGAGTCTCTCTTGTAGGGGAGATATTCTCTGAAGCCAGTGTTAGTTTCTCAATGTTCGAGTAGTTGATTTGGGTAACTTATACAGATCTGTGGTGTCACTCTACCCATTTAACAATATGGAAGGGTATAGTGTTGATACTGATTCTTTGGGTTTTGTGTCCTTTCCTTGTTACGTGTTGATAATGCTTCTTCGGGTTTCATGTCCTTTCCTTGTTACCTTAGATTTTCTTAGATCATGGCACTCCTATTTATTTGGATCTCATGTTCTTGTCTTGTTGCCTTGGTTGTTCTTGGATTGTGGCACACCTATTTGTAGCAGTTGATCAAATTATGTTTGGTGTTTTTTTACACTTTTTACATCACTGCATTAACAGTCTCCTTACATGGAGCTATTCTGGTGAAGCCTAGTGTCAGTTGTTTTTGAGTTCTATGATCGAGCAGTGGATTCAGACCATGATACACACCAAACTTCTTGAGAATTGTATGAGTTTTTAGAGCCAAGCTTCTTGGGATATCTCGGTGGGATTTTCTCTATCTACTTTGTTATTACTAGTTTTGGGTACCTTGTGGTGTCTATTTTTCCCAGTTATTGTACGTGGGTACCTCATCGAGCCTTGTTCTTTGGGACCCACCTTCTTTTTACCTACCTAAGCTATGCTTACAGGAGGGTGTTAGTGTAGGTTATTATTTATCCTTTTATTTATTTATTAGGATTATTATTACACTTGTATTAGCCCTACACTTATTGGGTTAGCTTGCTTATGTGTACTAGTTGTGTGGAGTTAACTTACTAGTTGTATTGAGTTAGCTTCTTAGTTATGCGGAGTTATCTTACTAGTATTGTGAAGCTAACTTAACTACCATTCTTAGTTAGTGGGAGTTCTTCACCATTGATTTAGGTAGTATTTGCACTTCACTCCTCCTATATGTACATATTTCTTATTGAATAATTCAAGTCATTGTATGATAATGTATTGAGCATTATGGATTACGATGGATTTCCATATATGGTATTTTAACTCTTCTATTTTACAAATCTAATGTGGTGTGCTATTATCATCTCGAGATCACAACTTAGAACAATCTTCTTATCATTCCTTTCAAGGTCTCGATGGCTTCTAACTTCTTCTCTACTTTGGTCAAGATCTTATCCCACTCTACCCTATTTCCCTTATTTTTCTCTTGAAACTCCTTGAGATCTGCCTCATGTGTAGCAACTAGAATATTTTCTACTCTATCTCTATCAGTGTAATTGTCATAAGCAGCTTCAACTATCTGTGTGGCGGTATTTATAGTGGTAAGGAGCTTAGTGTATCGAGTGACTATCTCCACAACCTTCTACTTTTCCTCTTTCTCTTGGTGTGCCAATGCCTCTTTTGTTGACTCTAAGGTGAGTGGCCGCCTTTCCATCGTAAGGATGTGAGTCAAGTCTTCCAAGCATTACAAGGTCGACTCATATTTTTGTTCAGGCGGGTTCAGATCTGGATGCTTCAAGACAATAACATCTATAATCATCTCAATTTTCTTGTATACCTTGCACACCTTTTCCTTTTCCTCCTTAGCTCGTGCCTTAAGCGTGCACTAATTAGTTCTTCCTTCTTCAAATACTTGATCTTTTCAATGAGATCCTCATTTTTCTTCTCCAATTATCCTTCTAGGAATCTCAACCTATCATTCCTCTCGAAGAATCTTGCCTCCATCTCAACCGACAACTTGTTGAGTGCATTGCATACTTGCTCATCTAATAGTTGTTGAGCATTTACTAGTGGGTTTATTCCTTTGTTATATGGTACCTTCATTAGCTCCCCTTGGCTTACTTCAAACTCAGGTTCATCGATGTGGGACTCAAACACTCAAGATAACATTTTCCTAGTTCGTGGGTACGCACCCTTTTCCTCGAACAAAGACCATGCAATGAGTTGGTCTCCAGGCACGGTAATCTAAAAGCACGCACACAATACCTTACTTGGATAAGTTATGTAGCTTATCCCTTTCCCTGTCTTGCTGCTACCACACCTTTTCGTCCCGTGTGTGCTAATTTTGGAAAGCTCACTACTAGGCTAGGATCTCTACCCATGCTTCCATACTCCTTCCCTACGCTTTCCTCCTTTATTTCCTTGAGTATCTCATCAGCACTTCACTCCACTTCTTGCTCCACTAACTTCTCTATTATTCCTACTACTTCTCTTTCCGTGGCCTCTTCTATCTTCTCCTTGGTGAGGCTGGGGTTCCTTTGATCCTTAGTATTTACTTCTTCACTCTCCTCTTTTCCTTGAGTGCCTTCCTCTTCTCCACCCTTTTCTTCATTTCCTTCATCTTTGGAGTTGTGCACCTCTTACACCGGATGGTCTTGAGCCTTTTAATGTTCATCATCATTCCTTTCGCCTTTGTAGGCCTCCAAGCTCTGCTTTTCCGATTCTCGCCTTTCTCTGCTTCCTTATGCTTCTTCCTAATTAGTGACTCTAGTATATGAGACTCTTCATTTTCTTCTTCTTTTTGGGTGACTCCTTCCTTAGTGTTTCCTCTTGTGCGGGAGGATATTATTTCTTTGACACCTCTTCCTTAGGTGACTGTTCTTTTTCCTTAACAGGGACTTCTTCCTCTGTGCATATGTACTTGGCTTGGCGCTTAATTCCGGTGCGCCCATAGATTATGTTGTTTGCAAACTTGGTGCTTTTTTCTCTGGTGCTTATTCCCCCTCCCTTTTTCTTGGCGTGGCCTTATTTCTTTTGGTGGGGTCTTCTAGGATGGATATGTCACTCTCTAAGTAGGTGCTCTTCTCATAATTTGGCTAGATTCACAATTATACCTCGCCGTGGTCATTCTAGCAAATGATATCATCACCAATTTTGTCATGCGCACCTCATAGGAGACATACTTCTCCACATAAGCACACTTCTTGGGATATACCATCTTCCTTTGTAGCTCACAATGGTCTTGGTCCACCTTTCTGAGGTTGAACCTTAGTCTTTTCACTTCTTTAAAGTGATTTACCCCTTCCTGAAAGTATTGCACGATGAAAGAGAAAGGTAGCTTGCACCATGGAATCTTGGTCCCATCTGTCAATGTGAATCTATCAATGCAGAAATGTTGGTAGATAGTGAACTTAGCCTCTCCTTGTACTAGCGCTGGAAATTTTTGGGGCATCCTCCATTCCACTCTGAATGCGTAGTGCATCCTCTTGTACCATTTCTCCAGGTGCGCCTTGTGGGCGGCCGTCATGGTGTCACAAGTGTATTTTTCAAATATTTTTGTGGGGGAAGGGTCTTCATCTGGATATTCCCATACAAACGTTTCTCGGCCCATCGGGAACTCCAATCTCTGAGAAGACGATGGTGAGGAGGACATTGCCAAACATTATCTTCTCTCCTTCATGCACGACATTGATGATTTCTTCTACAATGAAGGTAAACATGTTATAGATGGTTCCTTCCGTAATCTTCCAACACACATTCAACTAGGCCTTGTTTATCTATGTCCACCTCTCTTGCCCATTCATCTTGGATACCAAGCATGCGGCCATTCTCAATGGGTTAGAGATATCTGAAATATCGAAGTAACGAGACCCCTTCTTATAGTCATAAGCCTGGACTGTCTCCTTAATGGCTTCCTTATCCTCTAGGTCATCATCCAGTGGCTCCCCTTCATAGATAAGGCTAGTAAATTTAGAGATAAGTTGGGGAGTTATGCACATTCTATGGCCGGAAAAGTGTAAGTAGTCCGTCGTGCACGCGCAACATCAACCATTGGTATAAACTCTTGGGCTTTCCAAAATAGGGCAACTCATAAAGCTATAGCAACATGACCTTCTCCAATTTTACCTTTACCTTATCATCATAGATTGGAATTCATTACGGTACCCTATTATCCATTGGGTGAAATAGTTCTAACACCATCTCCTTCTCTCGTAGTGCCTATGTGGTGGTTATAGTCGCTACGACCATATTCCTCAAATGGGATATCCATACTTTTCCAAGTAACACTCCATATGGGTATCTTGCATCTTCGAATACCACTCCTTGTTGAAAATGGTGGTGGCATTCTATTTTCCTTTGTCCTTACCCTCCTTTAGTGAGACTATTGCCTTCTTTGGTTCCATCTTCTTGTCGGGTTAAAAAAACTCTTCTTCTCTCTCTTCTTCACTGCTCAAATCGTGGCTCAACTTCATGAAATAATCCTTCTACTCCCGTGCCCTAGCTGAAAAACCCTAACCTGGAGAACTCTTCCACAAGACGGTGTCACTGCACCGAATCCTCCCTATGCCCATGTACTCCTTCCACTCTAGTTTGCAGATCACCCTAGTCATGCACTCAAATTATTATGATTCTTCCTTCACACAAATATTTCTTCGCAGATGCCGTAGTTTGCAAGAGCTTCTTCAATATCTTAATAACAAGGTAAATAATAGTGTGCCCGATCCTTTACTTATATATTTTTTTCTATCTCCCATAATAAATGTTATGCCACCTACCAACATACTTAACATTAAATGTGACTTTTTCCACTAAATCCAACCTTAAGCACCTTTTCCCACGTGCAAAATCATGAACAAAAATATCTATAACCTTATGGGGCACAAAAATCCTTACTAACCAAAGACTTTTACCCACTTGCTTGTAGCGCCGAAGGCACTTCTTCTGCCCTTGAGCTAATTTTTTCTCTCGCCTACCTCATGTTGTTCTTGCGCTTCTCATCCCTTATACGTGGTCTTTGTAAAGCTATCTTGACACAAAAATTCTTGTCCACCTTTTCCACATGCACTCTCCTACCTTACATTCTTTTTATCTTTAAATCCGGGCCATAAGAACACAACTTTCACTACCAACTTCTATTTCACTTTGCACCATTCCACCCCACACTAAAAAAATGCACAATCCTCTGCGCATACACATTATTTTGAAAGCAATAAGTGGTTACCGGCGCACAAGGTGCGCAAAACAACACAAACATAAGAGAACAAGCAACGAGAAAGGGAAACACAAGGAAAAGAAAATGCATAAAAGGAAATCCTAGGCTAACTGGCAATACTACCTTATTTACAAACACAAGGAAGACTTATTTATAGTAGGGATTCAACCTACTCCCATTGAAATGGCCTGGTAACCTCGTTCCATCTAGCTCTCATAATCGACAATTGCATGATTCAACAATGTATGAGATGATTTATGTCCCTAACCAATGGACTTTCAGTTTCCCAAGATGGCGCAAAAATTTGGAATCATGTAATAAAACCATCTACCCAACCTTGCATTGTTTTCTTTTAATATGGTGATCATGTCATGCTTTCTGTCGTGCCTTTTCACTATTATGACTCTATCTAACAAGTGATCACCTTTTATCCAGCTACATTAACTTATCCATGCACTCTTGAATTGCTTATTCATCAGCTAACCCTCATGCGTGCACAATACGCAACGTTGGTAACATGAATTCAATTGGAAAAACAACCTCTGTGTCGAACACCAATTGAAACGGTGTGGCTTTGTTCAACCTTTTGTAGGTTGTCTTGTATGCCCATAGGATGTGATACCTTGTCATCTCAATCTTGTCATTCCTCATCACAAATCTTCATCGGTGTGTGACTTAATTTTTTTTTAAATGCCTCGGTAGTTCCATTATCTTGTGGGTGAGAGGGGGTAGTCTTATGATGGGCCACCATGAATTTTTCCAACAAAATCCTAACTATTTCATTAAAAAAATATGTACCCCTATCACTAATCAAGTTTAAAGGACATCCATACCTCTACGATTATGTTCTCCCATAAGAATCTAACATCTTTCACTTCTTTGATCATGAGTCCCTTATAAGCGCTTTGCCTCCACCCACCTTGTTAAGTAATCATTGCAAGTGATGATATAGTGTGAACTAGTGCTTCGTGTGACACATGAAATTGGTCATACAAAATTAATGGCCCATTTTTCAAAAGGTTTTGTGCTAGGTATTGGCATCAAGGGCATTTCATCCCATCTTCCTGGCTTGCCAAGGTGCTAGAAATGGTCACAAGCCTTACAAAACTCAATGTAATCTTGGTATATACTTTCCCACCAAATCCTGCATGAGTAGAATCCTTCGCATGGTGGCATTCCCCTACATAATGCCCTCCTGCAATCCCACCATGTTATTCTTCCATGATTTTAATGCACTCATATTTTAACATGTATCGACACATAACCTCATCATGACCTAACTTGTATAAGTCTATGCTAATTATCGTGTAGGGCACGACGCGTATAAATAATTGTTTCCTCTCCAAATATTTCATTCATTTTGATGCCACACCCATTTTGAGAAACACAACAATATCCTCTAAGTCGAGAGTGCACGCCTTGCAATCTAAATAGTTACGCATTTGGCAAAACATCCTCAATGTTTCGCACATCTTCCCCGAGTCAATTATTGAAAAATGGTGGGGCCCCGAGTTACTCTTTCTGGTTTGACAACGACTATAAACTCAAAATATTGAAATAATAGGACCCATCAACATATGCGCCCTTGCAAAATAGGCTTGTTCACCAAGCACTTCAAGGCCATGTGATTTGTGTAAAATATGAAGGGTGTTGCCAGTAGATACTACCTGAAATTATGCAACGTGTAGATCATCAAAAGTGCTTTGTGCTCAATAGTGGTGTAGTTCTATTTTGTTTGTGTCAAATTCCTACTAGTAAAGCAAAGGGGTGTTCAAAAATCCCTTCTCTAGGCTATCTTTGGGACTACTCTAATGGTTTTCCTTGAGGCATCAACATGCACGTGGAAAGGTTTATCCCAAGAGGGAAACCGTAATATGGGCATAGTGATAAGTCTATCCTTTAAAGTGTCAAATGCCACCTGCTGCGCCTCTCCCTAGTGGAAGGAACTCTTTTGTCTTAGTAACTTTTCCAATGACATGAAAATATTGGCATACCCCTTGATAAAATTTTGGTAGTATCCCATATGCCCAAGGAATCATGCATTGTGCTCTATCTCGGTAGGATCCTCTAACCTCACGATAATAAAAATTTGGTGGGATCCACCAACAAACCTTCCTTACATATAATGTACCCCCCAACGGGTCCCAAATGGAGTAGCAAAAACACACTTCTTAATGTTGAGGGATATCCTCAACTACCGACATCTCTCAAACATCAGCCTCAAATTATCACAATGGTCTTTCACTAGTCCATACACCATCCAGTCATCAAGGTAGACTTATAGAAACTTATGGATAAAATCCTAAAATTCTGGACCACTATGCGTGAAAACATAGCTGACACACTCTTGAGTCCAAAAGGCATGAACGTATAGGAAAAACTTCCCCATTCAGTAACAAATGTTTTCTTTTCTTGGTCTTCTTTGGAAATTATAACTTGATGGTATCCTAAGAATCCATTTGTGAAGGAATAGATTTCGCACTCAACCACTCCCTCCAGAATCTCCTCGGTAAAAGGGGTTGGGAAAGGATCAATTACACATACCGCATTCAAGTCCATATACTCAACGTAGATCCTTATCCTTCCATCCTTTTTAATATTGATGACCATGGGGCTTACCCATTCTGATTCCTCCATAGCTTCAATGATGCTTGATACTATTATCTTTTCTATCTCCTCCTTAACCTTGACATGAAGATTTGATTCATTCGATAAGGCCTTTTCCATATCGGCACGCACCTTCTTTCAACTTGATCTTCATCTCCCCTAAGGAGTGGTGAATGCCTTTAAGCTCATGGTACCCATATAGAGATAAATCCTAAAAATTGTGCAAGAGATCAATGATTTTAAAAACTTCCTTCTTCGACCAATAGTCTCTAATAATGACATCCTTAGGTTCATCCTCCAAACCAATGTTAACCTTCTTTGTTTTTAGGGGTTCATGGTAGGCACGCACTTGCTCATCAATGCTATCAAAAAATTTGTGTGTACCTTCAGTATGGTTAACATCCAAAATCTCCATCTCTTTTCCATCTATTACGTAGACCACATTTCCCTTTTCTTTCTCTACACATGCACACTCAAGTTACATATCTTCTGATTCTTCTTCATCAAAGTGCATCTCCAAACCAGGTTCACCTAACAGTTTTAGTATCCTATCCTCTACCATAGTACTATCTCCCATTGTAAGGTGCTTGATGACCTACAATTTCTTATCCACTGATGGTTTAGTACTCTGGTACTCAAAATATTGAAGGAGGTCGGCCGTCGAGGTCTGTCAAGTCCTGTCTAGCAAAAGCACATCTCTGAGTGAATGTACCATGTGCGCGTACAGCCTTGTAAGGTGGAGTATAACTTGTGCACCCATAAGGAAGGTGGCAAGGCCTCCGTGCCTTCCATCCATGCTTTATCACATGCTTGGCCGTGAAACAAGGTGAGTTCCTTCCTATGGTAGTCTTGTATTGCAATGGGTGCATTGCTTCGAGATAACCTTACAGAGAATGTGATTCTCACCTCGTGCCACTCTAGAAGGCTATAAAAATGGGTCTCCCACCATCACATCTTGGTCCCAAGGAAGTTATATCTGAGCATCCTTCTTCGTTTGACCTCATTTTTCCATTGATCCTCCATTTCCTGTAAGAAATCATCAGGGTTGGCCCCTCTAGAGTAACTTGGCCATTTCTTCCCTCCCAAGTGCATGATTGAACATGCCTTCATTACCCTTGTAACATATCCTATTATTTGTCACCCAATTAACTCATAAGTCCCATGAGGCCAATTGTCACATGCCACACTAGTCGTATCACACCGACTTGTTTGAACATCTTCAAACTAGATAATTCCCTCTCGTAGGGTGAATCACCTCAGGGTCCCTGATAGAGCGTGCATAGATCTTATTGAGAATTTCCTCTCCCAAGGGCTCAATATATGGTGTTGCTTTCCCATCAGCTAAGGGGATGATGAGCTACTCCTCCTTGTTTTCAAAACTTATGTATCCCTTATTGAACCTTAGGTTGGCATTATTCTTGTAACACTAGGGGTGCCCAAATAACACTTTGGAAAGTTTTTACGCCTCAAATTTAGTGCTAAGACTTTGAAATCCTAGTCTGTTTTCTTCAATTATTCTTATAGTGCTTGCAACAACCCTTCATAGGATGCAATCTTTCACATCACTAAAGCTTTCTCTTGTTTCGGATTCCTTGGCGACATGAGCAGAGGTTCATCTTCAAGTACCAGGTCCACCAAATTTCCTACATAATGTATCAATGAGGGAAACGTCTATGGTACCTTGGTCTCCAAGTGTGGCCTAGCTCTTATGAAATTGTCTCCAATCTCCTCTGCAATGCTAATAAATACTTCGTTCTTCTTCTACGCTAAGTCCTCTCTTGCGTTATATGCGCTATCTCTGCATCCTTTATCTTTAGCTCTTTCACAATGCTCTTATCATTACAACTTTGTCCATGTTTCTTCTCAAAACTTTAGTAGAAACCTTCACTAATGCGTTGTTGACCTGCTCATCTGACATGACAATAGGCTTTACTGTCATATGTCTAGCTTGGGGTGCCTTCTTCAACCATCTCGAAACGCATGACTCTTCGCATACATCAAAGTCAGGCTCATCCATGTGGGTATGCATTGACCATGAGAGTTGTTTTCTAGTGTGAATGGTTGCCATATCCCCATCCATTAATTCCCAACCAAATAAATCCTTTTGTTTTACAGTGCTTTGGAAATGTGTGCGGATGATTTTTCTAGTGTCCTCTACATAGCCCATGAGTGGTGCACTATGTTCCCCACTCATCCTCTTTGATCTAGGACCCTTAGGAATTGTAGCTTCAAGGTTAGGAGCCTATCCCATTACACCTTGAGCAGTTACATGCACGGATCCAGAGGTTTCCTTCTCTCTTTCTTCTCCGTCCTTCATCTCTTCATATTTTTGCTCTTCCTCGTTATGTGGCTCATCTTCTTGCTCAAGTGGGGTAGGAGATGTATGCTCACTCTCCCTTGATTCCTTCACTTCTTCATCCAACTTCAACTTTATTCTCCTCTTTGGCTTAGCGGCCTCCTTGTGTGGAGAGAGACAAGGTGATTTCCTTACCGTTTGTGGGGTTCCACCTTGAGTCCTTGTGCATCTGAATACTTTCTTAAATTTGTGCTCCCCCTGCTCAACCTTTGTATCTTCCTCTTCATCATGTCCCTGAGGTGGAGTGGTCGTGCCCTATGACTCTCCTCTACATATGGTTTCTTTCTTCTATGCTCCAAGCCTCCACTATCTTCATGCTCCTCTTCTTCATCCTCTACTTTTTTCGGTTTCGTGGGCCTTTGCGCGGTATGTTTTCCATTGTGTGCTTACCCTTCAGTGGCCCTGGGAGCATGAATTCATTCTCCACATACTTATTGTTCTCCATCTTGGGCTTCAGCTGAAGATACACTAATGTTTCCCCTATATCTACTACAACTAGACTTATTGGCTTAATATTCAATACCTCCGAAATGAGCCTCTTGACATAGGCACTTCTTCTTGGATACACATACTTCTTCCTCAACATGTGGTAGTCATAGTCTACCTTATCGATTTGAATACCATTTTTACGTGTCTGTGAATTTGTGACAGATGCTTGGAAATACCTTGTAGTGAATGCGTGAGGTAATTTACACCAAGGTCTCAGACTCCATCTCTCATTCGGAAGCACGCAATGCGAAATGATGATATACAAAAACTAGAATTTTTTCCCCACTACTGGATGGTAGGTCCTTCAAGATGCACCATTCTTCTTTGAATGCCGCGTAGATTCTGCTGTACCATTTCTCTACCCTTTGCTTTACGTCATTTTTCATGGACCCTTTACATAGGTACTTGCTAAACCTTTCGGTGGTGACTTATTCATCATGGGGTATTCCCATACCTTTTCCTTGGCCCATCTGGTACTCCAATTTCCATGAATACTAGTGATAATAGAACAACCCCAAAGCTGATCTTCCCTCATGTGCATGCTTCCTTGACTATTTTCTCTATAATGTAGCCTACAATATTGTACAGACTGCTCCTTTTGATATCTTGCGCGCAATGTGTAACCGCATAGTATTTACCTATGACCACCGCTCATGGTCGTTCAACTTTGTAACAAGGTGTGCTTCTGCTTTCACAACCAGATAGTTCTTAAACTTTTCTATATCCATACCACGTGGACCCTTCAGGTAACCCAAATCTGTCTAGTCTTTAAGATCATGGCTTTATCTGTGAGATAATTCTTTATATCCTCTCCTGTGGCCTTCAAACTGTCACTGTTGAGATAAGCATGGATGAGATTCTAAGTCTGAATTATACAAAGTAGAAGAAGTCCTCATGCACTCTGCTCATGAGCCACTAGTACAAGGGCTCATACTTCCCGAAATATGGAAGCTCATATAATTGGTAGACCCCAATTCTCTTTAGAAGCTTCTCACCTACATCATCATAAATTGGCATGTCATCCACCATACATTTTTTCATCCTCGTAGTGAGCAAGGAATTGAGATCCTTCTTGTTCTTCAAGGTCCTATGATTGTATTCAATTACTTTGCTCTTATGTGTGAGTCCCATTACTGGCTGATGAAGAATCCTTCTGGATATTACATTTCTAAAAATTTACTTTTGGGTGTCATCTCTTCCTCCCCGACAACCACTTTCTTATTTCCTTTTGCTCCTATTGCAGCTACCTTCTTGGGTGCCATTTTTTTACACCGCAATCATCTCCTCTTTAATTTTGCACTTTGCGAATCAAACCCTAGCTTGATTCAATCGTGCCCTAGGTGGAAACTTTGTGCCCTAACTCCTCTTTGTTGCCTTGCTTCACTCAAACCCTTCACCACCAGGGACGCAAGCTTCTTTTCACACAAAATCTGTTTATCATGCTTGGTTTCACACCCTTCACACCTTAACCCGATCACTTGGCTCTTCACAATTAGCTCTTTCCTCAAATACTCTTAGTCACAACGGTAAAAATGAATTTGCATCCCATCCTTATATAATTTTTCAAATTTTGATGCATTTATTGCTCCTTCACCTACCAAATATCCTCTCATTCATTGACCAAATTTGTTTATTCCACGTGGTACATCTTCGCACCCTAGCTATAACCTTCTAGCATGCCTTCCTACCCTTTGGTCATAGACTTCTCTTCAGCACATGCCCTTGTGCCCGAGTACCTCATCACTATACCTTCTCCTGGTAGTTATCATGGCCTCTTCTTACCTCGCATTATACTATCCTTTCATTCATCTCCATCCTTGGTCACTTTTGAGAAGCAATCTTCTTTTGACTTAAAGCACACTCGTAGCAACTTATTCCTTTCACCTTTCAATTCCCATGTATTTTTCTTGGATAACTACCACCACCCACACTAAAAGTATGTGCATAAACATTCTTCACATAGTAATTAGCTTCATGTGTGCAAGTGCACTTATTACACAAGAACAACAACTAAATTGACAAAGCATAATGACAATGAAGGAAATACATAATTGAAAACCTAATCTAAATGGTAATACTACCTTATTACAAACACCAAGAAGACTCATTTATAGTAGGGTTCATCCTAATCCCATTAAAGTAAGCTGGGTAGCCATGTTCCATTAAGTGCTTCTAACTAAAAAGCACTTGATTCAAATATTTAAGTGATGACATAAGGCCCCAACCAATGTACTTTGAGCTTTCCTTGATGGTAAAAGAACTTTGAGTCATAGAGAAGTACCATTTGTCCAATATCAAACTTCTTATCCCTTATGTTTCTATCATGCCATGCTTTCTACCTGGCCTTTTCCTACTTCTGAATCCATCATGCTATGGCTCATCGCTCATCTAGTTGAATCATCTTCTCAATGGGCTCAACTAAATCCTTCTTATCAACTAGACCTCCAGCACGTGCAATGCGCAAAGAAGGTAACATAAATTCTATAGGAAGAATGGATTTGACGCCAAACACCAATTGAAATGGTGTGGCCTTGTTCAATCTCTTATAAGTGGTTCTATATGCCCAAAGAACAACTGACACTTTATCATCCCAATCCTTTCTTCCAACATCACAAATTTTTGTCAATGTTTGGCTCAAAATCTTGTTGAAAGCCTCAGCAGTTCCATTTGCTTGAGGATGATAGGGTGTAGTTTTATGGTGTGTAACCATAAACTCATCTAATAGGATCTGTTTGTCTCATTCAAAAGTCTATACCCCTATAACTTGTCAAGCTTAAAGGAAATCCATATCTTGTAAGAACATTCTCCCATAGAAACCTAGTTGCTATAAAGTCTTTCGTAGGTGCTATTTCGCCACCATTGTGTTAGATAATTTGTGTAAGTAATGATATAGTGCAATCCAGGTCCTACGTGTTCTTTGGCAAAATAGGTCCTACAAAGTTGAAGGCCCATTTCTCAAATGGTTCAAAGCACTAGTAATTGGTCTTAAAGGCATCTCATCTCTTTGTCTGGTTGACCTAGGTGCTGACAATGGTCACACACTTTGTAATACTCTTTACAATCTTTATACAGTGTCTCCCACCATAATCAAGCAAGTAGAATCTTCCAGAAGTTGCATCACCTGCATAGTGGCCTACTGCAATACCACCATGGGCTTCTTCCATAATATCCTTACACTCATGCTCTAATACAAAATGGCGTAATACTTCATCTCTACCTAACTTGTAGAGGTCACCACTGATTAACATAAATGGTGTCACGCATATAACAAGTTATTTTTTTCTAATGCCTTCATTCCTTCTGGGGCCACACCAGTTCGTAGAAAGACAAAAATGTCTTCTAATTCTGATGGTGCGCATTGTAACCTATATAACTGGGTATCTGGCATCGTTTTCAATCGTCTGTGCCTCTTCTTTTGAGTGAATTCTAGATAGGTGGTCTGGTCTAGAATTACTTTTCCCTAGCTTTACCACAACTGTGAAATCAAAATCTTGAAATATGAGTATCCCTCTGCATATGCGCCCTGCAAGATGGTCTTGTTTACTAAGTACTTCAATGCCATGTGATCCATATAGAATAAAAATGGTGTAGCTAGAAAATACTATCAAAACTTGTGCAACACATAGATCATTGACAAAGCTTCATGCTCTGTAGTTGTATAATTTTGTTCAATAGGAGTCATCTTCTACTAGCAAAGTAGATAGGATGATCGACAATACCTTCTCCTAGGTTGAGCTAATATTGCACCAATGGCCATGCTAGAGGTGTCCATGTGTACATGAAATGGTTTGTCCCATGAAGGAAAATGTAGGATAGGCGTGGTAGTAAGTTTCTCTTTCAATGTTTCAAATGCGTGCTATTGTGATTCTCCCCAATAGAATGTACCTTTTCCTTTTAGTAACTCCTCCAGAGGTGTGGAAATTTTACATATCCCTTGATGAATTTTCTATAATATCTTGTGTGACCTAAAAATCCATGCACCTCACTTTGACTGGTAGGCACTTCCAGGCCTAGAATGACTGCAACCTTAGTTGGATCAACAAGTAATCCTTCCTTACAGATTATGTGTCCCAACAATATTCCAAAAGGTGTAGAAAATATGCACTTCTTGATGTTCAAAGAGATACTCAATTGTCTGCACCGTTCAAACATTAAGCACAAATTATCACAGTGATCCTTAACAAGCCCATATATTGTCCAATCATCGAGGTAGACCTATAAGAAGTTGTGAATAAAATATTTCAATTCCGAAAAACTATGCACGAAAATACAATAGGCACGTTTTTCAATCCAAAAGGCATCACAATATAGGAAAAACTACCCATTCGGGACTAAAAGTTGTCTTTTCTCAAGGCAAGCACATTCAAGCAATATGGAGTCTTAACCTTCTTCTTAAAAATACGTGCCTGATTCTGTCTCACCAAATAATTCCTATATGAGCTCCTCTGCCTTTGCACTATCTCCCATGGTTAACCACTTGACAAATTTTAATGCCTCTTCTATTGGAGGTTGGGAAGAAAAGTAGTCAAAGGTATAGATCATTCCTGTAGTCAAATTTTTCTAGTTTCCAATCTCTCAATGTAGTTCTGCATATACATACCAAGCACGTGCGCACCCTTGTAGAGTGGAATACAATTTATGCACCTAGAGTGAAGGTGGTAATGCTTCCTGTCATGTTTCCAGAGTCTCTCACACTGTTGAATGTGGTGTTGAATAGGTTGATCACCATTATAAATGAAAATATGCGTAGGTGCATTGCTTCTTACAAACCTAGTAGATAGGGTGATTCTGATCTCCTTCCACTCCATAAGATTATCTCTATGAACTACCCACTAGTGCATTGCTATCCCGCGCAAGATATATGCTAACATGTCTCTTCTCCTAACCTGGTCTATCCACTATGCCTCCATGGCTTGTAAGAATACAGGAAGATCTTCTACTCATGTATACCAAGGCACTGCGCTACCTATCCGTCGAATAGAACGAAGTCCATTCTTGCACGCAACCGTGCTTTTACCTCGCGTCCTACTAGTTCATATGTACCATGAGCCCAATTATCACAAGCAATACTCGTAGTATCACTAATAGAGTGAGAATCCTCCCATTGTAGGATGCCTTCCTTTGATGGCTCATTGACCTCTAGGTCCTGAATAGCATGTACATAGATTTTGTTTAAGTCCTCCTCACTTAGAGGCTTAACATACGGTGTAGACTTCCCATATGTCAAAGGTATCACAACCCTTTCCTCTTTGTTCTCAAAGTTGATATACCCCTTATTGAATCTCAAATCAACATTATTCGCATAACACCAAGGGCATCCAAGTAGGGCTGGAAAACTATCTGCTTTTGTAAGTGCTAATACCTCAAAATCCCCAGTGAATTTGGCCCCTTGTATGGTTATAGATGCATCCTTCAAAACTCCTATGGGAGTGGCCTTAGTCCTATTTTCCATAAACAACACATTAGATGATGGTTGTAATTGAGGTCTCCCCATTTGTACCTATATGATGGAAAAGTGACAAGCGAGCATGAGAATCTACAAGTAACCCTTCCTCGCACCCGACCTCCCGAGGTCATGCCGAGACAACTGGTGGGGATGGAATATACGTGGGGTGTAGGCAAGCTAGTTAGGTAATCTTATGTCTTCGACACGCACTAATGGAATCTACGAATCTAAGGCAAAGAAGGCCCTCCTAACCTAAACTGGCGTGATAGATCGGTCGGTGAGGATGACTGCTTAAAGGCTCAATCAATATCGAGCTCTGGCGTGATCCGATCTATAGGTTGTGGTATATGAGGAAAATGACCTGGGATTGTTTCGTGTATATCTCCAAACAGGGTCATAAGATGGATGATGGATATATAGTGGGTTCTATGGGTGATTCTCTGGTCTAGTCTAGAAATCTTTAGCTTCATTAGCTGCTATATCTAACAAGGATAACTGTGTGATAATATCCGGTGGAAGTGGAGTGGATCTAAATACTAACGTGTGTAAACCAACATCTACATCTGATTGTCCTGTGGACTCGTTGGGTTGTGGGACCTGTGAATCATAACCGTAGATTCGTGGTTGTTATGGACCTCCTATGGTCATGTACAAAATCAATCCCTAACCCCTAGTATCCAGTAGTCGTATGCCTTTTCGGCCTCTATATTTAGAATTAGCAGTTGTGTAATCTTCTCGAGTATGAGTGCATGTGTGTTCTGCAGTAATTTGAATTCTTAAGCTAGTGTCTATATCAGTTAGAATGTCTCCTGTGTCTGGTTGTGGGACCAAAGGATCACAACCAAACATTTTCTCTTTCTCAAGCCCTTCTATAGTCATGTGGATATTTATCAGGGTAACCTGTAGCTTGGCTGGTTTGACCAAAATGTATGTGCTTGGTCATCTTCTATGTTTAGTCCTCTTAATTATGAGCTAATTTCTTGTAGGTTTGTTGTTGTTCGGAAGATTTGGATTCTGAGATTTTGATCTACGTTAGTTATTGCTGCCACAAGATTGGGTTGGGGCACGATTGGCTCGAATACGTATTCTCTGGGCTCCCTAGGTCCCGTGATTGTCATACAAAAGAAATAATGTAAATCTAACTAAAGCAAAGTAAAACTAACTATATAAAGTATATCTATAACATATATAACTTCTTTATTTTTGTGTTTTTGACGAATTATTTGAATGAAATTGAAAGAGAAATTATTTAAAATATCTAGCAATTGACAACTAAACTAATGACGAAATTAAAACAAACAAGGCAGCCGAGTATAGCTACTTGCCTGTGCAGTTGTAAGTCTATTCTAAATAATGAAATAACTGATCTAATCTATTTGAAAGAATCTCGATCCTACCTCAGAAGTGAGAAATGAATCATAGTTTCTTAGAAACTATCAATCCCCACAGCTTCCCGACAATATCGAAAGTGAGATTAACTGAAATGAAATGCTTTTACTATTCTATTTGATATACTTTGACTAGAAATTTGAAATCTTGAACTGGATTTTGCGAGAATAGTGGCGAATTTGATTGTGTGTGGATTTTGTCCCCTTAGTGTGGTCTCCTCATTCCTTCGTGCTCACGTGAATCCAAAAAAATGTGTAATGCTAGCATCAACAGAAGTAGGTATTGGAACAATGACAGTTTTAGATGTAGATTGGATACAATGTGAGTAGGAGAGGGATAATGCAAGAGAACAAAGCTTGGCTTATGGAATTCCTAGCGGGGTTTATTGCGAGTCATACGACACAAAACGTCTAGAACACGAAGCTATCTGTTTGATTTGAACAAAACTTGCAACTTTAATGGATTTTGACCTAAAATGAAACTATCCTATCTCAATTTATTGTGTGAAACAATAACAACACTTGCACAAGGAGAATATGTGGCTTCTAAACAACAAAATAACTTAACTATGCATGAAACAACTACAAAACTATGAACTCCTAAGAACTAAAAGACTAAAACTATGAAATGAGAAGATGAGAGATAATTTTTGAGGGTCCATTTGCTTAAAGATCAACCAACTATTTATAGAATCCCCATTTACCCAAAGGTGAAAACCAATTTGAACTCTTTAACCATAAACAATGCAAAAACACTATTCTAGGGAACTAGAATCATAAATACGAGCAAAGGCGGTGAAAAAAGCTGGTAAACGTTGAAAATTTACACGAGTCGCATTAAAAGAACATTCTGGAAAACACGTGAAGGATTGCTGCCCTAAGCGGGCGGTGGTTTTGTAACTGAAGACCAAAATGCAAAGAAAAAGAAGGGAGAAGAGGAAAACAAAGCATGCAAGGGCTAAGCGGGACATGCGGGATGTTAACGCATACTTGGAGAGCTTTTCCGGATCTTGAATACCTTACAAGGAGACCTGTATCGTCATTGGGGCACGTGTATGTTGTTAGGTGGTGCAAGACCCTATAATTTTAGGCACGTATAGTACCCATGCATCTAAAGTAAGCACATTAACTTCCACACCTGTATCAATCAAAATATTGCTCAACAACCATCCATCTACAAAAAAATTTAGAGTGATATATTTATCATAGTCAATGCTATCAGGGGGAAGATTTACATGTAGGATTTGTCATTCATTCTCAGTTCTTTCATGCGAGTGTTCCCCTTCAACCAATTCCCTAATAATGGAATAATATTCTCTTGGCGCAACATTTTACACACCTCTCTAATGCCATCAATATCAGAGGGGACCTTCCCTGCTTCTTTCTTCTATTTCATCTTTATGGTAAACATTATATTTCACCTTGAAGATTTTGCGGACCTCCATGGTCTCTTGGTAGACTTCCTTCGATGGGTAGGACCTAGGTACCTTCCATATAGAACATCCTTCATAATGATTGTAGGCTTCGTACAATGCCTATCTTGCACGTGCCGCTTCAACACGTGTGGTAATATTCATAGTTAAGGCCTCGGAGTTCAGTGCTATCTTGGGCATCCACTGATTTTCCTCCACGCGATGGATCCTAACCATCCCTATGCCTTTGTTTTCCTACTTATGCATCTTCTTGAGATGCTCATATAAGTCTAAGCACTCCTCATAGCTATGATTCTTTCCGTAGAAATAACATGTAACATTATGGGGACATTCACACCTATAATGAGCAGGGGATCTGCATGTATGACACGTTTCGCGAGGAAACTCAATTCTTCATCCACCACGGATTCATCCTCCATATCCACCTCGATATCCATGTCCTCTTCCATGACCTCATTCAAAATGGCCCTCAGTCCTATCATAGCGCGATTGATTATGATCTCAATCCTAGTGCTCATTCTTGTTCTTAGAGTTATCCGTTACACTTTTCTGTCATACCCCAATGTCTATAACATCATGGATCTGACCAATCAATCGACAATCCTCAGTATCATGGGTCGTGGACCTACAAATATTGTAAAAGCAGGATACATTCTTCCTTATCATGCACGTGCTGTAACAAAGGATAATGGCTAGCATCATGATTCAAATGACAGATTTCACAGTCTAACAACAATGAATGTATAGATCTGCGAGGGAAACTATCCTTGGTGTGACCTTCCACTTCACAATCTGTACACCAAATCCCTGAGTGTGTTTCATGAGCTGAATTTGCCGATAATTTTTCTAGCTGCTTTTCCATGGCTGCAATCTGTGCCTCTAAGAATGGACTAACACTAGTGTCAATGCTCCCAACTACCTCAGCACGTAGGGCTGCCTCCAATGCTTCACGTGGATCAGTGTATGTCTTATGCGACAACGCCCTTCTAAATGGTGTAATCAATCCTCCAAAAAACCATTGTGCATGTTGGCTGGCATGAATATCATAAGACAACTTAGATAGAAGTGTCTTAAAGTAGGCATCATACTCACGTACACTCTCAGTAGTGCCCTGTTTGATATCTTTGAGCATGCTGATACTCTTCTGCTCAAACTCTAGGATATAGAACTATTTTAAGAAATCATCCTTCAATGTTGCATAATCCATGCAAGTTTGATTAGGGTCAAACTTTCTATACCAGTTGTGTGCTCGTCCCTGCAAGGTAGTAGTGAATTGACTTGCCTTACGCTCAAAATCTGTGATCCCTTTCACATGCCATAAGATTTCACACATATGCACATGTTCGATGGCATCCTCTATACCTCTATACTTTGAGAGATGAAGAGACATCTCCATATAGATATTATGTGGTTGTTGCGGGCCTTGACCACCTGATCCAGAACCTCTTGTGTTTCCT
Organism: Taxus wallichiana var. yunnanensis; assembly: GCA_018340775.1. Classification (NCBI taxonomy): domain Eukaryota; kingdom Viridiplantae; phylum Streptophyta; class Pinopsida; order Cupressales; family Taxaceae; genus Taxus; species Taxus wallichiana. Next base: position 831,994,024 of record CM031237.1, on the reverse strand, counting down.
CTACCACCAGATCCATCAGAACTAGAACCACCTATACCTCCTGATCCTCCACCTGTAGTTAGAATATGACCTGTAGATGTACTCACATGTGCTCCAATAGTAGTACTATACTTGAACCCCTATAGTGTGACATAGTTCCACTTCTAGAGGTGAATCTAACATTCTCGCATGCTCACATTCCGTGGGAATGATGCACCTAAAAAGGTTCCTCTAAATAATGAAGTTGTCTGACCTACCATTTATGTGTTTGTTTCCTAACTTACTCCTACTCTCCTACTTCCCAAGTTAGCTTGTTGGTTACTTGTCATACTAGGTACTTGAAAACCAAGCGCAAGGGCTAGGTCACCAGGTGGATTAAGATGCGTTCCTGCGCCTAGGTAGTCTTTGTTGGTACACTTCTGTGTGAAACCAAGGGGGATCTCTGTCATTCTTTCCAAGATGGGGAGTTCCTGATGCTTTGGCTCCACATCTTCTACGTGAGCTTCAAATCCTTCATGAGCCATCTCTCTCCTCAATGCCATACTTTCTGCAATGGTACATTGCTTCTCTATCTCCCTCTCGCATGCCTCATTATACTTAAGCCACCTTTCCTCTCTTTTCCTTTCTGCCGCTAGGTCTGCCATCTTTCACCAAACCTATTCCTGCCCTCGCATGTGGTGAGGTTTAGTTAGCCATCAGTTTACTCTCTAGGTTCAAAGTTACCATCAAGATCTTGATTTCCAGTGGAATACCTTGCAGATATGCTCCTCTAGGATACCATAAAAATTGGAATTCAGCTACCTCCGGGCAAGAATACATCGAAATTGAATATTCCAAAATATAACTATTTAGATCTTCATGAAACCACATATCCATAGCGTGAGTCTAGATCAGATCAACACCATAAAAGGCCTGAAATTATTCCTATCTCCAAACAAGTGCGTGATACCTCCAATTATGCTTAGATGCATAAGAGATTAGCCACTCGTATAATTCTATTGGAAAGATAGAAAACAATCTCTCATATAAACTGTCATACATATTCTGTTCTACCTAAGTGTGTGTGTTAAACTCAAATCCACTGTTGAACCGTCGTGCATATTCTTCCTCCATATCGTGTATCCACTCCTCAATACTTTCTAGAGTTAACCGGTATGTCTTCATCACGAACCATCCTGAAAACAACTGAAAAAGAGGTCCCGAAAATGGAACCAATGATGCAGCCTAGAATTTACCAGATAACACCCTAGACACGTTGGCACATCACTCAGCCTAGATTGAGCGCTCACTGAAGCATGCAAAGGTACCAAGTCCCTCTTTAGGGTTGTTGTAGTAGGATGTTAGCGTGATGAAGGAAGAAACATATAGATCCATAACTAATCCATCATTCTATAATGCATGCCATATTTAGATCTATGAAAGAACAAGCTTAAACAATAATCATGATTAAATCAAGAACATGCACTACTCAATTACACACAGGAATGACACTTAGATTCAGCCAATAACTTTCATCTATTAATAAACACATAAGCTCCTTACAATAATGGCATTCTATACCAATGCACGCATGGATCTGATACAATAATCCAGTCATATGCACATATCTCTTTATGCTTACCTCTTGCGCTCTGCATATACCTATATATCTCTCTCTACTACTATGTGATTCACATCATATATATAGGGTGGGGACTTTCCCTTCACCGCTTATCTATTCCAAAAATAGGCCGCATGCTATTAATAGCCATGTGCCATTTACAAGCATAGCCACACATGCAAGTGTGCTATCTATAGACCTCTTACAGTTAACTGAAGTGACAATCCCATTCTTAGCTCACCTCCATGCAAAATGCTTTAATCCGATCCTCTAAAGATAGACAATGCGTGGCGCACACGTCTTTGCATTGTTGGTGTGTTTCGCATGCCATCTTCTAAAAATAGGTCTTCATGCTCAAAATCAGCTAAGTCCTGAATGTTGAACTTCTGCTCCGCACGTGTGTTCTTCCTATCCATTCGCACCCTTAAACCTAGCATGTTTTCCTGCAGACTTCTTGTGTGAGTTCTATCAAGTGTCTCTCGACCAACAATGTTTGCGGGATAATTATTTTTTCAGATGTATGATTTCATAACTAGCTATACCAGGGGCTGATTTCATGCGAACTTAGTGTTGACACCATGTGGATGCAGGTGGCAGGACATGGCGAATGGACATTTTTCTATGCTTGTGACGATTACTTTATTTATGCACCTCCTAACATTATATGTATATATGTATTTGGGAAGATAAGTTTCATATCATTGTCTGAAAATAATGTGTAGTTACATTATGATATATTGTTTTGATTTAAGGAATGAAGAAGGAAAATATTAATCCGAATTGTAAAATATCTCACATGTTTAAATGGTATGAAATTTCATGTAAATCATTTAATGTTGATAAAAAACTAGATTTTAACATGTAATACTACTCCTAGGATATAAATAAATTATCAAATTTTATTAAATGGATATTTGTGCCCTCGTACTTTTTGGAAGAAATTGACTAAATTATGGTTGACATTTATCATAAGAAAAAAGTAGTTATTTATTGAATTGCTATGTTTTAGTTACACTCCCAAAAAGCAATGGTCTCGATTAGTTTATTTCCCATTATGAATTTATGTCATGTTTGGTATAAATGTTGGTTCTAAATATATCAAAATGAGATTGCTTCCTAAATCCCTCCTATGACATTTTCACCTTGATTGCGTTATGATCCATTAAATGAACCACTATACTGGACCAATGGGAAATACCTTTTGTTGTGCCTTCATATATGTTTGACCACACTTTGGACACAAGTTCCTTATGAATCTTTTCATGCTTAAGATAATAAATCCTTGTACCATCACACATCACATTCATATGCACCATTTGATTTGAGGTTCAAGTTTAATGTGTAGTGTGATACTCAATCTCTACTTTAGTAATCCTCCTACGTAGATACCTTGCATATATCCTTGTTGCATCTTGAAAAGTTACACTTAGTTAAGAGTTCCTTGAACTTGGTATCTAATTGGAACTCAAGGATCTCTCATCATGTTAACACGTGTGAGCATGGTACACCTCGTTGGTAATATTGTCAAAGGGATCCTTGGTGTTTTAGCTATATGAAAGAATGGGAATGTATTTACTACCCCGTAGTAGACCCCATTGTAGAATGTTTACATTTGGAGTGTAGATAGGGTTAAGATATGAATAATACCTCTTAAAAGGTTGTATGTGGGTGAATAATGTATTCACAAAGTAATCATGGAAATGATGTCTATTAAGATGACATTTGGAATGTATAGAGTAACCAAAACCACTTCTTTAAATTAATGTTAGCCATATTTTTTATTAATAAGATTAAAAAAGAGAATCGTTTTGTGTGGGACCTTTACTTTTGGTAACATCCATTTTCATCTCAAAGAGGAGTCCTTGACTAATGGTCAATCTCCCTAGGAAGCCTTCAACCGATCTACAATATTTTTACTCAATCACTAACCTCTCATGTTTTTCCATAGGAGCCTTGTAGTATTATGTGGTATGTGTGTAAGTACGCTTAATGTAAACAGAATAATTGTGTTATTTCAAATATGCTCTACTGAGGATGTGAAATTTCCTGTTAAAGCATTACAAATAGAGTTTTATCTTGTCAATTAGAAACAAATACATTTAGATTTGACGAAATATTGAGAAATAAGGGTGTTTGATTACTCCGATTTGAATTTAGTATGGTGTAATTTATTGAGTGCAATGAAATAATTAGATTTTTCTTCCTCTTGAAGTTATTGATGAGATAAAACCTGAAATACATTACTCAAAGGTAAATATGGTGTCTCAAAGGAATTTGAATATGTAAGGTGAGTGAAGCCCTCACTTGTAATAGGTGTTTGAGGCTTGTGTTGGTCATAACAATGAACACAATGTTTGGAGAGAGATCACACTTCTGGAGTCATGCATTCCCTAAACATAAAGTGAGCATTTTGTAACTCGAATTGTTCTAAATGAGTGATAATAAAATACCAAATTAATAATATAAGTGTAATAAGAGCGTGAGTCTATGATATGTCGGGTTAGAAATAAAATGGTACTTGGAGTTCATCTTATAACCTAATTGAGAATTCTTATGTTGTTAAAAATAAATATAAATTTCTCTTGGTGAGATCAAACAATCAGAAAAACATAAAAATCTTATTCGGGATACAAAAAAATTAAGGATATGAAAATGTTAAATTGACCCTTACCAATAATTAAATTATAAAAAAATTGCAAAAGGAAAAAAATGTACTCTAATGGATGGAAGTTTTTGTGAAGTAAATAAATATGTAGCTTTGAGAATGAGCATATGATCTTACATGCCTAAACCCATTCAAATATATAAAGTTAAATAATGGAAGTTAAATATCAATATGATGTAACCATGAAAATGATGTGTCTTTGGATGTTTTCTATCCTTGAGTGCATAGTGGTTGGATCTTTGATATGCATTCATTTGTTTAAGACAATGTGACACCAATGTACACCTTGTGTTATCCTGTTCTAATGTGGGTCTATGTTTGTTTAATCATCTCATGTGATGTCAAGTTATGCTAATTGGGTCATAATGGTGTTGTGTAACAAACAAATAAAGACAAATAATATTCCTATAATTTTACTGTTGTATTTGGGTGTGTAAATTGGTGCATAACACTTTAAGTCGTAGTTATTAAGATAGTGTAACATTCCTTTAATTCATGTTAAATAATGATTAGTTAATGTAAAATAGATTTATGACAATTATCATGTATTTATTACATATTATTATTATTAGTAAATGTAAACACCCCAAAATCGGTCACCTATTCCTAGTATTATCCTAGTTCACTTCCTAGTTCATCCCTTTATCCCCGATTAATTAAACTAATTAATCATACACATTATACCCATTTGGATTACTTAAATTAATCCTGGTACCCCTTTTGCTAATTATCATTTATTAATTATATGATTAATTAATTAAGAGTGCACATTATAATAGCCACTTTGGACCCCACATGGACTCCACTTCCTCATCTCGTTAACTCCACATGGAATCAACTTCCTCATCCCGATTAACTCCACATGGACTCCACTTCACTAGTCTAGTCAACCACACTTTTAGAATCCTAGAAAGGTGGGGGAAATTAAATTGCACGTACAACCACCTTTCTCGGATGCAACTTCTACTAATTAATTCCTTTACTACCCCTAAATGACATTGATTCTTCCCACAATTGTTTGATCCCTCAACTACTATTTTTAGCATGTGCATTCAACCATGTTTAACCAATTTCCAACCACTTATTCCTCTATAAAATACAAGATCATCCTCTTACAAATCCTCTTGGATTTGATTACAAAAAGTCAACTTGGGTCTATAAAATACAAGATCATCCTCATACAAATCCTCTTGGATTTACAGATACAAAAACTCTGTCAACTTGGTTCCAATATCTACATATTGGAAACTCTATCCAAGAATAAAATCTTTGTGTTCATAGAATTTTCAATCCACGCTTGGAGGACATTCAAGAGCACCCACAATCAGTCATTCAAAAGGTTACATAAGCTCCAAAGCTTCACACAACCTTACTTGAGGTTGCATTGAAAAGCTACAGGAGGTTTGCAAGTTTTTTGTGTCTCCATTTTTGCTTAGTTTTTCATAGTCTTCATTTTGGAACTCCTGTTGGGACTGCACCCATCTCCATTTTTTTGTTTTTCATTTTTATTCGATGTTTTATTTCATGCTAATTTTTTTATTTTTGTAGCTTTTATAAATGTCTACAGGAATATGGGAGCAGAAATTAGTTTGATATCAGGTAAAAACAAAAAAAGATAGTACTTTTTCTCTAATTTTGGTGGCTATGCTATTTTTAGTGGAAAAATTAACCATTATGTTACTTATGCTATTTTTGGTTTTTTTTTTTTAAATCTCTATTGTTTTCTACACAAAAATCTCCTATTTAAAAAAAATCTCGGTTTCAAAAAATTCTCTTGTTTTCAAAAAAATACTCTAGTTTTCATAAAGTTCTCTCTACTATATTTTCTGCAAGAAAAATCAATCCTTGCACAATCAAACAAAAATAAGTCGATTTTGTTAAAAATCAGATTTTATTGACAAAAAAATGTTAAAAAAGTAATAATTTTTGAAATAACCAAAAAAATTCAAAAAATAAAATTTTGGTTACAAACTTGTTCTAACCCTCCCACTTCCCCCCACCTAACTTACTACCCACCCTAGCCCGACGAGTTGGCTTGCGAGTTAACTCCACATACCTTCCCTATTTTCCCTAATCCCTACCTCGGGTCTCCCTACCCTACTCCCTACCTCCCCTACCCACTCCCGAACCCTCCATGTAGCCACCCCCACCCCGTGGACACCATCCACCCCCCCTGCGACCTCAACTTCCATCCACCGTAGCCGTCCCTCACCCTCGAATTCCATCCACCATAGCCCACCTCACTCCCTCACATCTCCGCTCTTAACCCAACCCCTCGCCTCATCTCGAAAACACAACCCACACTCCCAACCTATAACGCTATCCTACAAGCTCTCTGCCTTTACCTACGAGCTCCCGCCTCGCTCACGAGATCTCGTAAAAATCCACACAAAACAAAAACAAAAATACCCTACTCGAACATGCATAATTAGGAGTTAGGTATAGTTTTAGGTCATTTTTAGGGTTGCACTAGGTTTACTTTTCATTTATGTTATTTTATTATAACCTTTTTGGTTTTATTTTAATTTTAATTTTGTTAGATTATTATTTTTTAAGTCTAGCACTTATTTAGGCTACTTAGTTAATTAGTTTAATTAACTCACTAGTTTGTTTTAATTAATTAACTAGTTTAATTCATTTGTTATTTCGCTTGATTAAATATTTTAATCAATGTCATTCGGTCTTTTAAATTACTTAGGATCTTATTCTTAATTTTTTTGTCAATTTTCGTAAACTTATACGTAATTGTGACAATTGCTTTTGTCAAGGTGCCTAGATGTTTTCGGTCCATATCATTCACCATTTAGCAAATTTTTATCCTTTGTTTAATTGTTTAGGCCTCTTTTCATTGTTATTTTCATTAATTTTTTAACAAGCTAATCTTGCAAATTGCTAAGATAGGGTTTTTAGACGTTTTTTGTCCATTTTTTGTCACTTTTTCACAACTTGTCGTAAACATTTAAATCATTTTTGTACATCAACTAACGATTTGTGGCAATTTTTTGCGTGTATTGTTTTCATTTTTTTCATTTTTATGAATTTAGTCAAAACACACTTCGCGTGTATGCTCTTCTCTCACGCTTGTTACAAGCGATCTTGAGAATCAGAAACACGATTGTGTTACTTTTCATTATTTTCTCGTTGCTCACCTTGGGAAAACTACTTACAATTTCTTGTAGGACCGCATTATGAAGACCACTCAAAAATAATAACTACAAGTTGCCTTGGTCGTGAGCTTATTCAAACTACTAATTCATTGTGTGCAGGGAATATTTTTAATCAAGATAAAATTAACACTACACATTGTATTTACAAGTGTAGTTGACAAGGCTATTTCCCAACCGCCATAACTATGGGAAGTGCTTTGGCTTAAGCCATAAAAATCACTTGAGGAGTACCACAGAACCCAAAAGTAGTCAACACATTGAGGTAATTGGCTGACATAATGTGTACCCATATCTAGACTAACTAGTGCAACCTTGTGATATTAGAATCACATATATCCTTAGTGGTGACCCTAAGGCAATTCATTTGAGTAATATCTTTTCTCATTGTTTCAAAGGGGGTAAAGTAAATCGACAACTAACAATAACACCACATTCACTCGGGTATATCTTTGACACCTAGTTGAGTGAACCACCTAGGAAGCCACGCCTTGTCCAAGCTAATCTAAGGTAGATGCCAACTTTCACTACATTTTTTTTTTTTCTCACTGTTACACACTTGTGTTTCACTTTCGTCATTCACATTTTCTCTCTCATCCACCTTGTCGCTTTGTAAACATGTCTAAGTCTTGGGTTACGAACATCCATATCCACACTTGAGTACTTTCATCCTTTTCATCTAAGTCTTGACATCATGATACTCGCTTTATCACGGTCAAGCACCCTCTTGATCACCTTGATCTTTCATTTTTGTAAGTCTTAAGTTTAACATTATCTTGTTGAACTTTAAGCTTCTCATACTCTTCCTTCTTCACATTGCACGTTCAATTTGTTGAATTGATGACCTATTTCATATCTCTCCCCATCATCTTACATTTTCATACTTCACAATAAATTTGTTGCATTATCAACATCCTCATCATTTCTTCACTTCTCTCTTTAAAGCATTCACTTTTCTTTAGTTTGATATCGTTAATCAATTTATTTTCCCTTGTCTCTTATCTCCACTTTTGTGATATTTGGACCTTCTCATCGTCATTAATTCACTTCATGTGATGAAATTCACTTTGTTGTTATTTTATTACTCCCATTTATTTGTTGTGTCTCCTCTTTCAACACACTTTTTTCAAGAGTTGACATCACTCAATGTTTTCCTAAGTATCCTCTTTTAAACACCCATCTTGTTAAAAGTTGAGAAAAGTCATCATCTTTCCTAAGTCTCTTCCCTTAACAAATTTTTGTTAAGAGTTGAACATCTCTCATCGTGATTTAAGTCTCCTCTTGTCACACTCATTTTTCACAAGTTGAGTATAATAGCTTCTTTCATTTCTTCCCTCTTTATGTTCACTTTTGTAAAGGGTCATGAAGTCATTAAAACCTCTTCATATTTCTTAGCACTCTTTTTTGCTAAGAGTTCACTAACTAACATTTCAATCCATATTCTACCTCAACATTACTCATTTTGTTAAGTTTTGCGACGTCCTTTTTTTCCTCTTAACAATAATTTTTTAAGGAGTTAACCTTTTCACATATCTTCGTCACTCTTATCACTCATTTTGATTAAGAGTTGATCACGTCCACCTTGTCAAGTCTCTTCTCTCTTAACATCCATTTTTGTTAATGAGTAGAGCACATCTAACCCATTTTAGTTCATTTTCTCTTGAATCTCATTTTTTAAGAGATGGGAAATCAACTAACCCTTTTTTCCTCTACCCTCTTAGCATTCATTTTTCTAGGGTTGAGCATTTTCATATTTTTCCTTCTTCCATCTTAGTATTCGCTTTGCTTTAAGGGTTGAGGTTTCCATCACACCTCTTCTCATTCGTCCCCTATTTCAAAAATGGTGGGAATACGACATCACAATTATAGTCATTTTCAATGGAAGGAAATAAATCCTTTTTCCAATGTTGATACCACATAACAGAAAACAAAGACCAATTATTTCTTCACCTCCTTGCAATGGGAGCAATATTTCCCTCATATTTTGATGAGGATGAATTGAAATCTGTAAAAGAACAACCTGAATCCCCTAAGAGTCCACCATTCAAGTCAAAAAAATATGACGAAAAATGAACCAAGTAAAATAAATGTCGATAATAAAGGAAAATCTAATACTTCTTCCTCTAATTCTAACCAATCCTTGCTTGATTAAATCAATGCAATGGAGAAAAAATCGCTCTCCTATCCTCTACAGTCACCAAAAATGATACCAAAGGGATCACACACAAAGAAAAGTGATTAACCATTCAAAATTCATTTTGAGGCTAATAACAAGAACAAATATAGATAAATGATAAATCACCATTCATCCCATAAACCAATTCACCATTTTCTTCAAGAGTGAAAAATGATGAAGGACACCATTTCGGGCATGCAAAAACAAAACAAAAAAATAAATTTTGATGAATTGTGTCCATACCTTTCGACATGGATATTTTATGCATACCCTTCCCATGCTCTTTCGAGATGCTCAAATTTGAAAAATAAAGGGCCAAACCGATCCTAGAGAGCATGTCAAGGAATTTTTCATGGCATGCCAAGAGGTAGCTTATAATGATATCTTTCTCTTGTGCCTCTTTCTTAAGAGTCTAGGAGGACAAGATTTGGAATGGTTCTTACACCTTCCAAAAGTATCCATTTCTAACTTTATGGACCTCTACGAGAAGTTTGTCAAACCTTTCTCTTTCAACCTTGATTCTAAAATAAACATGATTTTTGTACAATACAAACAAATAAAAACAAGAGATTTGCACAATTTTTACAATGACAGAGAGGAATTGCAAGTCGGTTCCCGTGTTCAATCCCTGAAAAATGGTTAATATCTCCATCCCTAACCTTAACGAAGAGTTGTCTTTTCACATGTAGATCACCTTTGTATCAATAGTTTTGAGGAAGTTATCGAAAAGAGAACTCAAATAAAATAATCCATCATTTCTAAAGCCTTGATCAAGCCTCATTATAAAGACAACGGGCATAATCATGACAACAATAATAATAACCCTAGCACTTATCACGATAAACCTCGGTACATCAACCACAAACGTAACATTGTCAATGATGGTGTCACAGATAACCACAACGTGTAACACTTACAAAAATAACCAATTAAAATAGATTAAGACCAAACCATCCATCACTATTCCAAAAAGAGAAACGTTTCCTCCTTTTTGTGATTACAAATGAAGACACTATACATTTGGGGGAATCTCTTTCAAGCGTCTAGAAAAAGATGACAAGTGTCCATATGGTCACTTATTCTATAAAAACCCTTCCTGAAGGCGAACCTAAGCCATGTTGGTATAGACCTACCACATATTATGATTTTCATCCCATTGATGGTCATAAACTTAAAGGGACAAATGCAAGCAACTTTGCAATTACATCCAAGACCTCATTGACAACAAAGACATAGTGGTTGGAGACCTACCACCTAACCTTGATATAAAGGGAAAATCTCATGAACATGGTGAATCCTCGAACAACGTTGATTATAAATCCATCATTTCTGTATTAACAACACTACTTTGCACACCATTGAACGTTAGTTTACACCTCTCGAAGAGAGTTTATTTAATTCCTTTCAAAAATTAGTAAAGGCTAACATGATCAAATATCCACCTACAAGACCCTTTTCTAATGGGGAACCCAATCCTATGCCACATAATGCATCAAAATATTGTGAATACCACAACATGGCATGTCATTCTACTGATAATTGTACACCTCTTCGTCATTATGTCCAAGACTTAATTGATAACGAAACCATATCCATAGAGCTCGATGACAAAGCTATCTGAATCGATGACACGTCAACTTCCACACCTTCAAATGAAGAGTTAACTGCTATCCCCACTTATGTATATACTAAAATTAAACAAGATACGAAGGTCAAGTATTTATCCCTTCAAAGTAATCTTTTTCTTCTTGATTTTCTTCCATTCGCCCAAATAGACATTGGACATGTTTTGGATAAAAATATTCTAACACTTAACGATAGTTTTACCTTTATCCAAAATCTCTTTCAACCCTTGCCAAAACTATAAACACTACAAAAGAGGGTCCATCATTAAGTACCATTGAGCTTGATTCCATTCTTCCCATTATGGATCCTATGCCTGACATCTCTAGTCTTATTGTCGAAATACAACCACAACAAGCTTGGACACTTGTAACAACACAACCTTCCATTATATCGTATTGTATACTCTTATACCTCACATGATCAATCTTGTGGTATCTCATCCACGACGATTCCTACCTCTCAAGACATCTACATGAGTACACAGAAATTTTTACCTTTCTCCAAGAATCTCTTTCAACCCTTACCATAACTATAGACACTACAAAAGAGGGTCCATCATTAACTACCATTGAGATTGATTCCATTCTTCCCATTCTGGATCATATGCCTGACATCTCTAGTATTCTTGTTGAAATACAACCACAACAAGCTTGGACACTTGTAACAACACAAATTTCCATGTCCGTTATACCTCACAAGATCAATATTGCAGGTATCTCATCCACAATAATTCTTGCCTCTCAAGACATCTACATGAGTACACTACAACAGGACATTGAACTTTTTACCTTTCTCCAAGACTTTCTTTCAACCCTTGTCATAACTATAGACACTACAAAAGAGGGTCCATCATTAAGTACCATTGATATTGATTCCATTCTTCCCATTCTGGATCCTATGCCTGACATCTCTAGTCTTCTTGTCGAAATACAACCACAACAAGCTTGGACACTTGTAACAACACAACCTTTTGTGTCCATTATACCTCACATGATCAATATTGCAAGTATCTCATCCACGAAGATTCCTACCTCTCAAGACATCTACATGAGTACATTCTTCCAAGTATGTATACCCAGGAACATCCTTATACAACCTTTTTATGCTTTAATTGCAAATCTTTTGTCAAATGAACTAATTCACTACTAAGAAGAAACATTGATTATTTCATCTCTGCATGACATTTAAGGAACCGTGGATATACATCTAGAGATCAATATTTCTTTCCTCACACTCTTTCAATCACACGAGATGAATATGTATCTCAATATATTCCCACATCAAAAATCTTCTTCTAACATCGCATATGGATCTTTCGATGTCATCGAAGACTTATGTAATCACACATCCATTGACTTAGAACATGTCCGCCCAAGTCTAGTACTTTAAGACCCATCAAATTGTTTTATTCACTCCTTTGACTTGGATCATATCCACCCAATCTCTTGTATTGCGAGACTTAGTAAATATTTGGATTTCCTCCTTTGACTTGGACCTTGTCTTGGAACCTTAACTTTGATTATCATATTTCGGACCTATCAAATCCTTCAATTCCCTCTCTTGACTTGGATTTTGTCTGCACAAGTCTCATATTTCAAGACCATTCAACTTTAATAAACATGGACCTCTTTCTTGATGATTCCATTTCAAATCCTCATCCTAAAAATTCAAAAACTTAAAAATCATAAAAGAGAATAAAACTCTATATTAAAGCACTATTTGCAAATCAAAAATGGAAAAGTACGTACAAATAATATTAAGCATTCCATCTATTGGAAGATATCTTAATAATACCATTATCATATATTTGCATTCTTCACCTATCATAACACAAGTTAACCTTGTTCCTATTGGGCATTGTGTGTCTCATCTTTGTTATGGTTTCTACCATTTTAGATCTTTTTACCTATGGTTTTGTCTCGAAGCTTACTGATGGAAACTCCTCCTTTCAAATAAGCTCTCTCTTTAACAAAAATCTCAAAATTCTTTATCCGGTCCTTTTTGACCGCCCATCTCAATCTATGGTGTTGAACCCTTACATCCTACTAGTCGCATGAGGTTGAGACTTGGGGGCAAAATGTTCCTTCAATTTAAACACATTATCAACATACAAGGAAAATTAAATCAAATCTAAAAATACAAAAAAATTATAAAATCATTACACCTTTCATCCTTCACATTCTTTGGTGATAGACCCATATTTCTTATTGGTAGTATGAGACTGGGAATAGAGGAAACCCTTACTCGGCCTACATTTTTTCTTTGGTGTTGAGCCCTTATTCTTCGATGGTGATACAAGGCAACATTTAGGGTGTCCTCACAAAAATCAATCAACAAATAAAGCCTTTAGAAATCTGAATCAAAAGTGATTCATCAAAAACATCCCAAGAAGTAATTTTGTTGCTCATGTTAAAGAGAGATAACAATTCCTTCAATCAGATTATTTCCAATCATTAGGCCATCTACGGATCTAAGATGATTCAACACCTATAAAGTGGAATCATCTTGGAGTGGTCATATAATCTCGATTGGAGATTAGTCACATTTTTCTCATATGGATCATTGTTACACCTTATGTCTTCACATCCATCATATTCACTTTCATATCACTATTCACCTCATTTTCACATCCTTCTTGGCTCTCTGTGATGATCCCTCACATCTTCCTAGTTGTGTGGAGCCACGAAGTGGAGTGAAATACCCTATCATTTATCATCTACATTTATGTCAATGGAATGGAATGCTTCTAATTATTTGCACATGCTTTCAAGTAGTGCACCCTTTTTACCAAGTTGTAAAATATCAAAAACATTCAAAAATGTCTCACAAAACATAAAAAATTAAATTAAAAAAATATAAAATTGTTCAAAAATACAAAAACAATATAAAATTGTTCCAAAACCAAAAATAAATATAAATCATCAAAATCAAAACATTCAAATAATGTTTGACCAACTTTCAAAACTGGATAACACAGTTCAACAATTTTGCCATTTGACGACACTCCTCATGATCGTTCCAGATCATCTTTTGATAATCATTTTTCTTACCCGTGGTGTATATCTATGCTCGAGGAAATCATTTATCCTTTCAAAATATAACTTTTCTTGGGGCACATTTGATTTTACATTTTAATCCAATTACAAATCAAACTTCAATGGGATCCGATAAGAGTATCTAAGTATCACTCCGCTCTTTGGCCCAATCTAATCCTCTCTCGCACTCTAAGCTATCGCTTGGGGGCATTCAAATATGTCTAATTTTCGATGTGGAACACATTTGAAGTGTCATTAGAAGTTGTTTTTGCAAATTGTGTTATATTGTTGCATTTTGTCAACATTATGACGATGTTTTTGCTTCTTTCAGTTTGTTATTTCGTTGTAATTTGTTTACCTTTGTTGTAGTAGACCAATCGTAGGAAATTTAATGACATCTTAGTTCACATATAAATTTGGTGTGGTTTCTTCCTATTCATATTGGGTTTGTTTGCAATGTTTTTTTGTGTCTTTATTGTGTCACTTTGCGTGTTGTGTTTTTCTCCTATTTCTTAAATGAGTAATGGAATGTTTTCCTTTTTCCATGTATCCAATTTTTTTTTGCATTTCTTTGCATTTGTATTTCAACTTTTTCAAAACTCGTAAAAATCCAAAAAAATCAATAATTATAAAAATTTTCAAACAAACATTCACTTATCATCAAACTTATCTTGAAACTACAATTGGAAAACCCTTGAAGTGAACCTTTCAACATTTTAACACAATCTTGATAAAGTCATACCTTTATCTACTACCCTAGTGATCATTTTGATATTACAACTATCACTTTCTTCCCTTTGCATGATATGCTAACTCTACTTGGGGAAAGTCACAAAATTGTTTTTCCTTCGCGATATAACTTCGCCTGGGAAATTTCAACTTTGATCATTTGCACAATAGATCCAACAAGAGTGTCATAAGGAGTTGCTTTACTCCATTCTTCTAGTTTGATCCTATTCCCACTTTGGAGCATTTGCATCTACTTAATCATCATTGTGGCACATTAGGGGCATAGTTGATTGTCTTCTTTTTCAAATTTGTGTTGCATTGTTGATGTTTACTTTTTGGACCACTTGCAAGTAGTGTGATTACATCTTGGTTCCTTTATAACCATGATGCCTGCACCTACTCTATATATTGGGTATGTTTTCCTTTTTATCTTTTCTTTGTTGTGTGTGTTTGTTTACGCGCATTTGGGTTAACCATCTTGATTATTTCATAATCATGGTGACAAATCTATTGTGCAATAGCAAAAATAAGTTTGCTCTAAAATTATTCTCCAAATGACACTCATGCTACAAGCATAATCCATTTCCCATCCTTGGTCCAATCCCTTGTCTTCTTCCTATCAACCTCTATCCACCGCTTTGTTGCATTGTCCACCCGCTTAAGGGGGCATTCCTCTACTATCCTACTTATGGGGCATCATAATGCTTCATTTCTTTCTACGTGATGCTACTACTGCACACGTCTATTATCTTTAAAGTGTTATTACTTCATAATAACACTTTAAAGAGGGACAATTGTAGACACCCCAAAATCATTGTCCTATTCATGAGTATTGTCCTAATATTCACTCCTAGTTCATCCCAATTTGTGATTGATTAATTAAATTGATTAACCATACCGAGAATACCCATTTGGATTAATTAAATTAATCCCTAATACCCCTTTTTCTAGTTTAATTATCATTTACTAATTAAATGATTAATTAATTAAGTGTGCACATTATAACCACCACTTTGGACCCCACATGGACTCCACTTAGATTGTACTTCCTCGTCCCGACTAACTCCACATGGAATCCACTTCACCAGTCTAGATCAACTGCACTTCTAGAATCCTAGAAATGTGGGGGCAATTAAATTACACGTACAACCAGGTCTTTCCGGATGCAACTTTCGCTAGTTAATTCCTTTACTTCCCTAAATAGTATTGATTCTTCCGCAACTATTCGGTCCCTCAACAACTATTTTTAGCATGTGCATTTAACCATCTTCAACCAATTTCCAACCACTTTTACGCCTCTATAAAATGCGGGCTCATCCTCTTGGATTTATTTAAGCACAAAAAAACTCATGTAACTTGGTTCCAATATTTGCATATTGGAAACTCTAACCAAGACTAAAATATCTATGTTTGTAGCATTGTCGATCCACGTTTGGAGGTCATTCAAGAGCACCCACAATTAGTCATTCACAAGGTTACACAAGCTCCAAAGCTTCACACAACCTTACTCAAGGTTGCATTGAAAAAGGTACAGGGGAGGTTTGCAAGTTGTTTATTGTCTCCATTTGTGCTTAGTTTTTCATAGTCTTCAAGTAAACATGTAGAATAATTACAAATATACAATGATGGTTATATGGTTGTAACTAGGTGTCAACCCGAATCTATACAACTAGAACTATAGAATCACCCCAAAATAACAATTATATGTGATTAAACTCTTAAAATTATACATGTGAGCCAATAACTATAACATATATCTTATCTTATTATATAAGATTGTTGTAACCTTATTGTCAAATTATGTTCATTATAGGGTATGAGTGTGAAATAATCATTACTCTTATTAAGAATGGATAAGGGGTAATATCTTTGTGAAAGCACAAAATATCATATTCGTTTATTCCTCAAAACTCATTACTCTTATTAAGAATGGACAAGGGGTAATACAATGTGAAAGCACAAAATAACCTATGTGTTTATATTCCTCGATTTTCACTATTATGCAAAATAAAAATTAATGTAAATGCACTCTTAACTCCTAAGTTGCATTAAGCTTGAAAATGAAAAAATTATAATTGTCTTTCACATGGAAGTGTGGTAGAGATAAAGGGAGGAATGTGACAATGTGACTCTTTAATACGATTCTCTATTTAAGACACAATCATATATGATAGACTCGATTAAGTAGATTTAGTTTATCTTACTAAAAATGGGGTAACAATTCAACTTTATACGTAAGCCTGGAAGTTAAAATTAATTGTGTTTGTCACATCAACATTTAATTAAGGCTATAATTTACTTGTGCCAATATTTACATAAGTGGAGATTATAGAGGTCCATATTTTAAAATAATATCTTGTATTATAATTAAGTTTTTTAATGAAGAATCTATGAATAGAATTATAATTTCCTTTAAATTAATATTTATTATAGATCAAATGTGATCTGTTCTATATCAAGATATATTATAGCTAACATAATTTACGGTTTGTATTATTTATAACCGGTATTTTTCTATAGCCACAATAAAATATAGATTGTAATATATGTCTAAGAACATAAAATATGGTCTATAGAGTGTCGATTTTCACGCTTGAATTATCCATTATAAAATAAAATTATAATTTGGAATTGTGATTTAGAAACTTGGACATTAATTTTCTTGAACACACATTCTTATTGTAAGTGAACTTTCTCTTATAAAAAATTAACATGAATTGTATACTACTCTAACATGAATTAGAATGATAATGAATAAATCTTAGTGGTGTAATATTTGTAGGAACAATTTAAACTAACTTGAAATTGCAATGTATGTTATTTAAGGAAAGGATTAAAAATCTAGCTTAATTATAGTTAGTGATAAAGAGTAGGGAAAAGGAGGGTAGTATATTTATATTTATTAGTAATGTTGAAGATGAGAATATATTTATATTATATAAATTAACACTTCATATTGGGTAATGGTGACGTTCTTCTTGAGAATAGTATCATTCATGACGTCTACTAAATGTACATAGTTTGAGTGCTTATATTCTTATTTTTTATTTTCTAAATTTCTAAATAAATGAAGAAATTTGAATATTGGTGTGATAAACTGTTGTGGAGAATATTGGTAATATATTTTAGGTGATTACGACTTGTACAAAACATGATATATTAAGGGAAACACTCTTGGTTCATTTTGATTTGTGCCCTATAAACTATCCAAATTTTTGAAAGCCAAATATGCCTCTAATCTAGAGGAGCTGAAAATACCTCAACCTTTATCAGTAATTTAAAAAAATAAAAATTGGTAAGTTTGTTTTTTAAATTATAAACAAGTATAACCCAAGTGCTTTTAAAAAGAAAGAGAAAACAAAATAAAATATAAAACTTGTAATAAAGCCTTGTCTTGTGGGAAATAACATACAAGGGTTCGTTTATGGTTGGAAGGTTGTAAAGAATGTTGAAAATAATACTAGTTTATGGTTTTGGTTTATTTTGTACACCAAAAATTGTTGAATTACTTGAGTTGAAAAAGACATATGCCGAGTGAAAGGGAAACTAATATATGTACTCTAAATAATGCATATTAATTTGTTCGATAACATAAAATGAAGTCCAAATCATTATCAAAGATTACCACCAAGATTATTGAGGAATTATATCTTACAAATGCTAATCCATGGTTTACATTCTAATTCAAGGAATTAATTATAATTTTGGACCAACTAATTTAATTATAAAATTATCTTAAATTCTTGGAGCATAAGATAAATAGTAAATAATTGAAATATTTAAAAAGATTAGAGAATAAGGATTTTTAATAATGATAATTCAGTTTTTCGCTAATCTAAACATAGTAGACATTTGATGAGTCTTTGGAAGACATATCTAAATAGTAAGACAAAACAAATTAAAAAAGAACAAAAAAATTTAGCTATTTTGATTGCAAACATATAAGTACAATTTTGACGTATAACCGATGTAAACGTATGGTTTTGGCTTAGCTAGAGCATAGGAGTGTGATTTTAACACCCTTTTGCAAGTGCAAAATTAACTCCATAAATCTAATTCTTTGTTTCTAGGCTTCACAAACCTTGCTCATTTTCCATAATGCACCACATCTCTCGGAAATTGTTTTCCTTCCTCCAAACTCTAATCCAATCTAAGCCCTTTCAAGATCCATAACAAATGGAGGGCATTAATGGGGACTTGTTTTACCCTCCATAATTATACGAGTAACCTCTATTATTTTTTGAATAATTAGGAAATCAACAATCAATGTATTTGGACAAGAAATCTAGTGTATGTGAGTGTCCCAATCCTTATCCTTTCAATGAATGCAAAGTGTAGTAAATGTTGGATGCTCTTTAAGTGCTTGAATTCTATTTTTGAACAATACAATTTGTCCTTATAACTTATATATAGTTATTCTTCGTAGATTTCATTCATTGTAGTAAATGCCTGAATGCACTCTTTGTATGTTTTTAGATTTCAACTTGACTTCAAATTAGGACTATATTCGCATGAAAGTTGGCATATAATTGGTGGGAAAGGTCAAAAAGAGACATAAAACCTTGTGGGTCTCGCAAACAAGGGCTAAAGGGCCCACAAAAGCAAGAGTCGAGAACCATACAAGTGTATTTTTTTCAAAAAAATATTTAGAATGGTGGGAATCTAGAGGAAGAGAGAGAAAACTAGTGAAACAAGAGAAACATGAGGAAATATAAGTAACCAATAACAAAACATACAGAATAGAGATGAAAAGGTAGCTCACATGAAGAAAACTTTCCAAGGAACAATGTAGGTCAAGAGTTCTAAAAGTGATCTAGCTTGAGGATTCAATTCAACGTAAAGCACACACAACCCTCTCATTGTTAGGGATTAGTGTCTTCTAATAAAGCCAAACTCTTCTATACTCTATTGTCATGGATTTGCAAATGCAATAAACAATGCTTTATTTCAAGATAATAAGAGATTTTTTAAAAGAAAACAATCTCTACGGGAGAGATGTCATATGTCCAATAAATTACATTGGGGTAAACCTTGTCTTATAGCTAAAAATAATAATAATAGTAAGCTACTTTAAAGGTAAACTAAACTAGCTTAATACCCATTCAACACATAGAAGCGAGTTTTATTTAGATGCTAAACAAAACTAATGACATCCTTTCAACCACTATTCTTACTCTTATGTAGTGGTCCGAAGTTATTATTGGGATTAGAAAGTTACACAAAACACAAACTAAACAAGTTAAAAGCTGAGTAATACAAGGAACATGTACAAACTAGAGTCTAATTTAGACCAATAATTAATAAGCACATAAATACACTAGCACTATAACAATTAACTACTCTCATACCAAATTAGGTGTCTAAATAATGCCCCTCTTGGATATATATATATGACCACAACACCATGTTTTTGGTAAAGTATTTGTTTGTTATATATATATATATATATATATAAATAACAAACAAATACTTTACCAAAAACATGGTGTTGTGGTCGCGTGACCATTTATTGAGAGTTTTTAAAGTTAGTAAAGGAATGGGATAACCCATTGAAAGTTAAATAGATAGAGAGATTATTTGATTTCCATAATAAAGAGTTGAAAAGATCACAAGGCTACCCTTGCTAACATACAGAAACACACGCAAATAAACCAGTCCCTAACGCAGTATCTGAAATCTAAAATAAAATAAGTGATACAAATGTACAGGGATTTGGAATGTCGGAGGTTAATAAAGAAAACCCATATTGCCAAACTTAAACCAAATTCTCTATTCATAGTGTGCTAAATCAATATAAATTAACACTAAATTCATTGGGACCAGTTTTAGATGTCTATAACCATAGAATATGAAAGATAATGTCACAATTACAAATGGGCCTATGTTTTAAGGCAATTTTGGCTTATGGCTTCAAGAAACTGTGAGGACTCTCATAGTCTCAATCCCAAAGTGAGCCTACTTTATATATTAAACTAGAGCACGATTCAACTAAAATCTAAGCACATTGATCCTCTAATATGTAAAACAAAAATATACTGAAGAACTCAAGTACCATTCCCAAATAAAACCAGTGACTTTTACTAAAATTTCAGTCGAGCCAGAGGCTAAATTTGATGGCAGTATGGCCTTACATATACAACTTTTTCAGAGAAATAAATCAGATATTTTTGTAGACTATCTTATGCAGGATGAAATTTTGTGAGACAGTAAAAACTGTCAAGGAATCTAATAAATACTTGAAAACGGTTTTAAAATTCAATAACTTAATTTCCTCCTCCTTTGGAAAGCTATTTAAATCATCCAATTGCAACTGCTGTGATAATCCCAATTTGGCTTGGCCTTGGTTGATTCTAAGACATTTAAACTGTGTGTAATTGTAATTCCTCAGCCTTGAAATTTCAAAATAACAGCCCACCAAAGGTTGTATCAAGTCCTCAAATGGACTTTCCTTTCTTTGAAAAGCTTGCAGACCCAAAGCAAGACATCTTTCATGACAGACCTTAAAAGGGACCTTTCCTTTCTTTGCCCTTTCAATTCATAGGCAAGGCCGTTCTTTCAGGGCCAAAAGTCTTAACAAACCATCTTATCTGCCATTGAAGCCCTGCATCTAGGAAAGCATTCAAAGCTGTTCGATGGAGTCGACTGTCCAATTTTAGTCCAGCAGCATGAATATCCTGTAAAAACCTAAGTAATTCATCAAACCTATTACCTTTTGAGAAGGCATTTACCATAATGGCAGCCATTGCTCTATCAACCAAGCCCTCATGTTTCTTGAAATCATAAAAGAGACCGATGGCTTTGTCAAAGTTGCCAATCTTAGTGTACCCTGCAATTACACAAGTATAGGTAATCCTATCAGGAACAATTTTCCTGCCTCTCATTTCCTGCAAGAGTTCCTGGACTCGGTCCAAGTTCCCCACCTTGCCATACATGTGTATCAGAGAATTGTAGACCCAAGCATTGGGGGCACATCCCGATCCCTTCATGCTGTAAAATACCCGCAACGCAGCGTCTGCATTGCCGAGCTTTGCATACATTGCAATGACATTGGAATAGGCAACCACACAACGCTTGAAACCCTTGATCCTCATCTCGCCTAACAGAGCTTCTGCAGTCTGATACATTCCTAACTGGGCATACACATTGATCATGGAAGCATAAGTCACCTGCCCTGGCTGGCATCCTAATGACAACAATTCATTAAAGATCTTGACAGTGTCCTCTGCCCCTCTTCTCTTCATATACCCATTAACTACAGCACATAGAACACAGTCAGTAACCTTAATCCCCATTTCCCTCATCAATTTCACCACTCCAAAGGCCTGCCCACACATGTTTGAATCCACGTACAATTGCACAATGGTGGAAAATATAATGGGATCCCTGAGAAACCCTGCCTTGTGGGCCTCATCAAAATTTCTTCTGCCCTATCAACCATCTTGGCCACTGCAAATGCATGAATCAGAGAATTGTAAGAAACCTTATCAGGCTCAAACCCTTGCTCTTGCATTTCCCTAAAAACTGCCAGTGCATCACAGGGTTTTCCAGCTTTTCCCAGAGTATCTGCCACAATACTATAAGCAATCTTATTGGGTTTTATCCTCTTGTCTCTCATCTCTCCAAAAACATACATAACTTTCCCCAACTCTCCCTTATTTCTCAAAGTGGCCATCATAATACAATAACTGTCAATGTCTGGCACAAACCCATTAACCCTCATCCGTCTATAGAGGGAAATTGTTTTGTCATACATCCGAGTTCTCATACAAACACGCATCAAGGCATTATAAGCAGCAACCCTACGTTCCTGGTCCTTCTCCATTACTCTAACCCATAATTCTGCAACTTCAAATTCACGCGACTTAACGGACTCCGTAAGAACCCTTAACAGAGTTCCAAAATCCGGCAAAAGACCATAACTTCCTGTATCTTCTGCAAGTTGTCGCAAAGCATACCACTGTGTTGAATCCACTAAATACCTAGCTAGAGCTTTCAAAGACTTGGAATTCAGTCTGAATTCCGGCTGCTGCTTTGCCACTTGGTACAATTTCCCACCTAGAATTTTAGTATTGGAGGTTTTGAGCATTTTACATAGAAAGCTATTTGAAATTTTGCGTTTAAATACCTGCAAATCCTTATTGATTTCTTCCGTTCTTTGCTCCACAGGCGCTTCCACCACAACTGAGAATCGAACATGGCGTCTTTTGACGGAAAATTTACCATTGCAGAGACGAGAATGTGGAGGTTTGGAATGTAACGTGAATGAAATTCTTGCCCTGTAAAGTTTGGAATCTGGATTGAGGTGGGAATAGTGAAGGAAGGAGTATGATAATGAAATCGAGGGGAGTGACAATTTTTCCACGTCCATATCTGTGGCCAGTTTATGAATATCTAACGCTATCCTCTAAAATATATTTTCACGTTCGTATTATTATTAAATTATTAAACAACTTTATCCTAACTTATATGAATGGCCGATGTCCCATACTCGGGTTTATCACCAAATTGAATGATGATTTTGCTTTTCGTTTTTTTATTCTTTTACAATTTAATATAGAAAATTAGCAATGGCACTTGAATGGTGCAATGGTGAACGATGCAATGGAGATGCCAAAGGGGATGCATTGAAGAAACTAAATATGGGGGAGAAACATTGTAGGAGCAAGTGGGGTGATGAAGAAGGGGTTTGAGGCAAGAGGGGAAGAAATGCGAAACTCTTTTTGTTACAAGCATGCATATTATATGAACGACAAGCCAATATTGATTGACGATCAAGATTTCACGTATGGCATGTAAAAGATAGGTTCCCATTTGGGTTCTCAAAAGAAGGGATCTAATCTAAGACTGGTCACATTATGCAGATGCAAAGGTGCTCATGGAGCGCTAGTGTCATAATTCTAGAGGATAATGACCATAACCCTAGGATAACTATAAGTTTTCAAAGCCTACAACTAAGATAAAGATAGGTATCCTACTAGGATTCAAAATAAGAGTAACCAAGGGTGGATAAACCAAGGGGTGTAATATAATAAGACAATGCAATAGATCAAAGCAAACATACATCTACTCTAGTCTATAACAATGAATGACCAACATACAACATACATATACAAGATAAAAGACTAAAGAGGGTTAGAAATATTTACTTGTTGATCCAAAATTGGATCTAGATATGCCCAATTCATGTAATTCATATTGTACACACTTGAAAAAGGCATTTATTGTAAAAGTCACATAAAACCTTTGTGTTTTGATGACATATTTGGGTTCCTATAAAAAAATACACACTTATAAAAATGACTCCTAATTTTGAGTTCATATGCAAAAGTTATAGCCTCTAGAAGTTAGAAGAATTTTTCTTGACATAAACTTGCGCATTTGGTAGTTGTGCACTCATTAGTGATAAATGCGCATTTGAAAATGAAAGTTCCATTTTAAGTCTGAAAAAGATGAATTTGAAATGGTTGGACATGTTTCAACTTTCCAAAGCTATTTTTGGACTTTTATGGGTAGCTTTTAAAGCGAAAGGAATCACCTGTGTTTGAGGGATGTCACTTATTATTGAAAGAATGGGCATATGACTTACAAAAAGAGAGTCTTCCATCCACTAAAAGAAAGTGGAAGGTCTTTGTTGTTGTGAGGCAAGCCATTCCTAATCAACAATGATGTGTTTTAGCATTATAACAAGAGAGAAAATGGATGTAAAGTGTTAACTAAGTCTTGTACAAGTTTGGAGAGAGATTTCTTTCCATGAAGGACATAATACACTAGTATGATGTACAAACTTTGAATTTTGTAGTGAAGGGGAGTGATATCACCTCATCCATTGGATTTTTTTACATTATTAGGTTTCTCTAGGGTAAATCTTGTGTGCTTGTAGTTGTTCTCATCTCTTTTATATGTGTTAGATAAGCTACACATTCATTTCCAAAGACATGTTATAACTCTATTTGCATGTAAATTTGAGTTATTATTTACCACTTGTTGAGTCGGAACATGAAGCATCTGTGTTGGTGAAGCCTAGTATGGAATATCCACTTGGCTTACGATCAAGTTAGTATTAGGGTTGGTTTTCCTTTTTGCCGTAAAATGTTTCTAACACTTTTTGCAAGTTGTGTTAGTTTATGTTCTATTATAGTGTGTGGTTTTGTGTGACTTGTGTTATAGTTGTATGACCGAGTAACAAATGCTTTGGGAAAGGTGAATTAGCTCCTCAGTAAGAAGATATATCTACCAAGAAGTGGAAGAAAGACATAAGAAACATGAAACGCTTTGATGATGAGGAGACCCATATAATTGAAGAATGGTTCCACAAGTTGGAGGAGGATGTTATAAGTATTTATCTTTCATTGAAGAAGTTGGATAGGTCAGTTCATCATGGAGACTATCATGGAAAATATTGGTGTTTTGATGGAGGCACTAGAAGAAAACGAGGATGACACTTCCAAACGTAAGAGGATCAAAGAACTACCCCATGCCAACCAAGCTCCACCTGGCTGAGGAAAAGATTGAAATTCATTCGTATGATGGAGAGGTGAATGTAGAGACACTAAACCATTGGCTAGCTCATCTTGAGGTATAATTTGGTTTACATCAAATTAATGATTGTTAATGAATCTCATTTGTAAGGTTGAATTCGCTTTTATTCTCAACATTAAATTTTACATCCATTTAAATTATTTAAAGTGAATTTAATTTGTTTGTGCTTACATTAATTATTTGTATGCTTTATTTGAATGAATAAGGCTATAATAATTAATCTTGATGAAATAAATAATTAGAATTAATAAGAATATGGACCAAGATTAAGTACTAATAAAATCCAAACACATAGAAATAAAGTAATAGTGCGGACATTTGAGAGAAACCAAACATGATCCAAAAGATAGCTTACATATTGAATGTATGAAAAATAGATTTATAAGATGTATATAAATAGGAAGTGGAGAAGTGTAACCACCATTTATATTTAGGTGGATAAATGTAACTCCCATTTATCCTAATGACACCTAAACAAGTTAAATACATGTGTAAAAAAACCATGCAATGGAATTAAAAACCTACACTAACACCCCTTAAATTTAGCCTAGATGGGCGTAAGAATTAGATCTTGGAAATAAGGCACGATGAGGTACCCAAGTATAAATAAAATCCCTCATAAAGTGGAGAAAAGGAGAAAACCCATAAGAAAATATCCTCCTCAAAAGAGATAAAGAAGCACATGAAAATCTCCATCAATAGATAATCCTTCCTAGAAGAACATAGAGAAACCCTAAGAAATAGAGAGAGAAAGAAGACAAGTAGAGAGTTCTAGCTAGCCCCTAAAGTTAAAGCCTCATAAAATCCTAATAGATCTTGCAGATGACGAAGTCTACTATCGATAAAGGAATTGGTGAAGAATGCATCCCAATGAGGAAAACTACTTGTTCTTTGACCGAAGCACTATGGAACAAAGGAAAAGGAAATGAATAATATCTCTAGATGTTTCTCAACAAACCAATGCTAAAGCTGTCACAAGTGTTGATGAATGAAATCAGTACCAAATAATATTCATAATGATTCCCAATATTAATATGATAACCTGAACTAAGAACCAAGTACTCTTGTAGAAGATGTCAACATAAATAATAACTAAGGTAAATAATAAAATTCATCAAGTGTATGTTGTCTCATCATGTAAACATGTAGTGGTGGTGAAAATAAATTCAATGAGGTAGAACAAAATCTATCAAAGATAGGAAAAATATCTTCAATAGTGTTGAATAGAGATATGAAAGCTAAGATTCCAAAAAAAAAGATATAAAATGTTTGGTAAGTATACCTTTCAACAAAGTAGATCTTGTAGACATGAAGAACCTTGTTGTCAGAGAATCATCGAAAACCCTCAAAGAAGGGAATCTAAACACCAATGATGCAACGGGTGGAGGAATGTCCTACAAGTAGAAATCTATGTCCTCAATGGTATCATATAGATCTGAAATGTGGGACTCTGCAAATAAAAAGAGACATGTATGACATGTAAGTGTCCCAATGAGGTGAATCCAAAAGACATATATAATCTTATTGCAGAGAATCTTTGGAATCCTGAAGAAGAGATTATGAACTCTAAAGTAGAAATAAGTACAAAAGGAATTTCTTCAATCTGTAGATGGGTTCCAAAAGGAGGAGGTGGATCAATAACATTCTCAAGATTATCATCTACATATGAAAATTTTTCTTTAGAGAAACACTCTTAGATGAAGAATTGTGGTCTCCATACAACTGTCATATGAATGTTCAAGTAGTCAAAGAGAACTCATCAGATGAAGATGATGATAAATATCCTTAGGAAAAGTGAGACATATTAGTCTATAGACCATGTCGTTGTCATTTAACCACTAAATCTCCTACTCATAGTCATTATGCTTGGGAATGAGTCTAAGAAGATAGGGTTTTAGATCATGTAATATGATTATCATGTATTCCTTATTTCTAGGATAAATAGCTCTTTGAATTTAGCAAGAAACATGATGATGGAGTTTGATACAAAACTTATGATGAAACCCCCAAAATGGAACTTTATCTTACTTCATTAATAAATAAAACCAAGATATGAAGATTTGTAATTTAGTGTGAATATAATTTTCTAAGGCTTGAAAGTATCTCCAATGCAAATATATTGAAAAAACAATCACATTTTCAAAAAATGGCACCTCAAAAGAAGTTTCTCATAAAAATTTATGTGCTAATGCAAATTTCTTATTATTGTAAATTTCAACTCTTGTCCAGATTTCATGTGAAAAAAATAATTACACCTCTTGAGCTAAGACCCTTTGGGTTGGACATGACTAGGGTCTAAGGATAGGAAACGAGGGTGATGACCTCTTCTAAAATTCAAAACTTCTATAGATTTATGTTATCTTTGATAGGTGTTGCACAATTTCTTATCAAGCTACCTAATAGCTTATTGTACCTTCTTATCAATGTGCCTAAGGATAGGGAATTCTCCTTGAACTTCAAGTCATGATTATGAATAATGTTATCGCCGAGAAGAACTAAAACCACCACCTTGCCCTTTGTGTAACCACTTTTGTGTAGTGTGCTTGTACAAGGTAAAACTGCTAACCAAAAATTAACAACCCAACAATAATATTTTCACATGTGCAAACAATAGGAGAAAACAAACAATTTATCAAGTCAGATCCAAAGAACAAGTAAAACCACATGAAGACAAAGCTAGACTCACAACTATCGTGTGGAACTATAAATCCACACATAAGTATAAGGATTGAAATGGGCACATCTTCTCATAGTGTAAATCATGCGGGTATAATGATGAGCCTTGATAATGAATGTGTCCAATAGATCTATCAATCCGAAAACACCCACCGATTTTTAGAAAAACAATTTTTTTGAGAAAACACAAACTTTGGTGTAATATAGAATACCAC
The DNA here is from genome assembly GCA_018340775.1 of Taxus wallichiana var. yunnanensis. Lineage (NCBI taxonomy): Eukaryota > Viridiplantae > Streptophyta > Pinopsida > Cupressales > Taxaceae > Taxus > Taxus wallichiana. The sequence continues at coordinate 831,965,620 of CM031237.1, read as the reverse complement.
CAAATAGCCCAAAGATGACTACAAAAAATTGGAAAAGACTAGATTCATATTTCTTCATAACATAATCGAGTTTATTATTGATCATAGGGTTTTGAAATGATCTAGACTTAATAGTGCAATCCATTTGTCTAGAAAATTATAGAATGAACTTTGTCTTGTAAAAGCACCTATTTCCTTCACTCTTTTCTAATTGTCCAAAGAATCCAAAGATGTAAGAGAAGTGCATTCTTAGATATCAAAGGATGTGTAATAACAAGCACATAAAAAATCAAGATTCTAATAAAATAAACAAAATAAAACAATGTCATTTAATTATTAGAATGAGATCTAATACTATGTAAGAATATGGGCCTGATGGAATAGAATAGGTGGTAAACATGTGAAAGGTGGTATTTCGGGACAAGAGAGGATCAAATGAAAGAAGTAAATGAAAGACTTAAGATCAAAACAAAAGCTTAACAAATAAGAATGAATTACTTATCTGGTAACATGTAGATCTGAAGGTGGTTGTTGATTGATGAGTGTTCGTGGGAGATGGGAATGTGTCCAGTGTCATGGAAATGGAGCATGTGTGCTCTATGTTATGATGATCCGAAGTTGTGGATGAGATGACTAGATGTTGGTGAAGATCTGATGGGCTCTGGTTTGTCATTGGGTAGCTTGAGTGCTCGAGAGTTAGAATGCCAAAGCTTGAGTGAATGAATGAATTGGAGAACCCATGCAAAGAGTTAGAAACTCTTATTTAAGGTAACCGATGGTAGTTAGGAACCTATACCATGACCGAGGGATAACCAATGTCGGTTAGGAGAATTGGTCTAACTTTGCCAAAAATAGGTTTTTCTCCCAAATTTGGCATGGTCTTTGGCTTAGTTTGGGTCTAGAGTGTTGAATGGCATAAATTAGAGTGTGGAATTAGTTAGAGGATTAATAGGTCATGAATAGTTAGGGTTGGAAAGAGTCCTAGTTGGTTAGGATAAGTGGGGACTTGGTCTAAGGAAATTAATAGGTTTAGAATGGGTCTAGGGTGAGGTGGTGGAAGGTGAGGTGGATAAGTGAGGTGGCTAGGTGAGTTAGATAATTAACTTAATTGTGATAATTAAATTAATTAAAATGTGTGCAAGTGGGCATGGTGGGGAATAATATTAAATTAATTAATCAAAGGTGGTTTAGAGGGTTGTGACCCAATTTTGGGTGTCTACATTTTCCCCTTTTTTGTCATGTAGCTTGTATTGATAAGTGACACTGACAAAAACAGGAGTGGTTGCCCTAGGTATGGGTTGATGTGATCCCCTCAAACTTGGATCTGATGAAGGAGCAAGTTGAATTGGTGATGAGTTTGATAAAATGGTAGGTGAAGAAGAAAAATAAGGTAGGGTTTGGGTGGGAAAGGGTTATTTTGGGTGTAGGTAATAGGGGGCATTCAAATGCACACACACATGTATAGAATGTGACAAGGCACTAGGTTGAAGAGCTCACAAACTCTACATCGTCAAAGGTCGATAGTTTATCCAAACAAGGTTGATGTGGTCCAGGTATCCAAGGTATAGGATACGGTCCTGAAACACAACTAGGCTAGGTGTAGGAATGGGCATTAGGTGGGTTCCATAAGCACCAATAGGTTTGGTCTGGTCAAGATAAACATCACGACATTAGGAAAGGCAAGGTTGGTAGGAAAACAACACAGAGTAACATCATCACAAGGTATATGAGTAAGTGAATTTGAGTGTCAAATAGGCATGGGTAGGTTGGGTAAATAGGTAAGGCCATAGGCAAGGCCGAGGTAGAGGAAAAAACATGCCCCAAATGATAGTGTGAGGTGTGAGGAAATAAGGCAATTAGGTGGGGTTATAAGGCTAGGTGGAGGCTTGGGTAGTAAGAAAATGGTTTTGGGTAGAAAAATTGAGGGTAAATTAGGTATAGGTTGGTTGGAAAGGTGACCGACACCGGTTAAGGTTAACCGACACTTAGTAAAGGATAATTGATGTCGGTCCATTAGGGCATGAGACCGACGTTGGTCAAAGATTATGGATGGGGTAAAAAGTAAAATCCACATATTATTACGGATTCATTTGTAACTTTCTACTTTTGGAAAAAAATGAGAGAGAGAGAGAGATTTTGGATGAGAGAAAGTACAAGGTGAGGTGGAAGGATGAGTTGAAGTGAGTGATTAGAGGGTGATAGGAGTTAGTTATGGGCCCGTGAGATCGATATGAGTGATTGATTGGTTGAGAGCTGAGGAGTGGATTTAGGCATGATGAAGAGAGAGGAGTGGGAGGACCACCAGTTTAGAGACTAGAGATCCCACCACGAAGATGGAGGTGAGTAGAGGTAGGATTCAAAATCCATTTGTGTTTTGTAATTAAAATGAAGGTAGAAAAATTAAAATTTGGGTTTTAAAATGAATTTGAATTTTTTTTGAAAATGGGGAAAAATCGGGTATGGGGAGGGTGAAATTTAGGTTAATTAGGTGGTAAAATGAATGTGGGTGGAATTTGGGTGGTTTGGGGTAGGTTTTAGAGGTTTTTGTTAATTTTTGGAAAAATAGGGACGTTGGGGTTTTGGACCTAGGGCTGAACCAATGACCTGATAATGTGGTGACATTGATCATCATCATGGTGGGCTAGCCAACATCGGTGGGGTAAAGGGTGACTAGTACTAGTTAGGGTGACTGATGATTCGGTCTTTATCAAAAAAAGGACTAAGTCCTAAAAATGAGGTTTAGGTGATTAAAAAAAGAAGAATGGAATGGTAGGATAGGATAGATGATGAGTGAGGTGAGGTGAGGAGGTATAGGGTAGTAGATAGGGGTATACAATGATAGAATTAGGTGGGGATTTTAGGGTGAATGTATGAATGAATGGGTAAGTAGAGAAAACTAGGGTAATTTGGGGAAGGAAGGAAAGTAGTGAACCAAAATATGTGAGTGTTTAGGTAAGATAGAATATAGGGTAGGTGAGTGAATTAGGTAGAAAATAGATAGGCTAGGAAAAGTGTGTGTGGGATGGGATTGGGTAGGTGTGAATAGATGATTAAAAAGAGGTAAGTGCTTGAAAATTTTAATTGGTAATGATGTAGGGTGCATCACTAGTTGACTATGTGGGATAGGTGCCACCATTGTTGGTATAGATGTGAGGTAGCATCACTAGAGGATGAGTGGGACCATATGAGAGATGTTGGGCTTGTTGGTGTGAGGTGATAGGTGCATCATATGAGATCATAGTTTGATGGTTCTCTCATCGATAGATGGGACTCAATGACCAATACCTTCCATCTACCCACCGGTGAGATGACTATCACATTGGAGGATGTGTATAGGATTTTGTGGCTACCAATCATGGGGGAGCTATATATCATATTTCATCAGATGAGGAGGTGATTGAGACTATGGTCATAGTATTTGGTGAGGTGTGGGTGACCTGAGTGAGCACATGCCAACATCAGTTATGGAGACATGTATGCTACACATCCTCAGGAGACCAGGTTAGTAGTATTGATGATGGTGGTGGTGGGATGTTATGCACTCCCAGATTTAGAGGGTGGAATATTTCCCCGAGCATTGATGGGGGTTTTACGAGACATGATTGAGAGGATTGGGTTTTTTTACATGGGCATGACACCTACTTAGTACAACTATATATAGGAGTTATGGGCATATCGAGAGGATTCGGTGATATGGTATATATTGTTGTATTATTTTTGCATTGTGGGGTATATATGAGCACATAGTTATTGTGTGCCCATAGGACTAGACTTCTGAGACAGGATTGGCATCAGGGTGTCATGAGATTTGGTTTAGAGAGATGGGTGCTAGTAGGGGGCATCATCCATAGATAGAGGAGGCATCACATGATGTGACTTATTATAGAATGGATGTTAGAGGGGTTATATGTTATGGATATTGTATGGCAGCCATATGTGGATTTTCCATCTTATGGAGGTATGGAAAAGAGGAGATGAGGGGCTTATAGTTGGTCAGATGGATATAGGGGAGATGTGCCGGTGAGCATGAGATGATTCCAAGTGGATAGATTCGATGCCATAGTTTGGGCTTTACATCAGAGATGTGCCTCCACCATTTCCTAGTATCACAGAGATGATGTGGAGACCTTTATCTCCACCACATCTGACAGATCCAATAGGGTAGGAGGAGGAGTAGGTGGCGATAGATAGGAGGATTGATGATGTAGGTACTACATATGCATACGAAAAGTGGTGGGTGGGTAGCACAACTATGAAAGCACCACCATGCCAAAGCCATCAAATGTAGCTATAGTGATAGTGTAGAGGGATGCACTACTAGGTTAGGTTACTTACTTTATAGTTACTACTCACAGGCAGGCACAAGCACAGTGGCCACCCTTTAGGGAAAGGTGACTAGATTATAGGATTACAGGGACAACTTGCTAGCACAGGCACAAGCTCAGCTCCACACACAGCCACCAATATGATGATGGGGGATAGGTAGTATATTTTGTAGACACAACATGTGACATGGGGTTACAAGCCCAGATAGTCACCTTACAGGGGAAATTAGCCACATCACAGCATACACATGCATTACATTAGCAGTGCATGTAGTACTACAGCTGTGCACAGCACCCACACAAGCACATAGTACAAATGTAGAAGTATAGTAGTACAGCACCAGTATAGGGGACCACTTTTATAGGGGATAGGGTCCACGAGGTTGGGAGTGAGAGAGTGATGACTCCTCCCCTAGGTTATATATATATGGCACTTATAGAGATATAGATATCGTAGAGGTGAGGTATTATCAAGGATAAGTTTTAGAGGTCAGTATACATGTTCCATTTTTTTATACCGAGCATGAGGGCAAGCACAATAGAGCCTAGTGCCAGAGGACAACTCATGGACACATAGTTTGAGTAGCTCAGAGATCATCATGGACACCACATGGTAGGGTGAGTGAGAGGTTACCGAGTTCATGGTTATAGAGGCCGAGGTGAGGGTACTGGAGAGATGATGAGAGATGATGAGTAGTGGAGACGAGAGACTGAGATGAGGATACATGGGAGAGTAGTAGGAGTGAGATGATTCATGATGGATGATAGACATGGATGATATCTGACATTGTATTTTGATTTTTGACATATATACCGGCTGCGTGCTGAAGATGTGAGATTGTATATGAGAGTTTTTGAGATACTTGTATTTATATATATTATATATATATATGTATTATATATATATACCTTTATGTATAGATTGATGATGATATTTATATATGATGATGCACATTGTTTATTTATTGTTTATTTCATTGTATTGTTTTCATGGAAACTAGCATGTAGGCATGGCTTTATATGTATGTATGGTTATTTCATTTATTATATGATGATTATGGTATGTGTCATGTATTTTGAGTTTATGGATTTTAGAAAATGGTATGGTTTAATTTAATGTTATTGTTATGAAACTAGATGTTTATGGAAATGTAGGCATGGTGAGTAGGCATGATTTTGATGTTATGAAAAATTAGATGGTTTTATTTTGATTGAGAAAATTTCCAAGTTATTGTTTTTATGGAAATTAGATGATTTAGGCATGATTTGGTTGATGTTATTTGTGAAATGAAATGATGTTATGGTGAATTATTTAAATTTCCAATGTATTGATATTATGGAAACTAGAGGATAGGTATGGTTGAGTTTAATTTTGTTTTGATTTAATTTCCAAGTTATTGGTTTTATGGAAAATAAATAATGATGATATGAATGATGTATGGTTTTGGTTTAAGTTAACTTCCAAGTTATTGTTTTTATGGAAATTAACTAACTAAGTTTTTTTTTGATGGGGAAAATGATGAGGGGTAAAAGAGTGGTGAGAGCTAACCTCAAAGGGCCCCATGCCCTAAGAGTGTTGCCTACATAGCCCTTGCAAAAGGGGCCTTAAGGCTGATGTAGTTCTCCCATAGGATAGGGAAGAATAAGATGAGGTAGGTGAGTAGGTTGGTGAGTTTATGTATGGTTAAATGGGAAAGGTAAGTTAGGCATGGTTGTGTCTAGGTTGATTAGGCATGGTTGTGTAGGCATGGTAAGGTGTTAGGCATGGAATTGTGTAGGTTTTTAGGCATGGTTGTGTCTAGGTTGTTTAGGCATGGTTATGTCTAGGTTGTTTAGGCATGGTTGTGTCTAGGTTGATTAGGTAAGATAGAATGTGTAAGATGAGTTGATTGAAGTAGATGATGAATGTAAATGTAGGTGAAAGGAGAAGAAATCCTAGAAAAACTAAGTGTTGAAGGTCTTGTCCTATGTAGAAGAATCAATAAGTAAGCAAAGGGGATGTAGAAGAGGTGAAAATGCTCCATAAGTGGAAAGAACCATTATGAGCATACCAAAGATAGGCTTATGAACTTAAGCCCCTAAAGGTATTGCATGATTGAAATTTCTAGGGGTGAAAGAAGTTGCATGATCATGAAGTGTGAAGTACACACATGTCGTCCCTTGAATAGGTAGAAGAAGAATAAAAAGAGGTAAGGTGGAGGATTGTGTTTAGTAACCTTGTTGTGGGACAACATGCCCCTTCTATGCAAGATACCCAAAACTAGAATAGGCAAGTCCATGACCAAAAGTTTTTATTTTTCTTGATTTTTTTTTTTTTTTTTTTTTTATATATAGACTGATCGATGTGGGAAGTCTATAATGGGATAAATAGGTTCTCCTTGAGGTCTTCTTGAAGTTGATCGATGGGAAGCTTCAAGATAATTTTTTTATTTTGATTTTTTAGAAATTAGTCTTCTTTTTGGATAGACTAATTACAATATGGCTAACTTTTTATAGTTTTCCTTTGAGGGAGCAATCTACTTATAGCAAGCAAGAAAGAGAGGTAGATGTCCTTTTGAGGGATTCATCTATTTGTGAGAAGTTTGACTCAAGGAGTTGAGTTTTTGGTTATCCCATGTATTTTTTTTTTTTTTTTTTTTTTTTTTTTTTTGAACTTGAAGTCATGGACAAGACTATAAAGGAGTATAAGCCTCTTTTATGAAGGAAAAACCATAACACAAAAGAGGTTAGCTATGAAAGAGGGGTTTTCAAGTGATGAACAACCATGGGATTCCATCCTGAAAAGGATGAAAAGTATCCATGAGAATCATGCCATGAGTAGAGCCATGATACTCATATTAAAGATAAGGTTAAATGGTGATGGATAATCACATGATTCTGTTTTGAGTCATTGGTCCTTGAAATAGGTAGATGGAAGGAGAGGTTCACTCAAGGGATGAGCATGTAAGTGACATAAAGTGATGTAGTACTTTATTCAACAATAGAATGGTCAAAGATGCAAGGCATTAAGGGGCTCAAGTTGGGTTTACCTTCAAGAGAAGATAAATGATAAGCACTTGATCCATAGGTATGGGTGACAATGTAGGTCAAGCCAATTAGGAGAAAACTTTCCCCATTTACTTTTCTTAGCTTTAGTTACATGTTGATTTTTTTTTTGAGGACAAGATCACCAACCTTGAAATTTCATTCATGAACACATTTTTCATAGGCACATTTGATACATTTTTGGTAGATTTGAAGGTGGTTGAGAGCATTTAAATGATGTTCATCTAATAACTCAAGTTGTGCCAAATGGTCTTGGTGAAAGTCATCATCATTGAGCATATCTTTAAGTGAGATATGAAGAGATGGAATTTGGACTTTGAGAGGTAGGAGGATGACCTCTATACCGTAGACCAAAGAGAAAGGTGTGGCAGTGGTTGAGGTGTGAAATTGGTGTGATAAGCCCATAAGGTGAAAAAGGAATGTGCGTATGCCAATCCTTACTAGTATCATCGATGAATTCATGAGAATTTTGTTGAGGGTTTTGTTAGTTGATTCAGCTTGACCATTGGTTTGAGGATAATATGGTGAAGAGAAACTGAGTTGAATACCAAAGTTATCACAGAGTTTGCAGTAGGTCTTGTTTTTGAATTGTTTACCATTTTCAGTGATGAGGTGATGAGGAACACCAAAATGAAAAATGATGTGATGGTTAATGAATTCACATATTTTCTCGACTTTTAGTAGAAATGAGAGGGATAAATTCCACCCATTTAGTGTAGTATTTGGTTGTTGATGATGATCCATTGGTGATGTTGAGAAGAATGAGGGTTAATCTCTCGATGAGATCTAAACCCCATTGGGAGAAAGGCCAAAAGTCCCTAGTGACTTGTAAGGCATGACTTGGGGTGTGGTGAAGGTTAGTGTGTTGTTGACACTTCACACAACATTTGACATAGTCACAACAATCTTGGTTAAGGGTTTGGCCAATAATAGCCAAGAGTTGAAGAATATGTTTGGAAACGTGACCACTGAAATGTCCACCACAAATCCCATCATGGATTTCTTTAATGGTGTAAGGAATTTCAGAACTAGTGAGGCATCGTAGAGGATACCATCAAAGCCACATTTGTAAAGAAGACCCCCATGATGACATAATGAGAGACCTTTTGGAGGAAGGCTCACTTACCATTGTGAGTGAGATCTGGAGGTAGGATTGAAAGGGAGAGGTAGTCAACATATTTGCTTATACCAAATGTCGTGTGGGGGTTTTGATCATCCCACAAATTTTACATCATGGAAGAGATAAGAAGGTGTTTGTAATCATTGTATTGTGACAAATATTTTAGAGTCTAAAGGTGAGGTAGGTATTTGTGAGGTGAAAGGAAAGCCATGGTATCCACAAATTTTTTAGTGGATCATGGAACAATTTGAATGTCATAATTATCAAAGGTAGTCAAAAGCATGTCGACGTGATGCTTATACTTTTGAAGTATTTCATTATGATGAAACTGGTATAAACCATTGACTTGGTTGATGACTAGTTGAGAATCACCAAAGATATTAATGGTCTTAACATCTAGGGAAATGGAAGTTTGGAGACCTAACATGAGTGCTTCGTATTCAACCACATTATTGGTACAATCAAAGTCAAGTTTGAAAGATAAAGGCATAGGCTCACCATCAAGAGGAATGAGAATAACCCTGCACCACCCCCACATTGACATTTAGAACCATCAAAGAATAGGGTCATTTGATAAATGGTGTCATCCAGGGATAAAGTGTAGATAGATTCATCAGAAAATCAAAGTTAGAAGATTGATTTCTAGAAAGAGGTGCATCTGCAAGCTGATCTGCAATGGTTTGTCCCTTAACAAACTTTTGATGAATGAATTCTAGGTCTAGGTCTAAAGGAGCATGAGCCAACGTGAAGCATGTTGGTGTTGATAAGGCTTAGCATACATGTAATGTAGGGGTCGGTGTTGGTGATGATGAAATTTTTGTGGTTGAGTAGGTAGTGGTGAAGTTTAGTGGTGAAAAATACTAGGCTAAGAAAATTTTTGGCATGAGTATATTGAGTCTCATAATCTAAAAAAGTGTATGAATTATGTAATAAACCACTTTCTCTCTATGTGTTTCTCATCATCATGATGAGTGAGCATGGCACCCAAGGAATGGTTAGTGGTAAAAATATAGAGGTAAAATGGTTGGTCATCCTTAGGTGGGATGAGCACAAGTGGCTGAAGAAGGTATTTCTTCAACACTTCAAAGGATTTGTGGCACTCATCATTCCAATTGAAGGAAACATCCTTTTTAAGAAGATGATGAAAAGGGTGACATCGGTCAAAAAGTTGGGAAATAAAACATGAATGGATTGTAATTTTCCTTGCAAACTATAAAGTTTTCAAAGGTTAGTAGGTGGAGGCATCTCAAGAATAGCCTTGATTTTAGTAGGATCGACTTTGATGCCCCATAAAGAAATAATGAAACCAAGGAGTTTTCCAGAGAGAATGCAAAAATGCACTTCTTTGGTTGAAGGTGAACAATATTTGATGAGATGATCAAAGATGATTTTGAGATGGGGAGATGTTTGGCATGACTTTTAGATTTTCCGAGAAGGTCATCGACGTAGTCTTCTAATATGTCATGCATGATATCATGGAAGATATAGGTCATCACGCATGTTGATAAGTGGCACCACATTTTTCAAGCCAAAGGGCATGACATGATAACAAAAGGTCCCCAAGGGGTGATAAAGGTGGTTTTGTGTTGATCCTCTAGTGTGAGTAATATTTGGTTATAACCGAGAATCCATCCATAAGAGATAACATCTCATGGTTGGTTGTAAGATCAACAAGTTGGTTGATGCTAGGAAAAGGAAAGTCATCCTTAGGGAAGGTGAGGTTAAGGTCATGGAAGTCCATGTAGATGTGGAGTCCCCTGTCACTTTAGTGATAGAACAATGTTAGAAATCCATTATGGATAGTCGATAGGTAAAATGAAAGAAACAAAAGAAGGCATTGGAGTTCTTCTTTGACAAGAAGGGAAATGCATGTGGATGCATTTTTGTAGCTTTTGTTTCATAGGTTTGGCATCAAGAATAGTAATGATATTATGCACCATGATATTTGGGTCAATACTGGGCATATCGGCGTAAGACCAAGAAAAAGCATTTCTATGATCTCGGAGGAAAGAGGTGAAGGCTTCTGTTTAGTAGAATCTAAAGATTGGCCTATCTTTAGAATTTGAGGGTCATCTTGAGTGTGAATGTTGATCTCGATGGTTGATTCATTCAACATGGTTTGTGTCTTAGAAGGTAATGACCGGTGAATGTAAGAATCCTCTGCACCCAGATAGGTGAGAATGGAATCATCATCTGACATTGAATGACATTTATAGAAGGTGTGTCATCATCAATCATGTCAGGATAAAGGAAAGGAAGGGAAGAGGGAGCCTCACCATCATGATGATAGGTCAGAGGTCCCAAAGAAATGGTGTTCATGAATTTTTTTTAGGAGGGATGGATTTTGGATCCATGGACTCTGTGGGTGAAGGTGGTGTGGTAGGTGAAGAAGGTGAAGGTGAAGGTGCAGAAGGTGGTTCTTCCTCTACGAGGTTGACTCTAGCCTTCTTAGGACTAGGTGGTTTAGTGAATCCAATACCATGATGGTCTTTATGTTTGTGGGTAGTGCAAGGAATAATTGTGTGATGACCTTGTTCATAAAGACCAAATCCAAAGCCTTTCCAAGCACAATGATGAAGAAAGGTGTGGGTGAAGTGAAGGTGGTTGGTGAGGTAACAAAAGTCAAGATGAAAAAGGTTGTGTTTGAGTGGGTGGTTTGGGAGAATAAGAAGAAGTATCAAGTCCACCAAATGTCAAGTTGGTGTGAAGGTGGGGAGGACCATATGGAAACACTTCTCCTATATGATGATCATAATATGGGTGTTGATGAAGGTTTCCATACTCTTGAGGAGTTTGGAATGTGTCGATGTTGTACAAGTGATACTCCCCAGGGTAAGGCATTGAAAAACACCTTCCAAAGGGTGGAAGTTGGTACTTGGGTGGAGGGAATAGATGAGCTATTTGAAGTTTGAGAAGAAGGATTGGTAGATGGGTTAACTTTGGAAGTTGTGGAATAGTGGGGAGAGATGAGCTAGGTGAGGAAGATGTAGTAGTAGAAGTGGTAGATGAAGCAGTGAAGAAGAAGATGAGGTAGTAGTGGTTGAAGATGAAGTGGAAGTGGTAGTAGATGAGGTAATGGTAGTAGATAGATGAGGTGGTAAATGGTAGTAGATGAAGTGGAAGTGGTAGTAGATGCCTTAACTGGAATAAGGACATCATTGGGTCGATACAACATGTTATAGGTTTTGAAAGGTGAAGGATCTCCTGAATAGTGTAAGGTGTCCTTCATATTCAAACTTGATGCAAATGGTGAAGAGTTCAAAGGTACACACCCCATGGCATGGATCTAGGGTTGGCAAGCAACATGTTATATTGGAATTCCCCTTGAGAACATAGAACAATTCAAGAATGGTGTGGGGACCCACATGAATGTGGAGGATGATGGTGCCAAGAGTAGAAGTCAAAGCATCATTGAAAGAACACAACATAACTAGGTTATTATGCATGTAATTGGTAGGTATGCACATTTTTCATATGCATGGGAAGAAATAATATTAATACTCACACCTCCATCGATCATAATGCATCATCGGATGTGAGTATCCTCAATGTGGATGGAGATGAAGAGGGTGGGATCAGGATCATCTGAATGGTGAGGAGAAATCTGAGTCAGAGAAACTAACAGTAGAAATTTGGTGAGTGGTAGTGGAAATAGAGGTTTTAGGTGAAGTAGTGAGAGAGGCCACATGATGAGGTGTGAATATGGTGGTAACAAGTGTAGGGTCATTTGGTAGAACCTCAATAGTTTGTAGGATCTTGAGGAGGGCTGTGATGAGACTCAGAGGTTTGGATGAGGTCATACAAAGACATTTTTAGAGGAGATTGGTGAATTTGTTTGATCATAGTATGATGTGTGTGACAATCCATCATAAATTGGATAGGTTGGCCCATGAATGGTTACCTTGGGGGTAGGTGTAGATGGAATGGTAGGTAATGGTGTACTAGATGGGTTTCAGTCTTCTCTTTTCCTTTTTCTTTTTGTGCTCGAGTGGAAACTTGAACCATATTGATCTGAGGAAAAGAGAGGGGATGTGTCGTGAAAGGTATAATGACATGAGAGGGAAAAAACCTAGTGTGGGATAAGAGCCCTGTGAAATGAGTATGCACATTGGCATTTTGGAGGGGTTGGGCTAGCTCTCTGATCTAGACCATATTGATCTCAAAGGTTGGAGGAGGAAAAGAGGGTTGTGGAGGTGGAGGTGAAGGTCATTGAATAGATATGGGGTGAGGTTGTGTGGTGATAGAAGTGAAGGTGGAATGGGATCTTCATCCAAAAGGTCATCTTCATCAAAAGAGATCTTGGGAGAACACATTTGAAGAAGAATATTTTTAAGGGCCTTATAATTTTCAACATCATGCCCTGACACATGATGATAAGCACAAATCATGGTATCATCAAACCCTTCTAGTTTAGGTTTGAGTGGGTCATAAGGCCTGAGAGGTGGAAATGTAATGGCAGAGGTTTCTAATAGCCGAGTGAGGATGTTAGCATAAGATCCTACCAAGGGATCACAATGAGAAGTGAGAGTGGGTTTGGATGGAGGTTTGGGTGATTTCATGGAAGAGGTATTACTGGAGGGGAGTTGGAGGTTGAGTAGGTTTGACTACCTTTTTGGTAGGTAGTGTGGTTTTAGGCTTGGGTTGCACCTTCTTGGGTAAAGGTGTTGGGGTAGTGTGTGAAGTAGAAGGGAATGTAGAAGATGGAAGTGGATGGGTCAACCAAGGTGAGAGTGGAGGTGTGGTGAAGATAGTGGTAGGAGGAAATATAAAAAAGTGTAGGTTGAAGAGAAGGTAAAGGACTGGGTAGTGGAGAGGAAGGCATGGGGAAATGTAGAAGGCTTAGGTGGAATGGGAGGTTGTGGTAAGGATGTAGGCTTTATTTTAGTTTTACCTTGGGTAGGAGGTTTCTTGACCAAGGTTGATGGATGGGGACCTAAGATGGATGGAAGTGGTGAAGGTGAAAGAGGAGGAGTGGGAGAAACTGGGGTATGAGGCCTAAGAGGTTGGGTCTTCCTCTTAGGTGGGGGATAGGCCTAGTGATAGTTTGGGAAGAGGTGGCTAAATCGATCTTCATGGGAGGATGGATTAGACTCGGTGTCGGCAAAACCCCCAATGTAGTGATAGGTTTGGGCGTAGGTGAAGGTATGGGTGTAGGTAGAGGTTTGGGTGTGCAGGTGGTTGTTGGGGTAATGGTAAAGGTTTGGGTGTAGGTGAGGATGATGCAGAAGAGGCTACTATAACTAGCTTAAGTGTGATGGATTTAGTTGTCTTGAACACTTTAGGATAAATCATTGAAGTGTCTATGGACAACATTTACATTTGAGTTGATATGGGAAGTCAAAGGCATCCCAAAGTGTGGAGTAGTTGACATACTCCAAGTGATCGGCCAAATGGGAGAATGGCGTAGAAGTAGAGGAAGATGGTGATGACTTGGTGGTGATCCCTATGAAAAATTTTGAGGTTTGTGAAACAGGGAAGTTTTTTGGCTTCTGACTCTATAGGAAAAGTGATGTGAGAAGATTAACAGGATCTGGTAGACCCTAGGAGACACATCATTGATCGAAAGAGAGTATAAAAGTGGCTCCTCTATGGGTCGAGGAGGGGAAAAGTAGGTGATGTAGACTCTTCCTTAGGTGGAGAAGAGGATAAAATAGACTCTTCTTTGGGTAAAAGTGTGGGTAATATGGGCTCCTTGATAGGTGATGGAATAAGTGGGGTAAGTGCCTTTGTAGATGAAGGAAGTAGGTGAGGTAGGATCCTCTATGGGTAGAGGAGTAGGTGAAATAGGCTCCTCCATGGGTAGAGGAGCTCACACAAGAATCTCATCAATAGAAGGGATGGAAGGAAGAAACTGAGCAGAAGGGACATGTACTATGTCAAAGATGACATGGACCTCATGGACATGGGTGTTATCATTAGAAGTCTCACTACTTGATTCGATGAATGGGTATGGTTTGGAAAAGGTTTCTTAAAGACCTACATATTTTGATTTTTTTGGCGTGTTAGGGTTTTCAGGATGAGATCCATTATCTAACATTTCTTGGATGATGTTTTTGAATGTTTTACAATTTTCATTACTATGTCCTCTAACACGGTGATAGTTACAATAATCGTTCTCCTTATACCATGTGGGTATAGGATGGGAAGGGTCAAAGCTAGTATGTGGTTTGATTGGTGGAAGAGTGATGGCTCCCATTTTTTAAAATTTTCCAACACATAGAGGAATAAGGTTCTCCTATGGGGGTATATCTTCGTTGTTCCTACTTGTATTGGAAGTTTTGAATAGGAGAAAGATTAGAAGGAGGTTTTGATTGGTTTGATGGATGAGATGGGCCAGCTTTCAAGACCACCACATTGGTGGATCCCTTTTCTTTAGTGTGAGTATTTTTGGTTTAGAAGAGGAAGAAGAGTCATTTGATTTAAATGGAGCACTCTTGTTTGCAATTATAGTTTCTTCTCTTTGATATCACATGGATTTTATAGCTTTGGGCCATAGTGAATGCCTCATCAAATGTCTGAAATGTTTGGACTGAAGAGTTGGAGAGATGTGCCTGGACACAAGCCCTAGTGAACAACTCTATCAGCTCGGTTTTATGGAAGTTGAAAGGTGAGATGATTGGTAAGACTCCACCAACATGTGAAAAATCTATGATAGATTCATCTTCATATTGACATCGAATATAAATCAGTCATGGTGACCTTCTTAGTGATGTTGATGGAGAAATGATCAAGAAGGCCTAGGCTAATTGATTGAATGAAAATATAGAGTGCCTAGGTAAAGCACTATACCAATCTAAGGCAGGTCCTATCAAGGACATTGGGAAAGTTTGAAGAAGCAAGGCATCATCATGGGAAATCAGATAACATACATGTTTGAATGATCACAAATGTTGTTGTGGATCTTCCTTGCTATTAAATCAATTGAATTTAGGCATCTCCCAATGTGGGGATAAGGATGAATAGGTATGGAAGGATGAATAGGCTCATTACAAATTTCAGCGTAAGTCAATGTATTGTGTGAGCTAAAGACAAATGCTTCTAGGGTTTGCATCTTGTCCATCATCATTTTGATTAGATCCGTGGTCAGATTAGATTGAGATGCACCTCCCATAGTATAAGGAGGTGGATACGATGTAGAAGGTACCTAGTATATGGAGGTGCTGAGTAAGAAAAATGAGAAGAGGGGATATAAGTAAGGTAGATGATGATGGGTATTATTGTAGACATGACCAAAATCTGAAAAGGGATCAATCAAACCAGAGGTTGGGAGGTAATAAGAGATGATGTTAGAACTACTACACTAAGCATATAGATAATGGTTGTGGATGTTGAAGGGGCAATATGTAGTCACTTTTACACCCATGTATGAAAAAATAAGCGATAGATATCATCTTTATATTGGCGCATCGGGCCCTCACTCAAGATGCGCATGAGTGACGAGTCTCTATTTATGTGAGTCTGATGGAAGGCATAGTTCATGATTCGGCTTAGTGATTTAAATACATGAAGATATAGAGCTCAAGACGGCTTCTATACCCCTTCGGTCATAATAGAACCAAAGCGACAATGAGAAATAATAGAACTAAGGTTATAAATCACTCTATACTTAACCATTCAAGTAAGATTCACGATTATATAAGAATAAGTACAGAAATATACGGGTGTGGAAATAGTCTTAATACATTTTTCATGGTAGCCTTATCACATTCATTCAAATAGTGTTACTTATAAGAGATTATGAAAGGGTGAATATCACGCACCATGTGTGGATCCATACATGTATTCTCACAAGACAAAAATTTCATTCCCCATTTCCCCATTACATCTTGAATTTTGTACCCATTTTCATCATTTTATAGATCTACAAGTCAAATTGCAGAGCTCCGCTACCTTACTTCTCTCCCTTTTATAAGGAGGCCACACATATAAATAGGCCTCGAGCTCTAACAAACTCCTCTGCAGCTTCGGATCATAAGTGTCAAAGTGTGGGTTGCCTGGTGACCTCTACTATGTCATGATTAAAATTTTGGATCTTTATGCAAGTATATTCCCTCCAGGACAGGGTGTCGGTGGGGATGGAACCTTATACAAATGGAACACGTTCTTGTATGATCTGCCCAAGGGCCAAAAATGGCTAAGTCTGAATTGTTCTTCATGCGGTGTGTGCATCCTTGGTTCTCTAAGAAGCCTTTTGAAATCTGCTTTGTGCACCTTCACTTTCGCACTTCCTACGGTCATGCGTGCCTACGCCCTTAAGATTTGGAAGCATTTAGGGGCTCAACATGATAGATGCTATAGGTATGATAGATACCGAAGATGTGGGATCAATTCGAGATATAACGAAAGGTTGTGATGTGGAAGCAGGTAATGCTACACTAGTAGTGGTTGATACAAAAGTGGGGGTGAGAGTGGGAGGAATAGAGACATGCATCTTGTATATGAGTTTTCCTGACGAGTCACGGGTGGATGAATGGGTGAGGTAATACTGCAAGGCGACAAGATTGTGATCAAGGAGTTTTGTAAACTCCTCGTCACCTGTATGTATAACAATAGGAGAGGTGGGGTCCATGGGTGAAGAAATAGAATGTGGTGAAGGACTAGGAGGTAGTGGTTGGTGGATAGCATAAAAACTAGAGTGTTGGCTTGTCTGCATGAGTCAAAACCATGTGAATGGTAGTAGAACATGTAATTTGAGTTTTCAGATAGATGGTACATAAACATAAGATAAAAGGGATCTAGTAAATAAAATTGGTTGTTGTTTTTAAAACAAAAAATAAAAATGTTGGAGAGAGACCAACCCCGATAAAGAGGGTAACCAATTTTGATGCCGATTACTATGAATGAATGGAAAATTTATAAATCTAGAGATGAAGAATGTAAATTGGGTGGACTTGAACTCTGTTAATGGTAACAAAGACTCAGAAATGTGATAAATGATATAAACAAGTCACAAAAAATAGCGGATGTGAATTGAATACTATTTTGGGAAAAATAACAAAATAACAAGGAACCAATGTTGGTTAGTCAACCGATGTTAGTATGAAGAGGTAAGCGACGAGTTGATGGACCAATGCCGATTACTATGAAATCTGATAAGATGATGAAAATTTGAATTTTAGGTGATTAAGTCAAATGAAAACACCAACCTAGGAACTAAGTATGGTAGTGATGAGTCCTAACACACCTAGAATGAACCAGAATACACCAGTTATGATGGTGGGGTGTGAAGGATAAGAAAAATAAGAAAAAATGGCCTCACTCCTCAAAAAACAATTTTAATAGTCAAAAGCTAACAAAACATGTCAATCATATGCTTCATATTTTAATGTTATGTGGCTTATGCCATTTAAAATTGACTATGAGTAGAATAGAGTTTTTGGTCAATGAGGGTACCCTATAAGCTAGTCTATGGCTGGTTTCAAGTGTATTTTGGCTAAGTGTCCCCAATATATACTTCATAGTATGTGAGGTCTAACTCTGATATGATGACTAGCTAGAACACTAGCTGGATCCACCACCAATCCGATTGTTAATCATTGATGAAAATTGCCGAGAAGGAAGATGTTTAAGAAGTGTGTAAATTGTTCAAGTGATTTGGACAGGGGTGTGTGTGCACAAAGTGTGAACTATGATTAATTCCGCCAATCATCAACTAGTCATGACCTCTAATATATAGATTGCAAATAAATTTAGGTGATCTAAATGCAACATACAAAGGATGAAATGCAGAGATTTTTAAGCCCAAATCGAAAGTGAAATTGGATGTAGCAAATAGAGAATAGGTCAAGAGGATGATATTTCACTAAATGCAAGTGCAAAAGAAAGTAAGAAGAATTATTTTTAAACACCAAATCATGAATTTCCTTTAGACAAGTAGAAGAAGAGAATATTGACCGAGAGAAAGACTTAATGTGATTTTTTCAAAAAGAAAGAAACACACAATTCCCTATATGAAGAAAATGCAAAGAACCCACAAGAAGGGGTCCATTGGGCATGCCAAAATGTTTCACCTCAAAGTAATGTGATAAAACAAATAAGGGTAATGGGCGTAGGAGGAATACCTATGAATATTCGGGGAGAAGGTATAAGCTCTCTTTGTTATAAGGAGAGTTACCAGTCATAGAGACTGAGTATCGGTTAGCGACACTCGACACTAAAATTTTCCTCCGTAATTTCTATTTCATTAATGTATGTATTAGGAATAGGATGTTGTTAAGTATAATTAGTAGTAGTGTCGATAGAAGATAATGGCGCGTCACAAGACAGTGCCGCCAATAATGTGGAGTACGGTAATATCAAAGTACAATAGGAATGTTGTAAAAGTAAATATTTGTCGTAAGTGGTCCGGTAATGTTAAAATGTCAAAGTTTGGGTAATTAGAGAAGTAAGGTCTACGTGATTAGGAATTAGAAATATTATATTGGTAATAAGGACAAGGAGTGAGGTCATAAATATTTTGTGTATTTTATTTGTAAAAAGTCTAAAAATGTGGAACCCATGTAAAATGATAAGGTTTATCTTATCTTAGAAGATAAGCTTACATGTACGAGATAAGAGTTAAGGTATGGAATATGATTCATCGAGTGGATTTCTTATCCTATCTTAGAGATAAGATGGATAATCTGGAAGTTCTATAAATAGAGAGGCCACCCCCTCATTTAGCATAGAAGGAAGTAGTGAGAAATATTGTAGGAAATGTGTGAAGGAAGCCATCGGTTTAAAGGTGTGTTGAAGAAGCCATTAAGAGGTGTAATTGTAAAGTTTCTCCCATAGTCTTGGTGAAAGGTAAGTGAAGTCAATAACACTTGAAGTACCTCATGGGTGAGATTGTGATTTCATGTTAATATTATAATTTACTTTGATATTTCAGATTTGTCATCATTCTGTCTTATCATAGTCGATGGTATTCTTGTGTTATGTTGTTTTTTTTTGTTTCAGATTACATCCACCAAAATAAAGGTTTGTGCATTAGTAAATATTCATATACGAGGAGTTCGGTGAAGAATTATCATAGTCTTTGGATTGGTGATGACATTTTGGTTCCGTTCCAGGACCATTCCTCATTGGTGGATTTTTACGGAGAGATATTCCCACTTATTCAAAAATCAATTAGAGGGTAACCTTGTTTTTCTTTGTGCATAGTAGTTACCATGGTAAAGTCATTTTTGCCATGAATAGTAGTTACCATGGTAAAGTCATTTTTGCTGGAATAGTATTTACCGCAAAGAAAGTCACTTTTTACCGTGAATAGTATTTACCGCAAAGATAACTTCACTTTTACCATGAATAGTGTTTACCACAAGAAAGTCGGTTTTACCTGCATGATAAGTCAAGTTTTACTATAGTTTATGTGGTCATTTCTATTTTCTTGTAGAAAGGTGTAAAGTCACTTTCTAATATAGTGATTCCAATTATTTGTACACATAAGTCTTATTGATTGTAGTTGTGAGTTGGTATTTCACGGTGATTACTTTTGAAAATGGGAAAGATTCTGTTTTTCAGCTCAATCTAATGAAGATGCTTCTTCTTTCATTCAAGAGTTTAAGTGATCTTGTATTTGTAATGGCCTTATAAGAAGGGAACAATGGACTGAATTTTTTCCTACCTTTTTGGATGGTTCAGCACTTAGGTGGTTTGAAACACTAGGTGATAATGTGAAAAATTCATGGGATTTATTAAGCGAAATTTTCTTGAAGAATTTGGTGAACAATGAAATATGCAGATCTCATGATCGAGATCACAAAGCTATCCCAAGGAGATAAGGAGAAGATAATGGATTATCATGTTCGTGTTCTAGAGCTAAGGAGGAAGCTCGATGCCCAGATCCGGAAGGAAGGATTAGCGGATGGGTTGATGAATGGCGTGGATAATCTCCTCTGTAAGCACTTCATTCTTGGGATGAAGCTAGAGATTAGACAATGAGTGAAGTATGACCGCCTAACTACCATTGAACAAGCAAAGGAGATTGCAAGAAGGCAAGAAGAAAGCATGGAAGAGGAGCCCAAAGAAATTGTTGCTAAAGTAGAGCCTACACCAGCACCTTTGGTCCAGAATCCACAACCACTCCTGGTGAGCACAAATATTTCTCCTAGTACATCTACTGAGTATGAAGATTTGCTCAAAAATATGGGTCAATTAACTATTAATCTTCTTTAAGGAAAGGAATTTAGTTCTCAGGGAGGAGATAGAGGTCCAAAAAGAAATATTTCTGAAGTTGTTTGTTATGGTTGTTATAAAAAGGGTCATTATAAGTATAATTGTCCAGATAGAGCTTCTACATCTGGTAAAGGAGATAATGATAAAGGAAAAACACCTGTGAATTCTTTTGATGTAGTAGATAAGAGCAGAAATAATGAAGTAGATGTGTTTGTAACAAAAAGAAAGAAAGAAAAAGATAATCAAGATGGAAATGATCCTAAGAAGATGAAAGAAGAAACTAGTAAGAAACATAGGAGAAGAAAGTTGGGTGTGCGGGATTTTCTCGATTTCACAAGGGCAAGGACCATACTCCATCTTGGAAGATCTATCCAAAAGGCCTGCAAATATTACATATGGTCAACTCTTGGCTATGTCTTCTGAGAAGAGGCGGGAGTTGCGAGGTGGACTCAATGCTCGAAGAAGGAAGGAGGTTGAGGTCCCTATTTTGGAGGCGAGGCGAGATCCCTATGCTCCACAAGTGAGGTATTATGTAATGGTATTTCAATTCATGATGTCTTAGTTGATGGAGGTGCTGCGATTAATGTAATGACCGAGTCTGTAATGAATATGTTGGGTTTAAAATTGAACGCCCTTCAACACTTATGTTAAGGTCCTTAAATAAAGGAAAAACTAAACCGAGAAGGTGTAGTTTCAAATGTGGAAATATCTGTTATGGGTGTTGTATGTGTGATAGACTTTCGGGTGATGAAAAATGGTGCTATCACACGTACCCAATGTTCTTTGGGAAGACCATGGCTAAGGAGAGTTCATGCAAGAAACTAATGGAATGAAGGTTTCATGACACTTGGAATGGTAGAGAGAGGGTGAAGATAAATGTGATCCCTTGACATCATAAGGCGAGAACTCAGTGGATTCAAGTGATGAAACTGATGATTGGACATCCTCTGATTACTCTAGTACCAGTGAAGTGGACACTGAAGATGAAGAAAGCGAGGTGGATGTTTCAGTCATGGATATCCTTCCAGTCACACCAACTCATGACCCCATAAAATTATCTGAAGAAGAAGTTGATGATCGTCTCCAAAAAATAAAGATTGGTGATGCTGTGATGGAGAGTGAGAAGGAATCCTACCTCCAGCTCTTTCGAAGGTACATACACCTATTCACTTTTGATTACAAGGAACTCCGTCAAGTAAGTTGGGTAGAACATTGTATTGAGTTGGTAGATGGTGCTAAGCCCATAAAGCAAATGCCATATAGAATGAATCCTAATTTTTCCAAGACTGTAAAAGAAGAAATAGATAAGTTGCTTGATGCAGGATTCATATTTGCTGTGGAGAATTCAGAATGGGTTTCTCCCATTGTGATCTCAATAAAAAAGAATGGGAAGCTACGCATTTGTGTTGATTACAGGAAGCTCAATAAGGCAACAAAGAAGGATCATTACCCTCTTCCATTTTCAGATCAGATCTTGGGAAGAAGTAGGCCGGCCGGGAGTGCTATAGTTTTGCTGATGGATATAGTGGCTACAACCAAGTTCGTATAGCAGAGAAAGATCAGCTGAAGACCACGTTCACCACTCCTTGGGGAACGTTTGCTTATAGAGTTATGCCTTTTGGGTTGTGTAATGCTCTAGCAACATTCCAGCGTTTGATGAATAGGGTGTTCGAACCCTACATTGGGACCTTCATCAGAGTATTTCTGGATGATTTTTACATCTATGGGAGCAAGTTGGACCACTGCACCAGATGGAGACAACATTTCAAAGGTTAGATGAAGCACAAGCCTCACTAAACCCTACAAAGTGTGTCTTTGGATGTTCTAAAGGTGTTTTGTTAGGGCATGTTGTATCCAGAGATGGTATTGGTACTGATCCTGATAAAGTTTCAAAAATCAAAGATTTACCATTTCCTCTTAATAGAAGTAAGTTGAGATCATTTTTAGGCCACGTGGGTTACTATAGAAGGTTCATCAAGAATTTCTCAAAGATTGCATAGCCACTAACTTGATTCTTGAAGAAGGATGTTACTTATGAACCAGAAATAAGGCACATGAAGCTTTGGACAATTGAAGGAAGCCCTGGTGTCTTCACCTGTTTTGAAGAATCCAGATTGGAGCAAGCCATTCATTGTGTACACTGATGCCTCAGATGCAACACTAGGAAGTACTTTGAGCCAAAAGGATGAAAATGGGAATGAACATCCAATTTACTTTGGGAGCAGACAAATGAGCAGTGCTGAGGTAAATTATACTGTAACTGAAAAAGAGGCTCTGGCTATCATTTTTGCTGTAAAGAAGTTTAGAAATTACTTGCTAGGGAAAAAATTTCTAGTTGTAATAGATCATCAAGCTCTAAAATATATTGTAAATAAGCCTAACCCATCAGGGAGGATAGCAAGATGGATAATTTTGCTACAAGAGTTTGAATTTGATATTATAGATAGGCCAGGAAAGAAGCATGTCAATGCAGATGCACTCTCTCGAGCCTATGATGGTTTAGGATCATCTTGTGATGATGATGATTTCCCGATAAACATTGTTATCCTTGACACAATCCCTAGTGAATACATAGATATTTGGAATTATCCGAATGAATTCAAGTTTCCGATGGTGCCAATGCAAAGACTAAGAGAAAGATTACTCAAGCCGATCGTCCATATTCTATTTTGCATGGAGTATTATTTGAATAGGACACGATGGACAGATCAAGAGGCGATTGGACGTGATCAAGGGAAGGAACTACTAGAAGAATTTCACAATGGTACATGTGGAGGGCACTTCTCTGGACAACTTACAAAGAAGAAGGATCTTAGATGCAGTTATCACCTTTGGCCCACTCTTTTTAAAGATTGTTATAATTATTGTAAGACATGTGATATTTGTCAAACACATGGTAACCGTAAGACTTCATCACTCCATTATGTCCTATTCTTCCCCTTGGTCCCTTTGAAAAGTGGGGAATAGACATTTTAGGTCCACTTCCAACTACATCACTCTAAAATAAGTATATTGTAGCTGCCATGATTATTTAACCAAGTGGGTTGAAGCTAGGCCATTGAAAACAGCTTCCATGGATGAAGTGGCAAGGTTCATGTATGAACGCATTGTCACCGATTTGGTTGCCCATTAGAAATTGTAATGAGATAAAGGAAGCCACTTCATTAATGAGGTGGTAGAAGCCCTAGTCAATAAGTTTTCTATTAAGCACGGGAAGGCAACAACATACAAGCCAAGCACAAATGGACGAAGTGGAGCGAACAAATTTTGTGTTGTGTCAAATTCTAGCAAAAGATGTAGCCTTGTAGGTACATAAATGGGATAAAAGGATTCATGTAGCATTGTGGGCATATAGGGCAACATCAAAGTCAGCAACAGGATACTCCCCATTTCGGTTGGCTATGGCATTGATCCGATTCTTCCTATTGAGTTTGATATTCCCACTTTGTGAGAGTTATGAAAAATGAAAGGATGGATGAAAGTGATTGATAAAAAGAAAGGTTGGTACATCTTCAATTCTGGAGGAAATGAGAGAAATAGCAAAGGATACAAGCCATAAGAAGAAAATGAAGCGAGAAGGAATACTTTGATCAAAAGATCCGGTGGTCTCCATTTCATGTGAATGACTTGGTTCTAGTATATGATTCGGATACAAAAAAAGAAGACAGAGAAAATTTCTTCCAAAATGGATGGGGCCCTACAAAATAGCATTTATGCATGAAAATGGTACATACCGATTTGGAAGAATTGGATGGCACTCCCATTACGAAATGGGTCAATCACGACAAGTTGAAGATTTTCCAAGCACGAGAATAGTCTACTCAGGGACGGAGTAGAAGCTAGAAGGGGGAAGATGTCGACACTAAAATTTTCCTCCGTAATTTCTATTTCATTAATGTATGTATTAGGAATAGGATGTTGTTAAGTATAATTAGTAGTAGCGTCGATAGAAGATAACAACGCCGTCGATGCAGTGCCGCCAATAATGTAGATACGAGTAATGGAATCGGTACAATAATAGGAATGTTGTAAAAAGTAAATATTTGTCGTAAGTGGTCCGGTAATGTTAAAATGTCAAAGTTTGGGTAGTTAGAGAAGTAGGGTCTACGTGATTAGGAATTAGAAATATTATATTGGTAATAAGGACAAGGAGTGAGGTCATAAATATTTTATGTATTTTATTTGTAAAAAGTCTAAAAATGTGGAACCCATGTAAAATGATAAGGTTTATCTTATCTTAGAAGATAAGCTTACATGTACATATAAGACTTAAGGTATGGAATATGATTTGTCAGTGGATTTCTTATCCTATCTTAGAGATAAGATGGATAAGCCCTGGAAGTTCTATAAATAGAGATGCCACCCCCTCATTTAGCATAGAAGGAAGTAGTGAGAAATATTGTAGGAAGTGTGCGAAGGAAGCCATCGGTTTAAAGGTGTGTTGAAGAAGCCATTAAGAGGTGTAATTGTAAAGTTTCTCCCATAGTCTTGGTGAAAGGCAAGTGAAGTCAATAACACTTGAAGTACCGATGAGTGAGATTGTAACAAATTTCATGTTAATATTATAATTTACTTTGATATTTCAGATTTGTCATCATTCCGTCTTATCATAGTGGACGGTATTCTTGTGTTATGTTGTTTTTTTGTTTCTAGATTACATCCACCAAAATAAAGGCATGTGCATTAGTAAATAATCATAGCACAAGGAGTTCCAAAGTGAAGAATTATCATAGTGCTTGGGATTGGTGATGACGTGACCAATGCCAAGTACTAGAAAATGACTGACGCTTAAGCTGGGTAATCGGTGCGATAGGGGCAATATGGTAGAAATATTAAAAATGGGTGTTTTGGGTCTCTCTGTGATTGCATAGAGAGTTAAAGGGGTTCAGGAAGGATGATGTGATTTTTGTTAGGGCTCAACAAGGGTGGTAGAGGTGCTAGGATGGGTGAAATGGTTCAGGTTGATGGAATAGGTGGTAAACAGGTGAAAGGTGGTATTCGAGATAGAGAGGGATCAAATGAAAGAAGTAAATGAAAGACTTAAGATAAAAATAAAAGCTTAACAAATAAGAATGAATTAATTATTTGGTAATCTATAGATATGAAGGTGGTTGTTGGTTGATGAGAGTTCATGGGAGATATAAGAATATGTTGAGTGCCGTGGCAACAGAGCCTATGTGCTCCACTGTGATGATCCAAATCATGGATGAGATGACTGGATATTGGTGGGGATCTGATCGGATTTGGTTCTTCATCCGTAAGCTTGAATGCTCGAGAGTTAGAATGCCAAATATTGAGTGAATGAATGAATTGGAGAACCTATACAAAGAGTTAGAAAATCTTATTTAAAGTAGCCGACGGTGGTTAGGGGAACCGACATCATCCAAGGGAAAACTAGTGTCGGTTAAGGAAAATTGGTCTAAGTTACCAATAATAGCTCGATCTTTGCTAATTTCGGTGTGATCTTGATTTTGTCCAGTGTCCTGGAGTGTTGAATGGCGTAAATTAGAATGTGGAATTAGTTAGAGGATTAATAGGTCATGAATGGTTAGGGTTGGAAAGATTCCTAGTTGGTTAGGATAAGTGGGGACTTGGTCTAAAGCAATTAATGAGTTTAGAATGGGTCTAGGGTGAGGTGGATAAGTGAGGTGGCTAGGTGAGTTAGATAATTAACTTAATTGTGATAATTAAATTAATTAAAATGTGTGTAAGTGGGCATGGTGGGGGAATAATATTAAATTAATTAATCAAAGGTGGTTTAGAGGGTTGCAACCCAATTTTGGGTGTCTATACTTGTGTGTAAATAGGAAGTGGAGAAGTTTAAGCACGTACCAAAATTGTACGGTGTTACATTGACGAAATAGTAAGAATCCCCAATGATGATAAATTTCATCTCCAAAACAAATGATGATGTCCAGGTCCCATTTCCTTGCTTTTTGCATGCTTATGTGACTTATTCTTCTTTACTTCTTAGTTTCCTAGCCTTACGTGCTTTCAAAAATATTTTTCATTGCTTTTCCTTGGCATTTTTCCTTTAAGTTATGTAACCACGCTATAGTTATCTAACCACTAGTTTCCCTTGAGAAGTGATTATGCAACTACCACAATGGTTGTGTAAGCTGTCATACCATCCAAACCAACAGTTTTATGTGGTTTAATATGAGACTTCAAACTCTTAGTTTTGTATGTGTGTTACAAGTTTTCTAGTGCTTTTCTCACACGTTTCTCAATCATTTCTCCTGATTCTAAGCTTGTTGGATGCGTATGAAATTCTTCTTCATCATTTACTATTCTGAGCATGTTGACTACCCTTTCGATGATGATCCGACATTTCTTGATTTTCAAGTGTGTTGGACCATTTCTATGACATTTTTATATAAAAACAAAGCTTTTTCCTGAAGCGTTGGTTAGAGATTCTTGATTTTGATTACACTGTTACTCTACTGAAATACTACGAGAAAGTACACAAACAACTCATCTTTTGCTTTGTTTCTCTTCTGCTTGCATTTTCTACAAGTCAACCTGAAACTTGTTTGGTCCAACACTTTTCTAGCCATTTGGTTTTCTTCTACAACCAACACAACTCCCCTGAATCGATTGGAATCATCTTTAGAGAAGAAGATGATGGGATAAAGATAAGCACAAATACATTTGGATATTGTCACAGTTTTACATTTCCATGTTGGCGGTGTAATTCAATTTATTTAAAGATTTCTTTTAATCTAGAGTTTATATTTCTCATCAAATCAATAGTTGTTTTAAGGAAGTAGAATTTATAAATTTGTAGTCATTTTTACACTAAGCAAAGAAAAAGGGAATCCCATGCGCTGCTACTGGCCTATCACCTAGCGGGTGCTCACCCAAGGCACGCATGGGTGCTGAGTCTCTCTTTTATGTGAGTTGAGTGGGAAAACATCATCTATGATCCAAAATTAAAGGAAGCAAGTGGAAATGAGACATGCAAACATCATAGAGCTTAGAAAGGATTCTAGATCAATGAAGTCATTCTAGACAGAAAAGTACTTAATAGATTAAGAACTGAATTAAAACAGAAAGGGAAATGAGCAAGGATTCAGACTCATTCCATAAACATGTATAAAACAGAACTATGAAGATATGTAAATGCACGGAATCATTACTGATCATATTCATATAAACCGTAACCTCATTACATTCATTAGAATTACTACAAAGCACCACATTATGGTAGACCGAAGTCATGCATCATAACTGGATCCATATCATTTAGCTCTCAAAAAGAAATTTTACAATCCTAGGCCTTTGATACATCCTTCTCCTATATTTCATCTACCCAACCCAATATGATTCCTTACGGCATTTCTGCGAGAGCTCCGCTATCTATTGATCTCTATATTATTCTCGCAAGTGCTTATATTTATAGGCATCCCGAAGTGCTAACTCATCCTTCTACAGCCTCATATCTGGCACCAAGTGTCTAAATGTGGTCCTCCATGGGAGCATACTCCTCCAGGCCGAGCTCTCCACTTTTTCCATGATGGTCTTCCGAAGCTTCCATCGCAAGACATATATTGCTTCCTAGGCCAACCTATCACAAGGTGGCCCCTTATCCACTCCGCATGCACGGCCGGGCTACACTTTTCTCGTGTCCTACCCGATATGCCAAATATGGCTAATTCCCAATAAATTTTCCCGTGGGCTTGCATCACGGGTTCTACTAAGACCCACCTAGAACCCTACCTTGTGTGCCTTCTTCTTACACATCCATCCTTCCACCTATGCCTTGCACGCCCATGTGCCTTTATGTACTTAGTCAATATTTTAGGGGCCTAACAAAAGTATTCACCTTGTAAGTAGCTTCGTTGATATTTCCTTCTCAGCTTATCCCTGTGGATTTTCTTGGGAAATTATTTGGAGGAAGTTCATGTGCATGTTTCTTCATTTCTTCATTTAAAAGTACATGTTCATTTCATTTTATTTATTAGTTAGATTTAAACATGCACACAAATAAATATTTCATTGAAAGTTTCCTCCTACTTATCCCTTTGGATCTGCAAGGGAAATAATCTTGAGGAAGCTTCCGTGTCTGTGCATTTTGTTGTATTTATTCACAAATTAGTATTTCGTGTAATCCATTGTTTCACCAGGGAAGTTTCGGGGAAAGAAATTGCTTCTGAGAAGCTTCATTTCTTCTGTGATTCTGAGGTGAGGCATTAGAAGAAATAGTAGATATCCACAATTATAAATTGGAAAACATCTGTGGTTAATTAGATTAAGCTTCACTTTCAGCAACAAAGGAATAGCCACATCTAACTATTCCCTGTTTATTTTATTTTAGCATAGAGGTAGATTTAATTTAATTTAGGAGTAATTGTATTTGTCTATAGGTTTCTTTATTTTATTTTCATTAAACCAAAAATCCAAAAACATAGTTTAAGGGTAATTTAGATCTATTTCCTTTGTCTACATTCAAAACCTTCATCAAAAATGTCAAAAACAAATATTTTAGTTTATTTTGTATTTAGCTTATTAGATAGAAGCAATATGATTTAATTAATTAAAGGGGAACGAATCAACTTTATTTTATTTAAATTTTCTTGCTTTGTTTATTTAAAGTAGGAATCTAGATTAATTAAAATTGGAATAAACAATCCCCCTCATTTCCATATTATCCTAGGCTACCCAATATTATATTTATCCCTCTTTGGTTTATTTCATGATTTCTTGTCTCCTAATTGCTTGATTTGTGCCCACATGACTAGTCGGGATCCACAAAAACTAAGACATAGAGTTTGTGACCCAACCGTGCCACAATCGAACATAAATACTCACCGACAGAAAATGACCAAGGTTTACGTCAACTTATCTTCCAAACCACCCCAATCTCATCAAATATCATTCACCAACTAATTAATTTTAACGACAAGGTAGAAACTACCGAAGAGTTCGGGAAAACCACTGGTAGTAGAGATTAGATTTGTCCTTATCCCATTTCTCATCATATATTCATGACCCTCTTTAGAGAGGAATTATAGATGACAAAGGATAGTTCCCATGTGCTACACAACCAAGTAGAGTCTTATTTAAAACCATCAATGTTGATTGTGACTTGCGTATGACAATCATCCTTGATCGTACCATCACCCCGAACAAGTGAGACAAACATTTATTTCCCTCAACAAACAAATACCCATTTTCTAGTTGAGAACATTAGGTTTCCTTGATTTCTTGTTGTCATTTCCACCTATTCCATCCACATTCTATTTACCCATCCTATTATCATCCCATTCATTTCATTCCAATCTGTCCCGAAATGACCTCGAGAGGTCATGCACATCTAAGAGTCACGTGTTGATTCTCATGCATACAATAACCAACACTTAACAATAACTCACATTTATCATGATGACACCTAAGAAAACTAAATACATGTATAGGAAAAACCATGCAATGGAATACAAACTCTAAATTTTGTAGTGAAGGGGAATGATATTACCTCACTCATTAGAGTTTTTACATTATTAGGTTTTCTCTAGGGTAAATCTTGTGTTCTTGTGTGTTTTTACTTGTTCTCATCTCTTTTGTATGTGTTATATAAGATACACATTCATTTCCATCATGTTATAACTCTATTTGTATGTAAATTTGAGTTATTGTTTATCACTTGTTGAGTTGGATCATGAAGCATCCATGTTGGTGAAGCCTAGTATGGAATATCCACTTGGCTATGAATCAAATTAGTATTAGAGTTGCATTGGAAATTCTAGGCACTGAGAGGGGGTGAATTAGTGCTTATTCAAATTTTGACATACAATTCAATTTCCTTAACTTAGTTATGATGAAACCACAAAATCATTCACAAGAAATGAATAAGAGAACACACATAGAGAGACAAGATTTAATGTGGGAAACCCTTAAAGGGAGAAAACCCACTAAAACCAAAGAACTAACTTGGACAAAAATGTATTGTAAATGTTACAATGGTTTCATGTTGATCTGTAGACACCAAATTTTTGTATCGCTACCCCTCGTCCCGCATTCACTCCCCATCATCACCATTTTCTACATACATACCTCTTTTCCTATTCAAATCCCTCTTCCCTTTTAAATTCAATTTATCCCTTTAATAATTATTTCTCACCTTAATCCCCCCTTAATAAAACCCTTAATCAATCATCCCTAATCATATTTAATTCATTCTAAACACTCATCTAATTCATTTATTCTCCCTAAATCCTCCATTTTACCCTTTCTAGGCCCGTATTTAATAAATCCACTCCCCTTTTCCTTTATTTAATATTTTCCACCTCCCACTTACCCATTTATCCATCCTAAACAACCCTAACTCATCTTCACATTTCAAAACTCCACTCCCGCCTCGCAAGGATCATTGCCTCGAGCTCATCACCCTTCCACCACCCAAATGGATAGATCCCGCAATTGGTAGCGATCCATTTGGGTCATCATCAACCCTATAAATATTCCCCTACCCCTCCTTTTCTCAGGATGTAATTTTGGAGACTTTAGGATTTCTTGTGATCTTGCGTCACTTTTTTCTCTCTTACGCTTACCATCATCACCTTGGAGATCTTGTGCTTCACTCTTTGAGATTTGGAGACCTTTTTTATCTTTTTCATGATTAGATTTATTATTACAATTATATCATCCTATTCATTATTAGCTCATTGCATGTTCAATAGTCATCCTGGAGCCCCGTCTTTGTCCTTTTAGATCTTCATTCCCATCTATAGATCATTGTTCTTATCCATCCTTTTCCATCAAACCCTAGATAATCTCTAGTCACCATCAACCCCGCTTGGTCTTCATCAAAGTAGTTCTCATTTTATTTGTTTTTTCTATCATTCAATTTTCCAATCACCCTGCTGATCCCACATTACTTCAAATTTCAGATCTTGTCATTCTTCCCTTTTCTGTCACCTCCACCTATTCTCACGCACTCCGTCTATCATCGACTCAAGAGGTCACCATTGACCAAACCTATGTTCATTGCATTCACCATCATATTTTTTTAAATTTTATTGCATCCTTTTTGTCAAATCTAGTTCCATATATCTTATGGGTTCATGTTCTTCATCTTGGACTCATCACTTCCATATATTCCTTCAAGGCATTCAAATTCACATTTTCTCGTCATTGTTTCACTTGGTCTTCTCCATTCACCATTGACTAGTCCCCGCACTCTCGGGTCACTTTGTCGACTTGTATAATTTTGGTTTGATTTGTTCGGACCAAATATGCCTCTTATCATATTTATTGTATTTAAGGTTTTTGCTTCAATTCAATTATCTACTACATCTAATTTATCAATTGAATTTACTTGTATTTTATCAAGAACGTGGGTTGACATCCATCCTAGGAAGTTTTCACTTCTTCGAGATTGACCTTGTTAGGAAATCCACCCATATATCTAGTAATCCATTTTTTGTGTTGAGTTCTCTTTTTTGTGCAAGTCAACTAGCCCACTATGAGGAGGATCTCTCATTTTCTCCTGTATTCATCGACATCCCATTTAGAGGTACCTTAAAACCTCTCATACTTAGAGTTTCTTGTTTTCTTGTTATCATTTCACTAATCGAAATGGGTATGAGGAAAATTTTCTAACATTCTGGCACGCCTGGTGGGACACCCCTTCTTTAGCGAGTAGTCTTTTTATTTGTATTTCATTTCTATTTTCTTCTATCCATCTTCTACTAACCTTGTAGGAAGGAGCGTTTCTTGATTTCTTGCATGTGTGGGTTTCTTTTCTTGGATTTTATTTCTTGCTTAAAAATAATATAATAAAAAGAAAAAGCATTATCCAGATATTTCTCTTTTTTTCTATTTTCTCCTTTTACATCATTCTTCCTTTTCTTGCTTGATTGTCTTCATCAAACATAACATTTCATTTTGGGATTTCAAAAAAGAACCTTCACATCTGGTTAGTAATCTAGTTTAATTAGGAGGTTAACTCTTTGCATACACCTTTATCACATACATCCAAAAACACACATCAAAACTAAACATCTCCTTCTAGGTGGAACTATTAGGATTTCATCACCCAATAGGAAATCGTCCATGGTGTTATGACCACGTTAAAAATTGTTTGGCTATCGGTATATTGGCTAAGCACATGACTCTCTTATCATTTTCAGAATGTGAAGTGAGGGGGTAGGCCCCAATACCAAGCCCCATACCGGTAGTCATTATAGATTTGTGCCTCATGCACCTTTGGGTATATTGAGGACTCCATCCATAAAATGCCTAAAACCATCCATAGTTTGGCCATTTCCTAGGCTCCCTTCAAGCCCATTTTTCATTTCTTTTCACATATTTTATAATCAATATAATCAAAAATCTGTTACGTGACTTGCTTGAATTAATTAAAAATCATCATAGTTTTGTTTTATTGTTTGTTTCATGCCCGTTATTACATGCTCCCAAACAAGAAAAATGGAACAAAACATTTCATCCAACAAGATTCCTATTTCCACTATTACCTCCCAACAAACTTGTTCTTTCTATCATTACTTCTACCCCTTTGGTCATCTCTTCTATAGTTACTTAACCAATGATTTCCATTTCCTCTCTTCAAGAGTCTCACATCATCCAACCTAACACCCATGTTGAAACCAACCCCTTTCTTTATCATCATTCCATCCCATCTAGACCAGCAACACCCCCTTCCATCACCTCTATCGAATCTTTTGGGCCTCCTACCATCCCTCGTGGGTGCATGAATTTCAAGAGATTCTTGATGCTAATCTAGTTGCTCTTCATGAATATCTCCTTCATAAGTATACAAAAATCCCCATTGACGGATCCCCCATCCAAAAATATATGCCTACCATTCCCATCATGAGTCCACCCAAGTCCTCACATCACAATTTGCCATATTCTTCCTTAGAGCTATGAATGAACTTGCGATGGGCCAAAATGAGCTTGACCCTAACCAATATTCTTCCAGGTCACTCATAATCACCAAACTACTCAATTAGTGGTCCCCATTCCCCTTAATTTGCCTTGTGTTAAAACTACTATCACCTCTTCTATTCCCATCACCTCATCATTGACTAGGGTTATTAATGCCCCTATCCAATCATCATAAGAGTATCACTTGCTTCCTCCTCCACCCAAACAACATAATACAACTTTACCCCTTATTTCCACTTCCCATGTCCATACAAATGTGATCACTTCAAATCCCCATCCTTCGAATCAAATCAAACCCATCAACCTCCTCCTTGAGGTGCTTTCCACTACATGCTTCCCAATCAATCAACTCAAGCACCTCAACCATCCATTACTTACATCCCAACTCATCCTATATCAAACCAATAAAATTTCCTCTCACTCAACAACCAACTCAATCTCATCAATCTGTTTGTAAATATTTATGTCACTTTGGTCATTCGGTCTTTTGCATGAGCTCACCTGATTTATCCAACATTGGAGAGATCACCTATTGAAAGGGTGATCTAACCTCTACGTTTGAGAGGGGAAGCTCCCTTGTATGATGGGTTTTAAGGGGTTTGGATACTTTTGACCAAGAAAGTACCCGAAAGGAGAAAGAAAGGAAAGAGAGAGATGGAATGAGAGGGGGAGGAAGTAGGAAAGAAAGTGGAAAGAATGTAGAGGGGGAACATGCAAGGACAAGAAAATGCAGATCTCATTCCTACATACTAGAAAGTACACCATGAATAGTAAAGAGCTTGCATATGAATACTTTGTATGGAAGAGAAATTAAAGATTACATATGGCATAAGAACACATACAACCACCAAGGATATGAAGACACAAAGTTCTACAAGCATCCATGTATTTCTTATTCAACTAAGTATTTACAATAAGCAACCTCCAAGAGATTCATAGACTCAAAGTTCTCTTGAATCTCCAATTGAAGCATCTAGACACAAAGTTCCATCTACTTCCATGCCTTGAGAGTTAAGGACACAAAGTTACTCTACCTTCAAGATTTGTTGAGAGAAAAAGGTCCAAATTCCTTCCAACTTCCAACTATGATGCCCAAGGACTACAAAGTTCCTCCAAATTCCAGCCACTGGGACCAAAGGATTCAAAGTTCCTCACAATTCCTGTCTCTAGACACAAAGTTCCAGCCCCTTACAAATGAGCCCCTAACTCCCTTTTATAACCAAAAAGTTGGTTGAAAAGTAGTTAGGGTTACTTTAGGGCACAATTAGGTCATTTGATGAATATAACATTATTTTAATAAAGTAAAGTGACTTTATTAAAATAATATAACTTTATGACTTTATTTTAATAAAGTAATGTTACTTTATTAAAATATTACAACTTTATAACTTAAATGACCCAATCAATTATTACAATAATGAAGTGGGTACATGTGGACCCCACTTAGATGACTTGGACACACACATAGACATCCTAGTCAGCAACACACCACCTAGATCAAGACACCTAGGATCAGTGCCTTATCCATTAGGCCAAGAGTCCACCTATCCCAGTCATATGTGATTAAACTCATTGACCATGCTATGCAATCCTCTAGATGACAAGAGATTTGAGCTTAAAGCTTGAGAAGTTCATCCACCTCTCCATTTGAGCTTTATCTTGGTGTGAGCAATTTTATCTTCATTCACATTCGCATTCACAATTACACATAATTCTTCACATGCTATGAATACCTTTCCATGGTGAAGTCTTCATTTTTCGCGAGACCCTAGTTGTTACACCATCTTGTCTTGTCAATCAACAAAATTGTATTCAAGATACTTGATCTATTTGATATGTTGTACTTGATTTGAAAATCCTTCTCATCCTCATTTTTGGGGATGAAAGCTTCAACATGACATCATATCCACATGTTGAGGGAATGTACTGCCACATTAGTCTTGAATAACTTCCCACGGATGTCAAAGATCATTAGGAAACATTCCTTCCTCGCATCGCACAATTTGACTTCTGGAATTCCTATGAGTTGGCATAGCTTGAGCACCTTGTCCTCACATGAGTTGGGGAAGAATCATGAGTTGGCATGGGGCTTGGATGAGATACTTATATCATGAAGTTTTCCTCGCTATGATGACTTAACTCCTGGTGGATTCACAATTTTCAATTTATTGTACCACCATGTCCCGCCACCTCAGCTTGTCAGAATCCAGCTCCTGATATTTCACCATTGAGAATCTCTTCTAAGAGTCGAGATTACAATTCAATTCCGGAGTTATTTATTTAATCTTTGTCACCATCCCAAAGTGTTTCCATTACGATTCTCTTACGATCATATAATTTGAGCACGCTTAAACTTTAAGATCGACCGATGAAGTATCGCACCCATTACTAAATGAGAGCTGACAGGACACACTTGAATGATGTGGCCTTGCTTGATGATCCACATAACCACACTTTTCATTGGTCTTGGTTTGTCAATGAATAGATCTGCCACAACGATCAAGTGAAGATAATTGATGTAGACACGCTTCTCCCATTATCGATCTCTGCCAATAACAATGGATTTTGACTCTGAAGAGACCTCGCCAATAGCTACAACCTATACCACATAATGAGGAAGTCAGAGGTGACCCATTGGTGCCATCGAGAAGCATCGTGTCATGGAGACTAGACTGAGAGCTCACAAGTCGAGGTCCCTTCGCTTTGGAGTCGGCCGGAGTTGAGTCACCACATTATGTAGGTGTCGAGTGCTCACGCGGGTGATGAAAAATTGAGAATGCATGACACGGACACACCGTGAAGGTTGCTGCATGTGAGAGTCCACTTGAACAAGTGTTGGGAAAATTTTGACTCGCCTTCGGTTGATACGTGATCGCAAAATTGACTTACATCGATGTGTCCTAATTTGGTATCGGTGATGTTCTCATACTTTGAATGGAGCATCGAGGTGGGTAGAATTCCCTAGAACTCATACCACAACACCACTTTGTTTGAAGATGACATGATTGTGAAGACATGACAAAAGCGTGATTTTTACTATTACTTCTAGACTTCAAAACTAAACAAATCACCTTTGAAAATGCCCTGGGAAAAATAGCAAATCTTGTTATGAGAAACTCTCATTGGATGAGGGAGTCTATTAAGGTACCAAAAGTTTGTATATTAGAGGATTTTTCACAAATCAAATTATTTAGTCAAATATCAAAGGTCAAATATGACTTCTTTGAAACTGATAGGAAAATGCAGGTATGAAACTGTGAAAATTTCATTTGGTTTTATCCTAGGAAAAATACCAAACATTACCCTGGGAATCTACAAATTAGCAAGGGAGCACATGAAGGTGGGTAGAATCCAAAGAACCAATCCTTTTCTCTTGAAAATCATCTGAGTTTAAAATATCGACTCTCAAAGTGAGTCCCCTTGATAGGCTGAAAGCGTGCGTGTATCGAAATCAAATAATTTGCCTCTCGATTTGGGTCGTGAAAATACCAAATGATCTCACTGTGTATTTACAAATAAAAAAATGAGTACATGAAGGTGGGAAGAATCCAAATAACCAAACCATTATTCTTGACAATCACTGAGGCCTGAAATACAAATACTCAAAGTAGGCCTTATGATAAGTTCAAAGCGTGTGTGCAACGAAATTCAAACGAACTACATTTTATTTAGGTCGTTAAAAATATCAAATAAGGAGATGGGATTATGAGAATTGGTATAGAATCACCTTAACATGAATAAAATTGTGGGAAATGATTATATTTTCATGAGAATCACCCTGCTTCGAGATATCAAGCTCCAAAGTTGACTACTTTGTGATACAACCCACACGGTGTTATCAATTGCTTCCTTTGCTCAACTATTCATGACCTTTGTTTTGACTCCCTTGGCTACATGGTCTTGTTTCTTGGTGGGTGAGAGCTATGCCAAGGTTTTTGTGGCTTTTCTTTGGCTTGGGGGTTTTCTTTCCCAATACGTGGTTGTTTTGACTTGTCTTTTCTTGGGTCATGTGTGGGCTAGATTTGGACTACGTTAGATTTCTTTTCTTTACCCTCTGCATGTTGTGTTTTATTGCTTTGAATCTCACATTCAAAAATCTAAAACATGGCCTTCCTTTGGTCTTCGTGAACTCGATTCTTTCTAGGAAAATGTGTGGCGATCTCCTTCTCCCTCGTTGGGTGTGGCTATTTTGCATGGGTTGAATTTCCAATGGCTTGTGTATCACCTCTCGAAGAAGTATAAAATTTAAGATCCTGTAAAAATCCTCTCTCTGTTTCGTGCGTGGCCTCGATACCTCCCTCCGTGTCTCTTATTCATACATAAACAATATTTTTAATATCTTCATTGTTGTAATTGGATCAACTTCTTCTTCTTGATCAAAAGAAGTAGTTATGCGGGAGTGAAGCCGGGGAAAGTGAAGTGGAAAGGTAGTTACTGGGAATATAGGAGATGGGAATAAATGTGAGAAGAAGTGATAGTTATGGCATGAGGAAGAAAGGTAGGGGAAAGCCAAGGAAAAGCTCGGTCGCATGCAGAAATGTGGAAGAAGTGGTGTATCTCGGACACATAAAAATGGGATGTGAAGTCCCACTTTCTTCCCAAATCCACTTGAATTGTGCAATTTAATAATTAAAAGGATCAATTATCTCAAAACTAATTAACCGATTTAATTTAATTACAAATAAATGAATATTACAATTAAATCAAACCAATTAATGGCATTACTAGCTCGCACAAAGAGGGTCAGACGAGAAAATAACTTGATGTGGGACCTTATGAATACAAGAAAGGGGGTGAATGGACACAGGTGTTGTGTGGAATGACCTTGCGGAAAATATGGCGAAGGGAATTTTTAAAATTTTAGAAATTTACGCAAATTTTTAATGCTTAAAAATTCTACGACAACACAATCTCATCACATCTCGCATTTCCCAATAGTCTCTATCACAACCCATTGAATTGTAACCCCTTAATTACTTTCCCCTTATCAACCAATTCCACCAACACCTACTCATCCTCAGACATATCAACTTTATAACAACCCAACCCATCTACTTCATATACATCACAATCTCATCCTTCAACTTCTCAACCCCATCCATCTAATGATCCATGCAGGATTATTGAGTAGAATGGCTAATCTTGAAGTCGCTACCTTGGGATCCAAGACCACCTTCTCATATGAAAAATATGTAACAAACCTATCAATCCTTTGGTTCCCGTAAAACCCTATCCTCCTCATTGGGAGTTACCAAATTTCTCTAAATTCAATAGCAAGGAGGATCCACAATGTAATGCCATAATTTTTTTTTCGAATGCAAACACACTAAATTTTCAGATTTTATATGTAATGCACAACTAAATATTTCAAGTTTTCAAGTGTATATTGCATAACTACATATTGTGCAGATTTCTAAACAAAACAACACCTTCCAACAAGAGACATTGAAGTAAAAAGTTCATGGTTTCATTTTGATCTCAAATGATAATATTACAAGATTTTAGCCACAATAAAAATAAAAATTTCTTGGTAAAGACCAAAGTTTACAAGAAGCAATAAGTACAATAATGGTTACTTACAAGAGTGTATAGACTTGACAAACCACATTTATTTACAAGGTGATGGCAATGTCCTCCAAGGATGAGAAAGGCCAAGATGGCAAGAGACTCTACTATCTCCAACTTGAGCTCCAACTCCAAGAGAACATGGCTTGTTTACCACCCAACCAATAGGCATCATCACATGCCTTTCCATAGTTGGAAGTCATGCTAGCCTCCCCCAAGCCCATGGGAGAGAGGAACTAGCTTCCACAATGTGCACAAGTATAATGGGGATTTACACACAACAAGAAAAAACATAAAACCATTTAACCACTTATTACACATGAAAACAACAGCGTGAGGATAATAAGGTCAACCTCACAAGGGGGAAGAGAGGAAATAGGATGCCCAAATCAAGGTGTCCAACCATAGGAGCACCAACAAAACATGTATACAAAACTCCTTATACCTCCTAATCATTCATCCTCCTTATTCCTCCTTTATGCTATAGAAATCCTTCTTGGGAGGATTTTCAAACCCAAAAGGGTTTCCTCACCAAGAATGGGGAAAGGTTCAAGCCATATGAACCTTTCTTCCACCTCAAACCATATGAGGGGATGAGAAGGTACCTTCATGGCTTGACCAACAACCATGAGGTTTGAGAGGGAAATCCCTCTCTTCTCCTACATTCTCCAAAAACCATCAATCCAAATGATGGTGGAGAGAAAAACAAAGAAACAACAAGAAAAAATCAAACAACTACATTCATCATACACTTCACAACACATTATTTCACACACATTATTTCATTGATCAAGCATAGTTAACAAGATAACACAACTAAGAAGAAAAAATGTTAAGTATCCTACCTCTATAATGCTTTCCAAGACTCTAAGCTTTTCCCTTTGTCCAAGCTCACCTCCAAGCTCCCAAAATTCTCCAAGTGCTCCCAAAAAAAAATGAACCAAGAAGGACCATTCCTTCCACATGAGGAAGAATAAGAAGAGGAACTCAAAAGTTTCCTCACCAATGGGAAAGTGACAAGTGTCACCCCCTCTCCTCTCAAGAGTCAAATATTCCAAAAACCAAATAAGTAAGAGTAAACTCACCTTTTATCCCTTTTCACCCAAAATACCCAAAACTAAAATAAAACAAAGTGGAGAAACTTTTAACAATTTTACACAACCCAACCATCTTACATGGATGGTGACTAAAGAGGGAAAAATGTGAGGGAAACTCCCTCCAAACCTTGGAAATAGCCCCCCCTACCTATTAGGTAGGGTCCAAGGGCCCATTTTCATGCTAAGGGAACTCCCAAACTCAATAGGGGTCCCTAAAAATGCCCAAAATAACCCAATTTCGGGTTTGGCATGCTTGGGCACAAGGGTAGAGGGTGTGGGGTCCACCCAAGGTTCACATGTGGTCCCCAATCCCTTCTACCAACACACACACACTTCCCAAAACCAACACTTAACTTAAGATAAGATCATTAAACCCCTAAGCTAGTTTACTTAATAAAACACACCCTAAACCTAATTAATTTTACAAAACATAATTACATTACAATTGAGGGGTTCACCCATGGTGCCCAATTAAATACATCTAATCTAAGGCCTCAAACATTTAGCATGGTTAGGACTCAGCCCATGGGCCGCTTGTGCACAATTGCGTAGCTACCCTGAAACCCATGCTCTCCTATACCTGTCACCTACACACTCATTGCACACATTAACCGCATCTGTCCAATATAATAAACATCATCTATACATCACAATATCAATCAAACTTATAATGTCCGAACATAATTTACAATTGATAGTGCAATGCATACAATTATCCACATAGTTTGCCATGAATCATCCACAAATAAAATTGCAACGACATACACTTAGGTTAGCATGAAAATTACCATCATTAAATCCAAAACACTATATCATTAATCAAATCAACCACAAGAGACTAACATCTAACCAATAAGTCTATCATATAACCCTGTTAGTGTCATCAACATCATAAGAAATATATCAGTATACGAATCTAGTCCAATTGGCGCTACTCACCCAAAATGCCATAATGTCCATGAGGATAAAATATCATAGTAAAATGTCTAAAGTCTATCAGAGTCTCAATCAAAACATGTCTAGGAATAAAGGAACCAACAGATAACTAGAGCTATAAAAATGTGGGCACTACACACAACAACACCTTCATGCCTTTAGGCACGCATGTTACCTCATTTCTCATGATCAAGACCTTATGCTTCGCACATTCCCCATGTCGTTATCCGGACCCGTGTTGGATTGGTACAATGACATCCCACAAAATTCATTATTTTCCTTCACCCAACTCACACAACTATTCCTAGAATAATTTTCTATCAATATTGCATGTAAGATCACTATCAAAAACATCTACACCATTAAACAATATGATGATGAATCTATTACATATTTCATCATATGATGGTATGATATAGTTAACCAACTATCATTTTCCCTTCCACAAACTAAATTAATCGAACTCTTCTCACGGTCTTGTGCGAAGAATATTTCCTCTACTCTTCAAATACAATCATTCCAAACCTTTGAAGAGGCATTTACCATGGCTCACAAACTTGAACTTCATGCCCTGAATAAGGCCACCTCAAACTTTGATAGAATAAAACCTGTTTTGAATTCACTAAATCCTCCATGCATGGTGACAAATATAAGAATGCCACTAATGCCATCATTGTTAAATCTTCCTATG
The DNA here is from genome assembly GCA_018340775.1 of Taxus wallichiana var. yunnanensis. NCBI lineage: Eukaryota > Viridiplantae > Streptophyta > Pinopsida > Cupressales > Taxaceae > Taxus > Taxus wallichiana. The sequence continues at coordinate 831,923,797 of CM031237.1, read as the reverse complement.
TATTCAATTCTCATACATAGCCTCCAAAAAGAGATCCTAGACAGCCTCCTAGGTATATCCCTCTTGGGGAATCTTATAATGTAATACTTGACAAGTTAATGGAGGCCCATCTTATTCAAATTCCTCCCGTCTAACCCTTTGATGAATCACAACCCAAACAAGCATGGTATTGTGAGGATCATTACTGTAAGTATCATCAAGTCCATGGTCATGACATTGATAAGTGTTGCACTTTTAAATACCTCATCCAAAAACTCATAGAATCCGGTGACTTCCAAGTGGATAATCCTAATGCAACACCTAATAAACCCTTAGATGTTTTCAAACAACCTTTTCCCAACCATACGCAAAATAATAAAACTCCACCCCCATATCATGGAAAGATAATTCCCATACAATAAATACTATAAACCAAGATCCAACACCATCACCTACGCCCATCATCTCTTCATCCGTGCACCCACGTATATTTTGATTCTTATTTCACGCCCACAACTTCATCAACATCTACACCTATATCTACATCGACTATGTCCACAAATACCCCATCCACATCAATCATATTTACACCCACTTTCCCATCCATATCTACCGCATCCTCACCTATCACATCCACTCCTTCGCCTATATCTACTCTAACATCTAACTTAACATCTTTATCTTACATCCCTACATCTACACCCACTTCTACATCAATCACATCTACTAATATGACTATACCCACATCAACATCTGAATCTATGTCCACATCTACTACGCATACATCCAAAATAACTATAAATGAGACTCTCACCCCACCTACAAGTCCAATCATTCCTACACCAACAAATCCTAAACCTATAAAATCTACAACCCCTTTAGATCTCGTCAAGCGCATCATACAAAAACCACTTCCACCTTCAATATCCACCTCTACAACACAATCTACATTACCTAGTTCTCCTCCATAGATTCCCCAGTTGAAATCATCATCATTATTGCCAAAGGTAAATCCTCACAACCAAATTCTAAGAACCTTGGCATGCCCATTCAAAAATACCTCACACACCCACACAAAAATTTAGAGCTCCCTCCTCTCAAGACTAACCCTCCTAAACAATATAATGTCACATCATCACTCTTAGGAGCATCCCCATCCATCTTAGGGCCTGACCCTTCATCTAAGACACCCATTATCAACAAGTCCAAACCATCCAATCCTTCTTCCAAACTCCGACCTCCATTCCAAATCATTCACATTCTCAATTGTTAAATCAAAATCAAAGCCATCCAAGTCACCAATCATCAAAACTGAAATCAAGACACAACCACCTTCTTCTTCTTCTAATTCCAAGACAAAATAAAAGGCTCATGTAAAGCCTCACCAAAGAAAACCATACCTCTTACCCTTATCCTCCATTCTCAAAACCACTACATCCATAACCTCTTCTTCAACCACCTCCATTGGTTCTTACATGAAAATATTTCAATTCCTACTTTAAGCATCTGTAATCACACTTCCCATATCAAACCTTTCAATCCACATGGCTTAATACCTTCATGGTTCTATACTAACCTTGTTTGTGCATAGCATCATGCTCTAAGACATGATACCAAAAATTGTAGGGCCAACGAAAATATTATCCATAATATTATCAATGAGGATGATCTTCTTGTTAAAAAGGATCACCCTCTTCCATCTACTATTCCCACTTCTTCATCCCAACCTTCATCCACCAAGATCTCTAAATCTCCTCATTCATCCAAGACTTTCATCATCATCCCTCCTCCAAACACAAAATCCCAAATAAGGTCCTCCTCTCTTTATTAATTTGTTTGGATCACAACCCATTCTCACCCCCATGACTTCCAACCACGTACTCAATCTCCGCCTCCTTCATCAAAACCAAAATTTCTATCTTATCTTCCCCTTGGCCTGCTGCTATTAAACAAAGTGTTATGAAACAAATTTATTAGGCCCAAGTTAAGATGTCACTCCATGAGCTCATCCAAAGCTCCCCAAATCACATGCAAGATCTTAGTGAATCTCTCAAGTGTATCCCTACTCCTAGCGATGAGGCTCATTCATTTCCATTTACATATCTTGTTGGAGCACTTGCTTCTTTCACCTCCACATCTTTTGATAATAATGAAATACCCAAAATATCACTTGAAGATCACGACCTTCCAATTTTTATCACTTGTGTGTATTAATAAAAATTCATTCTTCGTTCCATGATATACAATGGAGCTAGCATAAACATCATATCATCCCACACTTTTGATCAACTTAAACTCCCTAATTCCATTGTCACCCAATCACCCATAGTTCTTCACGCATTCAATGATGATGTTGCCCCCACTTTGGGCACAATTATTCTTCCTATCTATGTTGGTGAAAAACTCCTCCATGAAGTCTTCTATATCATAGAAGGGGAGTTCTAATACAATATTCTACTTGGAAGAACATGGATTCATGCCATGCATTGCATTCCTTCCACCCTTCATCAATGCATCAAATATGAACATGAAGGGAAAATATTGACTCTCCCTACAAAAATTCCTCCATTCAAAGCATGTTACATGACTTATCAACCTAACAACATGCTCATCCCCAAATAAGATTCTTCTGAAGCATCCAATAGCTCATCTATCTCTCGCATCCAAGCTACCTAATTATGAATCCTTAGACAATGTGATGGATCACCTATTCATTGGGGAGTATCACCTTCTAACCCTTAGTGCTCTTCCCATGCCTCATAGACTTGATAAACCTAATAAAGATCTAATGTATCAACATGAAATGGAGATTTCATTCCCTTTGGTCAACCTCATCTTTGCAATAATCTCATCTATGGAGGAATTGATTTCCCTTCCTCCCACATTGACACTCAACTACACACAAAACCATATACCAACAGGTTTAACTTTCCTTACAAAAATCCTTCACCTACACTTATCTCAATTAAGGCACCTAAAAAGGATTTGGAATGGGGTGTTATGAACAAGGTATGTATAACCTCATCATTGACCAATCTTACAAACCCCAAGAAAAGTTCAGGTTGGGATTTAAGGAACAATTTACTGATCCTCTCCCTCCTTCTTTGTCTCTCATAGACATAGACTTTCTATCTTCTCCATCCCATAAGGTTATGGATACGGATGACACCCTGTCCATTTCCTCTAGATTTTTTTTTATCTTAACCATTACCTTGGGACCGGTTACTTATTAGTGTGAAGGTGAAACTAGGTCCCTCCCTCTTCAATTTCTAGATATGATAGAGGAGGATTCCCCACCATTCATATTCTTTAGTGGACTGATGACAATTCCATTATTTATTATATGGGGGTAGAATACTCCTATCTTCATAAGACCTTACCGTAAGACATATCCACCTTCTTAATGAATCCACCATCAAATGTCAACATAGGGACTCAGTAAGAGCCCCGCATCCTCAAAGTGGGTTAATACCTTGATATGAAGGAGCTTGATTATTTCACCACATTCCTTTCTCAACATACTCAAGACTTCACATGGTCATATGCTGACATGTTGGGTCTCGACCCTTCCATCATTGTTCATAACATCGTCACCTTTCCTAATGATAATCCTGTTAAGCAAAATCTTCGCCGCATACACCCTTGAGTTTCCCTCCTTATAAAAGAAAACTGAAACACCTTCTTTCAGCTAATTTCATCATCCCTATCGAATATCCGCAATGGGTTTCCATTATCGTGACCATTTCTAAGGCCTTTGGGAGGCTCCACATCTGCACCAAATTTTGAGATCTAAACCATGCTTTACCTAAAGATGATTTTCCTCTTCCCAAAATCGATCAACTTTGCGGACCTTATAGCTAGCCATGAGATTCTTTCTCTTATGGATGAATTTTTGGATATAATCAAATCCTCATTACACCAGAAGACCAATATAATACTTCTTTCATCACTCCTTACAGGGACTTTTTTCTATCGCGTCATGCCCTTCATTTGAAAAATGCCAAAGCCACCTATCAACAAGCCATGACTTATATATTTCATGATCTCATCCACAAGACTATAGAGAACTATGTTGATGACCTTTTAGTAAATCCAAGCATTTGCATGACCACCTTTCCATATTTGACTTCCTTTTTGAGTGCCTCATCCATTTCTTCCTCCATCTCAATCCAACCAAGTGTGTGTTTGGAGTGCTAACTGGAAAACTCCTTGGCTTTATTGTTTCTATTAGGGGTATTGAAGTTTACCCCAAAAAAATTAAAGCCATCCTAGAGATTCCCCCTCATTATAATCTAAAGAAACTTTGCATTCTTCAATTCCTAATTCAATCAGTTCAACATTTCATCTCACAAACTCTCGGACCATTGCCACAACTTTCAAGATCTCCTTCACAAAGACATCAAATTCAAGTGGGATCATAATTATCAATTTTTTTTTGAAGATATCAAGAAATATATTTTATCCCTACCTATACTTACGCCTCCACATGAGGGGGAGAATTTATATCTCTATGTATTTGCCTTTGATCATGCTCTAGGTGTCATATTGGTACACTGTGACGAGTAAGGAAAGGAACAAGCCATATATTACATCATTCACACCCTTCACCAGTATGAAACTTTCTACAATGAATATGAAAAACTGTGTTGTGCTCTTTTCTTCACTACCTCCAAGATTCATCATTATCTTCTCAATCATAAGACCTATGTCATCACTATCTTTCATCTTCTTAAGACCATGCATTCAAGCCTTATCATAGTGATCACATCACTCGATGGCTCATGCTCATGACTAAGTTTGACCTAGAGTTCATCTCTTAGAAATCAATCAAGGGCCAAGATATCACAGATCAATTAGCTGACTCCCCTCTTCCTGATAATTATCTTCCTCACAAGCAATTTCTAGATGAATCTATCAACACTATTGATCAAGATTTCTCTCCCCTTAAGATGACACTCTTCTTTAAGTGATCTAAGTTTAGACAAGGAGGAGTTACTGGAATCATTATTATTCCTCCTTGGGATACTCCTATTCCTATCTCTTATAAGCTTAATTTAAAAAACACAAAAATATGAATGAGTGTGAAGCTCTCATCCTAGGTCTTCAAAACACTATCTTACTTGGAGTCCAAATACTTGATATCTATAGAGATTATCAGATCATCATCAATCAAGTTAAAGGGGTTTATAAATGTAACAATGAGGTCCTTCAAAAGTATAAGGACATTGCCATTTTTCTCCCCGAAGCCTTGTATTTCTACACCCTTCAAACCATCCCTCAGTCATCTAATCATTTTGTAAAAACCATGGCATCTCTCACATCACTCATCCCTTGGTCTATGGAAGAATCTAAACTCTCCATTATCATTCATTGCATTGACAATCCCGCTCACCTTAGTAATCTTCCCACATTAATCTTATCAAATCTAATTCTTCCGATCTTTTGTATTCTCTAATATTTGACAATATTTCTCAATCCATCATCTCTATGACCTATCCAAAAAATGATAGGAGGTCATTCCTTCAACGTGCTAATCGCTATGTCATCCTTGACAATATCCTTTACAAACATGGGTTTGAAGGTATCATTCTTCGGTGCTTAAAATCATCTAAATCCACTCGAGCTCTCTAAGAAGTCTAAGATGGTATCTGTGGTGGACATTTTATTGGTTTGGATGTCACCAAATTCTTCCTTCGCATGGGTTATTATTATCCCTCTCTCAATCAACAATACTGTGAGTATGTCAATAAATACATCAAATTTAGACAACATTCCAATCTTATTTGTATTCCTAGTCGGAGAATTGTCGTAGCTGGATCAAGATATTCAATCTTTCTCACAGTGGGGAATTGACCTCATTAGCCTCATCAATCCATGTTCTTCTTAGAACCATCATTCTATCAACACTACAACTCAATATGTCACTAAATGTCTAAAAGTAATTCTACTCGCATCAACTAAAGCTAATTAGATCATTAATTTCATATATTAGCACATCATTTGCCACTTCAGTGTTCCCCAAAAAATCATCACAGACAACAGAAATTCCTTCAAAAACAAATATCTCAAGTAGATAAGTGACTCATTTAGTATTAAGCTTAGATTCCCTTCTCCATACTATCCTCAAGCTAACATCTAAGACGAAGCAACTAACAAAACTCTTCGTAATATCCTTGGCATTAAGATTGATAAATCATGTCATAATTGGCATCTTCATATCCCTTTCACCATTTGGGCCTATTGGAATAGCATCTGCACCTTTACGGGCACTACTCCCTTCTCTCTTGTATATGATTCTAAATCAGTTCTTCCACTTGAAGTCCAAATACCATCCTTACGTGTTTCTCTTCGCGACTTCATCTCTGACGAATTCTCTTGCCAAGAATGTCTAACATAACTCGAGTTATTAGATGAATGTCACCTTATTGCTCTTGAACATCACCATGTCTACAAAGAGTGCATCAAATATGATTATAAAAACATCTCAAGGAGTGTGACTTTAATATTGGTGAACTTGTTCTTAAATAAAATCATAATGTCACTACTTTAGAAAAGAGCCAATGTGGAAAGTTTTTGCCCAACTGGATTGGACCTTATATTATCATACATAAGTATGGGTATGGAGCCTATCATTTGGATTCTCTCGTTGGTAAAATAGACTTGAAACCTCTTAACGTATTGTAATTATGACCTTTCTATCATTAACATACCTATTAACATGAAATTAGTCATCTCGGTTGTCACACGTCCATCATTTAACCTCTTCTATATTTCATCATAATGACTTGGAATTATATGGTCTACCATCACTTCCTATTTATGACCTTGAATATGGGCACCAAGGATCTACTCATAACATATTGTTTATGGAAACCTTCCTCCTTCTAGGTGGGAACCCTAAAATCATTACATCTACCTCCTTCTTACGTACCTAATGGAACCACGCTAAGGGTCCACATGTGTCACTTGTACATATTTTCACCCCTCCTAAGTGGTATACCTAGTTATACCCAACTCTTCCATTAAAATTCATAATTCTTAGATGATTATCATAAAAGTTATCTCGATCTAAAAGAAAATAGACTACTCCCTCAAAGAAAAATATTCATAAAACACAATATCAAAAGTATAGACTGATATCTCGAACGACAACTATCATACATACTATATCCTCCCATTTATAAAAGAAAAAATATGAAATTCAAAAGTTTATAAGTAAAATGTAGACCACTCCCTCGAAATATGGCTACCATATCCTATCATGATAGCGAAGGCTTCTCGCATTGATAAAACTTCTATCTACTAAAAAAAAACATAAATTTAAAAAGCAAGCATCCCGAGAAAGCTTTATGCATTGATCAAATTTCTCATTCATGGAAAACTTCTCCCATTGACCAGTTTGCACCATAATACTTAGATCTCGGGGTATAGACTTAGGGACACCCACCTAAGGAGAACCTATTTTCCCGTGTATGGTTACATCTAAACCCATTTTTCATGTTGACATTAGGTCTATAAGTTCATCTCCCATACTTTCCCTCATGATCCTTGGGATTACTAACTACCAATGGTTATGTGTTAACACATGCTATTGGTTGCAAGTGCATTGCCTTGATTGGCTCCTCTTCTTGTTTTACCTATAATCTGGTTTAAAGCATTGATTATTTGTGTGCTCCTTACTACGATGGAGTGTTGTTCATCTCTTTTGGTCACTTTCTATCAAAGTCGAAACCCTTTTTCTCGCATCTAATTTGTTCTTATCATTCATTCATTATCTATTTCTCTAAACCCATATGAACCCATATCGTGCTCTCCCTAGTCTAACCATCTCATCCATGACTATGTATATATTTCTAAATCCATTATAAATTTCTAAATAACATCTACCATATATATCAAAATGTGTATGCCATATCATCTATATCTAACATCTTTATAAACCCATCACATCATTTGCATCCATCATCTATGTCATAATCATGTCTAACAACTATCTATCCATTTCCATCACATCTATTTATCATTTATATATGCATCATGTCTAAATAAAACATCACATCTACCAAGTCCATATTCTATTCTAATTTCAAAACCATCAAATGACATCATAATCAAATCCATAATCATCATAAAACATCTAAATCTACAATAAAAATCGTCAAAGCCATAGACTAACACACAAAACATGATAATTCATGAAAAAATTATATATATAATCTAAATAAATTTATACATCTTGGATAGGCCACTAAGGGCCCTGTCTCAAAGCTGATATATAATTAAAATTTGTGAAATGTACATCGATAATATAAAATCTTCCCCCCTAAGGAAAGTGCCTGCAAATCTCTCTACCCATCATCTCTATCAGATTTAGAACTCACCTCGGCTGAGCAACATTGGTTGTGCTCTCAGATGGTTCCAGTCGTGCTACATCCCTTGCTCCCCATTGCTCTACATATCTCTACACTTGTGGAAGTCTCGATGTCACAATGCACTCATAATAACACACATCTACTGCTAATTCCATGTACTTATCTAAAGGAACAATACTTGACAGAGCCATCTCGGCGCCTCCTTGTGATGCCGGCGACACCCCACTCTCTCGACTCTATTACTAATATAGGGTTGAGGTCTCAAATCTGGTCTTGTAGGCCTCCCTCTGCCTCCAATATTTTTCCCACGTTAAATGGTTAGGTTCATCTCCTAGCACAATACTATTGCCTCCTCGCGCACTACTTCTCTCTCTTAGACACAGTGCATCCTCTTCTATTGGGATTTATTGTGCTTCACACATAAACGAGCCATCTCCATTACACCCCCTCTATCTCCACCCTCATCACCTCAAGGTACCATGTCCTCCTCATCTTTGGATCATCATCCTCCTCCTCATCCAATCCTAATTTAGCTCCCTCCTTGTCCGCCACTTGGGCCACCCATGACACCATCATCCACTTAGAAAATACAACCCCAACCCCTACATCATCATCTTCATCCCAAGGAGCTCCCGCCTCATCTAGTGGATAAACCATCACGGGACTAGGAAGGTCCTTCTCTACCTCGTCTCACCTATATCCGATTAGCTTCTGTACTTTCTATAATACCCCAAACTTATACATAACTTGTGGGAATTGTACTTCCTCCACCATCTCAAGCCTCCATTCCTATACCCACCAACTCAATATTTGTGTAAGCCCATATGGGAAAATTGTGGTATGGCCTCCATATAACCCGATCCACATCCAAATATGCCAATCTCTCTATATACCAATCCTCTCCTCTCTCCTCGTCGTGTGAGCCTCGATCGGCTCACCATCTCAAAATCCAATCGCTAACTTGATGTTGTCTCATGTCTCCCATGGAAGCCATAGTGGCCTAATCACCACTATATGCTTGTAATCCTAGTAGTGTAATAAGAACCCCACATCTAATCTTGATGTCCTCTCAGTCATACATCCATGACTCATGATAAACATCTCTGCTAACAAGAGGAAGGCCCAAAGGAAAATACCCTCCAATGCTCTATGATATCTATGAGCACTCCCGTCAACGTCCATAGAAATATCACGCCAATGGAATCTATAAGTACATAACATGAGACAACCATCATAATAGTACATATCAATATCTGCTCACCACTCCATGCTCGATCTAGTCTCATACTACAAGGCCCCGGATGTCAAATTAATATGTGGAGCATAGGCTCCAAATAGCCATGTCAATACACCCTATCTACTGTTAGCACTTATCAATTCTATGGGCTCCCCTTGTATTGGTAGCCTCAAAATGTGATACACATCCTCAAGTGTGACCTGTCATCTCCCCATTTATGAACCAAAATTTTCTAGTACACACATTCCATATGTCTACCGACATAATCATCAATCCCACATCTCTCAAAATCCTCCGGTAATATCAGAATCCACCCAACTCTACATGTAGCCAAGTGATCCCACTCTCAATCAATCGGATCACCTATAATTTGATCATATAAAGTTGACACACTATCTCCGAGGTACAAGGTATCTCCGATCGCAAAACCCATCAAGCAAGAAATCATTAGTCTTAGCATATGCATAACTCAACATCAAGCAAAATCCACGTTTCTTCATTTTAGCCTAAGTCAACGCCGACCTAGAGTGGGTTGATGTATCCTAGCAGGTTGCCATGTTTAGAAGCCACGATCAATGGTGACCATGTCCAATCATAAGAAAGCGCCTTCAGTGCCGACCTCAAAATCATAAAAATGCAAAAATAAATAAAAATGATAAAAATGCTTAAAAACTAGGCTCAGGCTTAGGCACTTACCATACTTTGAGTCCTTTGGTGCTTCCTCACTGCTCTACCAACCTCCATATCGCTCAAAATATCAAATATCTCTTTTACTCAGAGCTCTTAATCGTCAACTCACACATTGAAAATGATATTATTCGGATGACCTAGGGGCTTATATAGCCCACCGACCATGGTTTCCACTAACCCCTTTGGGTCACCGCCAACCCTATGCGATCTTTGTCAACCTGGGTCTTATTTTGCGATCCTTTAGCTAATTCACTCTAAATGTTTTCTTCTTTTGATCAATACTTCCTTCCAAATTATATTTTCTTCCACTCTTTTCCCCTTTTGTGTCACCCATAACACACTATTGCTTACCTTGCCAGGATTTCCTATTTTTGTATCTTGCCTTTGTGGCCATCTTCGTGTTCCATATTAGGGAACCATTATTTTACTCTTTCCATCCTTGTCATTTCGAATGCATATTTTCTCAATTCTTCATCTATGAAGGATATTGTCGGAGGAATGACGAAGATATGGAGGGAATTCGTGAGCACCAAAACGTTGCACTCAACCACAAAATGATGTAGCTTCAAGATCAAAGAAAGAAATCATTCATGGAAGAAATGTGCATGCATTAAGGAAAAAAAAGGCTAAAAGCCCATACTCTACTCCATTCCCCATGTGTTGCTCAAGATGAAAGGGTGTACAAATAGTAGTGGGGTGTGTAACTCCCCCACAAATGTAGCTATCGAGAAGTGGGAGTTACATTCCCGGAATAGCCGGTCAAATGTAACTCCAATGATGCTCTATGACATGTGTAAGAGCCATAATGACACCCTAGGACACCTAATCATGATGAATCACCTATGTGGAGCTATTCCATGTATTTAAAATAAATACATGGAAAATAACCTACACCAACACCCCCATGAAGCATAGCTTAGGTGGATACATAGATGAAAACAAGGAGAAGTGGGTCTCGAAAGAAGCCTAATGAGGTACCCACGTACAAGAAGCTCTCGAAAAGTGGAGTAAAAGGAGAAAACCCAATGGGAAAAAACTCCCCCCAAAAAGAGAGACAAGTCCACTCTCTAATCTAAGAAAGATGCCAAGGATGGGTCCCGGCCATCAGACGAGCCTGTAAAGGTACCCATGTACAAAGAGGTAATCTCTCGGAAAGAAGAAGAAGAGAGAAGAAGAGGGAGATGAGAGGAATGCAGAAGATGCCATGGATAGATCTGAACTCTGCAACTCTAGGAGGTCTCCCAAAAGAATGTCGATCACGAGATCCTCTACCTCTGGACTAAAGAAGAGCCACCTACAACGAACTATGTGCCTGCCCTTAGGAAGGACAGAAATGACGTGTTGGAAGTCTGCCCACTCCACAAAGGAAACTGAAGGCAGCAACACGAAGAACTCTGAGTCTGGTGCACATGAAGTGTGACATAGGTCTAGCGAGTGAGTGCTAAGGAACCGAAGGTAATGCCACATGCATAGAACTATCAGAGTGAAGAGGAACACCTACAAAAAGGATGTCTAAGTGATGTGAAGGGAATAAAACATCCTCCACAATAGAAAAGGGATCCATAGCTGAGGGTGGATCAATGAAGGTCTCTAGAAATGTGGAAGTGATATGATTCCCGAAAGGGGCACTCCCAACAATAGAGATGATGAACTCCTCTGAAATACCTGTAGATGGATGAGGAACCTATAGAGCATCACAAGTAGACTCTGCGAAAAGACGACTAAGGTCAGGTAGATACTCGTCCCAATGAGGGGGCTCAACAAACAGAAGAGCAATGTTAGATAGGTATGAATCATCCAATGAAGGTAGAGGAGTGGAAGGGGCCTCACACACTGGAAGTGGAAAGGAGGCTGGTGTAATGACTGTATGAGGCTGAGTAGGAGACTGCTCGATATCTGATGAGATGTGGGATGTTGCAACACTCTCGGAATAATGTGAGAGAGAGAGAGAGGAGAAGAGTCCTCTATATTACTCTCAACATCGTAATCAGGTGCACAATCCTCGTCGGTAGAAGTATAACCAAACAAGTCTAGGTCGGTGGGCTGTCATCACACGAAGAAGAGGAGACAACTGAATCAGTAGTAGGAACAACAACTGCAGTATGTGAAGGGTCTCCATAGAAGGACTGAAGAATGCTCTAGACATGGTGAGGTGGATCTGATTGTGCCACGTGAAACTAGAGAGAACGAGAGACATGCATCATCATGTGACCAAAGACATGGTCACAAGTGTCGAGGAAGTCCTCTAGATGATGATGATCAACGGGTGTAGGAACTGGCCCAAGCAAGAAGTGTAAAAGACCCTCGTGGGCAAAGTAACGTTCCATGGAAGCATACCAAACTGAATAGTTCCCTCTCCCGGTGAGAAGTGGCAGAGGCTGTAAGGTGATCCTATGACACTCAAGTCTAGAAGGAGCACTCTCCATGATGAAAAAAGCAAGACGTCGGACTCGACCGATAATGCGTCTGCATGTGTAGGCCCAAGAGTACAATTAACCCCCCCAGAATGTGGCACTTTATAAAGTAGTTTTTTTACAAAACTAACAATGTCATCACGTAATGTGAAAAAACTCATGCAACTTTCACTAAAGAAGCACTCAAAAATGAGCTGCGAGTCAAAAGTTATGGCATTAAAACGATTCCCGCAACTAATGAAAAATGCCACTAAACACTACAAATGCATTAAAAAAGTGCTCAAAACGAGTGCAAAGGGTATCATGTGACTACTCATTGGAAATGGAATCAAATTTTAGGCATGGTTTATTTTTCTTGTGAGGGGGGATTAGCCTCCTGCCAACCCCGGACCTCGCCCTCTGTCTTCGACATGCGTAGGAAGGACATTAAACAAGGAAAAATGAAGGAGAATGTTTTTGCGTTAAAACATTAAAAAAAGGATTGTTTTGAACTGTAAACAATTCTAAAAGGGAGGGTGAACAAGCTAAGGAAATGTTTGATTGAGTTGCTCGAGAGAATGGGAGCCCACATTGTCGGTTCGTTGAGCCTCCAAGTTGTGCTAAGGTGCTATAGATGTAGCCTCTAAGTGGAATACAAAGTCCACGTGTTAGAGAGAGGCGAGTTCAAGCAAAAAAATGATTCTTTACTGAGTTTAATTGTAAAATCCACTGAGCTATGGGTTGTTGATTGTCAGATGTTGTTAATAGAGGGGGCCATGTGTTGTGCAGAGATTGAAGGCGGCTATGAGATTTTCGGTGTCAAGTCAAATCCGCGTTGAGGAACATAGTAAAATCCATGCCACAAGTAACCACCGATGTTATGGAACCCACATGGTAGAGTTGGGCTATAAAGAAACCATCGATGCGGAAGAAAGCGATGGGCACACAAAGCGGACCAAGGTGCCGAAAAGAACGGCAAATGACAGTATGAAAACAGCTCTCGAGCTTCGACCACGAAAATAGACCATTACCCTGAGCACGCAAGGTGAGTTGCAGAGTTACTCATGACCGAGGTGCAACAAAGGGTAGACGTGAGTCGCAGGTGAGCTAGTGAGAGTTGAGTAAACCAGGAACGAGCATCCAAGCCAATGCACCAATAACCTTGGCAGAGTAAAACCCAAACTGGCGAGTGGACAGAGTAGCGGAGCCCAATACCAGTGCAAGCACGCAAAAATAAAGGCAAGTTGTAGGGTTCCAAATCCAATGCACACAAAAATAACATGAACCAATGCCACAGATCCGTGTAGAGTTCCGAGCATATAAGTGAGTGAATGTAAACAGGCTCATATAGAGGACAAACCCGAGCTTTGAATACCAAATCAAAGAGTCAAAATGATGCAAGCAAACAATGCAGGGGCATCAAGAAGACCAATGCACTCACATTCAATCCAAAACCCAAGATGCCGAGAATGAGCAAGTAGAAGTTTTTAAATGAACACAACACGAGCCAGGAAAGAAAGGGGAGATAACATCCGAACGGTCGAAGACCCTTTAAAGAACTTTGGCAAAGCTGATCTACAACCTCAAAACCCTGAAAAATGCAAGTAGAGCACAAAGCAAGTTGAGATCTTGCACATGAAACTACGAGGCGGTGAGTAGTAAGCAACCAAAGTGAGAAACATGGTTCCGATCCTCGAGCTCTGATACCATGTCAAAGGAATGATGAAGATCTGGAGGGAATGTGAGCACCAAAACGTTGCACTCAACCGCAAAACGATGTAGCTTCAAGATCAAAGCAAGAAATCATTCATGGAAGCAATGTGCATGCATTAAGGAAAAAAGGCTCAAAGCACACACTTTACTCCATTCCCATGTGTTTCTCAAGATGAAAGGGTGTAAAAATAGTAGTGGGGTGTGTAACTTCCCCACAAATGTAGCCGTCGAGAAGTGGGAGTTACATTCCCGAAATAGCCGGCCAAATGTAACTCCAATGATGCTTTATGACGTGTGTAAGAGCCATAATGACACCCTAGGACACCTAAGCATGGTGACTCACCTATGTGGAGGTATTCCATGTATTTAAAATAAATACATGGAAAATAACCTACACCAACAAATATCACATAATTTTCCCCCACACCTCGTCAGACCCTTGTCTGGACTGTCCTCTCATTTTTTGTGCATATTTTATGTTTTCCTTTGACTCTTTTGTCCCACAACTTGAAAATCCATTTGAGTGGATTCCCCTTAGATTCCCTCCATCTTATAGTATTTTTCACCGACTCACAAGTCCATAGGAAATTTCCATCATCTCCATTAAGGCCATACTTTGTTTCCTACCAAAGTGATTCCAAAATCATCGCCATATTTTTATTTATTTTTAGTTTTTGTTTATCCTCATCTGGGTTATCATTTGTCATCATCTTATTTTTCTCATCCTTTCCACTCTTTTTCCCTTCATTTCTCTCTTTCAAAATCATGACCGATTCCCTTCCTATTGTCGATATCTAGTTTGAGGGGAACACCTCATCAATCACCTTTTCATCTCTTCTTATTTTTGTCTCATGGCTTTCCCAACACAAACCACTCAACAAAAGGGGAAAATGTAGACACAAAAGTTTTGTATCACTACCCCTCATCCCGCATTCTCTCCCCATCGTCACCATTTTCATATATACATACCTCTCTTCCCATTCAAATCCCCTCTTCCCTCTTAAATTCAATTTATCCCTTTAATCATTATTTCTCACCTTAATCCCTCCTTAATCACACCCTTAATCAATCATCCCTAATAATATTTAATTAATTATAAACTCTCATCTAATTAATTTATTCTCCATAAATCCTCCATTTTATCCTTCATAGGCCTGCATTTAATAGATTCACCTCCCGTTTTCTTTTATTTAATATTTTCCACCTCCCACCTACCCATTTATCCATCCCTAGAAGCCCTAACTCATCGTCACCTTTCAAAACCACAATCACACCTTAAAAGGGCTCATTACCTCAAGCTTGCCACCCTTCCAAAGCACCCAAATGGATAGATCCATGCAATCAATGACAACCCATCCGGGTAGTCATCGACCTTATATAGCTGCCCTTATGACTCCCTTTCTCGGGATGTAATTTTGGAGACTTCAAGATTTATTGTGATATTGCCTTGAATTTTTGTTCTCTCTTGTAGTTGCCATCATCACCTTGGAGATCTTGTTCTTCACTCTTAGAGATTTAGATACCTTTTCTCTATTACACGATTGGATTTAATATTGCAATTCTATCATCCTATTCCTTATGAACTCTATTGTAGGTTCAACATTCATCTAGGAGCCTTGTCTCAGTCCTTTTGGATATTCGTTCCCATATGTAGATCATCATTATTTTCCATCCTTTTCCATTAAACCCTAGATCATCTCCAGTCTCCACCAACCCCGTCTAGTTTTTGTCAACCTAGTTCTCATTTTATTGGTTTTTCTATCATTCAGTTTTCCAATCACCCCCTTTTTGATCCCACAGTCCTTCATATTTTAGTCTTTTCATTATTCCCTTTCTGTCACCTTAGATCTGTTTCTACCAGCTCTAGTCACTTATGACTCACCTAGGTCACCATTGAAAAAACTAGTGTTCATTTCATTCATCATCAAATTTAATACTTTTCTTACATCCTTTCTATCAAATCTAGTTCTAGATCTCTTTTGGGTTCCTATTTTTCATCTTGGCCTCATCACCACCTCTATATTTTCCTCCAAGGCCTTCAGATCCATGTTTTCTATTGTTGTTTCACTTAGCTTTCTCTAGTCATCATCGACTATTCCCTACATGTAAGAGTCACTATTATTATTGTGTATAGGTTTCATTTGATTTTTAGATCAGATCTGCATCTTATCATCTTTATTGCCTTTCAAGTTTCGCTTCATTTCAATTATCTACTACATCTAATTTATTAATTGATTTTACTTATATTTGATCGGGAATGTGGTTTGACATCCATCATAGTAATGTTTCACTTCTGGATGACCTTATTAGGAAACTCACCCACCTATCTACTAATCCATTTTTTGTGTTGAGTTCTCTTTGTTTTGTAGGTCACATAGCTCGCTACGATGAGGATCTCTCATTTGCACCCGTATTCATCATCATCCCATTCATAGGTACTTTAAAACCTATTATACTTGGAGTTGATTGTTTTCTTGTTATCATTTCACTAATCTCAAACAGCTAGGAGGAAACTTTTCCAACATAACTTCAAACATCAACTCAATAATTTAGTCAAGTTGTCACTTGACCTTTAACAAGCTTCAACTTGCATGGAAGCTTCAACTCCCAACACTTCAACCAATCTTCAACTTAATATTCTATAAGCTTCCACTTATAAGGAAACATCAACTCCCCGAGTGGTAAGCATCTATTCAGCTTTCTCCACAATGTTTTGATCACTTCTCTTGTGTTGTCTCTCATAACAAATTATGATCACTTCTAAAGCTAACCTTCTTATTTTCTCACTCTCCTTCATCTTTTGCAAATACCTCACTCAAAGTTTCTGATTCAAACACATTTTATCTTACTTTTAAAATCATATATCCCTCTCAAACATCTACACTTTCATGCTCACTAACTACTGCAATATTTCATTCCTCAATGCATTAGATGCATCCTTTGATTTTTTATTCCCTTACTGCACCTTCAATGATAT
This sequence comes from Taxus wallichiana var. yunnanensis, assembly GCA_018340775.1. Lineage (NCBI taxonomy): Eukaryota > Viridiplantae > Streptophyta > Pinopsida > Cupressales > Taxaceae > Taxus > Taxus wallichiana. The sequence continues at coordinate 831,906,436 of CM031237.1, read as the reverse complement.
ATTTTCCAATAAAAATTCATACACATAATCATATGTTAATATATGATAAAAAAACATGCTTGAGAGACCATTACACTTCACCTTACAAAAACTCTTCAACTTCACACTAACACTCGAATTGGGAAAGGGAAGATGACATCATCTCAAATTGTCTTCATGAAATGATTGCACCTGATTACATGTCAGTTACATGTGCACAACTTACAAAACTTGTCATGGAATTTTTCACCTTCATTTATATCAAAATATAACTCCTTAACTTGTTGCACACTTGAAGAGATTCTTCTTACACTGAAAACTGACATCCGACATCTCTTTTTTGTAAGAATCCTACTGTTAAGTTTTGTCTTCTTCCTTTTTGGTGAGTTCTCTTTTTCCTCTTTCTCTCTTAAAACAAATGGACAAGTTTCCCAAGCATAAAAGGATGTTATAATACTCCTTATTCATCTTTATAACTCCTTGAATCCTCATATGCTCACCATTTCTTCTTCATGTTTCATTAGAGCTTCACTCACATTCATGGAGGTCCAAAATTTGTAGTCATGGAGGTGCTTGAACAATTTCAAGGAACAAGTCTTATAATATCTTCAAATCTTAGTGAATGGTCTCTACATTACCTTCATATTCCTAGAGGATCTTCATCACTCTCATTCAAGAAAGAACATGCTGATTTGAACAAGCAAAAATCAAATCTTCACACTCAAAAATACAAAGTCCTCAAAATATGATTACTTGGAGCACTAAACCTTGTCATCCAACCACTTATCATAAATCAACTTAAAGCTCATGGAGTCTTTTTTCACATACAATTTATAGAAATCCTAAAAACATAACAAGGACCATCATTTTTCTCCAACTTCCCAAACTGGTCTGAGAGGGTTCTAGTGTTCTAAAGAACCATTCTTTGTTCCTCATGTTCAAAAATCTTCAAAGTTATCTCCAAGCTCAACTAACACTTTGAAAAATTCAAAGACATCACAAACAACTTGTACAAGCATTCAAAGGCATACCTTGTTTGAACAAAACTTCATCTACTCACTTGTAGCAACAAGATTCTTCACTAACTCAAAAGGGTAGTTTTGAATCACTCAAACTTATGCATGAAAACACTTGATCAAACCAAACAAAGCACACTCATAGCTCAAATGGAACACCTTCATGCTATTTAGGACAAAAGCAATCAATTTATTATGTAAATCAGCATGTTTCTCTTTATACCTTCATGACTAGTCTTTCATTCTAAGATTTCTCAATAGGACTGAAAACACACATCTATCATCACATTTCTCTAAAAAAACCTAGATGACTTCATGAAAATCACAAGCACACCCCAAACATCCTTCACCAAAAAAATTGAGCATGGGTTCCTTTGCAAATTTTGTTTGTATACTGAATTTTTCACAAAACAACTATTTTCTTGTGGGGTATACCATGAGTCATAAGCTCAAACTACCATGGAAATATGCTATGATGAATTATCTACATGATAAAGTTCATAAAAAACAAAACAGTTCCATTTGAGCACCTAACCAATCATTTTTCTCCATACCAATTTCAATTGGGGTTTAGATAGTGCCAGAAAAATGGATAGAACTTTCTTATCCTGCATCCTTTTGAATTCAGAATTTTTGCATAATATTTGTATCCCTATTCTATTCAAAAATGTCTCTTATGATTTATTCTAAGAAGTCGGGCATTATTTTAACATACCCTACTTAAGCTGATTTTGAAAAATTGCAATTTCTTACACAAAAATCATTATATGGTACTAAAATTTTGTCCAAACCTTCGTGAATACCTCCATGATCTCCAATGGATAATTTTTCATAAATACACATGTACCTTCTTTACCAATCTCATTTGTGCATGTTAAACCTATTTTTCTGAAGGGTAGTCATACAAATGACCCTAAATATGCCTCTAAGTGTTGATTTATGACCTATAACTTCATATGAGGACTATTAAAAATGTCCCTACACACTTCCCATGCTTGTTCTTGCTTATTATGGCCCATTTTTCTTCATACAACCATTATAGGTCCTTGAAATAGGCCAAATTGAGCTAGTTTGCACTGTCACTTATCAAATATGAATCAATCTTCATCATTTAGCCCCTTAACCATGTCCTATTATGTGTTTCATGTCTCTACCATGATTATAGAGCTACTTGCATGCCTTCACTTCACCTTTCAGAGTCATTTTGATACCTAGGCCTAGGGATTAGGCATGCTAAACTGAGATAGTATGACCAATTCCACTCATGTACCTGTGTATCCATCATTTTGACCTTATTTTCTTGTCATATACTGCTTAAAATTGTTATGACATCATCCAGGCATGATCTCACATCACCACTTAGCCTTTTTAGTCAATGGCTGCTCAATAAGTTGAGTCTCAACCAAGTGTTCTCATGACCTTTGCCCTATCGTGCCTTGTCAACCACATTCTAAGATCTCTCTTGCTCATGCTTTTTCCTTAATGTACTTTTTTAATCAATGAAAAATCATAATCACATGCCAAAAAACCCCACCTTTTTCATGATGAAAAACCTCCTAATTTTTCTCCCTTTTTTGCATTAATGACAAAGTACCCACTTTGAAATAATGATCTCTATCTTTATCAGCTCATTTAGGCCCCTGTGTTGGCTGGAAACATAAAAAAACTCACCACTCAATCTCTCTCTTGTCTCTCCTTGATTTAATCCTATTTTTTCCTTCACCATCCATTCAACACACTATCTCCCCCGAGAAGATGCTTTCATAGCATTTGCACATGCCAACAATATGACACTTAATGAAAAACAACTTCCTAGCACACACATGTGTCTATCTCATCTTATCATGCTCACAAACTTGCTTAACTCTACTATGGATTGGGCTGCTAGCATCATTTACAGCTTAGTCCCTAAGATGATCTTTCATTACATTTTTGGGAAACTTTGTCCATCCATAACACATCATATATTGCATGAAATATCTCTTTCTTGCTCCCTCTAGCTTTATATTGTCCATCTCGATCAATCATACCATACTTTTGGTTCTGAACTTTGATCTCTTGTTCTATCTTTGGGTCAAAATATCTTCCTCTTCCTGAATCACACTTTCAATGTTTATGATCTCATTGCTTGTCAATTCTTCTCATTGAGTCATTAATCTACTCTTTTGAAGTAATCATGCATTCATTATCACTCTAGGCTTCTTAACATATAATACATACAACCCCCTATATTGAATATCTCTCTTAGACCTGTAGCTAACTATTTCTCACTCTCATCACCCATAGTGTTTTGTCAACATATAACTTAGGAAAATATGCAATACTAGTACCTTGTTATCACCTTCCTTATGAGCATTTTAGCTCCTTTTTCACTTTAGAGTGATCCAATAATCTTTGTACCCTATTTCCATATCACATGTAATAATAAATGATACCTCAAAATGACTTACAATAGCAAAAATTTCATAAGATGGTATAAATTCAACTTGACCAACCACCTTTACCCAAGAATCATCATTTTGCGTAAGTGGCCAAATCTTACTCAAATATGCAAAATACATAAAAACACTAATCCAAACCTCAAATTCACTTTGAACATGCTTAGAACCATCTAACTATCATGACTAAACCATTCAAGAAGTTTCATTAATCCATTTTCAACAACTTGCTTTGTAGACCTTCATTTATCCATGTAGCCTCAGGGAAAGCACTTTTTCTTACAACACTTCTAAGATATGCCTCATCAATCTTGACTGGTAACATTTCTAGATACCCATTTGGCTGAATAAACTTTCTATGAATTTTCAAACCTTAACTATTAACCCATCAAAAGTTATTCTTCTTTTGACCATTTTCTAGCTTTTGCAATTAGCCCTCATGTTGTATAAATCTTGAAACTAGGAGAATTCTACACATAGCTGGTCAGAGTAAATTTTTTTGTCAATACCCTTTTGGAAGACCTTGCTTTTTACAAATTTTTATTTCTCAATTCATCGTACAATTTTCCCAACACGAATTTTCTCCATTTCTATGTTTTTAATAGGTCACTTCTAGGGTTTCAAGCAAAAACCTAGGGTTTCCACAATTTTTCTTATTTTCAACCATTTATCTCCCTCAATCACCTAATTTGAACTTGTTAACTTATTCAAGGTCTTCTTGTAATGTCTCAACACCTCTCAAGCTTCAAATGTGCAATTTTGTAAGTTTTTCACTCTTAGGTTTTTGACTAGGTCTTAGTTTGTACCAATCCTTATAGGGTCCACCTTTACTTGGTTCCTTTTAATGAGATAAAACATTACTTATCCCTATCTTGTGGCACTTTAACAAACTAATCATCTTTGTGCCTCCATCTCTACATGTTTAATGAGCCATCACTTACTTGTCTTCTAGTTTCTTCTCAATGCTTCATAAACATACAATACTGGTATAATAGGGTATCAAGAATTTTGTTGACCTCTCATGGTTTTATTTTCAAAACTTATATAATCTACTTCTTATTCACTAGAATCCATGAATGGCATTTTGTACCGCATTCAGCTTGTAACCACGACTATGTCACCTTATATGAGATTGTGTTTTAGGACTCTACTCCCTTCAACTCAAGATTTGAGTTAATGCTTATCTATGTGATCTCACACCACCAATACTCACTTTGATCAACCTACCAAAGTATTCAAAGTAACAGGTTAAAGAAAAAGTATACACATTTTGAAGTTACTCCTTCTATGGTTCTCAAGTTTGTGTCTACATTGCCCAAGACCGTGTTTTTCGATTTCTTTAGTCCCGAGTCTTCTTCCTCTTGTATTAAACTCCTTGATCAAGTACTTGCACCTTAATCCAACTTGTATGGAATTTTGAAACAAGTACCCTAATATTTATTTCAAAATTTATACCCTAATCCTTATTAGGTTCCAAGGCATAACAAAATCTAGACACAACAAGATTTAGGTTCTCAACCTTTAGTTACTCCTTTTAAAAATTTGATCATTTGTCCATACCTATACACAATTCGTTTGTCTTGATCATATTGATCTTCACTTTCTTTCATCCACCCTTACTAGGTTTCTTGACCCTTTCATGTTTGAATTCAGATATCTTAGTCACATATCCAAGTCATATAGAAAGTTTTTAAGTCTTGATACATTTCTTAACCTTGATAGGAATCTAATGAAGTTGTAAGACCACCTTAGTAATACCTTTGAAGACAAAAAAATCTATGGATAAACAATACCAACATCATGTATTCACTTTGCAAAACCTATTATCATATTTGAATCACTCATGATTACACTTGTTCACACATCCTTTAATAAGCATAACTAAACTGGATCTATCTCATACATGAGTTAAAGACTATGGTATGATGTTGAGCATCATTCTCGGGAGACTTCACACAAAAATTTACAAACCGGTATATCACGAGAGATTTCCACTTTTATTTTTCATAGACTTGGAAAATGTGATTTCTCAATACCTAATGACCACATCAATTCAATCAATGTAAGAAGCCAAGGTCTTTGCTCCATAACTCTTTACCAATTTTAGCTCCTTCATTTTGGCTTGCAAGACTTAACCAAACCTCTTGACACTCTGCATTCTTGTTAGATTCATTATCATCCGACATGACACACTATAGTCAACCTTATTTGGATTGATACATCTTTCTTTATCTTCCATGAGGCTTGGATGTGCTTTCCAACAACAAAATTTGACTGTGACAAGACTATGAGTTTGACCTTTAGTCTAGGCTTGATGAGTCTATCTCAAAACTTGATTAAGACTTCATGTTTATTCATGGAATTTTCTCGGAAATTGATCCACACATTTTTACCTCGGGATGGCTTGACATTGCAATTTTTCACACTCTAAGGAACTCAAAACCTTTTGGATGACTTCATTATTGTTATAGACTTCCTTACACAAACGTTTGTGAACTATGACACACTAGATGAGGCATTTACTTTTGAGAGCTACTTTTCCATTGAAAACTACACATATTTATCATAGTTGGGATCACTGTAAGATACACATCAATTTAGATATATTTCATTATACATTTTCCAATGACCACTTTGTTCATACCTCTATTTTTGAGAACCGGGAAAAGGTTCATCACATTTCACTAATGCATTCTTAATAGGAGCTAGTTGAATTGATTAGGATTAACCTTGACAAGTTATACAGGACATAAAGACACTTTACAACACTCTTTAAAATATCACAAACATTATGACTACAATGATACACTTTTCATTGTTTGAACATCAAGAGGAATCTTCAAGTACCTTATTTACACACAATATGCACAAGGACCTAATGTGAGAAGAATAACAAACATACCTTTGACTCCATACACATTTGCAACGTGATAGGTATTTTATTATAACCTACGATGATGAATCTACCTCAAGAATACACCAATGCTTCTTTCAAGTAGTATATGCCTTCTAGAATCCTAGAGAGGGCATTATTCACTTGTTTGACCACCTCAAAATAGTAGGAAGTCATCAAAGGATCTTGATGAATCATTCTTTTCTCTTTTTACTCTTGAAAATTTCTCATTCTTCTTGAATGTCCTACTAAGTGTGATAATATCATTACCTAAGCTTTCATCTTCTTATTGAATGCTTGATAGACAATGATGAACTTCATTCACTTTCTTTCCCTTGACTATGTCTAGAGGTTATTCAAGACTGGTACTTGGCTTGCTCTCATCCTTATCAATAATTTTTATTCCTTTCTTGTACTAGACTCTTCCATGAATTTATATGATATTATCATAGGATTGGTTTTCACTTTGTATACCTTCTTAATCTACCCTTTTCCTATTTGAGTTCTACTTCTATGTTTGGGAGGTTGGTTTTGATAACAATGCTTTGCAAAGTGTCCACGTTTATGAAAATTAAAACACACAACTTGATTCTTTCTTTTGAATGGGTATGTATTGAGATTGCAACCATACTTATCACTCTCATGACCATAACACTTAGTAGTAACATGACTAATGTTGTTATAGTTATAGCATGCAATCTTATTCATACCTCTTGAGTCTTTTGTTCTCCAAAGTTGATTTTATGGTTCATAAAGGAAATATTGAGCTATGTGGCCTTTCTCTTTACATTTGAAGCATAATATATTCTTATTTTTCTCATATCTTCTATCCTTCCATGGATGGTCATTCATGAAATAGTTTCTGCATTCCTTAGCTCTATGTCCAAAATTGTGACAAGAAAAGCAATAACCATTAAATGTTATTTCATACTTAGATGCATTTGGTTGCCTAATTGATTTAGGCCTTCTTGAATTTGTCCCCTTGGTCATCTTCATGCTTGGTTGTCTGCTTGGACCAGCCTTTTCATCTTCACACCTCTTCATAGGTTCTTCTGTGAAGCCTAGTCTTGTCTTGTCACCTACTACTTTTTGACTATCCAGAATTCCATTCAAAGATTCAGAGCTCTTTTCCATCTTTCCATACATCTTCAACCTTTCTTTAACTCCTAGTTCAGTTTTCAAGGACATAAATTCCTCTTCATGTCTCATGTAAGTGTCTTATTTGTCATTAAATGATTTTGTCACTTTTTCAAATTGATACTTCAACTCTGCATTGAATTTGAGGTACTCTTCTTCTTTGATTTTGAGAGAGTTTGAAATCAGTTCCATTTGGGCTTCTAGTTCTTTGAGTCCATCTTCATGTTCTTCATCTTTCTCGATTCTACTTAGTTCAAGAATATTGATTTTCAATTTAATTATTTCACCATTAACTTCAATTTTTGGTTCTTTCTTCTTTAGTGTTTCAATTCTTCCAGGGCACTTATCAATTCTTCTTCAAGATTTACTTCAACATCATCTTCACCGAGATACTTATCTCTTGAGTTGCTTCCATATATTATCTATATAACCATAATTTTGTTTCAAGAGGACCTCCTTCAAGATGCTAGACTTTATTCAAGAATACCACTCTCTGAAACTAATTTTTGGAAATTCTAGGCATTATCAAAGGGGGTGAATTAATGCTTATTCAAATTTTTACGTACAATTTAACTTCCTTAAATTAGTTATGATAAAAAAAAAATATCAGTTAAAAGAAATGAACAAGATAACACATAGAGAGAGTCAAGATTTAATGTGGGAAACCATTCAAGGGAGAAAAATCCTCTGAAACCAAAGAACTAGCTTAGAATTTTTTTTCCTATAAATGTTACAATGATTTCATGTTGAACATCTACTTGTTAGGTTATGGAGCCTATTTTCATGTGAGAAAGTGTTGAAGACTGTACACTAAGAGTATTGTACACTTTCCATAATTGTCTTGCAAGGGGGTTCCCCCGAAATTTTTTTGGGCCTTAAAACGTGCTCGATATATCGGGAAACATGATTTTCTCATATGGGCGGGTTTTTGACCCATAGGTTTATGGGATGATTTTGGCCCATGGTTTTGATACCCATGATTTTGTAAAACTGCTTAAGTAGTTGTCTATTTATATGGTTTTGTGCATATGGTAGATATAATGTAACATTACAGATGTGTTTTGAATTCGGGTGTGAATTTTGTAGAGTTTGTTGAGCATAGCTCCAAACAGATCTGGGTATTGTATTGAGAGAGCGGTGGCTTGTAATAAAATATGAGCAAGTGATTCTTGGTGGACGTAGCCAAATTGGGTGAACCATGTTAAATACTGTCTCTTTGTGTTGTGTTATTTTATTCTACACTTTTATTTGAGATCTGTAATATTTTCTGCATATTAGTTTCTACTATTGCGATTTTGTGAGGGATTATTCCACATATTTTATCCCTTATTTCCTAACAATTGGTATCAGAGATTGGTTTGGTTTTCAAAATTTTTGAATCATAGGAAAGTTTTATCTTGAGTGGGAGCTATGGCAGATGATGGAAGATATAGGGTTGATAAATTCAACGGGAAGAATTTCAGTCTTTGGAAGATGCAGATGGAAGATTACCTTTATTAGAAGGATCTTTATATTCCACTATCTGAGAAGGTGAACAAACCCTCGAGCATGACAGATGTGGAATGAGATTTTTTGGATAGGAAGGCACTTGGGAAAATCCGATTGTATCTTTCATCTTTGGTATTATTTAATGTTTCAAAGGAAAATATTAAAAAGAGCTGATGGATGCATTAGGGAAGTTGTATGAAAAACCCTCTACCTCTAATAAGATATTTTTAATGAAAAAGTTGTTTAATATGAAGATGTCTGAGAATGGTTCAGTAGAAGATCATTTAAATGATTTTAATACAATTGTAAATATGCTAGCTTCGGTTACAATAGAATTTTATGAAGAAGTTAGGGATTTATTAGTTCTATGCTCTTTACCTGAGAGTTGGAATAGCCTAGTAATGGCGGTAAGCAACTCGGTTCCAGCTAACTCAAAGTTGAAGTTTGAGGATGTTGTAGGGGTGATTCTAAGTGAGGAAATGCAAAGAAAAATCTTTGGTGAATCTTCTACTTTAGGGAATGCTTTGACAGTGGAAACTAGAGGGAGATAGAAGAATAGAGGAAGCTGTGGAAAATCAAAGGATCGAGAAAGGTCAAAATCCAAAAGCAAGATAGTATGTTGGCATTGTGGAAAGTCTGGGCATGCAAAGAAGGACTTGTTGGGAGATTTGGGACAAGAAGAAATAACAGGAAGAAAACAAGGAGGAAAATGTGGAAATGGGTAATGTATGTCAGGATGCTTTGATTCTTTCTTTGCACAATATTACTGAATCTTGGGTTTTAGATTCAGGGGCTTCTTTCCATGCTACTCCACATAGGAATTATTTTGTTGATTATGTTCAAGGAGATTTTGGGAATGTTTTTCTTGGTGATGATGAGCCTTGTAGCATAGTTGGAAAAGGTTCTATTCAGGTTAAGATGCAGAATGGGAATACTTGGCTATTGAAGGATGTCAGACATGTGCCTACATTAAGACAAAATTTGATATCGGCGGGGTAGTTGGGAAGTGATGGTTGTATTGTGATATTTACAAGTGGACTCTTGGAAGGTTACCAAGGGTGATCTTGTGGTGGTAAGAGGTAAGAAGGTTGGAACCTTATATTTAACCACTTATAGCACTAATGTTTGTAATCTTGTGGCTTCAGAAGTAGATACAACATTGTGGCACTATAGGCTTGGTCATATGAGCCATAAGGGCATGGAGATCATAAAGAAGGATTTTCTCGGATATACATAAACAAGTTTGGAGTTCTGTGAGGACTGCATATATGGGAAATAGAAGCGAGTAAGGTTTCTCAAGGTTGGACCTACAAAGAAAGAGAGTAAGTTTGCACTCTGATGTGTGGGGGTTCGACTCAGGTATCATCTCTTGGGGGTTCAAGTTATTATGTTACTTTTATTGATGATGCAACAAGGAAATTTTGGGTTTATTGTATTAGAAACAAATATGATGTATTTGACACTTTTGTTAAATGGAAAGCCTTGGTAGAGAATGAAACAGGTCTTAAACTAAAATGTCTCAGGTCAGATAATGGAGGGGAGTATTACAACAATGAATTTGATGATTATTGTTCTAAGAATGGAATCCATAGGAAAAAGATGGTTCCAAGAACTCCACAACAAAATGGGGTGTCAGAAAGGATGAACAGAACAATAATGGAACGTGCTAGGAGCATGAGGTTACATGCAGAGACTACCTCTTTCTTTTTGGGTAGAAGCGGTGAGCATAGCTGTGTACTTGATAAACATAGGACCCTCGAGTGCCTTGGATGGAGGCATACCTAAGGAGGCTTGGTATGGTAAGAAAGTTGATTATTCATTTCTTAGAGTCTTTGGATGTGAGGTGTTTATCCATATAGAAAAGGATGATAGGACCAAACTAGAGGCTAAATCAGAAAAATGTACTTTCATTGGTTATAGTGGTGATGACTTTGGATATAAATGTTGGAGTATTAAGGAAAGAAAATCATTCGATCTAGGGATGTGGTCTTTAATGAGAAAGTCATGTATAAGCAGCAATTATAAGAAAATAGGGAAGAATCCAAGAAAGAATATGCAGCAGTAGAGGATCTTCCGGATGGGAAAGTGACACATGAATTAGTTTAGGAACCTCCTCAACAGGAACCCAAACTCCTATATTGAGGAGGTCTTCTAGGGTAAGAAGAGAACCTGAACATTTTTCTCCTTCTCTTTATTATTTATTACTCACTTTGATAGTAGGAGAGCCGAGAGATATTTGATGAAGCAATGCAGGTAGATTCTAGGAAGAAGTGGGAGTAAGCCATGGATGAGGAGAAGCGAGGCTCTCATGGAGAACCACACATGGGATTTGGTGAAGCTACCCAAAGGAAAAAGAGAATTACAAAACAAGTGGGTGTTTAGAGTCAAAGAGGAAGAAGGAGGAAAGAAAATATACAAGGCCCGGTTGGTGGTCAAGGGGTTTGCACAGAAAAAAGGTATAGATTTTGATGAGATTTTTTCTCCTGTAGTAAAAATGACTTCTATTAGAACTATTCTTGGAATAGTTGCAGCAGAAGACTTGCACTTAGAGCAGCTTGATGTAAAGACTGCATTTCTCCATGGTGATTTAGAGGAGGAACTATATATGTAGCAACCAGAGGGCTATGAGGTCAAAGGTAAAGAGGAGATGGTGTGCAAACTAAAGAAGAGCTTGTATGGCTTGAAACAAACTCCATGTCAATGGTATAAGAAATTTGATAGCTTCATGATGGAGCAATGTTATATTAGATGTCATTTCGACCATTTCATATATACAAAGAAACTTGAGGATGAAAGTTATATTATCCCATGTCTATATGTGGATGACATGTTAGTTGTAGGTAAAAACATGCAGGAAATAAAAGTACTCAAGAAGTAGCTAAGTGAATCCTTTGCTATGAAGGATTTGGGGGCAACCAAAAAAATCCTTGGTATGAGAATATCTTGGGACAGGAAGGAATGGAAGCTAACTTTATCTCAAGAAGATTACATTAATAAGGTCTTGGAGAGGTTTAATATACAGGATGCTAAATTGGTTGGGACTCCTTTGTGCCATTTCAAGTTATCAAAGGATAGTGTCCCAAGAAAGAGCAGAGAGAAACCAGATGTCCAAGGTACCTTACTTATTAGAAGTTGGTAGTTTGATGTATGCTATGGTGTACACGAGGTTGATATTACCCATGAAATGGGAGTAGTGAGTAGATTTATGAGTGATCCGGTAGATATCAGCGCAGGGTAGTAAAGTGGATCCTTCGGTATTTGAGAGGACCATGGGGACAATTTTTGCTACTGAGTATATCAAACACCACTTTGTGTGGTTATGTAGATTCAGATATGGCTGGAGATGTAGACAAGAAGACAAGCACAAGAGGCTATGTTTACACTTTGTAGGTGGGATAACAGTAAGCTAGATTTCATGACTATGGAAGTTGGTGGCTTTGTCAACCCAGAGGCTTAGTATGTTGTTGCTACCACGAGAGGCAAGCGAGAAATGATTTGGTTACAACAATTACTTGAGGAGTTGGGGCATAAGAAGGAGGAAGGAAAGTTGCATAGTGATAGTCAAAGTGCTATACACCTAGCTAAGAACTTTGCTTTCCACTCTAGGATGAAGCATATACAGTTAAGGTACCATTTCATTAGGACAAATTTAGAGGAAGAGAAGTTGAAGCTGGAGAAGATTCATACTAGTTAGAATCTTGTAGACATGATGACCAAGGTGGTCACAAGGGAAAAATGAAGTTGTGTTCAGCTTTGGTTGGTCTTCACAAAAACTAGTGAAGGGTTGAGAAGCTTGCTCAGAGGAAAACTAGTCTCCAAGTGGGATATTGTTAGGTTGTGGAGCTTGTTTTCATGTGAGAAAGTGTTGAATCTTAGTACACTAAGAGTATTGTACACTTTCCACAGTTTTCTCACCGGGGTTTGGGGTCGGGTTGGGAATTGAGCAGGATTGGGGCACAACTCCTAATTTTTTTTGGACCTTAAAACATGCACGATATATCGAGAAACGTTATTTTCTCATATGGTTGGGTTTTTGACCCATAGTTTTGATACCACGGTTTTGTAAAACTATTTAAGCAATTGTCTATTTATATGGTTTTGTGCATGTGGTAGATATAATGTAACATTGTAGATGTGTTTTGAATTCGGGTGTGAATTTTGTTGAGTTTTTTTAGCATAGCTCCAAACAGATCTTGGTATTGTATTGAGAGAGTGGTGGCTTGTAATAAAATATGAGCAAGTGATTGTTGGTGGATGTAGCCCAAATTGGGTGAACCACATTAAATACTATCTCTTTGTGTTGTGTTATTTTATTCTACACTTTTATTTGAGATCTGTAATATTTTCTACATATTAGTTTCTACTATTGCGATTCTGTGAAGGATTATTCTGCATATTTTATCCCTTATTTCCTAACACTACTCAACTTGGAGCATAAACTCCAATACTTTAGTAAAGCTGCCACCTAACCTTTAACAAGCTTAAACTTGTATGGGAGCTTAAAATACCAACATTTCAACCAAGCTTCAACTTGATATTATGTAAGCTATCACTTATAAGGAAGAATCAACCTCTTGAGTGCTAAACATCCACTCAACCTTATTCACATTGTTTTGATCACTTCTCTTGTGTTTCCTCTCACAAAAAAAATATGATCATACGTAACTCACCTTCTTCTTTTCTCACTCTTATTCATCTCATGCAAGTACCTCACTTTAATATTCCTCTTCATAAACATTTTATATTTCTTCTCAAATCATATATCCCTCTCAAACATCTACAATTTCATGCTCACTAACTGCTACAATATTTCAGTCCTCAATGCATTAGATACATCCTTTATTTTTCATTCCTTACTACACCTTCAATGGTATATTTTTCAAAAAAAAATTCATACAAAAATCATATGTTTATATATTATCAAAACAAACATGCTTGAGAGACTATTTCACTTCACCTTACAAAACTCTTCAACTTCACACTACAACTCAAATTGGGAAGAGGAAGATGACATATTCTAAATTTTTCTTCATGCAATGATTTCACCCGATTTCATGTCAATTATATGTGCACACCTTACACAACTTGTCATGGAATTTTCACCTTTATTTAGATCACAAAATAACTCATTGACTCGTTTCACACTTGAAGAGATTCTTCTTACACTGAAAACTAAATCATCGACATCTCTTTTGTAATCGCCTGTCAAGTTTTGTATTATTCCTTGTTGGCGAGTTCTCTTTTGTATTTTGATCTCTTACAAAAATGGAAAAGTTTCCCAAGCATGAAAGTATGTTACAATACTCCTTATTCATCTTTATGACTCCTTGAATCCTCATATGTTTGTCGTTTATTCTTCATGTTTCATTGGATCTTCACTCAATTTTATGGAGGTCTATAAATTTGCAGTCATGGAGGTGCTTGAAAAATTTCAAGGAACATGTCTTAAAATATATTAAAATCTTAGATAATATGGTGAGTTGTCTCTAAATTACCTTCATATTCCTAAAGGAGCTTCATCACACTCATTCGAGCAAGAATTGGATGATTTAAAAAAGTAACAATAACATCTTCACACTTAGAAATACGGTCCTCAAAATATGATTAATTGGAGAACTAAACCTTTTCACCCAACCACTTATCATATATCAACTTGAAGATCATGGGGTCTTATTTCACATTTAATTGATAGAAATCATAAAAACATTGGAATAACCATCATTTTTCTCATACTTCTCAAGTAGTCCGACTAGGTTCTAGTGTTCTCAAGAACCAATCTTGGTTCCTCATGTTAAAAAATCTTCAAAATGCTCTCCAACATACACTAATATTTTAACAATTTAAGGAAATCAGAAAAAACTTGTACAAGCATTCAGAGGCATACCTTGTTTGAAAAAAACTTCATCTACTCACTTATAACAACAAGCTTCTTAACTAGCAAAAAAGGAGAGTTTTGAATTACTAAAACTTATGAATGAAAACACTTCATAAAACCAAACCAAACCAAACCAAACACCGTAATAGATTATATGGAACACATTCGTGCTATAAGGGTAAAAAAAATCACATTATTATGCAAATCACCATGTTTTTCTTTATGTCTTCATGACTAGTCATACGTTCTAGGATTTCTTGGTGGTAGGACTGAAAATGCACTGTATAATCAAATTTATACAAAAAAAACCAATAATACTTCATGAAAATCAAAATCACACCCCAAACATCCTTCACCAAAAATTTGATCATGGTTTCATTTGAAAATTTTGTCTATATACTGATTTTTTCACAAAACAACTATTTTCTTGTGGGGTCCACCATGAGTCATAAGCTCAAACCACCAAAATATGATATGATGAAGTATCTACATGCTCAAGTTTATAAAAAATAAAAACAGTTCCATTTGAGTACCTAACCAAGCATTTTCTCCATATCGATTTCAATTGGGGTTTACGAGGGTATTAGACAGTGCCAAAAAAATGGATAGAACTTTCTTATCCTGCATCCTTTTAAATTAATAATTTTTTCATAATCTATGTATCCATATGATATTAAAAAATTTCTCTTATGATTTATTCAAAGAAGGATTTTCAATTTATATTGAATTCTAAGAAGACATGGCACTATTTTAACATACCTTGTTTAAGCTGATTTTGACAAAATTGTAATTTCTTACACACAACTCATCATTTGGTCCACACCTTCATGAATACTTCATCCATGATATTCAATGGATACTTTTTCATAAATTCACATGTACCTTCTTGACCAATGTCATTTGTGCATGTCAAACATGTTTGTCCTATAAGGTAGTCATAAAAATGGCCCTAAATATACCTCTAAGTGTTGATTTATGACCCATAACTTCATATGAGGACTATTAAAAATGTGCCTACAAACTTTCCATGTTTTTGTATGTTTTTTATGTCATGTTTTTCTTTATACACCAATTATAGGTCCTTGATATAGGCCAAATTTAGCTAGTTTGAACTATCACTTATAAAATGTGAACTTTTATTCATCATGTAGCACATTGACCATGTCCTATTATGTGATTCATGTCTCTACCATGCTTATCCAACTACCTAATTCCTTCACTTTATCTTTCGGGTGACTTTTCTACCTAGGCCTACTAAACTGAGCTAGTTTGACCAATTCCACTCTCATGCAACTATGTATCCATCATTATGACCTTGTTTCCTTGTCACATAACTGATAAAATTGATATGCCATCATCCAAGCATGGTCTCATATCACCACTTATCCTCTGCTATTCACTTTGGATCCTCAAGAAGTTGAGTCTTAACCAAGTGTTCTCATGATCTTGGTCATGTTCTGCCTTGTTAGCCTCATTCCAAGCTCTCTCTTGCTCTTTATTTTTCATTAATGTACCTTTTGCATCAATTAAAACTCAAAATCACATGCCAAAAATTTGGTTTTCCTTTTTTTGTAAAATTTTTATAACACTTTTTGCAAGTTTTGTTAGTTTATTTTCCATTCTAGTGTCCGGTTTTGTGTGACTTGTGTTGTAGTTGTATGGACAAGTAAAAAATGCTTATGGGAAAGGTGAATTAGCTCCCTTGCAATAATATATCTCTATAAAGAAGTGGAAGAAAGGCATGAGAATCATGAAACACTTTGATGATGAGGAGACCCATACAACTAAAGAATGGTTCCACAAGTTGGAGGAGGATGTTGCAAGTATTTATCTTTCATTGAAGAAGTTGGATAGGTTGGGGTTAATCATGGAGACTCTCATGGAAAATATTTGTGTTTTGATGGAGGAACTAGAAGAAAATGAGGATGACACTCCCAAATGTAATAGGATCAAAGAACCACCCCATGCCAACCAAGCTCCACCTCCATTCAAGGTTGAGGAAAAGTTTGAAATTCATCCGTATGTTGGAGAGGTGAGTGTAGAGATGCTAAACCATTGGCTAGATCATCTTGAGGTATAATTTGGTTTACATCAAACTAATCAATCTCATTTGCAAGGTTGAAGTTATCTAAAAATACATTATCTTAATTTGAGAGTTATGTTCATTATTTGGCTATGAAGAAGGTACCACCCCTTAATAAGTCGAGAGGAATTTGAAGTTTTGATTAATAAACAATTATATCCTATTTTCTATGAATAGAAAATATATATTATTTGGTAATATCTTAGTCAAGAATATGGATAAATTGTGTTATATTATACCAATGTATTTCAAAATATGGTTGTGTAAATGGGTCAAGAATTTTTTATCATGAGATATTGATGAAGTATGTTGGGGGATTGCATAGTAAATTGAGGAGGCCAATTCATATAGCTAAGCCCATGGATATTGATGAGGCTTGTTATCAAGCTCATTATCTTGAAATGGATGAGGAAATGGGTTCATCTCCCTCTTTAACTGATGATAAGGAAGGTGAGTTAAACGCTACTTATATTTCTAAAAATAATGTGTAAAACCCCATGGGAATTGTGATGTGAATGATCATACAAATATACTTGTTGGAAGTTACATCCAAACTTGCATCATTTTAGGAAAAAGAGAAAGAATAAAGTTATGAACTAGGTTATAGAAAAAGAGGATGGGTGCAACCAAGATGGAGAAGAGAGAAAGTGCTTCACTTCTCTTCAAGGGAAGGTATGTTTGGGAAGTTACAATGATAAGGGTGCTCTAAAAAATGATATCTTTCCAATATTTTCCATATTAAAGTTAAAATTAGAAGAAAAAGGTACAAGCTCTTTTTAATGCATGTTCTCAAGAAAATTTAATTAGTAGAGAGATGGTAGATAGACTTGGGTTGGAAGTGGAAAATCATCCTAATCTTTATACATTAGGTTGGGTGAAACAAAGAGAAAAGATAAAGGTTTCTAAGAAATATAATGTCAAGTTTTCTATAAATGAATATTTCATTGATAATGTTTTTATGGATGTTTGTGGCACAATCATTGATAGCCCTTACATGTATGAGTGTGATGCAATCTTCATGTGGATGGTGAATACATATCGGTTGAGGAAGGATGGGAAGAGATACATTATCCATTGTTATGAAGGAAAATCTCAAATCTCCTTGGTAAGTTCACCTCAAGGTAATAAGTTGTTGAATGCTAGTGGAAAGATGTCTTCTCTCCTTTTGAAATCTAGGGATATTGATCAGTGTAAACCATTGCATGACATATCTACTAACAAGGGATATAAGTTTCTACTTGAGTGTTTTCTATCTGATTGTAGTCTTCAACCTTCTTTGATAAAAGGAAATTAGTCATTTAAGATAGAGAAAATAGGTGAATGTTGGAGTTCACAAGTTGCACCTCCAAGAGGGAATAGATGTGGGTAGGAAAATTCCTCACTTAATCAGTTCCTAAATCTTTTAGGGACTTAAAAGCCTCAAATTGGGGAGGTATGATCCAAAATTGGATCTAGATATGCCCAATTTATATAATTCATATTGTGCACACTTGAAAAAAGGAATTTATTATAAAATTCACAATAGAAACTCTATGTTTTGATGACATATTTGGGTTTTTATAAAAAATATAAAATTTCAAAAAATGGCACCTAATTTTGAGTTCATATGTGAAAGTTATGGCATCTAGAAGTTAGAAGACTTTTCCTTGACACAAAATGACCCCGATAGCTGCATATTTGTTAATGAAGAACATACATTTGAAATAGATTCAAATTCATGTTTGACAATGATAGTTACATAACCACCTCCTACTGAAGGCAATGGTTCCTTTTTAAGTCTAAAAATGTGAATTTGAAATGGTTTGACACATTTCTACTTCCCAAATCTATTTTTTGACTTTTTATATAGTTTTATATGGAAAAGGAATCACTCTAGGTATGAGGTCTGTAAATTATAATCAATAATGGGTATACGAGTTACAAAATGAGAATATTACATCCACTAAAAGAAATTTAGAAGGTATTTGTTAGGAGGAAAGTTGTTCCTAGCCAACAATGATGTGTTTTAGTGGTGTAACAAGAGATAAAATGTATGTAAAGAGTTACATAAGTCTTTTATAAGTTTGGGGAGATATTTATTTCCATATAGGCCATGAATATGGAAATACAATGTACAAACTCTGAATTACATAGTGTAGGGGAGTGTTATTGCCTTACCCACTAAAGTTTTTTCCCTTATAGGGTTTCTTTAGTGTAAATATTGTGTTCTTGTGCGCTTGCGAGCTTGCTCTCATCTCTTTTCTATGTGTTGGATACGTTGCACATTCATTTCTAGCATGTTATAACTCTACTTGAATGTAAATTTGAGTTATTAGTCATCACTTGTAGAGTTAGAACATGAAAAATATATGTTGGTGAAGCCTAGTGTGGAATATACTCTTGTCATATGGATCTGATATTTATTAGAGATGGTTTTCCTTTATTTCGTAAAGTTTTATAACACTTTTCAAAAGTTGTGTTAGTTTTTGTTCCATTATATCATGTGGTTTTTGTGACTTATGTTACAATTGTATGACTGAGTAATAAGTGCTTGTAGGAAAGGTGACTTGGCTCCTTTGAAAAAAAAATCTCTACCAATAATTAGAAGAAAAAATGATAAGCATGGAATAATTTGATGATGAGGAGACCTATACAATCAAAGAATGAATTGACAAGTTGGAGGAGGATGTTTCAAGTATTTCTCTTTCATTTAATAATTTGGATAGATTGGGGTTCACCATGGAGAATATCATGAAAAGCTTGGTTTTTCAACGGAAGAACTAGAAAAAATGAGGAGGATACTCATAAATGTGAGAGGATTGAATAACCACCCCATGCCAACCAAGCTCCACATCCATTCAAGGTTGGGGAAAATATTAAAATTTAGCTATATGATGGAGAGGTAAATTTGGAGAGGTTAGACCATTGGCTAACTTAGTTTGAGGCATGCTTTGGTTTACATAAAATTAATGAATGTCAAAAATATCATTCGTGAGGTTGAAGTTATCTAAACATGTATTATCTTGGTTTGAGAGTTATGTTCATTATTTAGTTATTAATAATATACCACCCCTTAGTAAGTGGGAGGAATTTAAAGTTTTATTAAGAAAAATTCTATCCTGTTTTATATGAAGAGGAAAGATCTATTGTTTAGAAATATCTCACTCAAGAATAAGGAAAAACTATGTAAAATTATACCAATGTGTTTTAGAAGATGGCAGTGAAAATGGGTCAAGAAACCATTGATTGTGACATCTTGATGAAGTATGTTTAGGGATTGCATAGTCAATGAGGAGGCCAATATTTATAGTGAAGCCTATGGAGCTCAACGAAGCTTGTTATCAAGCTAATTATCTTGAGATAGATGAGGAAAAGGGTTCATCTCTCTCTTCAGATGATGATAAGGAAGGTGAGTTAAATGCTACTTATATTTATAACAAAGAATGTGTAAAGTACTATGGGCATTGTGATGTGAATGGTCACACAAAGGAGACTTGTTAGAAGTTTCATCCTTTTAGGACCAAGAGGTAGAAGAAAGTTATGACCTTGGTTCTATAAAAAGAGGATGGGTGATACCAAGATGGAGAAGAGAGAAATTTCTTGAATTCACTTCAAGGGAAGGTATGTCGGGTAGTTCCAATAATAAGGTTTCTCCACAAAAATGTGATTTTTCTAAGACTTTCAATATTAAATTTTAGATTAAGAAGATAAAAGAAGATGTTATTTTTAATTCATGTTCTGAAGAAAATATAATTAGTAGAGGAAGTGGAAAATCATCCTAATCCTTATACATTAGGTTGGGTGAAACAAGGAGTAGATATTAAGGTTTCCAATCAATGTAATGTCAAGTTTACTATAAATGAACATTTCATTGACAACGTTTTTATATATGTAGTACCTATGGATGTTTGTAATATATTATTTAGAATCCACTACATGTATGAATGTGATGCAATATTCATGCGAGAGGGTGAATTATTATCGCTTGATAAAGGATGTGAAGAGCTACATTATATATTCATATGAAGGGAAATATCAAATCTCCTTGGTAATTTCAGCTCAAGGCAACAAGTGGTTTAATGGTAGTGGAATTATGTCTTTTCTCCTTTTGAAATCTAGGGCTATTTATTGGTGTAAAATTTTACATGAAATATCTACTAATAAGGGATAGAAGTTTCTACCTAGGTGTTTTTATCGGTTGTAGTCTTTAACCTTTTTGATAGAAGGAAATTGGCCATGTAAGATGGAGCAAAGAGGTGAACATTGGAGTTCACAAGATGCACCTCCAAGAGAGGGTATAGATGTAGGGAAGAAATTTCCTCACTTAATCAGTTCCTAAAGTTTTTAGGGATGTAAAGCCTTAAAATGTCAAAGTATGATAAAAAATTGGATCTAGATATTGCCAATTCATGTAATTCATATTGTACAAACTTAAAAAAATCCATTAATTTTAAAAGTTATGATAAAATCTATATGATTTGATGAAATATTTGGGTTCCTATAAAAGATACACACTAAAAAAATGAAACCCCAATTCGAGTTCATATATGAAAGTTATGACCTCTTAAATTTAGAGAAATTTTCCTTGACATAAAACCACCCATTGGTGGTTGCACACTCGTTGGTGATGAAAGAACATTCATAAATGGAGGTTATGTAACTATATACTATAAAAGGTGACATTTTTTTCAAGTTTGAAAAAGGTGATTTGAAGCGGTTTAACACATTTCCAATTTTTATATATAATTTTATACTTTTAGGCTGGTTTTTTAAGATGAAAGGATCCACTCTAGGTCAAGGAATGTTAGAAATAATAGTAACCAAGGGATGCATAATCCAAGGAGTGTAATAAGATAATGTAATCAATCAAAGAAAACATACATTTACTCTAGTTTATAACAATGAATGACTAACATACAACATATAAATGCAATATAAAAGGGTAAAGAGGGTTAGAAATACTTATCATGTAGTGTGTGCACGTGTGGTTGATGTATAATCCTCCCTAAAGAAAATGAAACTGAGAGAGAATAAATATGGGTGGAGAAGGGGAAACCTAAACAAGAAGATCTTCAGTCTTAACTCACTATGGTGACCCAAAATGATAAAGAGATAAGATTTAAGAATTTAATACAACAAATAAGTGTGAAGTAGCATGAAAATGTGTGAGTAAGAAGTGCCTTCATGTATGAAAAAGTAAGCTGTTTGGTGGCGGTTTTATGAAATAAAGGTCAATTATATATACCCAACACCATTTCCCATGGGAAATGACATTTACTATGGAAACCTCAAAATCAACACCATCACCCATGGGTGATGACATCATCCTTGGGGAAACCCTATGGTCAAAAGGTAAATGGGGGTGAATGATGAAGGTCCGGGGTGATCTATAACAAGGATAATAACACACAATAAGAAGAAAAAAGTAGACATAATGGGTGTAATTTGTGAACAAAAGGGAATAAATGAGGCAAGGATAGGGTAACACAGGTGAAATAGTGACATCTTTCAAATGTTGTGGTCTATACCATATGACCATGTATGATCACACCCAAATCTTGGAAAGCCCCTTAACATACCCACTTAGGAGGAAACTACATCAACAACCCATGCACAAAAGAGATGGATATATGGTGTATACATATGGACCAAATGAAGATCATTGTGTCACAATAGTGAAACATGAGATGGTGTCCAGAAAATTATCTATACAACATGTAAAATTGAAAGGAAATGTTGAAAGTAAAGCTGTAATGAAAGTGTTATAAAGGAAGAATGAAATCCACTAAATTAAATATACCTACCTCATACTTACTTTTTGGTGTCACTTGGCTTGCATGTAGCAGGAGAAATAATTGCTTTGAACCTTGAATAAGAAAGATTGATCATAAACACTAGGATATAATTAATAAAATAAGACATAAATCACCTAGCTAAGAGGTAATCGGGAGGATGCAACCGAGTGTCAAGATAATGAAAAGGGGTTTTTGGCCAAATGTGGTAGAAGTATGTGCAATATGTACAAATGAGAAGCTTACCACCATAACTATGAAAAAAATTACAAAATGTTTTTAGGGTTTTTGATTGAAAAATATTGAGTTTTGAAGATTGGAAGAAAATCATGTCAAAACCAGCTATAAAAGTTGTTATAAATAGTAAAGGGATGAATTCATTTTTCTCTTTTCTAATTAATATTTTAGAGAAAACGAGATCTAATATTTCCCAATTTGAGCTATTTTAGTGATGATGGTGAGAGTACGAGGTAGTGAATGAGGTGGTTGAGATGGGGAATGCGGCGGTGCAAATCCCATAACAAGAGTTGTTTTTAAAATGGGAAAGGGTAGCTAGGAAAAAATGGAAAAATGCATGCCAAGGAAAATTTATCTAGAAACATTTACTCCAAAGATAGTCGAAAAGTATATTGGGTCAAAGTCTAATTTGGTTTGGGAAAATTTTGAATTTGGGATTCATTAGGTTAGGTTTTTATAATTAATGTTAAAAATATTATGGAACCCTAGAAATAGATGCCATCGACCATGCTAGGATGACCAATCACAACGAGGATGATGGTGTTAGATTGGGATATGTATTCTAGGGTGGTTGATGGTGTTTTTCCAGAAGGCCAATGACATTAGAGAAGGTTAAAATTTGATGAATGGATGATGGCATTAAGCTAGCAAGGTTAATGTGGTATAAAAAATTGAAATTTTGATGATTTTGAGATGTTTGATTTTGATGATGAATTTGAATTGTGATATGATGGGTACTTGTTTTATATCTTATAAGTTCCATAGAGGATATGACTATGGATATCAATAAATGTTTCATGGTTACCAAAGTTGTTTCATATTTTATCCATACAAGACATAACACGATTCTAAGGCTTGATTTAGAGGAATTATGCGAGATGGCGTGGTCCCATTGGATGTAGATTTTATATAGATGTTTTATGACATTAGGAGTTTAGGTACAACACCTTTAAGTGGAGGTATAGTGGAAAAAATATAGGTTGTACTAACACTATAATATGTTCTTGCTATTCTAGGGCTGCTTATTTAGGGATCCTACAATTTCTATGATGTACGAGATGAATATTGCAAATACGAGGGAAATAACATGATGGGCCATGGGCAGTGAGGATTATCATCTAGGTACACATTGATGGTGTGATAGATTTCCATATTTTTGCCCATATTCGGATATCTAGAATGATATTATTGAGATCATTGTGGCACATATCTTGTGCTAAAATTTCGATGGATTAGTGTTATTGTTTGTATTATAGGTGTACAAGGATGTATTAGAGGTTGGATACAATTTATTTGGAGGAAAACTACATGGGTGCAACTAGTGTATGATCGTATAGTATTTAGGTTATACAACATAGGGCATTAGGACCCATCACACTAGGGGCATCCTAAATTAATTAGTGATTACCAATGTATAGGCCTATGGGGATACTACTATAGATAACAAGGATGCCTAAAGGATTATACGGTGGGGGATAAACTCAAGCGTTAGTATAACAATTGGTTATGGATAATTGCCACAAGTTAAACTAGAGCAAGTGATATGGGAGCATGTAAAGGAACAATTAATTAGGGATCTGTTGGATGAATATAATGGTATCGAGGGGACCTTGGAGATTACATGAATTATGTGTGGTGGTGGAGACACATTACTGTATATATATTTCTATGCATTTTAAGAACCAAAATCATGTGGTAGTCATACCTCTTCCAGATTATCAACTGAAACATGTAAGAGAGAAAGAGGAGAAACAATAAGACTAGTGGTATCCATACCACCACTACAACCATGATGAGTGAGGTGCTCTAGAACTAGGTGGTAGTGAAAAAGGGAGAAAGAAATGCAAAGGGACATCAAGTGATAGAGGTGGGGAAACCCCGAGAGAAAAGCTTTCGGATATAAGGAGAGGGTAGAGAGACCTCAAGTATGGCACACAGTGATTGGCCATTATGGAGGCTATGAGGAGGCTATATGTCAGAAATAGGTTCCCATATAGAAAATTACATGATGGGGTGGTTAGGGCATAGAGAAGAGGCTCCAAGGAGATCTTTGTTGATATTGGTGCCCTAAGATAGGTGGGCACGATTGATAAGAGCCCACAATATGAGATATGAGGAGGTAAAGTTTAGGGGGTTTGAGAAGATAGAGATGTCATAGTGGAAAATATCCAATAATCTAGGTGAGCTTCAAAGTTAAATTATTTGATAGATAGATTGTGATATATTTAAAAGATGTTAAATAGATTGTTAATGACTGAAATATACAACCATGATGATGGATCCAATATTAGCAAAAGATAGAGTCTCGGGGGTGTATTTATGCTTTATTAGAGAGGAAAATTGTGAGATTCAAATTTATAGGGATACTCTTATGGTGGTGAGTGCATGAGATATGACATCCTTGGTGTATGGCCTTATCCATCCATAGGTAATATTGGTATGAGAGAAGGAAGTGTGATTATCAAATGCATAGGGGTAAGTTACATGTTAGGTGATGGATGCAACCCACATTACATCATTATAGGTTCATCTGGATAGGGTAGGGAGAGTCTTTAGGGTATTAGTTTAGAGCCACACATTTAGCATGATCTCTGTGTGTTACTAGTTAGGAACCATCAATTCCAAGAATTGACTGACTTCTATTTAGGGGGATGTTTTAAGGATTGGTTATTGTATTATTTTGTGAGGGAGATGATATGTGAAGATGTATAAAAGTGATTCATTTTTATGTGTGTGTGTGTGTGATATTATTGGTTTGACGATATTGTGTGTTATTAGATATTGATACATTATGTATGATGTATGTTAATTTTATGATTCCATTTTATTATGTATGCACAAATGTAGGAACATTTATGATTAAGATAAATGAAATGATAAAAGGATGGGTAGAGTCGAGTGTATAAGATTGAATGGGATTATGACCAATTATAGGGCTAACCCAAGTGATGAGAGATAAAATCATACAGGAGATGAGAGAAAATGATGACCACAATATCCAAATTAAGAATCCATGGCCATAGAAACCCAAGTGAGAGATCATGGAAATTACCAAAGTATCCAAGATAAGAAGCAACGACCATAGAAACCCAAGTGGGACATAGTGGAAATTACCAAACTATCAAAGATAGGAAGTAATGGCCATAAAACCCGAGTGAGGGAGTTAAATTGAAGTGGGAGATAGTGGAAATTTCTAAAGTATCTAAGATAGAAAATAATGGCCATAGAAACCAAAGTAGGGAGATAGACCCAAATAGGAGGTAGATAGTGATAGATTGAGTAGAAAGAGAATCTTAGTGACTACATGTGAGTAATTGGTATGTGTTGACAATGTTAGATATATCATATATGATGTGTTGGAAAGTGTGAATCATGAGGTCCTCAAGGTTTTCTTGTATGATGGTGATACCACGATAGACTTATGATTGGGAAGAAAAGTGGGAATCATTGATCCTATCAGAGATCCATGTAAGGACATTATGCTGAAAATCATCAAGGGAGGGACAATGGGGGAATGATGAGTTAAAGAACTAGATGATGGAATAAAATTTTGTGATATGGGGGATTAAGATTGATGCTTAGATGCACAAGGAATAGGTTTTGGGCTTAGTGCTAGTGGGAGATAAATTGACAAGTATCATTTGTATATGAGCAAAAAACATGATGAGAACAAAAGGGTGGTGCTAAGAAAGAGGTATGTGTGACTTTATTTTATTATTCATGTTTGAATTCCACCTAAAGTTTATTTATATGTTGTTAATAGGCTATAAAATATAAAACATCATGTCGATGATCCTCATGCCATGTGTAGTATGGTTTATCCATGCAAGGGTGATACGAGTCATAATGACAAGGAGAGATGGTAGTGAGGTTTTAGATAGTAGATTTGTATTAACATGTGGAGAAATGGGAGGGGAAGGAGTATAATATTTCATAATAGGAGTTGTAGAGGGGCTATTCAACCGAGAAGGGTGTGACTCATCCATCGAATCACCAATTAGGGGAGTATAGTTCTTGTGCTCATCTGCAGAGTTTAAGTTAGAATATGTATCATCATCATCATCATCATCCATAAGATCATCTACCTCTAGATTGAAGGTAGTGGGTGAATCTTGTGAGGAGAAAATGATAGGGTTGATGCTATGGCTAAAGGTACAATGTAGAGTGTCATGATAACGAAGGATTTATGCATTATTAGCTTGGGCATTACTTGCTAAGAAGGAAAATCCATATAATAACCATCATTGTAGTTGGGAGTAGTAACATCGATAATGAAAGAGTAAATAATATTTTCACATTAAACAAGATTCTCTATAGAAGGAAACTTAGTGCAAGTAATAGTGATAGCTACATGATTGACATCCTTCTTGAGTGAGTGAGGTCACAACACAAGAGATAATTGGGTGATAATGGCATCGAAAGATCATGGGTTTTGATCCTAATGTTGATTTCATCATGATCATCATCATCTAAATTGAAAATGTTGGGTGGAGTATAATGCACAACCTCGGGATGACCACCTGTAGCCATGAAGGGAATTGATGGGGTAGTTGAAGCATTGGTATTCCTAAAATGGGATGGTAAGAAGTTCTTACAGGGTGGGAATTTTGAAAGTCCCACATTTTTAGAATAGGTCAAAATTTCATGGGTTGGTTTCTACTTGTACTTTATAGATAGTTCCTAGGTGCACATAATTAACACATTGACAGTGGATGATGTGATTGCACACATGTGATGAGTCCATCGTTGTCTTATAAAGATATTATAAGACATGAGGAACTTAAATATCATGAATTTGATTTTGATGGCATGAGGGGTGATAATGATAGGGATCTAAATGTAGCCAATAAAAGGCATATGTCCGTGATTATATCCCTAACATGTTCTCCTAGTGGATTTTAGATAATCAATAGAGTAACCAACCTGTCTTGATGAAGTAAAAGGAAGAGACACAAGTGACTGTAGAGCCTTCATATATGAGGGATTTGTTTACCATGGTGTGGACAATCTAGAATAAGATAAAGAGGGAAGGGTCATATATAAAAATAGAAGCTCATTGGGGATAATGGAATCAATAGGGTATAAAATTCATGCAGAATGATCAATAGAAATATTAGTAGAAATGTACAACTATTCGCATAGATTCATGATGCTTTCTTCTAGACATATAGTGTAGGTTGTAACTCATAATTGGGTGGGAAAGGAATGTTCATAGTGAATTTGTTGAGATAATATTCTCACGATGTTGGGGTGAGTACAAATGAGTTCCAAGTATATGATTTGACTTGAAAAATGTGAAAGTTTTGTGAGAGGGTCCTAATATTTAGGGTTGGGATGTGTAAAAATATGAACCTAGGGAGGGTCAGTATGAAAAAGTGCTAAAAAAGAGAGGCTAGCATAAAATTTTATATCTAGACTTATAATTGGTTTTATATGGGATTATCCATGATAGAGATGTTGCCACAAGCTATAATGGCATAAGAATTTTAGAACCAAAAGTATATCGATCACCCATACAACGGTGGTGTTTTTATAGGGGATGATGGCATTCATCTAGACCGAGTTGGGGATAAAGGATTGTTTGTGAAGTTTTTTCCATGAAGAACATGGATAGTTTACTTGATAATCCCCAAACATGGCCCATCATATACAAAATATAACATTCTTTTTCCTTACATAAATTACATGTAAGTTGATCTACATGTAATTTCTAAACTTATGGTTTATTTATAATAAAATAAAGAGTATATATCATGGTTTTTTCTTTTGAATTCATTATTATCTCTTTGTTAGCTATTTTTAACAATGATTGGGAAAAATATGTCAATTTGTGTATATGTAGACCATATTTAGTTATATCTAAAAAATAAAGGATTTTGAGCACTAAGCACTAGCTATAACGAGCCTTAGAGGATCTCCAACACCTCTCACATCAGCTCTGGATATGTTTTCATCATCTCTAAAGATGTCCTCACTAGCTCTAAAGATGTCTTCACTAGCTCGGAGATGTCTTAGTCATCTCTAGAGATGTCCTAATCAGCTCCGGAGATGGATACTAGAGCTACAAAGATGACAATAACAATTTTAGAAGTATTTCTTATAACTCCAAGGGTGGTTCGAGATGCATTGCTATCTATTTTTGGAAATCATTCTAAAAATAGATATTTCCATAAGTATTTTATTATTTGAGACACTTGTATAAAATAAGGAGGAATAAATATTCATTTTGATTCTCAATAATAAAATAAGAGAGTCATATTATTAGTTAGATTTAGATAAGATCTCTCCATATTTTATGGAGATTGATGCTATTTGTTGATAGATTGAGATCTTAGTTGATAAGATTGGAATAATTCTAAGATCAAATTATATGCCTCAAAATAAGGAGTTGGTTGGAAACATGGAATTATAAATACAACTTCCCACACCAGTGAATGTAACCTCTTTATTATTTTGAATAATTCATTCTAAAGTTTGTGGCATCTAGCCTGTGATTAGTGTTGGTTAAAATCCTCTTCTAAGGAATGAACTGACCACTCATTTTAAGGAAGATGTATCAATGTGTTTATGTTTATTTCTTCATTATATGATTCTCCTTTTATTGTAGTGTTTTATTTCTCTTTGTATCATGTAAAAATTCCTTTATTTTATAGTTTGTTGTGAACTTGTAGGTGTTTTATATGTTTAATCTTTCCTTTCAATTTATCAATTTACTTTCTTGCAAGTATTCTTTTAATTTCATTCACATATGATTTAGATTAAGTGTGCTATTTAATTTCGAGAAAGTGTGGTATTCATTTTCATGAAAGTGTGATTTAACTTTCTGTAAGTGTGAATGTGATTTTACATTTTGTAAGAGTGGAGTTTGGTAGAATGGATTGTTTTCCAAATATCTCTTTCCCTTATTACATATTTCCATATACACTAGTTCTATATTGACATTATTTAGTGAAAAGGATTGACAACCACCAACATTTGTGTTTTGTTTCCGGGAACATGATGTTATTAGGAGATTCATAATTTTCTAAGAGAATATTCTAGTGTTTATAGATAAACAAAGTTCCTAGTGAGAGGGAATGTCTCTTAGAAAATTTTGTGATAGGAGATACTTAGTTGATAGTCCCTTTAATTTTATTTTCTTGAAAAATAGATTAGAATTTATTTTTATTTAATTAGAAATTTAGAACAAACCCCCATCACATACTATCACTACGTATGTGTACAAAAATATAATTGATAACATCATGAAGGGAGAATTGAATGTTGATACATGTTGGATGAGGAATATGAGATGGATAAATTTTACAAGGCAATGATAAAAATATACAATCGCTCATTTTTCGAATAAAAGAAATGAATAAAATCAAAGCTGTTGATCTCTACTGAAATAAATGGAAAAGAATAAGAAGATAAAAATGGCCTACTATAGAGTTAATGTAGCCCCTAAATTAAGACATTTGAGTCCCAAACAATATTGGGCATTCAATCCTAGGGGTAAGAACATTTCATTTTTAACAATTAACAATGTAGACCTATTGGATGAAGTAATGGTTACAGATTTGGAGATAGAATGTTGGGATAAAAATAATGTAAAACGCATTAAGGCAAAGACAATATGCGCAATTTGACATCAGTAGCAATAATTTATTTAAAGACCATCGATTATAAGTGGAAAATATAGAGATATGTTTGAAACCCATGTATAATTTAATGATGTCATAATATGCATTTTTCTTGTCATTTTATTAGAGAGTAACAAGATTGGGTCGAATTTTTTTATTCTAACATCCAAATCATTATAAGGAAGAACAAAAATAATATGGTGGAATTAAATCATGTAGTTAGATTCTAGGATTGCATGGTAATATCAATCGCCTAAGTATTTTCATACAACTACGCCTATGACAACTTTAGAAAACTGATTTGTAGCAAATAATGAGTTTTTGAATGCAATACATGTTAGATTTCATGAAGATCCAACATTAGTTGCGCCTCAACAAAAGTTGACAAGTTCAAAAGAACTCATGCAACAATTACACCCTAGGAAAATGTAGAGAGAGTACATGTAAAACATGTAGGAGAATATCATGGAAAGACTCATGTGGAAGATGAAAATAATGTGAAAATCATGACAAAAATGGATCAAAAAATTCCAAAAATTTTACATACAAACATCTTGCCATGCATTAATCTAGTTATTTTGAACAAGTAATATGTGGAACATGCAAAAAACACACTTCATATAGAATCATTGTATTACATAACAAAATCCAGATGGATTCAAAGCGGATTCCAAATGAAGCATATTACATGCAGATCAAAATGTTCAAAATATATGTGTCATTACATGTAGCGCATCAAGAGGGAATCATGCTCCAAATCGGTTAGAGATATTACATGGTGCATAAAAAAATTCATATTTTACATGGGAAAAGAAACCATATCCCAAACATTGATGGTAATTCCTACATGTCACTCCATAATCAATTATTTAATTGCATCTATGTTTAGGAGAAATCATTATTTTTTAGCATCCACGATTCTTTGAGGTCGTTACTCCTACATTGGTGGATCTAAACTTATCAACCGCTCTTTTATCTTTGGTTTGTTGCTAAGTTTATGAATTTTTTTTTGAGATTATTTTGACAATTTAGCAAAAACACCAAATAGAAAATAGAAATGTAATTTTTTTGCATGCACAATGCCAATTTTTTTTAGAATAAATTATAACTTAACTTGAAATACTTGGGAGTTCTAAACACTATAGTCTCAATATTAGTTTTTGACTTTTCAAATGTTGTTTTTCGTGTTTCTTGTTAGTTTACAGGATGTTGAGGTTTGTGCCAAAAAGCGGCACGAGTCCTAAAAATAATTATACTTACACATTGGGAAAGATTGACATGCAAACTAGAACACAAAACTTACATATATGATATGAGACTATGCAATTAATCATTTTTGAGTGATGAATATGTTTGAATTAGTAGGAATTTAATTCTTTCATCAAGCTTTCTAAAATAACAAAAAATCAAAGAAATGTCTTTGACGATAAGTAATTTTATGGTTACAAAAGTGGTAATTTGGGCTTGGATTTGACCTCACTAGGGGCTTCCTGACCTTGCTAATGGTTGTTGCACACAAACCCCCACTTTTGATTTCCCGGTTAAAGAAGAAGATGGTGAAGAGATTGCAAAAAGAGTGTTGTTTTTAGCAAGAGATGAGATTTTACAGGAAGAATGGGAAAAATATCAAGTTGATTGTTGTGATGTAAGAAACATGATCCCAAAAAGTTGATAAATAACACATATAGTTTTCTTCTGCAAAAATAACCAAACAAATTTTTTTTTGCTCAAGGAAAACAATGGCCTTCAAAATTCAATTATCTAGGTATGTTTTCCATCTCTTTAGTAAATTATGCTAAATTTTATTCTTGACATTATTCATTATTCCCACTAATAACCATCTATTCTAATGCTTAAATTTATGAGCCATTATTGGAAACCATCAACCAACATTTATATCCATAAGTGTTATATTTTTAATAACTATCCTTAAATTTATTAGAAATATAACTACACCTTCCTTGTACAAATAAAAATTATTTTTTAAACGGTTAATAAATAAAAAAGAATTGATGACATTCCATCCATACTCATAAATTAGTTGAAACCATATCACTATCACCACCTATCATAATAAGATAACCTATTTGAGGGATTTCTTATTGTCCATAATAAAATTCCATTACAAATAATAATAATTCCTAAACCATCAATCATTCCTAAGTAGGCTGAAATAATTTCCTCCATATATATATTCAAATTTTCCTCTTAATATTCATGTTGTTGACATTTATAATTGTTTTATATGGCTGATACTATGCTTGTATGGAATTTTTTTATTTGTTTCAAGTTTTTGTAGGATAATCTCATGACAAGGAGTGCTTTTAGAGATCATAATGGATAGATTTATGTCCATATCTTCATCAATTAGTTGGTTCATTATCATGAGTTATATTTGACAAAAGTGAGAAGCATAATCAACATACATCCATCATCAGTTATTGGTCATCATTATACACACCAATTATGAAGAAATGTCAACAATTTTGATACACATAAGGAATATTCAACAATACATTTAAAATTAGTATGAGGGTGTATACGGTTTATTGTTAACGCTTTCCATGTCATCATTTCTAAAAATAAAATAAAAATGCAAATAATGAAAAAAGAAAAAGAAAAAAACCAACAATGAAAACCCTCGGGCATTTTTGGCGGTCTTAGTTTGAAAACTGACTTGCGGGTGGACAAAACACAAAAAGAGCCTTGATTAGAAAACTAGTTTCTTTGGCTAGTCAAGGGAAAAAAAAATTTATTTGGAAAAGTTGAAAACCAGAAAATAATGGATTTTCCAAACAAGCAATAAGTTACTTGGTTTGCTTATTTTCATTCTCTTGTTTCTCGACAATTTTATCAACACTTTTCCCAACATTTTCAGATTTTCTAACATGGATGAGGAAATGAAAATTGAAGTTATACCAAGGTATTTTAATTTACTATTTTATTTTAAATTTACTTGTATAAGTTTTTATTACATGAAGATTCTTTTTTCTTATCATGCATGAGATTGAAGGATTGAGGATGAAAAAGGAACTTTGACCTATTA